>CM076578.1:661361269-662002957 GCA_034641835.2 Pinus albicaulis | reverse complement strand
GTCATTTATAATGATTATTAATGAAATGAATATAAACTACTAAATTAGTCGTTTATATAATGAATAAATGGCTACTGCAAATGATAAATTTGTGACTACAAATGATGATTAAATTTTGCATATATACGACTATTAGTAGCTAATTTACAGTATCTTATAACACGACTAAAATTTAGTCACATTTCTTCGGTCATTAATTGGTTTCAAACAATGACTAAATTTTGCATATATATGACTATTAGTAGCTAATTTATAGTATCTTATAACACGACCAACATGTTGGTCATTGTTCTTTGGTCATTAATTGGTTTTCTCAGTTGATCATATAGTAATATATTTTGTTGTATATTTGGTCATTAATTGTGACATTTAATGACCAAATCAAAGACCAAATCAGTGACTAAATGAATGACTAAATCAGTGACCAAATGAATGACTAAATCAGTGACAAAATGAAAGACCAAATGAATGACTAAATTAGTGACCAAATCAGTGACTAAATCAATGACCAAATCAATGACCAAATATACAACTAGATAACAAAATTGAGATAACCAATTAATGACTAAGCGAAAAACGACCAAAAGTTGGTCGCATTATAAGATACTGTAAATTAGCTACTATTGGTCACCGACCGAAAAATAGTCGTTTATATGCAAATTTTAGTCGTTTTTTTAGTAACAAATTAGCTATTTTGTACTAGTGAATGCTGAAGGCAAAATAGAGAGACACAAGGTCAGACTTGTTGTCAAGGGATATAAGCAGAAGCATGGGATAGATTATGAGGAAACTTTCGCACCGGTTGTTAGAATGGAAACCTTGAGAGCAGTGCTATCCATAGCAGCACAAAACAAGTGGAAAGTTTACCAAATGGACGTGAAGTCAACATTCCTAAATGGAGTGTTAATGGAAGAGGTTTACATTGAACAACCTCTCGGCTATGAAAAGAAAGGCCAAGAGCACAAAGTGTGCAAGTTGAAGAAAGCTCTTTATGGGCTGAAGCAAGCACCAAGTGTGTGGTACAGTAGAATAGACTCCTATCTACTGGAAAATGGATTTGAAAAGTGTGAGGGAGAACCCACCCTCTACATCAAAGAAAATGATGGTAAAATGTTGATTGTAGTTTTATATGTTGATGATGTTATTTTCACACGTAATGATGATTACCTTATTGAAAATTTTAAAACAGTCATAAAAGAAGAATTTGAAATGACTGACATGGGTTTGTTGAAATACTTCTTAGGAATAGAAGTAGAACAAGATGAAAATGGGATTTTTATCTCACAGGCAAAATATGTTAATGAAGTACTTGAAAGATTTAATATGCAGGAGAGCAAAGCAGCAATCACTCCCACAGTGATGGGATTAAAACTCAGCAGAGATGATAGCAGCAAGGATTTTGATCCTAGCTTGTACAAGAGCATAGTTGGAGGCCTCATGTATCTGACTGCAACTAGGCCCGACATAATGCATGTTGTTAGTTTGAATTCCAGATTCATGGAGAAGCCAAAGGATGCACATTGGCAGGCAGCAAAGAGAATTTTGAGGTATGTTAAAGGAACCAAAAGGTATGGCATTTTATATACTGCTTCAGAAAATTCAGATTTAGTTGGGTACACTAACAGTGATTGGGCTGGAAGTGTAGATGATCGGAAGAGCACTTCCGGTTATGTTTTTCACATAGGTTTAGGAGCCATTTCATAGGCTTCTAAAAAACAGCCTATTGTAGTGTTGTCTATAGCAGAGGCAGAATATGTGGCAGCTACAGCAGCAGCATGTCAAGCAATTTGGATGAGGAGGATGTTAAGAAGTTTAGGCCAAGAGCAGGCAAAGAGAGCTGTGATTTTTTTGTGACAATAGCTCAGCTATTGCATTATCAAATAATTCCGTGTTTCATAAGAGAACGAAACACATTGACACAAAATTTCATTACATCAGAGAATTGGTAAACAATGGTGAAATTTCTTTGGAACACTGCAGAACTCAGGAGCAGTTTGCAGATATTTTGACCAAGCCATTGGGACAGAAAAGTTTTGAGTTTTTGAGGAAATGTCTGGGTATGACTGATAACCCAGCAGCTGAAAGTAAGGGGGAGCGTTTAAATATTACTTTCAACTGCTCTGTACAGAGGGTCGCCTTCTATATTTGTTTGAAGAAGTTCTGTCACCAGGCCGCTTGCTAAAATATTCGAACAGTCAAAGTCAAGGTACATAGATCTCTGTTTGGCAAACAGAGGTTTTCATGCCGGCCTCTGTACATTTAAAACAAAGTGATATTTTTGTTTAAACACAGGAGCATTTAATTTCGGAGCGTGAGAGAGTTTGTTTGAGGACCGGTGGTCCCCACGGCCACATCAGCAGCCAGCAGGACGTGTGGTCCCCGTGGCCAAGTCATCAGGCTAGCCAACAGCAGGAGAACACGCGGCAGCATTTAATTGGTACGGGATTTTGGTTTGCCCACTCATCAGGCAGAAAACCGGACCTGAAATGGTTATAGGTCGGATTTAATGTGGATTTCGGGTCACAATGATGCCGACGTCAGCTTGTCAGAAATCAGACTCGATACGACTTTAGGGCGGATTTAAATGAGGATTTCGGGTCACAAATTGGGTGACGTCAGTGGACACCTTTTGTCACCCAAAATCGATTGAAGGATGGTTTAATTTTGTTTGAAGTCTGGGTTCAACGCGCAGTCAAAATTTTGCGATCGAAGGTTTAATGTATTGTTTTTTTTAAATGTTTTACTTTGTAATGTTCAAACATTTGCAAAGTGGGGTCGACAAGGTTTTAACTTAGATTTTGTTTACAGTTTATTTTTGTTTGTATTGGTTGCAATATATGCACGGCATATATATATACATATTGTAGAGGCCAAAGAGCCTGTTATAATCGTTGTTCTTGTTATTACACAGAACGTAGTTTTTTTTGTATATGCACAGCAGTGCGTTTCATTTTCTACAGAGACAGAGCATAGATATTTTACACAGCAGTGTATGGTTTTAGAGTGAGACAGTGTGATAGTTTTATGCATGCGTTTGTAGCAGTCATATTTTGTTATTCCCTCTGTTGAAGAAAAAATTGTAATAGTTTTTTTTGAAAGGAATAGAAATTTCTTTTCAAGTGGAAACTCTGTCTCCTGTGTCAAGAATTTTTAATTTTCTCTGTGTTAGAAGAGGAGAGTATTACTCTCTCCATTGTTTGTTATGGAATTTTCAATATTTCAACAGGTGGAATTGCATATTGATTAGATATTAGAAGATAATCTTCTGAATATTTGATACATGGTGGGATATGGCTCCCGCTTCCCCCAACGGATTCATCACAGAGCCTCATCTCTGCCTTCTATTGTCGATCACCCGGAATTCATTGAGTGCAAAAGTGGGTTTCGTTACTTCCATAGCAATGGTTCCTATCCTAATCTTCTGATGGGAGTAGTGGTTGGAGGACCAGATAAATACGATCAGTTTCCAAACGATCGAACAAATTTTCAGGAGTTGGAGTCCAACATGTACATCAACGCTCCTCTCGTTGGCGCGCTTGCATTTTTCAGTGCAAATCCATGGTGATTTCCCGAAGACGCAAAATCCTGACGCGTTCCTTTAAATTGCCTTTGCAATAAGATACAATTGGCTTTATTTAGCTTTAAAATGTTGTCTTGAAATTGAAATTTGGAGATTATTTTCTTCTTGAAAAAGAAATTGTTGTCTGCTTTAAAATGTTGTCTTGAAATTGAAATTTGAAGATTATTTTCTTCTTGAAAAAGAAAATGTTGTCCGTGCTAGATGAATCGTCACATTTTTCTATTTTGGAGATTTTAGTTATTGATTTGCAAAGTTTACCTATACTATATTAACTGGTTTTGGTGTAATAACAAATTTCTTTTATGGTATCAGAGCTTGAACCTATTTCCTTAATTAGGTTTGAAAAAGAATATTGGTATTGGAGAAATCACTACACTTTTATAGAGTCTGTAATTTCCATTCAAAAAATCCTAATTACCAGTTTGAAAAATTTACGCAATGAAAAAATTGTTATATGAAAGCTGAAATAGTTTTAGAGGGTGGCATTTAACTTCTCATTAATGTTTCTATAAACAGTTTGAATGAATTGACTCATTCTGGTTTGCATCATTATTACTCCTTTCCGGACGAGGAACAATGGCTTCTTTTAAAGTATATTTTCTATTATCAATATGTTTATGTCCTGAATTCCACTAAGTTATTTTATTTAATTTATGTTCGTCCTTTAAAGTATGTTAAAGCATAGTTACTAAGTTTAAATTTGAATTTAAAATTTTTTAAATTTAAGTTTAAATTTGAATTAAAAAATTTAAATTTAAAAAGTTCTAATTTAAATTTAAATTCAAAAATATTTTGTTAGTGTAATTAAAAAATAATTCGATTCAAAAATTTTCAATTCTAAAATAATTTGCTAGTATGCTTAAAAAAAAGTCATTTATATATTATAAAATTTACCAAAAAAATTCATGTATTTCGGGGTCTTCCTGAATAAAGGTTTGCCTGTTGCATTGGCTTGCCTTCGTGACTGGTTCCTCTGAGCTTTAAGAAATATAAAGGACAGTGCATTAATGTTTTATTTTTATGTTTAGGACCTGGAAAAACCACTGTTAAATCAATTTTGATGTCTCCCGCCCATGTAATTTTTAAATGAATCGATTTTTGAAAAATAGTTTAGTTGAATCGAAAAAATCGACGAATATTCGAAATTTTGTTACCAAGTTCGACATTTGGTAACTATGCTTTAAATGATTATTATTTAAGGTGGGTATGCTACACGAATATGAAAAAGGAGTGCTATAAGATGTATTGTAATATTTTAGTGCTATAAATTGTACCAAATTATTGTTTTATAATATTTTTCTATTAATTAAGAAAAAATATATTGTAAGAAAAACAAGATTCATGAAAACATAAGGACCGTTCCCATACACATAAGGACTGTTTCCATAGGTAGTTAGTTTCCATAGGTTGTAATAACTAGAAGGGACATATTATGAACATAGGTAGTTAGTTTCCATAGGTTGTAATAACTAGAAGGGACATATTATGAACATTGTGGAGTTGTGCTAACAAATAAATATTATGGACATGTGGAGTTATGGTAACAAATAAATATATTCGAGGGGTATAGTATCAAGGAATGAAACATAACTCAAGGTCTATAACCATATAAATAGGATACTATTTATCCTATTTTGACAATAGTAGTATAAAGTTAATCTTAGAAATGTATTAAAGGTGATATAAATAATTATCACAACTTTTTTCAATACGAACAAACTTAATCTAGAAAATTAGGCATAAATTGCTAATTTTCAATATTTAATTAATTTAATTAACTTCGGATTTATAATTGTTTTTCTCACATGAGAGTGAGGTCAACACATTTGCAAATTTCCTATATTATTTTATACTTATATTTATCCTCTCTATTTTTATCACTACTAAGTGACACAAACTTCACATGACTTAACAAAATATCTATTTTTTACACTGACGAAATGAAGCTCTAATCAAAGAACTGAGCATGCCAGCTCCGGGAATTAAATATTTGCACTTTGAATCTCAATTTTCACAACCTTTTAAAATTCAATCTTGGGCCTGCATCTGGAAGCAACATTGGTCATATTGGAGAAGCATTGAGAAATCTCAGGAGTCGGAGCCCGAGATTTACATCAATGCTCCTCTCGTTGGTGTGCTTGCATTTTTCAGCGCAAATCCATGGTGATTTCCCGAAGATGAAAAATCCTGACACGTTCCATTAAATTTCCTTTGAAATAAGATACAATTGGCTTTATTCAGCTTTAAAATGTTGTCTTGAAATTGAAATTTGAAGACTATTTTCGGACTTCGAAAAAAAAAATTGTTGTCTAAAAGAAAAAATAGATTCAGCGGGTGCCATTTAACTTTTTCATTATGGATTCTCATGAAATAAGTCACAAATGATTCTAGAAACAAGTTGAATGAATTGATCCATTTTGGCTTGCATGGTTATTACTCCCTTTCTGGACATATTCACAAGGAACAATGGCGTCTTTTAAAGTATATTTTCTATGATCAATATGTTTATGTATTGAATCCCACTGCCTTTTTTTTATGTTTGTCTGGTATGGTGCTTTAAAGTTTAAATGATGATTATTTAAGGTTGGTATGCTACAAGGAGTGAAAACAGGAGTGCTACAAAGACATATTGTAATATTCAGTGCTAGAAACTGTAGCTAATGATTTTTTTATCATATTTTTATTAATTAATAAGTTATATGGATAGTTAAATACTAGCACAATTATATTTAACAATGTGGTTGATATAAGTGGATATGCATATATGAGCATATACAGCCACATTAGTAAATGTGGTTGATATAAGCCAATAGACAATTATCAATCATATTAATAATTATTAGAGGTATAGTATTATAGCTATTAGAGATTGACTATTTGTAATTATCAATAACTATATAAATAATAACAACCCCTCACAAACACATAAACATTTATATATTTAACAATAACAAAATTAACATAATATAATAATAGTATAAGATGATTACTAATAATACTTATCTATCCATCGTCATTATCTTAATGATTAATATACATTTATTAACATATTAATATAACTATCAATATCTTTTGTACATAATGATAGATTTATGAACCATTGCAACATAAAAATATTAAATCAATTATTATAAGTTCTCATATTATAAAATTGAACATTATAAACAGTAAGCTTAATATTATAAACCTTAAAGTAAATATTTTAAACCATATGATGAATATTATAAACCCTAATATTAAAAAACTCAATATTATATATCCTAATCTTAACAACCAAACATTTCACATCCTCATACTAAATCCAATATTATAAACCCAAAATTAAAAACTACAATATTGAAAATCCAAGGGATTAATATTATAAACCCAAGGGGAAATAAACACAAGGGTTTAATATTTTGAACCCAAATAATTACTATTATAAACCCAAGGGAAAATAAACTAAATGGAAAAACACTAAATTGTAGGATTACAATGTTAAATTATTAATAAGAACAGTGTGATATTAAACTTCGTTATTAAACCTAATATTATAAACCCTAACATCATAAAACTCAATATTATAAGCTCTATTATTAATATTATAAATCCTAAGATTAGTATTATAAACTCTAATAGTAAATTGAAGCTATTAATGATATAAACCGAAGTGATTAATTTTATAAACCACTAGGTTTAATAGACCCAATAGTTTAATATTATAAATCCAAGAAATTATAAATATTATAAAACCAAGGGAAAAATGTTATAAAACCTAAGGGATTAATATTAATACTAATATTATAAACCTTAAAATTATAAAACCCAATATTTAAAATTGAACATTTCAAACCCTTATACTAAATGCGACATTATAAACCTAATATAAAAAACCCCAATATTATAAACCCAAAGGATTAATATTATAAACCCGAGGGGAAATAAGCCCAAGGGATTAATATTGTCAACCAAATTGATTGATACTATAAACCCAATGTATGGATATTATAAATCCAAGGGATTATCCATATTCAAAACAAAACCTATTAAAACCCCATGGGATTAATATTAAAAGACGAAGGATTAATAAACCAAAACGATTAATATTACAAACCAAAAGGATTAATAAACAAAATGAATTATTAATATTATAAACCTATGGATTAATACTGTAAACTTTGGGGATTATTAACACAAGCAATCAATAAACCTAAGCAATTAATATTATAAAACCTAGGGATTAAAACCCAAGGGATTAACATTATAGACCAAGGGATTAATGAACCCAACTAATTATTAATATTCTAAATCCACGATATTAAAAACCCTGGGAATTAATGAACCCAACTAATTATTAGTATTATAAATCGAAGGGATTAATAAACCCAACAAATTAATATTATAAACCTAAGGGATCGATAAACCTAACATATTAGTATTATAAACCTCGAGGATTAGTATTATAAGCCCTCATATTACAAATTATAAATCCAAGAGATTGATATTAATATTAAATTATAAATCCAAGAAATTAATATTAATATTAAACCGAAGATAGTAATATTCTAAACTAATGGAAATAAACTAAATGAATTTGTATTATAAACCCAATGGATTATAAACCCAAAAGTTTTAAATTAAACCCTAGGATTAATATTATAAACCTTATGAATAATATTATATCATACGAATATTAACCCTTAGATTATTAAACCCAAGAGATTGATATCATAAATGAAAGGGACTAACAAACCCAAGGGATCAAAACCCATGAGAATAATATTAAACACAAGGAATTAATATTATAAACCCAAGGGATATAAACCCTAATGTAAATACTATAAACCCTAAAATAAACATTAAACCCTAAGATTAATATTATAAAATTTATGATCAACATTATAAACCTATTTGATTAATAAACCTAAGGGATTTATATAAAAAACATAATGGATTTTAAACCCAAGGGAATAACATTAAACACCATGATAATATTAAATCCTAGGAATAATTTTAAACCCAAGGAATTAATATTATAAACTGAATGGATTGATAAACCCAAAGGATTAATATTTAAAATCCAAGGGATTGATATTAAACTTTCATATTAATATTATAAAATTAATATTAAAAGGCCCTAATATTATAAACCTTCTATTAAACTCAATTTTTGTAATGTAACAATGTGACATTGAATAAATTACAATGTAATGTAACATTGCGATAATGATTGTTAGACTTATTTTCATATTGAGATGATGTTTGTCACAGTGTGATGTTGGATAAATTTTTGTACCATTCCAATGTTACAGTATTAAAGAGTTGATATTATAAGACCAAGGGACTAATAAACCCAAGGGATTAGTACAAAAAATGCAAGTGATTATAAACTGAGGGGAATAAAATTAAACCCAAGGGATTAATACTATAAACCCAAGGGATATAGAACCTAAGATAAATATTATAAACCCTAAAATCAACATTATACCCTAAGATCATGTCATGAGCCTTACGATTAATATTATAAACCCAAAGGGATTAATAAATCCAAAATATTAATATGAAAATCCCAAGGGATTATAAATCCAAGGGGATAATATTAAACCCTAGGATGAATATTAAACCCCAGGAATATAAACCCTATGATTAATATTATAAACCCAAAGAATTTATATTATAAACCTAATGGATTATAAGCCCGAGGGATCTATATTAAACCCTAGGATTAATATTATAAACCCTATCAATAATATTATATCATAGCAATATGAACCCTTATATTAATAAACCAAAGGATTGATATTATAAACCTAAGACACTAATAAAAACAGGGGATTAATACTAAAAACCCAAGGGAATAATATTAAATCCAAGGGATATAGACCTTAAGATAAATATTATAAACCCTAAAATAAACATTATACCCTAATATTCAAATCATGAGTCTTACGATTAATATTATAAACCCAAGGGATTAATAGACCCAAAGGAATAATATTAAAAAACCAAGGGATTATAAACCCAAGGGAATAAAATTAAACACTAGGATGGATATTAAACCCTAGGAATATAAACTGTAAAATTAATAAAACCAATAGATTAATATTGTAAACACTAAGCTTAATATTAAACACTAGGAATACAAACCCTATGATTAATAGTATAAACCCAAGGAATTTATATTATAAACCTAATGGATTATAAACCCGAGAGATATATATTAAACCCTATGATTAATATTATACCCTAGGAGTATGAACCCTTAGATTAATAAACCTGAGGGGTTTATATTATAAACCTAAGGCACTAATAAAAACAAGGGATTAATATTAAAAACCAAAAAAACCTAAAGAATTAATATTGTAAACCTATTGAATATAAACCTTAAGATAAATATTATAAACCCTAAAACAAACATGGTTGGCCATGGTTGATTTTCATATTGAGACAATATTTGTCACAATGCTACGTTAGACCATGGTTGACCACGATTGACAATGGTTGACCATGGTTGATTTTCATATTGACACTCTTTGTCACAATGCGACATTAGACCACATGGTTAGCCATGATTGGCCATGGATGACCATGGTTGTGGCAATGTGGCGTTGGACCATGAGACAATATTTGTCACAATGTGACCATGGTTATTGATGTTCATTAACCATGATTTACCATAGTTGATTTTCATATTGAGACAATATTTATCACAATGTCACGTTGGACCATGGTTTATAATGGTTGACGATGGTTGATGATGAGTGATTTTGATATTGAGACAATATTTGTCACAATGAGACATTAAATCATGGTTTACCATGATTAACCATGGTTTATTTTCATATTGACCATGATTTCCATGATTGATTTTCATTTTGAGACAATCTTTGTCATAATGCGCATTTGACCATGGTTGACTATGATTGAAGATGATTGACCATGGTTGATTTTCATATTGAGACAATATTTTTTCTAATGTGATGGTGGATCATGGTTGATAATGGTTGATGATGGTTGATTTTTAAATCTAGACAATATTTGTCACAATGTGACATTCAGCCATGGCTGACCATGCTTATAAATCTAAGGGATTAAATGATTATAAACCCAAGGGACTAATAAACGCAAGGGATTAATACTAAAAACCCAAGGGAATAATATTAAACCTAAGGGTTTAATATTATAAACTTAAGGTATTTAAACCCTAAGATAAATATTATAAACCCTAAAATAAGCATGGTTGACCATGGTTGATTTTCATATTGACACAATATTTTTCAGAATGCGACATTGGACCATGGTTAACCATGATTGATTTTCATATTGAGACAATCTTTTTTACAATGCAACGTTGGAGCACGATTAACCATTGTTGATTTTCATATTGAGACAAGCTTTGTCACAATGCCACGTTGGACCATTGTTGACCATGGATGGCCATAGTTATCATAGTGTAACGTTGGGCCAAGTGACATTCTTCGTCAAAATGTGACAATCATTATTGACCATGGTTGATTTTCATATTGAGAAAATATTTGTCACAATGTGACGTTGGGCCATGGTTGACCGTGATTGACCATCGTTGACCATGGTCGACGATAGTTGAGCACATGGTTTATTTTTATATTGAGAAAATATTTGTCACAATGTGACGGTGGACCATGGTTGGCCATGATTCACCATGGTTGACCATAACTGACTGTGGTTGACCATGATTGATTTTCATATTGAGACAATCTTTGTCACAACACGGCATTTGAATAGATATTATAAACCCTAAAATAAACATGGTTGACCATCGTTAACCATGGTTGATTTTCATATTGACACAATATTTGTCACAATGTGTCATTGGACCATGGTTTACCATGATTGATTTTCAAATTGAGACAATATTTGTCATAATGCGACGTTGGAACAAGGTTGATTTTCATAATGAGACAATCTTTGTCACAATGCAACATTAAACCATGGATGACCATGGTTGTCATAATGTGACGTTGAAGCGAGAGACAATCTTCATCACGTAACCATGATTATTGACCATGACAATATTATTTAATGTTATTAATATTAATGAGATTAATACTAAAATTTATTAATTAATATTAACGTTAATATTAATATTAATATTAATGTTAGTATTAGAGAAAATTAATTAAAAATATTTATATTAAATTAATATTAATATTAAGAAATAATATGTAAATTTAATACTAAAATGTTATCCATATTTAATGTTAATACTAAAATTTATCCATTAATATTAATATTAATAATAATATTATTTTACTTGTATTAATATTAATATGGTTATGGTTTGTTGAATATTGCAACGAAAAACAGTGAAAGAGGCATTCGGAAACATCATCCTTGATCCTAGTGAAAAATAAGCACCTAAACTAGGTGGGGCCCACACAGGCTATTTTTAGGTGTATGTCTATTTTTAGACATGTTGAGAAAAATCTAAAATTAGCAGGAGGCTGATTCTAGATGGTTGAGAAAATTCTATCTTTGGATGAATTTCTATTTTTAGAAGATGGGTGAAGTCTATTTCTAGATCGCAAATCTAAAAATAGAATGCATGTCGATTATTATTAGCCCTTAAAAATAATCAAACAATAAATAGTAACTTATTCTCTTGGAGGACTTGATTTCAGTGAACAGATGTGGCACATCAGTGGGCTGAAGGAATTTCGAATTCCTAGGGTGGTTGGTGACTCATGCATGGAGAACTTCGTTATAACTAACAGTGGCAAGTTGTTACAGAGTTGGAAGAGTAGTTATGTGAGTTGTTATTTATTTTAACTCAATTCAGTGATTTAAACTTAGTTGTGCTAGTTGTAACTTAACATACACTAGTGATAGATGAGTGAATTAACTATTTAATTAATTCACAAGTAGTGTCTTAATTGCAACTGAACAAATACAGCAGTTAACTACTTGCATGTTAGATCCAATGGAGACCCAGTGGAGAGATAGGTGAAAGGGTGAGATGGACTATCAGTTGTTACTATAGTGATGCATTCAATGCATCTACACACACATTGGATATGCTTATGAGGATTGCTTAGTCAAGGAAAGGTAAGTTCAAATTCATTTAGGGTTATTCTTCAGCAGGGATTGCACAGTGGAGGCAGGCTGTCAGGAGGCAAGAAATTGGTGCATAGATATGCAAATTTCTGCAAGACAGTGTGTGACGATTTTATATTGAATTGAGAGCTCTCTAAGTTGAGATTTGTATGAGATTTTTACATGTTCCATTAGTATACATAATATATGATAGTTGGGGATTTTAGCTTTAAGATTTCCCGATAAAACATCTTGTTATGTGCGATTGATTTTGCTTCATATGTGTTTTGCAATTGGAAATTTAATTTCCACAAAGAATTAAGTGTAAGGATTCTGTATTTAACATAAGATTAAGTTGTTAGATCAGGAGAATTCAGAAATACATTATTGTGTTTATAAATTTCTACATGATATCGGAGCCAAAGAATATTGCAATATTGAAGTAGTAGTTGAGTTTGCTAGTGGAACAATTCGAAATTGTTGTAAGAATTTCTTGGTGCAACAGTTGAGTATACATTGAAATGGCTTTTAATGGGTTGCGGTTGGAGTATGCACTCGAGGGAAGATCGAACTACATAGTCTGGAAGGACAGGATGGAGGCGGTGCTTGAAGATAATAGCTTGAATGAGTTCATCGATAGCGATGTTCCTAAGCCCACTTCGACGGATGCTGCATTACTTGACACATGGCAAAATAAAGTAGAAAGGGCGAGGAGGATTCTGTTGGAAGGTGTGAAAGACCATATTGTGTCAAGCCTTCATGGTAAAGCCACTCCATTTGCAATGTGGAAGGCTTTGACAGATCTTTTCCAAAGCAGCAGTGACCATAGGAAATTGGAGCTGAAGGATAAACTCAGAAAAATCAAGATGGAGAAGAACGAAAATATTCCAGTATACTTAACAAAGTTTGTCCAATGCAGGGATGAGCTTGGGAGTATAGGAGTCAGTTTTGCAGATGATGACTTGGTGAGCTTGGCTCTCCTTGGGCTTCTGAAGAGTTGGCACAATTATCAAGACTTTGTCAATGGATGGGAGAAACTACCGGATTGGGAGTGACTGTGGTCAGATCTAGTGCAGGGGAGATAAGACGGGCCACCAGGGATGGCTCTTCATCAAAGCATGATGATGAAGAGGATTGTGCTTTTGCTTTCAAGGAGAAGAAGAAGAAGGGGGAAGAAATTTCATTCTAGATCTGAGGCTGGAGAAGATGGTAAGGAGCACAACATGTCCAAAGTAAAGTGTTTTCATTGTCACGAGTATGGAAATATTGCCACAAATTTTCCACATAAGAAGAAGAACAAGATGGTTGCTGGAGCTACAGCTGGTGAGGCTCTTGCCTCGAAATTTGAGCTCGACTTCTCATTGATCGCATGCATGGTGTCTATTGCATTGGGATCGGGGTGGTACTTTGATAGTGGTGCTTCCTTTCACATGACGGGAGATGAGAAATTTTTCAGTGAATTGATAAAGAAATATCTCTAGATGTATGTTAAGTTGGGTGATGATGGACGATACAATGCGACCAACATTGGTACCATTACCTTTCAGAGGGTGTCAGGTAAAATCTTTCATTTAAAAGATGTTGTGCATGTTCCAGGTTTAAAGAAAAATTTAATCACAATTGTAATGTTAGAGGATAGAGGCTATGATGTTGTCTTTAGTGAAGGAAAATTTTTCCTACGACACAAAGCAACAGGGCAAGCCAAGAAGGTTTGGATTCAAGTTAAGAATCTCTATAGACTTGAAGAAAATGGGATTTCTACGGAGCTTCCTACTGTTGGGAAGTGCGAGGAAGACATGCAATTGAAGCTTGAGAGGGAGCATGATTTGCATGCAAGTAAGAGTGAACCTCGGGATGTGGAGTAGCCACAAGATGAGGATCATGGAGTGGGATAAACCACTCATGCAGAGAAATTTCATGCAAGATGGGAAAAGGGAGTGCATGCAGCTATACCACCAGGTGAGAGGTGAGGCGACATGCATGAGTAATCCCAAGAAGAGATTTCTGGGTAGGATTCATTGAGATGGTGTGGATCTCATGAATTGAAATTGGCTACGAGGCACCCACAGAGCAGCAATAGCATGATCAATTGGATTGATGCAGTCAGATCAAAGTGATAGTGTCGGATACTAGAGCACGGATCAGAGTTGATAGAAAGTGCAGAGTGCATGGGTGCAGATTTCAAAAGAGAGTGGTTCCTGAAGACATGTGAAATAGCTAATAAGAGGTCAAAAGACTTTGATGACAGATGCATTATACTGATTCAGTTGTTTGGAGGCTATTCAGTTTCAGAAATGTTGCATACAAGGGTTGCAGGGTGGATGCATGGAGTTGCAGGGCGCATTCAAAGACAATCCTTTCTTGTTGAGATGAAGTGTTGAATATTGCAACAAGAAACAGTGAAAGAGGCATCCAGAAACATCATCCTTGATCCTAGTGAAAAATAAGCACCTAAACTAGGTGGGGCCCACACAGGCTATTTTTAGGTGTATGTCTATTTTTAGACCTGTTGAGAAAAATCTAAAATTAGCAGTAGGTTGATTCTAGATGGTTGAGAAAATTCTATCTTTGGATGAATTTCTATTTTTAGAAGATGGGCGAAGTCTATTTATAGATTTCAAATCGAAAAATAGAATGCATGTCGATTATTATTAGCCTTTAATAATTATTAGACAGTAAATAGTAACTTATTCTCTTAGAGAACTTGATTTTAGTGAACAGATGTGGCACATCAGTGGGCTAAAGGAATTTCGAATTCCTAGGGTGGTTGGTGACTCATGCATAGGGAACTTCGTTATAAATAATAGTGGCAAGTTTTAACAGAGTTGGAAGAGTAGTTATGTGAGTTGTTATTTATTTTAACTTAGTTCAGTGAGTTAAACTTAGTTGTGCTAGTTGTAACTGAACATACACTAGTGATAGATGAGTGAATTAATTATTTGATTAATTCACAAGTAGTGTCTTACTTGCAACTAAACAAATACAGCAGTTAACTACTTGCATGTTCTCACTCTTCAGCATCTGACCAAAACCCAGTGGTTATTTCACTAGGAACAATGGGAATCCAGGGTCATGTGTCTTTTCAATATTGCCCTTCATGGAATAATAATGATGAAATGAAAAAAATAATCGCAGAGGTATGGTCCCAAGAAATAATTGGATCTCCTTATTTTTTATGGGAGACCAAATTATAAACACTGAGGAATGAAATAAAAATTTTGGCCAAGGAAAATCACAAGAAAACTCAAAAAACGAAGGCTAAATTAAATTAAAAAATGGAAACACTTCAAGAAGCAAAGGAAAATCAGGAAGAAACAAAAGAAATCCAACTCTATGTAAAAACAATTTATTGGGAAATCTAAAAGGAGCATAGAGCAGAGGAAGAAGTCAGGAGATTAAAATCTCGAAGCCTATGATTGAAATCAGGAGATAAGAACACAACATTCTTTCACAACTCAATAAAAATTCGAAGAAATAGAAATCAGATTGACAACATCCAGGTTGAAGAAAGGGAAATCAAAGGACAAAAAGAGATGAAACATGAAGCATACATATATTTTAAAAATCTCCTTACAGCAAACTCAACCATTATAGATTATGAAACATTCCTACAAGGTGTTCCCAATAAAATAAGCATTGATCATAACCTTGATATCACTAAAGAAGTTGAAGAGGAAGAAATAAAAACTATTGTTTTGGGGTATCCATCCGGACAAGGCACCGGGTCTTGATGGATTTTATATTTCTTTTTATAGGAAAAATTAGCACATCATCAAGAAAGATATGACAAGAATGATAAGTAATGTTTTCAAGAAAAAGTAATTGGGTGGATTTACCAATTCCTCTTTCCTTTCTCTAATTCCAAAATATGAAAGGCCCACCACCTTTAGTCGATTTCGACCAATTTCACTATGTAACTCCTCTTATAAAATAATTACAAAGATTCTTGAAAACCAAATAAAGTGTCTCCATGATCTGATCTTGGAGAACCATGGAGGTTTTGTGCCAAATAGGTAGATCCTAGACAATATATTGATAGTTCAAGAAGCCTTGCATTCAAGTATGTTAAGGAAAGAGCAAGGAATCATCATAAAATTGGACATGGCGAATGCCTTTGACTGAGTAAAATTATCTTTCTTATCAGCAGTCCTCAAGAAATTTGGATTTTCAAGTGGTATCATTGAAGTAATTAGAGCTTTCACTATAGGACCCTGGATTTCTCCAAGTGAATCGATTCCCTCTATCTCCATTTCTATATATAATTATGGCAGATTCATTGAGTCGAACTTTGGAAAAGAGCAGAAGAGAATGCTCATTAACAGGTCTCCATATCTCCCATGGTGTAAAAAGCATCATCCACTCCCTATTCGATGATGACACATTACTAATTGGAGGGGCTTCATGCATTCTTTCCATAAGGTTTAAAAAAGAGTTCGAAAATTTCATGTAGGTCTCAGGAGGACTTATAAACAATACAAAATGTAGAATCTATGGCTAGAATGTGCATCCATGCACTCTTCAAAGAATATCTCAGATTTTAGACGTTCCCATACAAGAAAATTGGAGCCATTTTCTTTATCTAGGTCTTCCTATCTCAAAATAAAATTGAAAGGCAGAAATCTGGAACATCAAAATTGAGAAAATGAGAAAAAAATTCAAAGTTTGGGAATGGAATTGCTCAACTTAGCAGGCAAAGTGATATTAATCAAAGAAATTCTTACAACGCTTCCTATTTATCAATTTACAACAATTTTGGCACCTACGAGCATTCATAAGCAAATAGAACTCATAATAAGAGGATTCTTGTGGCAAGGTGGAAAAACAAAATAAAAAATTTCAATTTGGTTAAATGGGATCAGGTAACTCTTCCTTATGAAAAATGAGGGCTTTCTATAAGGCTCCCTAGCCTTATGAACAAGTCCCTTGGGGAAAAATTTGCATGGAGACTTATCACAGGGAAGGATTTCCAGTGGAAGAAAGTTTTGGATTCAAAGTACATGAATCAACCTCAATCCCTCTTACTATAAGAAAGTGCATCGATTAGGTCATTTTCTCAAGTCTAAAATTTAGTTAAAAAGGCCCTTCCAATCATCATAGAGCACACATCTAAGTTCCACAGGAATGGAAGAAAAATCAACCTTTGGGATGATAGAATAATGCGGAACCCTCCCCTAGCCTCCCATCGTGACCTCCAAGATCTAAAAAGGTGGATTTTATCAAAGGGATTAACCACTCTAAATTCTATCTCTCTCTGGAAAAACATAATTTGGGTTGACTAGACCTCTCCCAACATGCCACACAATCTAAAAAAACATTGGGACACTTTAGTCATTCTCCTTAAGGGAGTTTCCTTAACTAACCAATATGTTTAAGACTCTTTCATTTGGGACCCCAATGGAGGAGAATACTCAGTCAAATTAGGTTACTTAACCATCCAAGCTCAGCAAGATAATCAAGATTGGGCGTCGTGGAAAATAGTTTGGAAATCAGAAATTTTGTCAAAGGTTAAAATTTTCATTTGGAATCTTTTAAAAGGAAATTTTATAACAACAAATTACCTCAAAAGAAAAGGTCTCTTAGGGCCCTCCAGGTGCCCCATGTGCTAGGGTGTGGAAGAAATCATCCATCATCCTTTTCTTGATTGTTCTTTTACCAGAGAATGTTGGAAACTGTTAGTGAGTCCTTTGGAAACTAATTTGAACTTATCAAGCCCCTTTAATGACGTCTTCACTGTCTGGAAAATAAATTATCCTTACTCACTGAAGAAAAACCACTCTATAAAAATATTTTAGGAAATTATGCCATAATTCCTTTGTTGACATATTTGGTTAGCGAGAAACCAAAAAAAATTCAAAAACCATCCTCCAAACATAAGAAAAGTTATGTCCAAGACTTGGGGATGCACAACATAATTTTTATCCACAAAGGTTTGAAGGAAATAGACATTAGTCAGCTCCAGCAAGAAGAGAGAATCTGGATTAGTTTTGCAACAAGTAGGAACAACTAGCCAAGCACCCCTAAAATAACGATAGTCTCCCATAATTGGAAAATAAGGTTAAAAAATGATGAATTCATCCTCTGGATGAAAAATCTAAACAGACCCTGTCTTTTATTTTATGGTGCATTAAAGAATAATTTGGGGAGTGTAGGTGTTGGTGGCTTCCTCCTAGAATTGGGTGGAAACAACCTCATCACCTTTGAATGGGGACTCGAAAAAATTTCAAATAACAGGGCAGTGGCTTATGGCCTGCTTCTGGGCACCATGATACTAAAAAAAAAAGAACATCCAGAACCTAATTATCATGGGTGATTTAGCCATAATCATCCAAGCTATGATGAGAAAAGGAAATCCTCCAAGTGCTGTGATGTTCGAGACAGTCAAAAGAATCAGACAAAAATTAAGAAATTTGGTCCAATTATCTTTCAAACACATATTGAGAGAAAACAAAAACTTAGCTGATGTCCAAGCCAACTTGGTAGTGGCTCGTCTTGTAGGTGAATCTTGAATTCATCATGACATTCTACCCATTCCAATACCATAACTTACCTTGAACTAATCTCCTACCTCAGTCACATCATTACCAGGATGGGATCTTGAAAAAAAAAAAAAAACTCCTCTCTTTTGAACTTTGATCCTCCCCAAATCCATTATGTACCTCTTAACCCTTACTACCTGAAAACCAAGTATGATGAGCCACCTCCCCATTCTCGTGACTCTCCCTCATCCTTATCTCTTTCCCAACACATTTCTCCATATAATGGCTTCGAACCAATCACTCTTCCATCCTTTGGATAGATATTCCTCTCAACATTGTCTTGATCCTTCCTGCAGTAGTCTTGTGTGCGATCCTATCACAGCTTGATCGCTCCTCTCCTCACAGGCTTATTTCCTCTGCTTCTTTCCATCACCTTCTGTCTTGCTCCAATCAAGGTTCTTCATCCTATATCATTCTGCACATTCCTATTTAACTCCTCCACTTCTCAGTGCATATCGTTAGCTACCTAATCGGTATCCTTCCCTCTACAATTCTTGTCAAGAACTACCATCTGGGATATCGAGTTGCATACACAACCTCCATATCTCTGAAGCATCAAATCTATGTCTCTACCCCTCAGTGGAACAGTAAGAAGACATCCCAGCACGCAACAATGGATATGAATCCTCTTGATAGAGCCTCACAAAATGAAAGATGCATTGTATGTATAGATAATAATTTCATGATCGATAACATCAGAGAAACAACGCAATAATTAAGGCATCAATCAAATTCTGAGAATGCCTTCTTGAAGAAGCAGCTCGAGGAAAAGAAGGCTGAAATTTCATCACTCAATAACAAATGCACACATATGGAGGAGTCAATCAACTACCTCAAGAGTCTAATTCTAAATCAAGAAGGGGAGAACTCAAACTACTAAGGAAGCAGATGAAAATCTTAGCAAGAAGCATAAATCAACAAAAATTGGAACAATACATAATTGAACTAAGGATCTACCTCGACGTTTATTATAATTTTCTATCATGTTATGTAAATGTACACTGCTTCTTAATCATTTTGTAAGAAAATATTCTCATAATATATTAGGAAATTCGGGCAGTTTTGGATATAGAGCTATGGGTAATAGGGGCTGCGCTCCCTCTTTTACCTTCAATAAAGTGCTAATCCCCATATTCCTATTTTTAATGGGAGCTTTCTCCTCTGTTTTTTCGAATTGCATAAGTCTTTTTTGAAAAAATGGTTTGAATTGATTCCAAGGGAATATTGTAGAATAGATATTAGTATTGGCTTATAAAATCCCCCCTAAAAAGAATTCAACACCAATTAAGCCTTCAGAAGGATCTACTATGACTCATGAAGACAAAGAATGGAAACATGATATATCAAAATTGCAAGAGCAAGTGCACCACATTTTTCTCTCACAAAGAGCAACAAAAAATGAAATGAAAGTTTTGAAGAAAGTCGTGGAAGCTAAGATGGATGGTTTGAAAAAATGCATGGAAGCTAAGATGAATGGCATAGAAGCTATCATGGAAGCTAAGATGGATGACATGGAAGCTAAGATCAATGAAAAAATGAAAAACAACATGGAAAACATGAAGAATGATCTAAAAGCATACATGGAAGGAAGAATGATCTAAAAGCAGATTAAAATAAATGTTAATCATGATTTCATAAACTCTAACGTTGGATGGAAGAACCACCATATTCCAAAGATGGATATGAGGAAGTTTGATGGCAAGGATCCCATAACATGTATACTACATATGGAGCAATATTTTGATCTCAATAATGTGCAAAACACACAAAAGGTGCACATTGAAACTTTACATATACAACAAAATACATTTGTATGGTATCAATGTCTTTTCTCCCATAAAAAAATTGTCACTTGGTTAATTTTTACGGAGGAAATGATAGCACATTATGAGGATACAAAGAGCAACACTTTCTTTAGCCAATTAATAAATCTCAAACAAAAGGGTTCAGTGGTGGAGCACATTGAGGAGTTCCAAAAATTGAATATAAAGGTAACTGATATTCCAGAGGAACATGGGATTGATGTCTTCATAGGGGCTTTAAAGGATAACATCCAACATGAAGTTCGTGTTTGGGAACCTGATTCGTTGGAGAAGGCATTCAGGTTGGCAATAAAAATTAAATGTAAAATTTTGGCGACAAGGAAGCCTACCACTCACATCTATAAAGATGGAAATGTTGCTACTCCAATACTTCCACACCCTACAAGGTTGAGAACACAGCAATTGGAAGAAAAAAGAGCAAAGGGGATTTTCTACAATTGTGATAGCAAATACACTAAAGGTCATAAGTGTGATGAGAAGAAATTATTTTACATAGATTGTGAAGAGTAAGAAGAAAATGAACAAGAAACTTCAAAAGAAGAGGATATACATCAGGAACCAACCCTAGAAGAAGAAGAAATGAGTCCGACCATATCGTGTAATACATTGGCAGGAATTACCACTCCTCAAACTCTCAATATAGAAGGATATATCAAGAAGAAAAAGGTAATAGTGTTGATTGATTTGGGTAGTACCCATAATTTTATTCATTGTAAGGTAGCCAAGGAATTGAATTATTCCCTATACCCAACACTAGAATGTCAAGTGATGGTTGCAAATGGAGGAACTATAAATTGCTTTGGAAAATTCCATAATATCAAGCTAACCATGGGGGAATATGTATTGAATAGTACAATGTTTTCCATTCCAATGGGAGGTGTTGATGTTTTACTAGGAGTACAATGGTTACAATCTTTGGGGACGGTAGCTTTTAATTTTCAAGAAATTTTCTTGAAATTTTCTTCGAAAGGAAAGGAAATCGAATTACGGGGTATCACAAGGAAGCCAGGAAATATAATAAGCTCTAATATCATGACAAATCTTCTGAAGAAATAACAACGAGGCGTAATTGCACAATTATGCTCTCTAGAATTTCCAACATCAAAATAATATATTTCTCCAGATCTCCAAAAAGTCTTGGACAATCATTCCAAGGTGTTTGAAACTCCCAAAGGACTCCCACCTATTCGTGATCATGATCATGATATTCATTTGATTCCAGGAACTGTTCCTCCAAACATCAAGCCTTACAGATATCCTTATGTCCAAAAGAATGAAATTGAATGTATGATTGCATAAATGTTAGAGGTTGTTATAATTCAACCTAGTAAAAGGTATTTCTTTGCTCTAGTAGTATTGGTGCACAAGAAATATGGATCATGGCACATGTGTCTAGATTATAGGGAGCTCAATAAGCTCACTATTAAAGATAAATTTCCCATTCCCGTGATTGATGAATTATTGGATGAATTACATGGAGAAATTTATTTTACCAAGTTGGATCTTCGTTCAGGATATCATCAAATTAGAATGAAGACTGAAGATATTCTAAAAACAACATTTTGAACTCATGAGGGTCATTATGAATTTTTTTTCATGCCTTTTGGCCTTACCAATGCACCTTCTACATTTCAAGGGTTGATGAATTCCATTTTCAAATCCTTCCTTAGAAAATTTGTGCTAGTATTTTTTGATGACATACTAATCTACAACTGGTCTTGGAAGGATCATGTTCAACATGTTGACAGGGTGCTCAAACTATTGGAGGAGAAACAATTATATGCAAAAACATCCAAATGTTTCTTTGGAATACAAGAGGTGGAATAACTGGATCATATTGTATCTCACAAGGGTGTTAAGGTAGACCCTAACAAAATTAAATCCGTTAAGGAATGGAAATTCCCCACAACCATAAAGCAGTTGCAAGGATTTCTCGGTTAACATGGTATTATTGCAAGTTTGTTAATAATTATGGGAGAATAGTAGCACCTCTAACAACATTATTGAAGAAATATGCATTTTCATAGACTGATGAAGCAACTAAGGCCTTTGAACATATTAAAGAAGCAATGTGCCTAACACCAGTCTTAGCTACACCAAACTTCACAAAAACCTTTATTGTGGAATGTGATGCCTCGGGAAATGGAATTGGTGTTGTTTTAATGAAAGAAGGAAGACACATTGCATTTGAAAGTCTTCCAATCAAAGGAAAGTAATTACACCAAGCTTTTTATGAGAAGGAAATGTTTTTTTTTTTTTTTTTTTTGTAAATATAGTAGGGCCTCTCTATTAACTTTTTATCATTAACATGCATGTTACAGTAAGATAAAATCTGTCTTTGGCCTCAACCTGCCCGTAGGAAACTAGGTCTGTTGGCCGTCTGAGTGCATGAAAAGCATTCCAAAATTGAAATAGTTTCATTTGTCTATACCCCACATGGGCTAATTGGTCTAGAACATTCTTATCTAAATGCAGATAATAAAAGACAAGTTCATACAAAATTTCAGATTTCATAAAACATCAGTAAAGGAGCATCTATGCTTCAGAAGATGAAACAGGGGCAGGGTCTTTGACATTGGACCCTGGCATGTCTACTTGCTGGAGCTGTTGCATTTGCTTTTCCATACGGCCAACCCTGTCATCGAGCCTGGCCATGCGGTCCGCTGCTTGGTACTGGGTGATCTTGATATGGTATAACTGCTCTTGCATATCCTGGAGCTTTTCCATTATACGAGATTCTAACTTTGCTGAGTCAAATTGAGCTTGTTCAGGAGGGAAAATCTGCATGGCCTTTGCAAGAAGGCATTTTGCTATCTAATAGGTATGAATTGTCTGGTTGAATAAGGTGAGGCATCCTCTAGTGTTCCCTGGATCAGTAATAAAGTCTATAATCTCAGCTTCAGTGGTATTATCTTCAGGGTCTATCTGAATTTCTCTCTCCCAGCCCTTGATTTTATGAGAAGGAAATGTTGGCAATACTACATGCACTAAATAAATGACGACCTTACCTAATGGGAAGACACTTCAAGGTAAAAATTGATCATGATAGTCTTAAACACTTTTTGGAACAAAGACTATCTTCAGAAGAGCAGCAAAAATGGGTCACAAAGATGTTGGGTTATGACTTTGAAATGATCTACAAAAAAGGGAAGCTAAATGTTGTTGCAGATGCACTCTCAAGAAAGGATGAAGAGGTGGAACCATTGCTTTGTGCCATTTCTATTATCCAACCATATTGGATAACCGAAGATAGGGATGAATGGAATAAGGACGAAGATGTGTGGACACTCATTTAAAATTTGCAGCAATATCCTAGTACATCTAATACATTTAGTTGGAAAAATTATTCCTTATGGTACAAATATCGCTTATATATTTGCAAGAATTCCCAACTAAAACAAAATATTCTTTTGGAATTGCACACTTCTCCTTTAGGAGGACACTCAAAAATTTTTAAAACTTACCACAGGTTGAAGAAAGAATTTTTTGGGATAGCCTTAAATCTGATATTCAGAAGTTTTTGGCGGAATGTTTGGTATGCCAGCAAAATAAAGTTGAGACGATTAAGACCCCGGGTCTTATACAACCTTTATCCATTCCAGGTCAACATTGGGAGGAGATTTCAATGGATTTTGTCATAATTTTACCTAACTCTCTCTAAATAGTGTCATCGTGGTGGTAGTTGATAGACTTACCAAGTATGCACACTTTTGTGCATTATCTCATCCATTTAAAGCAAATACATTTGCTATTGCATTTATGGAAACAATTCAAAAGCTACATGGAAACCCAAAGATTATTGTAAGTGACAGAGATCCCATTTTTACTGGAAATTTTTGGACATAATTATTTTTTTATTTGGGTACTCAACTAGCTCATAGCTCATCTTCTCATCCTCAATCTAATGGTCAAATTGAGATAGTGAATAAATGTATGGAAGGATATCTTCGTTGTTTTTTATCTGATAAGAAAACATAATGGGTCAAGTGGTTACCTCTCGCTTAATGGTGGTATAACAATTCCTTCCATACTGCAACAAAAATGACCCCATTTATGGCACTTTATGGATATCATCCACCATCCATCACACCTTCTTTAAGAGAAAATTCTAAGGTTCAAGCAATGGAAGATCACATCAAGCATCAACAAGAAGTTCTCCAACTCTTAAAGGATAACCTAAATTTGGCACAAAATTGAATGAAACAACGGGTTGATCAATATCGCAGCCAGAGAAGTTTTGATGTAGGATACTAGGTATTTTTACGGCTACAACCATACAAACAAATGTCCCTCAAGCAAGCTAAGAAGGATAATAAATTATCGTCGAAGTACTATGGTCCTTACAAGGTGTTGCAAAAGATTGGTACTATGGCATACAAATTGGAGCTTCCTGCTTCTTCACAAGTGCATCCAGTTTTCTATGTTTCATGCTTAAAGAAGGTTATAGGGGACAAACTTCCAGTTCAAACAATATTGCTAGAACTTGAGGAGGAAGGAAAAATCATATTGGAACCTGAAGGAGTCATGGAAACAAGAACTCGACAACTATGAAATCGGTCAATTTTAGATTATCTCATCAAGTGGAAGAACTTACCCACTGAAGATTCTACATGGGAGGATGAGAATTTTATACAGAAGCATCCGAAGCTACTCAAGCATTAAGGACAACACTTTTTTGAAGGATAAGGGCATGTTAGCTCCCTATATTACTAGTATAGTCCCTTATTGTTGTTAGTGTAACCCCCTTATTGTTATTGTTGTACCCCTGTAACCCCAATATTGTTATTATTGTGCCCTTACATTATTATTGTTGGGTCGGCTAGGATTATATTGTGATCCCATGGACTCCTATATATAGAAGGAATTTTTTTCATTTGTATCATCTAAGAATTGTTCATTCATGCAATGCAAAGGAGGTTTCCCCCTCGAAGTGGCTTATTTATAAGGCATTGATCTCTTTTTTCTTCTATTTCTGGAGTTGGTTTCATAACATATAGTAATCGAAGTGTTAGTCCTGGAATTATTCAGTTTTAAATTTAACCTATAGTTCCATCTTTTTTTGATATAATATTGGTGCTCAGACTATCAAATATATATATATATATATATATATATATATAATATATATATATATATATATATATATATATATAATCTTGGTGCTCAGCCTATCAAATAAGGTTAATGATTTTCATGGTATTGGCCTCTTCCTGAGGTGAATAGGCTATAGTGTTCATATAATTTCTTTGTGAAAATGATTTGATTGATTTGTACTTTTAAAACCCAAACTAATGCTAGCATTAGTTGATTAGCATTAAATGTTTTTTTTTTAAATGTTTAGGTTGTTTGGGTTCTATTTCATAGTAATATATATGTCTTGTCAACTACACTACATGTAGCCATACTAGCACAGACCACATGGCTAGCAGCCATGTGCATGAAGATGTTATTGGTTCTAGCTGGTTGGTATTGCTATTGTTTTAATAGCTATGTTGGTGGTACTTTAGCTTGGTATTTCTATGGCTTTAATAGTTTTGCTGGTGGTACTTCAGCTGCCCTTGATCCTTAAGCCAGTCACTCTTATTTCTACATAACAAGTAGGTTCTTACCCACACATATTTATATAGAAAAGGTAGGTTCTTACCCGAAAGAAACAAATTCAACATAAACATTAGTTGGCCCAGAAGCGTAAGAGGCAGAAAAATAGATCTCATTCGTTGGTTTATGGTCTTCTTCGTCTTGAACTTTCTTTATAGCAAACAGAAGTGTCGCTTGAGTAGAGCTTAATAACCTTCTAGCTCAGGATCAGGACCAACCAAATTTTCTTGGTGTATTATTCATTCCCCATTCGGTGCCCCATGGACTCTGTCCAATGGATTATTTCGACTCCCTGTAATTATTCCCTTATGAGTGACCTACAACATATTCAAACTCATTTTTCCTCTCCTTGTCAGTCTAGCTAGTGAAGGTAGTAGTGGTTGCAGTTGATTCCATTTAAGTAATTTGAAATCCACAAGCTATAGACATGGAATTTACAGGCTCTTTCAACCATCTCCATTTCCAAGAATCTTTCTAATTCTGAAAATGCCCAATTTCCTCATTTCTGTATGGGTGGGTAGCAATGTACTATCCTTTTTCTCATACTAGGAGAGCCCCCTTAGTATTCAAGGTAGCGCAAGCTAGCATCACAAGTTAGAGTTGCCTAAAGAGTAGCACAAGACAGAGCTACCTAAAGAGTAGCACAAGACAGATCTTCCTAAAGAGCTGCCTAAAGAGTAGCACCTCTACACAGAGTTGGATAACAGTACACATGAAGCAAGAGCTAACTAAGCCAATCACAGAGATGGGGCAAGAGAGAAAGAAGGAGCACTGCGTAGATGGAGTCAGGTTTATCGAGTCTCACTAATAGAACTTAGCCTTGCATGGAGTCAGGTTTACCAAGTCACACTAATAGCACTTAGCCTAGCATCATAGTCACTGGTGACCAAATCTAGTCCGGTCCAGGACCTCAAACCTGAGGCATATGTGGCAAAGGATGCATTAGAGAAAGCATTATTTATTGTGTGATGTTGAACTCAATCTGGTATATCGGTAATTGCTTCCCCATTAGAAGAAATTTCAGCCTACAAGTGACCTCCTAAGGAAAAATAATAAAATAATAGTTAAAATAATAAAATAAGAGTTATGAAGTATGGAGGGAAAAGAAGAAAACTACTTTTTTAAGTGTATTTTTGACTTATCTCCTTATAGGTTTACTCAAATTTCATGTGTAGACACTCATTGGATGCGGAATTAAATTCCACATCCAATGAGTGCCCATTATGCATACCTTTGAGAAGACCCACATTAATAAAAATTGCAAGATACATTAAAAAAGTGTGTTTTAACACACTTTTTTAATGTATCTTGCAGTTTTTATCAATGTGGGTCTTCTAAAAGGTATGCATAATGGGCACTCATTGGATGTGGAATTTAATTCCGCATCCAATGAGTGTCTACACATGAAATTTGAGTAAACTTATAAGGAGATAAGCCAAAAGTACAATTAAAAAAAAAATCTTTTTTTCCCTCCAAAATATTTACATGTACCTATTTTTAAATTTAAATGATTTTGATTGGTTTACATATTATGACATGCAAATTACATGAAAATTTTATGGGCAACTTTAGGCTAAAATTTCCTCTAATTCTGGACAATAAGGTCTTATCACGTCGTTTGGTGGGAACTAGAAATGGGTCAATTTGGGACAAGAAGTGCTTTCTTTAGTCGCAACTAATGACATTTATACCCGCTCCCTTTGGTCGCAACCCAGAATTACTTGCTCTCTTCGGTCGCTTACACAACTACCAATTTACACCAGTCGTGAGCTTGATAGTCAAAAATCGGGTTGTTTCGGGGAGCTTTCGCATAGTGGCCCTAATTAAGGATCATTTTCACTCCTTTTCCTTTGCTTAGTGGAAGGACGTCATTTTAGCCCAGACTAATTCGGGGACATCCTCAGACGGTCGAATACAAAATGAGTTTCATCCATTGAACCATGACCTGCAGCATCACCATATGAACTAGCAACATAATAACCTAATTATTCACCATAAATTTGCTAAGCATCCATACCCATTGCTTAGTTATATTTCCATTTTGACATGAGTTATGCTAGATCAAAAAATGCATGATTACCTAAACCAAGGTTGATGTGACATACTGGTTTTGGTTGAGATCATTGGTTTTGGTCATGATTTGCATGATGGAGGTGGTATCTAAGCCTGGCGGGTCTTCTTCACATGTTGGAAGTGTAATTGGAGTTTACTATAGGAAAATTCTCCCAAGTACTGTTATTTTCTTTCCCTACTGATGCAACCCCCAGCTCCACTGCATTCTCAAGGTTTTCCCGCAATGACGCCTCATTGTGAGATTTTTTTGATTTGTTCTCTGGGGAGATGTCACCCAGCAACTCTTCATCACTTTGGTCCCTTTCCCCAACAATCTTTAATGGTAGGTATAGTGCCACTTTTCACGTTTTTACAAATGCCCTTGCACGCACCTCTATTGTTGACATGCTCCAACTGTAAAAGTTTGTATTAGTTTCACCTAAAAGATCGGTATGATATAACTTCTATATGATCTACTAAAAGATGTCGGGGTCATCGAAAAGTAGACTCTGGGGTCTTAGGCAGCATGGCGTTTTTATCCTCAATGAAAAATAAAGAAAATTGTTGAAGGACATGTTGAAAGCACCTCTCTGTGCTAAGGGAAGGAAAAGACACAAGTGGCGGCCATGCAATGTAAGTGTTATCATGTCCTGCTTCCTTTTCTCTATGGCTAGGAACAAACATGTAATCAATGTCATTTTCTATAAAATTTAAGAAAATGTGTTAACTTTTGTGAAAATATTTTATTAAAGTTTTATATGTTGACCCATTTAAAAAACTTCAAATGTTGCTCACCTTCTTGTTTTTAGATAATTTTTTCTCGCATTTGCACCACACTTGGCTGGTGGTTTCTCACCAACTCATCAACCTCATCCTATAATAAAATATATGCATAATTCTCCTTGTAAGAAGTGATGTTAAACCAATCCATTTGAACGCATAATCGAGGAAAATGTTGTCAGATCAAGAGGGAATAACAAAGCTAGTTAAGGTAGCACAGAAGTAGGGGCAAGAATTAACCAAGGGAAAACACATAGGAGAAATTAAACAGTAAGGTTGGCAGGGATGTGAACATGCTCTCAGAAAACAGAAGCAATCCCTCTTTACTCGAAAGTGTTTCAGGATAACAGCCCTGGCGATAAAGAGGCTCACAACCTTTGAACCAACACTTCGTCTTTTGGGAAGAGATGTATGTACAAAGGTCAGTCCTCTTAGACTTATCATCATGATTTATTTATCATCATTATTTATTTATGATTTATATATATTGCATACACGTGATTATAAAGAGAAATTAATTTCATGTGCAGTTACTGGAGCGAAAAAAGGAATCACTGGAGGAGGAAGAATGCAGACAGAAGATCATAAATAAGATGTACTTATTCTGCTCAATACCCACCATTCTTGTTTTTGTTTCTTATCACAAATTTTGAAAAAATAATTGTTAGAATGAAGATACATTAAATGCTTCAAGAACTGAGTATTATAGTTTCCCATACTTCAAAACCCAATGAATTACCTTGTGTGTTTGATAATTCACTATCCAAGTTTTGTAATTGATTATAGGTTTCATGGATTTTGGGGCGTCTAGCCAAGTATTTAGGGTTTACTGAATAGAAAATTGGCATTTAGTTTGTAGAAATTATACAGAAAATATGTATTCCAATGGATTCGATATGATCATGCAATATACTAAAGAAAAATATTGAATCCTTCTACAAATCAATTGCGGAAAATAAACACAATCTCCAATCACAATAAGTGCAGAAAGAAACAAATCAAATCACAACATAGATAATTTCCCGGGGAAAGCTTGCTGCTCAAAACTCCTCTATCATATATTTTATATTCCACAAGAAATCATGAAACAATTACAATGCACTCTTCTCACAAGAGTCTCCTGCAATCTTCCTATCGTGTCACATTGATCTAGACAAAATCAGGCCAACACTTAGCCAATTCTCAGCATGTCTTCAGCCTGCCTTGCTCACACAATTCCTGATGAATGAAATCCCTATTCTTTAGGAATTTTAGCCTTCCTCAACTGTGCTGAGTATCATGGGAATCATGTGGTGTTTTAACTACATTTGGGCAGCCTGTTAATATCACAACTGATAGTTAAATTCCCTTTAACCTTTGTCTCAACTAGGTCTCCAATGGAACTAACATGCATGCAACTATTAATATTAAATCATCAGTTGCATGGAAGATCACTAATTGTGACTTAAATAATATTTAATTCACTTGATTTCTCACTAGTACAACAAACAGTTACAACTAGTTCAACTGACTTTAACTCAATTAATTGAGTTAACTGATTTCTCATGCATTAAACTCATGCACTTAACTGCAACTTGAACTCTAAAACACATAGAATCACTCTACATGCCTCACCAACTACCCTCAACTTGAAATTCATGAGCTAGTTGAGTTTATCACACTCAGTTAACTGTTACAAGTGATTATGAGATAAGATTACATTTTATTGTCCAATTTAATTAAGGGAAAATAAACTTTGACACATATCTAATTTATTAAATAAATTTAATTTCACACTAATGTATCGCTAGGACCCATGATTACATGACCTGTGGCCCCACACTAGTGTAGGTGTTGTCATGTTGCTTCTGGATGCCAATTTCACTGTTTCTTGTTGCAAACTTCAACACTCCCTCTCAACAAGAAAGGAATGTACTTGCATGCGCACATGCACCTCTTGGATGTGGCATGCAACTCTTGCATGCAACACTTCTCTAGTGTTTCTCACACATGAAACTTTTGCATGCAACACTTCGCTAGTGTTTCTCGCACATGCAACTTTTGCATGGAACACTTCTGAAACTGAATAGCCTCCAAACAATTGAATCAGTATAATGCATCTGTCATCAGAGTCTTATGACTATTGGTACCTATTGCACATGTCTACTGGAGTCTCTACGCTTTTGACATCTGCATCTATGCACTCTGCACTACTGCCAACTCTGATCTGCGCTCCAGTATCCAGCACCTGTCACTCTGATTTTTGTCCTCCTGACATCTGAGTGCATCAATCTAACTGATCCTACTATTTTTGTACTATGGGCTCCTCATAGCCAGATTCGATCCATGAGACACACCATCTCAATTGACCCTACCCAAATTTCTTCTTGGGATCATATCTGCACATCGCCCCACCTCACACCTGGAGGTATAGTTGCATGTACTCCCTCTGCCAATCTAGCTCAAAATTTCTCTACTTGAGTGGTTTTTTCCACTCCATGATCCTCTGCATGTGGCTGCTCCACATCTTGAGGTTCATTTTTTGGAACCAAGAGTTCCTCATATGCATGCAAATCAAGCTCCCTCTCAAGGTACAATTGCATGGATTTCTCACACTTCCCCATGGTACATCCCTTGCATGTGTTTATCTGTGCAAGAGTACCCTTTGGAAGCTTCATAGAAATCTATTGCATGACCTTCAAAGCTCCATGGTGTAGATGACCCAATCTTCTGTTCCATAACTCACCCTAATCCTGGCTCACCACTTTGTCTGATTTACCCAACAATGTTGCACTGCCATCTACATCAAGTTTATAGAGATTCTTCACACGAATCCTAATCTTTTTGGCTTGTTCAGTTGCTTTGTGTCGAAGGAAAGCTTTTCCTTCACTAAAAACAACATCATAGCCTTTATCCTCCAACATTGTGACTGAAACTAAATTTTTATTCAAGCCCGGTACATGCATTACATCTTTTAATAAAAATGGTTTACCTATCTGTCTTTGGAAAGTAACTGTACCAATCCCGGTAGCACTGTACTACCCGTCATCACCCATTTCGATATGCATCTATAGGTCCTTCTCGTCCAAGCTAATGAAGAGTTCTTTGTCTCCCGTCATGTGGAAATATGCACCACTATACAAGTACCACCCTGATCCCATCGCACTTGACACCATGCATGCGATTAGCAAGAAGTCCAACTCAAATTGCGAGGCCAAAGCCTCACTAGCTGCAGATCCTTAAGCCTTCTTTTTCTTCTTATTTTGTGGAGAATTTGTGGCATAATGTCCATGCTTATGACAATGAAAAAACTTCACTCTCAACATGTCTCGCTCCTTGCCTTCTTCGTCGGACTCAGATTTGGAATAGGATTTCTTTCCCTTCCCCTTCTTCGCCTTACCAGCCAAGGCACAATTTTCATAATCATCTTCCTTAGATCAAGATCCATCCTTGGTATTTCGCTTGAATTATTATTGCACCAAATCTGACCAAAGCCATTCCCAATCTGGAAGCTTTTCCCTCCCATTCATAGAGTCCAGATAACTATGCCAACCCTTGGGAAGTCCTAGAAGATCTAGGCTCAACAATTCATCATCCGCGAAAATAATTCCAATGCTCCTAAGTTCATCCTGACATTGGACAAACTTTATTAAATATATCGGAATAGTGTCACCTTTCTCCATTTTGATTTTCCTGAGCCTGTCCTTTAGTGTCAATTTTCTATGATCACTACTGCTCTGAAAAAGATCTTTCAAAGCCTTCCACATTGCATATGGAGTTGTTTTTCCATGGATACTTGAGACAATGTGATCTCGTTCTCCCTCCAGTAATATCCTCCTCGCCCTTGCAACCTTCTTTTTCCAAGCATCAAGATTTGCGGCATCTGCTACAACGGGTTTGGGAACATCATTATCAATGAATTATTTAAAACCATTGTCCTCCAGTACTGTCTCCATCTTGTCTTTCCATGCAATATAATTGGAACTGCCCTCGAGTTCATACTCCAATCTCAAGCCATTGAAATCCATTTCGAACCTGATTCGCGTGTCGCACCAAGAATACTTTTGCAAATTCTAATTTTATTCAGTCGCAAACTCAGCTTCTCCTCCACTATAGTGATTTTCCGTGCTCTGAGACCATGTATAAATTATACAAACAATATGCATTCCAATGGATTCAATCTGATTTTGCAATATACTAAAGAAAAATATTGAATCCTTCTACAAATCAATTGTGGAAAATAAACACAATCGCCAATCACAATAAGTGCAGAAAGAAACAAACCAAACCACAACACAGACAATTTCCTGGGGAAATCTTGCTGCTCAAAACCCCTCTATCATATATTGTATATTCCACAAGGAATCATGAAACAATTACAATGCACTCTTCTCACAAGAGTCTCTTGCAATGTGCCTATCTTCTCACATTGGTCCAGAATAAATCAGGCCAACACTTAGCCAATTCTCAGCGTGTCTTCAACCTGCCTTGCTCACGCAATTCCTGATGAATGCAATCCCTATTTTTTAGGAATTTTAGCCTTCCTCATCTGCGCTGAGTATCATGGGCATCCTGTGGTGTTTTAACTGCATCTGGGCAACCTGCTAATATCACAACTGATAGTTAACTTCCCTTTAACCTTTGTCTCAACTAGTTCTCCACTAGAACTGACATGCATGCAGATATTAATAGTAAATCATCAGTTGCATGGTATATCATTGATTGTGAATTAAATAATATTTAATTCACTTGATCTCTCACTAGTGCAACAAACAGTTACAACTAGTTCAACTGACTTTAACTCAATAAATTGAGTTAACTGATTTCTCATGCATTAAAATCATGCACTTAACTACAACTTGAACTCTAAAACACATAGAATCACTCTACATGCCTCACCAAATACCCTCAACTCAAAATTCATGAGCTAACTGAGTTTATCATACTTAGTCAACTATTACAAGTGATTATGAGAGAAGATTAAATTTTATTGTCCAGTTTAATTAAGGGATAATTAAATTTGACACATATCCAATTTATTAAATAAATTGAATTTCACACCAATATATCGATAGGAACCATCACTACAGGACTTGTGGTCCCACACTAGTGTAGGTGCTATCATGTTGCTTCTGGATGCCAATTTCACTATTTCTTGTTGCAAAATTCAACATAGTTTGGTTAGGGTAGCAGACCCAATAGGCTTGACTGTGAGATGAGTTGTGTTTATCTTTATCTACAAGTTTTGAATTAGGCCTATCAGATTTATATACATCCATAAATACGTTTAGAACCATGCAATAAGCCCCTTTTACCCAACATATGGGATGGTTAGTGATCTACATGAATTCCTTCCTTGTTCAGTTATGAGCATGCTTCCCTAGCTAGTGAAGCTACCGAAGCCTAAGCTCTTTCTTAGTAGATTTCATCCAGACCTCAATACAATGTTCTATTTGTTTTTAGCTGTATTTTCTATATATATTTTTAAAGGATTAATGATAATCCTTATGTATTATGTCTTTGAAGCTTCAGGGATATTTTGAAAATGATTTAAGAAGTTATATTTTAAAATATTTCAGAGTATGCAATTTCTACATTTCAAAATATCCAATGCAATTTCCATAGGAAATTTGAATATTTCAGAATTTGAAATTTCATTCGAGATTTGAATGAAATTAAAATAATCTACACATTCAAATCAAATTCAAAATTGAATAAGCTACATCAAGTTGCAATTTCCATTGGAGATTTAGATATTTCATAATCTACAATTAAATCAGAGAGTTTAATGAAATTTGAATGATCTACATCACACGCCGAGACATAATATTGCTAACTAATTTACATGCTTGGGACATAATAAATATTATTATTTATTATATTAAATGTTATTAATATTGACAAAAAATCATATTTTTTCCATAGGTATGAAGCAAATTATATGAATAGTCTTATTATTGTTGATGATATTAAATGTTATTATATGTACAAATCATTATATTTTTTTTAATAGGTTTTAAGAAAATTATATAAATAGTCATATAGTATTGAGAAGAACAAATATAGCCCTGGAAAATTAGTAGATGGAGTCTGCTAAGTAACAATGCACTATTATCTTCCTTTAAATGTTAGGGGTAGAGAGTCCACATCACAAATATTATTTATACATGTCACTGTCCACCATGCAATGCATAGATTGATTTCACCTACAACTATTGTGCCCACAAGTTGTGTACATCCACAAGTTAGTCCCTGGACTCAAATATAATTAATAAAAAATTGAACCCTGTGACAAAATGATACTTGTGGTTTATAAATTTTTTTATAAGATTGAACATTATAGAAGAAGTGAAAACTATAAGAGCCACACATGAGAAACATACATGCAACGTGAAGAAATCTTCATGTGGTGCCCAAGCTTCAAGTATGCAAGAAAATAAAGAGCAAGTATTGTACTAATCCTTCCATAAGTCTTGAAAAGGATATTGGCAATTGGTTTTCGAGACAACAAATACCCAATAATAAATTTCGCAACAACATTATGACCTGGTTGTTGTTTTCACAACAATAGCAAATAGATTTCATGAGTCTAGTTCACTTCAAATAGCCAACCCAATTACAACCCAATGGGCATTAAAAAAAAAAAAAAACTTGAGTTCACACTTGCTTTACTGGTATGGGTAGGCATAGGAGAGGTTTTGATGTAATGATTTCCTTTTATGTACTCTTCGAAGGCAAGATAACTGCATCTTTTCCCATATCAATTTCGTTCAGAAACGAAAAGGAAATAACATAAGCTCATTTTCTTTCAGTTTTAGAAAATTATATTAATTTATGAAAGTAACATAGTTTTCTGGTGAGTAAAAAGGAAATCTTACCAGTTATCTGGGATAGCCTCACGACTTGATCAAAATAAAATTTAGCTCCCCGAGCTACATCTTTATGTATTTCCCATATGAAATTGGCATACAGTGACAGTCCCTGGAGACACTCTCAACAGACGAGTCTGGATAGCATGAATGGACTTAAAAAAATTTCCCTAGGGATCGAGGATAAGGTTTATATAAGTGCTACAAATTGGGTGTGCCACTCTTAACATTTGGGTTTTTCCGACGTTTCTCAGTTTCTTATGCAGATAGTCGATTTTATCATTTTTTCCTTCTTTTGTGTTACCTTCAAAGTGGAAATGGTAATTGATGAACTACGTTCTCTCTAATGAACTACATTCTCTCATGTGAATCGAGAGCATCTAAGACTATAAGTTCTCCGTTCATACAATGCAAGATGTATTGCCTTTTAATACATATTGTTTTGTTGGTTGCTTCCAATAAATTATTTATTTATGAAGAATATTGATGTGTTTTATATGCTTTGCAGCAAGACTATCTAAGAAGGCTATTCTTTGAAGATGATATCATTAGAATCAACATCCAGTGCACCTCTCGGAAATTATTCTCAAGGCAGTTCTTTTGGTAATTCCCAATGGCCTCTAAATTGTTAAATAAAGTTTTATGTCTTTTCATTATTTTCCTAATATGTACAGCTAAACAAAATTTTAGTGGCATGATTTAAAATATATATTATTCTTTTTTATTTAATTTTAAAATTATCTCTGTATTTGTAAAGATATATTTTCTCTCTAGTTTTAGGTTTTTCCATTGTTTTTTAACCTACATCTTGATGAATATGATGAATATGAAGTTGAACATATGGCACAAACATTTTGCAAGTCAAGTTGATTTCATTATGTTGAATATTACAGAACATTACATGAATCTGCCGAGGGGAAAGGATATGTGGAGCTAGCTAAAGTTGCTTTTGGTAAGACATAAAATCCCTCCTTCTTATTGAAATGATGAGCTAGCTAAAGTTGCTTTTGGTAAGACATAAAATCCGTCTTTCTTATTGAAATGATTTGCTTAAGCAATTTTTTTCGGAACGTTAAGAACTTATGTTTTTTCCCAATCTTGAGAACTTATTTGACATTTCTTGCCTATCAAATTGAAATGTTTCTCATGTTTTCTTTACTAGACATGCAAGGAAATGATAGTAATACTATTTACCAGACATACAAGAAAATGATAGTAGAATTCTCTTATTAATAGATTTGGGTTGTTATCTGCAAAATAAATAAATTCTCATTTTTGCAAAAAATTAAAACCCACTCTGGAAGTTCTGTTTTTATTTAGGATGTTATAGAGTGGCCAAAATTTTCCACTTTTCCAACCCTTAATCTATCACCAGCCATTGGGACAACTTTAATCATCATTGATGGGGCAATAAAGCTACATTGAGACAACTTTAATCATCATGGTGGGGCAATGAAGCTATTTTTCCAAATAATTTGTGGCACAATTTGTCAATGCAATACACTAACAACAATTGAATGGTATTTGGTATTTACATCCTTGCACTTATTCTGTCAGTTCCCAAAGGCTATGTATATGCACTATAGTTGCATAGTGTTAAGTGAATCTGCCCCCTCAATGTGCACTCAATTTGACTCATGTACGATCAGGGTGGCTGCCCACTCAAGGCAGGGAAGGGACTCGCTACCCCTCTTGTTATAAATAAAAAATAGCATAGTGTTAAGTGAATCTGCCCCCTCAATGTGCACTCAATTTGACTCATGTACGATCAGGGTGGCTGGTCAACTACTTGCCCACTCAAGGCAGGGAAGGGACTCGCTACCCCTCTTGTTATAAATAAAAAATAACATTAACGGGAATATAATTTTTCTTTAAATCAATTTCTCATTACTAACACACTAATACTAATAATAATTGAGAATTAAAACTTTAACAAATAATTCCTCAATTATTAAGTTGAGGATTGTTGATTTTATAAAAAACGATGGTCCTATTAAACATGTTCTCTTCATATGATAATTGATATATTATTCAGTGTTTTGGTTATGCTCTATTCAATATAGTTGGATAAATGAAATATATTTTATCCGAAAATTGTATATAATGGAATATATTCGTTGAATGAAATAAGCCCTTCAACAAATATGATGTATTATAGAGTGTTTTGGTTCTTTTCTATTAGATTTAGTTGTATTCAATGGAGTATTGTTCGGTGGCTGCTTTGAATAAACAACAGAGATGCCCAATCAGAGCTCAGTGGTTGCTTTGAATAAACAAGAGAGATGCCCAATCATTGTTCAATGGTTACATTGAATAAACAATAGATTAGAATGGATCTAATTTCCCTTTGTATTTTTAATACTCCATGCAATATTTTGGAGGAGTGAAGATTTTGGAGGAGGCCTTCCTTCCAGAAATTGACAATTCAGGCACGCTTGGCTTTATTGGAAAATATATTTGAGATAGATGGAGGAAGGTCCATTTCTTTGGAACAGAATTAATGTATCTGCTGGAACGCCATTTGTACTCTTTCCTTTTCTTAATGCCATTTGAATATAGGAGATCAAGTATGTCTGTGGAAACTCTGCAGCGATGCATGTGATTTTTCCCGACAAGGATACCCAGCGTGGAGACTGGGGTGTAAATAGTTGAGTGGATGGATTTTCATATTATTTTTTTATCTATTTTGGTACTATTCAAAAAAAATAATGATAATAGTATGTCAGACGGTGGAAACTCTGCAGCGATGCATGTGATTTTTCCCGACAAGGATACCCAGCGTGGAAACTGGGGTGTAAATAGTTGAGTGGATGGATTTTCATATTATTCTTTTATCTATTTTGGTACTATTAAAAAAAAATAATGATAATAGTTTAGAAGTTTACTCATACTTGGTTTTGGTGTAAAAATCCCAACTTACTAGAGTGTAAGTTTCTGCGAGTTAGCTTTGGTACAAGTATTGAATGCAGTCTTTTTCTGTTAGCACCACAACGCTACATGCATGTGGAATGTCTTTGGCCACACCCACCCTGTCACGATTTATCGCCTCACCTAGTGTTACGAGAGGGGTGAAGGGATTCACATTTTACTGACCTCAATTTTCCATTAGTCAAGCATAGCCCATTCCTATTCAGATTCATGTCCCTCCCTCGGATGAACTTTATTGAACTGCCTCTACATATTCACAGCTGTTACAGGTTAGTGCTCAGTACCGTACAGTCGTTACAGGTTAGTGCTCAGTGCCAAGAAAGATGAATAAGTTCGGTATATTACTATTTGTTGTATCTCTAGCAATGATCAAAATAGAAGCAACGAGTAGATTCGCAGAGGTGCTAGACTCTTCTTTCCCTGGCAATGGGAATTTTGACTACCAAGATGCCCTGTCAAAGAGCATTCTCTTCTTCGAGGGGCAGCGATCAGGTATTCTTCCACCTGATCAGAGATTGACATGGAGGAAAGATTCAGCCCTCAAAGACGGATTTGATCAGAATGTATGGACTGTTTTTAAACACATAAGAATAACTGTCTTAGCTTTTCATCTCAACCCTTCAACTGTTTTAGCTTTTCTTTCCAACCCATCAATGCGTACTAAAATAAATCGAATGAATGCAGGTTGATTTGGTTGGAGGATATTACGATGCAGGCGATAACATAAAATTTGGCTTTCCAATGGCTTTTACTACTACCATGTTAGCATGGAGCGTGGTGGAATTCGGTGATTTAATGGACCAGGAGCTTGAAAATGCCAAAGCTGCCATTCGTTGGGCTACGGACTATTTCCTCAAAGCTACTGTTCAACCGGACAAGATCTTCGTGCAGGTATGACGGAATGAAAACTAAGTCTGCCTCACTGAATCCAAGCATTCCGAAGAATATAACAGACAAGGAATGCATAAATAAATGCTTATTGATTTGTGATTGTGAAGGTGGGTGATCCCAACACTGATCACGATTGCTGGGAGCGACCAGAAGACATGGACACGTCTCGTACTGTTTACACCATCGACACCCAAAATCCAGGCTCCGATGTCGCTGGAGAAACTGCAGCGGCAATGGCCGCCGCGTCCATCGTTTTCCGAACATCCGACTTCTCTTATTCTCAAAGTCTTTTTGAAACTGCAACTCAGGTAAAGTAAAATATGGGTAAAATTGCCCCATTTTGAGAATGAATTACTTGGGTTATTTTATTTTTTTAAGTGAAGAAATTGTACCTAGAACAGTTTTTCCATATATATAGTTTTGTCTAGGATTAGGATTAGATTACAAAACATGTGGTGACTAAATCTTTCACTTAATAATCAGCTGAAAATTTCTGGACTAACTTATTTTAAAAATATATTAATAATTGAAGAGAGCAGAAACGCACAAATAATTATTTTCTATATTGCACTAATTAGATACATCAAATATATAGGTGAACTCATACTAATCTTAGAGAGAGAAGTTGAGAGATTCTCTCAACTTCCTCAACAAACCCAATCCATGATCAATCTAAAGTAAGCATGATCCTAACTAAATCTCATACCCTCCCTTAATGCTTACTTTACAAAACATATAATTAATCACAATTACAACACTTTAAACTTTTTGTGTCTTTGTCTGATCTGGTCTTCATTAACATCTGTACCCACTCTGAGATCTCATAGGAAAAGCTATTTTCTCCACCATTTTCGAGCTACCATTCAACCCATTTAAAATACATTGTTTCTGACCAGCAATAATGAACTGTTGCAAGATCAACAGTATTGACAACTTGGCTCGTCGGGGCTTCCGCGATAGAGCTGACAAGTGATGAACCATCCTATGGACCAATCACCATCTGATTTCGCTTTCGGCTCTCCATCAGTGGCTAGGCAAATGGTCTGAATACTGAATGTGTTCAAGAGCTAATCTAACAACTTGACCTGCTAACCTGTAACTGATGCTCCTTGACCCGTAGCACAACAAGATCAGCATATAACAAATTCACACAATCAAATTAGTCAATTGTTCTCTCGTCCCTGTAGGACGTCAAGAACGACTAATTTAAATAATGCTCATTTGTTCAATAATTGGTTCTCTAATACACAAATCTCACACCCACAGATAAAATTCCCTAATCCAAAACTCCACTCCACGAGATAATCTTTTACTCAAAAATACATTTACATTAGAATCAGGCTCCTATTTAAAATCCTATCATCCAGATCACAAATATACATTTACCCTTACACTATTGTTTAACCATTTGCTTTCCTGATGTTCCGCTTCCCTGATGTTTGAAAGCTTCTTTCACGTCAGCAAATGAATACGACCTGGAAGTTAATTTACCCACAAAATGCAGGAGACACTATTATTATTTCGTTTGCTCTGCGATAGAGAATAGTGTGTGCATCAATCCCGGGGAGGTTTAACCTGCAGAAACGTGTTTGAGTGACACAAAGTCCATTCAAACCACAGAACAGTTTCAGATCCAGAATTAATTGCCCTTAATTTCTTGCTTCTGGCCTTCAATCAAATTGTTTGTTCAATCGGGTCAGAATTAAAAGCATGGTCAAACGAAAATATGCTGTGTTGGTGGGATGCAATTATCCCTGCACCAAATTTGAACTTCATGGATGCGTAAATGATGTTTCCAGGACGCAAAACACGCTCATTCATCGCTTCGGCTTTGCCAGAGATAACATTCATCTCCTTATCGATACAGACGAGGCATATGCGAAGCCCACTGGTGAAAATATTGACTTTACTCACAAATAAATGATCAGACATCGCCATTGAAATGGTCCAGACGGTTCTGATTACACACCCACGCCATCGTCTAACTGCTGTGCTGCTGTTTGCAGGAGCAGCATTATAGTATTGTGGCAAATAAGTTTGTATCCACGTTTGAAAAGTGGCCGACATGGACAACAGCACTCTGCCGTCCAACCGCACCAAATATACGACTTGCTGGAATAAGTTAATGGTGTCTACCAGGTCCTGAAATTCCTCAACGTCACGAAACTCACGAATTAGAAGGAGCCCAGATTTATATTTGCTCCCGTTGCCAACCTCGCACTGCTGGTTTGTAAACGTCATGGAGTATAGAACCTGCCGCAGTAGTCTTCCCATGTCAGGGCCGTGTGCTTATTGTCAGCGTCGTGTGCAGAAATTGCGTTTTGGTGTGCTGCTTGACAGTCACCATCTACTTTCCCAACCCATGTGCCTCACATGCAAACACTCCACAGCAATCGATGCAATCTGCTCATCGTAACCTGCAATCGATTCTGCAAACACTCGCCTTTTCAATTGAATTCCAGGAAATTATGAAACTGACAGCGTCCAAATGGATTCACATGACAGTGAATATGATCTACTGAACTTTCTTTCAAACATTAACGGAAGTCTCATAACTCCACATTAAGTCTCTCAGTAATGAAATCACAGGGTAATGAAATCTTGGCACAGATCAAGCAGACTCGGATTCACTCGGCGACTCAGAAATCTCGCTCCCCAATTTGCAACGCAGCAACAGTGATAAACTGGGCAACGAAAAACAAATTTGTACAAAACAAAATAACAAACACACAAAACTTCACACTACAAACATTCCAAACCAGCGACACAACTCTCACATCTTCCTGGGTATTCCCGTGAGGGATTAAGCCCAGCGAGGCTCTGATACCATATTAATAATTGAAGAGAGCAGAAACGCACAAATAAATATTTTCTATATTGCACTAATTAGATACATCAAATATATAGGTGAACTCATACTAATCTTAGAGAGAGAAGTTGAGAGATTCTCTCAACTTCCTCAACAAACCCAATCCATGATCAATCTAAAGTAAGCATGATCCTAACTAAATCTAATAAAATATGGGTTAATTAACTTTGCTAACTTACTCTACCAACAAAGAATTAACTAAATTATCTTATTCGAAGAACATGGACTAAGGCAACAAATAAGTGACTTGTCAATAAGTATTTGAGCTGGGCTGTATATACCCACTTTTGGATAACTATTCTGCTAAAATACAACTGTGATCATATACAGTCCCAGCTCATTTAATGCCCATTGACAAACTACAAACCAGGCCTGGAATTTCAAATCCCCTTTGCCTGTCAAATGAAAATTTTATGACGCCCTTCATTTTACGTTTTATCTCAATTATCCACCTTTCATAAACTAAACTAGTAGCATTGGATATTCCATCCTTACTCTTTTATGCAATAAACAAGCCATAGCTCTATATTTTGTTCATAAAGATTGAAGATAGAATCATATAGTGCAAATGCTAATAAACTAAATGAGTAGCATTATATCTTCCAACATTTTTTTTTATGCAATAATCCAGCCATAACTCTATTTTCTTCATAAATTGTTCATAAAATTTTATTTTAAAATCATATAGTTTACACATATAGTAGTGACTTATCAATACATTTGTAGTGATTCTAATAAGCAATGTGCAACATCCAGCAGCCTTGGCCATCCAAGCCTCAGAGTCTGAGGAGTGTGAGTGGTCTATCAGATTAATGATATGAATTTATAGTAGGACATTTAAACAATGAAATCCTTGCAAAAATTATAACAGAAACTCAAAATTCTTAGATAAAATACAAAAATTTTTGCAATAATAGATGGTAATTATTCTTAATTTAAAGTCAAACTTTTTGGAGAAATTACAAAAAAAAATTCAATAGGAATATCTTAATACATAGATTCTCTATTAAACATACCCTATAACAAATTTCAAAGCTCAAGAATCCTTCTTGTCTTTGTATCTTTCCATACCTTATATACTGCATGCCAATCAACATTAGATGGTTCTGCTCCATTCAAAGATATTCTCATTAAAGCATCTAGTGTATCCAACCCTAGCTTTGATTTTCTAATGTCCTTGATGATGTTTTGCTTAGAAAATCCTCTTTCACAATCTACTGTACTTGCAGGAATGGTGAGCACAGCTTGCCATAATTTCATCATATTAGGATAAGTTTTGTGCCATTGTTTTGTGTTACGAAAGACTTTCCATGCCTCTTTCATAGAAAAACCCTCACAAGCTAGATTCAATGAATCAACAAAAGGGTGCAACTCTCTTTTACAAGATTCAACATCAAATAAAGCTACAAATCTAGCATCTCTTGATATAGTATGTTGCAAATGTTGAAAAAGCTTTAAAATCCAACGCTCTGAATTTTTCTCACGATTGCGACACTCTTCTGGATAATAACAAGGGCTGAACAATTTTGCTGCATTAAAAAGATGAAGGTCTGGAAATCTTTCATTTAAAGAGTCTATGAGAGTCTCTATATAAACTTCTGTGAGTTGCTGACAACTCTCTTCTATACCTTCAATACAAGGCTTCATAGATTGTTTTCTTGCTTCACTGGATTCAATATCCATGGCTGAGATAGAGATGTATCGTAATTCATGTCTCTCTACAATTGTCTCTTCATCTTTAATATCAATGTATCCATTTTGAGAATCACTTAAAAATTTTGAAAGGTAAATTGTCCCTTCTTCAAATGTTTCTTTTCTCAGAAACCATCTAGATAATGTGCTTATAGTTACTTCAAGAGCCAAACCAATACTTGTAATGTCTACAGTTTCTTCTTGAAAAGTCATATTCAACTTATTCAATTCCCCTAGCACATCAGCAAGCCTATGTAAACAGTATTGGATAGAATATATCCGTGCCTTATCATACCATGATGAAGTTTTTTTTTCATTTTTCCACAAATTTAGAATTGCAGGCATAAGCTTCACAAGTCTTATAATAACTTCCCCCCTGGATAACCATCTCACTGGATGTATCTGTAGAACATCAAGAACATCAATCTGCATGACTCTAAGCAAATCATTAAGTTCGTTATTTCTCTTTGGGGAGTTTTGAACCCATGAATACACTTTGTTTGCAATTTTTTCAACATATAATAACTCAGGTATTTTCTTAGAAGCATCTACTGCTGCTAAAGACTCACGATGAGCCACACAATGAACTGTAATAAGGTTTGGATTGTTCTTTTTCAAAAATGAAACAAGGCCGTTTTCATGTCCAATCATTGCTGAAGCCCCATCTGTAGAAACTGCTATCAAATTTTTATATTCAAGACCTCTGACATCTATTAATTGATTGACACTATCATATATTGTTTTCCATTTTCCATCCACTATGTCATTGAGCTTCATAAACTGTGAGATAGGTGGCCCAAGGCCCTTTGAATCTAAATATGTTGCATAAACAACAAGGTGTTGCTCCAAGGTTCGATCAGTGCTTTCATCAACCATTAATGAGAAGAAAGGACTTTCCAACATATTTTTTATTTGAATCTGTTCAAGATGTTTTGATATGCAATATATAAAATTATTTGCAGACTTACGATTTGTGTAGGAAGAGTATTCTTGAGACTTTGGCATATATGGAGTTTTTGCGTCCATTAGAAATTTGCAAAGTTTCTCATACTTTGAAATAGATAAATCTTCTTGACAGATAAAATATGCTACTTTCATTGTAGAAATCACCCTTTCCTTATTGGCATCTTCAACCTGTCTAAATTGATCTGGAATTGGTTTCATCTTTCCCTCTAGTGCATTTATCCATCTTGCCTTAACATCTTTATGTACCAATGATTTTTCATGAGTAAGAAGAGCATCGTGTTGTAAGGTGGTGCAACCATTCCCTAAACCCCATGGTCCATTCATCCTATAATTCTCACAATAATTACACTTCATAGCTATTTTATCATCACACCTCACATAATTCAACCAAAGAAACTTATCTAACCATTCCATACGAAAGTGTCTTTTTGTTTGCACTTTCATTTTTGAATTATTAGCAACTTCTTCATCAACTTCATTTGTTTCTTCATCTAGATCATTATCAGAAGAACTTCCAAAAATTTCATGTAATTGTTGTTCTACATGAGCATTATGGGTTTCTTGAGGTGTTTCTATATTATTTTGAGCTTCTGAAGTTTGTCCTTTTGTCCATCCATACATTTCCCTAATTGTAGCTTGTATCATTCTCTTTTGAGACATTTGTAGGTTTATAATAACCTGTATAAAAAAAAATATACGTGAAAAGTAAAGTTAATATTTTTTAATAATACATATTTATTTATTATCTAAAAAACATAGGTATTGTTAAACCAATTATAAAAAACTGTGTTAAAAAATGTTAAATGTTAAAAGAGAAAGTATTAACAATTACAATAGATCATACTAATGGAGTTTAAAAAATTGTTAAATAAAGTTTAACTATTATATATAACAACTCATAACAGCTAAATTCAACAAGCTTCACATGCAAGCCTATAATCAAGTAAAAACATACCCCTTCATATTTAATAATTCAACTCAACATCTGAAAATGAGATTTGAGGGTGACAAAATGATCTTACATTCATTTCAAAGTGTTTAAAAGTGGGCAATGAAATGGAATGACACTTTTGCATCTACCATTTACAGGATCAAACAACACTTGATATTTTATTAAACTTTTATGCAGCGGAATTATACAAAGGATTCATTAAATCTCCACTGAGATAGACTGTTGTGGCATTTATCAGATTTATCCTTGCATAGCAAGAGTAATCCGAAGGCTACCTGGCACACAAACAGGCTCAGTCTAGAGACTCTTGAATAACATACAGACTTGAATCTCAATCTCGTGTTGCAAACAGATCACGGATAATAGTTTTAAATTTTATTAATGTAATTTTATGGGTTAATAAATAAAATTAATATAAATATTTTATTAAATTTATTTAAATATATTAGTAATTTTGTATTTTTAGAGTATATTTTCATTGTCTCAATTATAATGTAAAGTTTGAAATTAGAGAAGAACTATAACATAATATAATAATTTTTTTTATTTACTTGATTAATATTTTTAAAGTAATAGAGAGTTAGCACAAAGTATTGAAGCTAACCGTTAGTTTTTTAATAAAATAAAATAATAAAATAGATTTAAAGATATGATATTTTATGAAGTATTAAGATAAATCTTTTTAATAAAATAAAATTATAAAATAAATTTAAAATATTTTACTATATCTATCTAAATAACTTAATATTGTAATTAGTTTATCAATTTACTTAATTCTGAATATGTATATGCTTCCAGATTGAAATTTATGGTTGATTTTTTTCACCAAGGCTTTGGATAACTTGCACTTTTCCACATTAAAAAAAAAAGGTAAAGAAAAAAAATGTTAATAACTACATGTTTTTGTTGTGCAACTTCAATCGAAAATGACATATTCACATTAGCATTTTATACAAGTAAAGTACTCAACACTCAACTTGATTTGAATAAATAACAAAACCATCTTGATGATTACTATGAGAAAAATGTAAAGTAAAGAAAAAACCCTTTTACTTCTCTTTGGAGAAATACCAATTTCATTCCAGAAATTTTCCTTTATTGGAAGGAATAATATTTAGAATTTCTATATGCATTTAAAAAAACAAAAACCACACTATATTTTCTTTAAAAAAATACAAAATATAAAAAAATTTAGTATAAACTTCAGGTGAAAAACACCAAAAACATAAAAAAAATAAAATTAAAAAAATAACTACAACCAAAAAAATTTGCACCATGAAATTTGTGAAAGGTCAATAACATGCCATTATCAAGTTAATAAAGTTAATAAAAAAAATACTATTAAATGAGGCCACTCCACAAAGTCTTATTTATCCAATGTAGACTTCAGCCTAACCTGTATTTATCCAAAATTAATGTCCTCAATAAGCTACTCTTCACGATGTATATATCTCAACCCGTCTTCAAAGACTGCTCAAAGGATTGTCTTCACTCTAGGTTTGGTAGGTTCTTAGTAAGCTCCAAATTCTACAAGATATTTGTTCAAATGTTAAGATTAGGGTCTATCATAGACCTTACAAAGTTACACAAAAAACAAATATAAACCTTCTTTATTTCAAAATTATGAGATTTTTATGCCACGTATATGAGATGTTAGTGCTACAATTATGAGCCACTGCAACTACTATTCCACAGACTAGTTCGAGCTACCTCACTAGTCACAAGTTACCAATATGAACTTGAAGAGATGACTATCCAAGTGGCTACTACAGATCTAAGCTTGATCCTCCCAAAAAAACTGAGTCATTCACAAGATGAATTCCACTAATTATTCTTATCTGAGTAGTTGTCTATAGTTTGCTGCACAAATGACTCTTAAACGGGCTTGAAGCTCTAGGATAGTGGTCTCAAGCTATAACAATATTCACCATCCAACAGATTGACAAATGATTCTTGTCATAATTCGAAATTAAACCAAAAAAAACATCAGCCTCCCGCAGTACTTATAACAATATTCACCATCCAACAGAAATTGACAAATGATTCTTGCCTTCGACATTAGAACTGACCACTGTATTTATTCTTATTTTTTTTTTTTCATGGAAAACATGCAACAAAAAAGGACCTTACCTTTCCGTGGTCTTCACGCAATTAAGTTTTCCTTTTTCGAGAGCCGTCTTTCACACGACATTCACGAATCACTACCATTTCTTTTACCTTTGACTTACTTATATACAGCTAGCAATTGCACCAAGAGGCGCAAAGGAACGCCGGGGCGGTAGATATGTAAGGGAAGTAATTTAATCAGAATAAAAAGTTTGTGACGATATGGAATATTGGATTTTAAACTGTCAAACATATTTTTTGTTTTCTGTTATCCCTAGCTAGGTAATATAAATTGTCGATGTAAATATGAAGATGTCTTGATTTTGTGTCTATGTAAATATGAAAATGAGTTTGGAATAAAATTATGTGAATATGAGGATTTTGAAAAAATGAAATTGATCAGATTCTAGATGTGAATTGTTTTGTGGTATATGAGAGGTAAAATGTGTAATAACTAAAGGAGCTGAATGTTTTGTGGTATATGAGAGGTAAAATGTGTAATAACTAAAGGAGCTGAATATTTTGTTCGTTTGTGACGATATGGAATTTTGGATTTTATTTTTAATAGAAATAAAAATTATTAATTTAATATTATTAAATTTTTATTTATTTGATTTGATTTTTATTTAATTTAATTTGTTAATTTGTTTATTTATTTATTTTTATTTTTTTTAATCTTTATTTTATTTTATTTCTATTTATTTATTTATTTTATTTTTATGTTTTAATTAAAAAATTTATTTATCTATATTATTTGTATTTTTAATTTTATCTTTATTTTAAATTCGGAAAACAATTTTGAACAACAATACTCTACCTTAATAATCATCCAAATAACCACACAATTACAGATTCACATAAATAAGTTTTATTATCATCTAAAATTAAAACCTAAACCATTACCATTTTATCTTCAGAAGTGCATCCCTAATCAGCTGAAATATCAGAATTTGTTACACTGCCAGTGGGCCAACCATTGACAAAAGAACTACTGCCACTAGATTGACTTCCTATGTTTTTGAAACTACAGCTTGGGCTGCTCCCTACACCCTGATAATCGGGCAAACTTGGAGCATCCATGAGATTCGGTCGCCCACCCGGATAAATATGTGATTCAATATCCACATTATGTTGGTCAGACATATTTTCCAAATCAAAAGTTTCTGGTATAGGGTGCAAGGTGCTCCTTTGGGCTTGCATTATAGTTTCAATCAGTCTCCCAATCTTATAATTTAAGCAACAGAAATGAACTGTTGTGAGTCACAGATTTGATAGAAGTTACAGTTCAGAATGTATCAACCGCCTCAATTATCTGAAAAAGACATCACTCTTCAGTGCAGGATTGATGGATCATAAGAATACATTAACTATCTTCTACAGAGTTTGTAATAATAAAATCTCAATAGACCTGCCTAAATACTCTCAATGAGTCAATATTAGGCAATGCCATCTCTAAATGTTAAACTTTAAAACCATCATAATTCTCTTTGAAACAAAAAAATCTTAAACTTCATGTATGTACTACAAGATATTTTCAAAAGAACAACTCCAAACTCGAGGAAGAGAAGACATGATTTTCTAATATCTTTATCATCTCAAAACACACCACATGATAGAATATGGTCAAAACACACCGCGTGATAGAATATGGGATTGCTAGTGTTGTGTAGATTTTACAGTAAAATCTAGTGGTTCTTGGACCCTCAAGCCTAAACCAAGTAAGTAGTTTCTAGTGGTTCTTTACAACTATATCAAAGCCACTGAGTTGTTTCAATCAGCATACATAGATATGAACTGGAATGCAACCAGAGGACAGACTAATATTGTTTCCAAGAGCAGGACCTGTAAGCGAGATTCATTTACCTGTCTGCCAGACTACCAAATTTATTCCAAGGACCTGTATTGAACATATCAAGTGGCAATAAAAATTGTACAAACAAAGAACAGAATAAAGCAGGGATATTATTATAAATCAACTACATCATTATGAGATACAAGACACGCATCTTTATTAGAAGTAACTTCAATTCCACCATTTGACAGCCTTATAGATGGGTTGTAGTCTAAAATCTTTGAACATGACTCAGTTCGACATAACCTTGGTTGGCCAGCAGAGTGAAATTGTTGTTGTACCAGACCACTTCTTTTCTGATATTTAGGCCATGAATTATGCTGTAGCTCCATACCTCCCTCTTCTTTCACCTCAGCCATGTTTCTGGAAAATAAATTGCCACTGCTTAGAAGAGTTCTATCCATCAATTCCATGTCAGCAACCACAAGCTTCTTACTAGGGGCATTGCATGAGGTTTCAATTTTCCCTTCAGCAGCCTCATCTGGACTGGTAATTGCCAAAGCAGAATCATAAGCTCCCAACTTGCCTTGGGAAGCCCATCGTTTCTGACGGTAGAAAATGGGTTCATCTACTTTTTTTGTCATAGACATTAACTTCGAGTCTTCTGGCATATGTGACTCACTATTCTCCTTAACCTCTGGTGAGATCTTGGCACTTACATCCACTGGGGATGCTGACCTTCCTCCCTTCAGATTTTGGTCTTCATTTCCTTGTGACAAAAGCTTTACAGATGACCCAGACAAACCTCGGAACATTCTGAATGATACAGCCTTCAAACACTCATGTCCTCCTGTACTCGCCACAACATTACTGCCATTATTAGTTTCCTCCCCTAAAATTCTTTTGCAACAATCCATGCTTCTGCCCCTCAATTTAATTATTAAATCTCCAGTAACATCACTTTCACTTTTGTGCAGGATGTGACATGATAATCCCAAAGCTGAGTCAAATGACGTTGTCTTATGATGAATAAAGCCCAAATTTGAAGGATTGACCTTCTCAAATTCATCTCTTTCTTCACATAAAGTTGTATTTGGTTCAACTTGGTCAGGTATTTTTTCATTGGGACAAACGGAAATTTCTCCAAGACCTATTCCAATAGCATTGGCATCCTCTGTTTCACATCTCAATGGAACATCCATAACAGTCATGTCACTGGCATCGGCTTTCAATGACAACTTATGACCTGTTCCTTCTATAGAAGGGCTATCTAGGGCATCTTGAACCACTCCACTAGCAATGACAGAAATTGGATGACATCCCTGATCACTGAATACTGCTCTTTCAAACACATTACTACGTTTTGAGGGATGAGGGGCATCAGAAAAGCCACTTTTACCACAGTAACGAGGATTGGAGAGTATCTCCTGAACCAATGTAGGTGTACTTTTTACACTGTCATCTAGTAAATCGACCTTTCCAGAAAAGATTTCTTTGAATCGGGATGCTACCATCTCTTGAGGCGTACATGTTGCGTTACTAACTAAAGTTGTATGTATCGGTATGGCATCCATGCTCTTTCGGTTTTCTAATGGCGTTAAAACAAATGGCACTTTTCTTTTAGCATTTTCTTCAACCAGATAGAAATTATCCTTAGGTTGATTCTGAAAATCCACTGGGTGCTCTTCTTCTCTCAGTTTTAGTTGAGTGCTCTAGGTCAGATCTGAGATTTCATGCTGTTGGACATTTTCCATCACATTCGGCATCTCCTGCTTGAGGGAAGTATCAGTCAAATTCGAGATCACTAGCTGTTCAACATCACAACTGTCAACAATTCTTCGAAAATCATCCATTGGAACTGTCTCTCCTTCCACGCATCTTTCAACATTTTCCGAGGTGTCTTTTTCCACTTGAGCATTCTTATGATCAATATCTTCTGAACCTCTGGAACCTGGTTCAAAGGATGCATATGTCACCTTTGATTTCTTCGTGGTTCCTTCTGTGCAACCAAAGTCATCTCTTTGGGCATGGTCCTCGATTTTCGAATGGTTCACTAAAGGTGATGAGTGATCTTCATTTTTCATTCGTTTCATCGCAGAAGAGAGCTTGACTTCAACTTGAGATTCAGCAACAACAGGGGAGGACTCGTTTCGAGTCTGAGATTTGGTCATCTTTGGTGATGCCGATAACTGATCTTCAATTTCAAATGCAGTCATCAAGGGAGATGCCTTACCTCCAATCTCTGCTTTGACAGCTGTAGCAGATGACAATAACTCCATCACAGGCTCTTCAGAGACCTCAAGCCCGCTGGCGCCTGTGGCACTCACATTTTTCCTCCTTCCCCGAGGCTGCCTGGATCGCACAACTGTTCTCTTCTTACAAATATCTTTCTTCGCGCTGAGAAGAACCTGGTAATTCTTCGCCCTCGCGCGCGTAATTCTTCCCACAAACGGCGACACTACATCGTTTTTTTTCTCCTTAGCCTTAGCCCCTCTTCTGCTTGGTCGAACCGTGGCCCCTTTCTCTACACACTCACCATTTTCTACCTGTGACCCAATGTTTTCTTCATTTCTGCCCAGCTGGGCATCAAACAAGCCCTGTTCTCCTTCATTTCCTCCATGCCTTTCATCAAACAAGTGCTGCCTGTCTTCATTTTCGCCATGTTGGCCATCTCCAAATCCATGTTCCTTCCCCTTCACCTCCTCCTGAACATCCTTATCTAGCCCTTTCCCTTGGTCTCCATCAATTTCCCTAGCCACCACAAAATCACTTTCCTCAACTCTCGGTTTCTTCACAGCAACAACCTCGGGACATGAAGGGCGATCGACAGAGGACGAAACCCTCTTTCGCTTGCAGCGAAAACCACCATAGAGCTCAGAAAACCGATCTTGTTCTGGAAGATATGGAACAAACATAAACCCAAAAAAAAGAATTAGAAACCAAACCATTATTTCCAGAACTCCAGAGTCTAAATCTAATTTGCAATATACAACTGAACTTGAATCCACGTACCTCTGAAGCTCGAAGTCTCCCAAGTTCCAACGCCCAGAAAACAGGAAAACAAGACTGTCCGCAATCGTTGGGTACGGTGGATCTGTTGAAATGCACTTTTCAGTTTACTTCATATATGATTTTGTCCATTGCATTATTACAGTGTAGTCCAAAGCAGGTCTGGAATTTCAAATCCCCTTTGCCTATCAAATGAAAATTTTATGACGTTTTTAAATTTTACGTGCCCTTCATTTTACGTTTTATCTCAATTATTTACCTTTCATAAACTAAACTAGTAGCATTGGATATTCCATAGTTTTCACGGTTAATTTTTATATAGACCGAGTTCATTTTACACTGAAATTTAAAATCTAGCATAGTTGGAAATCTACTTGAAATTGTCTCTATCAGAAATCCGTGTTGTCCAAATGTATGCCTTCAAGGTGAAAATTTTATGAGCCTCTACAAGAATGTTCCAGTAGTGGTCTCAACAGATGAGTCTGCAATAGTTCATGGGTTTGTCAACTGCAATAAGACCGATCTTGAAGGAGCCTTATCATAGTTAATAAATTTCAAGTAAATGACACAAATTTGAGCATTAGCTTCCACTATTGATTTTCATATTGACCGAGTTCATTTTACACTGAAATTTAAAATCTACCATAGTTTAAAATCTTCTTGAAATTGTCCCTATCAGAAGTCTAAGTTTTCTAAATGTGTGCCTTCAAGGTGAAATTTTTTTGAGCCTCTACAAGAATGTTCCAGTATACAGCTTATTGGTCTATTATTACAATTCTTATTACAAAAATATTAGCAATACAGAGTTTTCAAAAACACTTGAGCAAGTTACATAATAAATTAATTTAATTATTGACCCAAAAAACTCATAATTTTGTTTTATGGACTAATATAACATGTGCAGAATCATATGCAAATTTTATTATTATAAATTATTAATGTATTATAACCCACAAAATATTAACAAAATAGAATAAATACAAATGAAATGAAATGAAATACAAAAAAAATAAAATTCACACATTTTTCTCTTGAATTTGAAAATGCATCAAAGCTCAAGCTACCAACCATACCTTAGTTTAAGATGCTCCCCACGCTGGTTAGATTAGGCTTATCCTAGCAACACTTCGGAGATTAGGCTGATAGAAGTAACACTTTGGATCGAGAAAGAATGCACACTTCAACCACAAATTCTTCAACATTGCAGTCTTCTACAAATTCTTAACAGTGCAGTCGGGTAGGGTAAAGAAAAGTATGGAACTAGATGACAAATTCTTCAGCAAATTTATGGAACGAGATGACAAAGCAGGTAAATTTATTTGGAAAATAGTAAATAGAAAAATCATGGAACTAATTGGAAAGTTGTTACAGTGGCCGCGGCGTGTACTGTGCAATGTGTACATTGTAGATAATTATTATTATTGCTAAGTTATCAGATCATATGAAATCTAAAATCTCCAAAGTAAATTTAGAAATTCCCAGTGAATTATTGTAGTATGTGAACTATAATATATAATAAATAATTTTGAGAATTTATATTTTTTAATACAATAAAATATTACGGCTTCTATTTTTAAGTGAACGTCAAAATGACGGGACTCAATGTATTTTACACGTCAGGTTTGACGTGCACAATTTTTGCGTGACCGTAAAATACGTCCTCAAAATTAAAATACGTCTGGTAGGACGTCAATTTCCAAGCCTGGTCCAAAGAATTTGCAAATTAGCCAAGAAAGTAATAGAAAATTTTGACAAGATTATGATAAAATTTGGTAGAAATTTTTGAGATTCTAGGTTTAAACTGTCAAACTTCAGGATTTTGGTTGTTTCAAGGATTCTTGATAGTGCCAAATCCATTTCCACTATAAAAAAAAACATTCAAACATTCCAGCAATCTGATTTTTTGTATTTTTTTACGGGCAAGAAATCTGCCCTCCTCACAAATTTGTGGTCTCCGTAGACAACACCCATTATTAAGAGGGATGCAATTTTACAATTTGCTTGTTACAAGGTGATTTGTGCATTAGGGGAGAGGCTTGGAAATTTGATTGTCACTAGATGATTTGTGCATTAGAGGAGAGGCTTCTATTGTTGTAGAGGAGCTAGTACTAGTTACTCATCCCACACATCCATCAAAAAATCATCATAAACAATAAAAAATATGCACATTAATAGTTTATATAAAGTTATATAAGTTATTAAATTATGTCCAAAATGAGCCCATATATTGATTCGACCAATAACCCTCAAACACCAACCCTTAACATCACAAGTTGACAACACATATTGTCCCAACTACATGCATATATTAATTACCAATTAAGTCAAAATGCACTACAAAACATTCCATTGAATTCTATCTAGGGGAACACCTATCCCATGAAACAATCACCCACTGATTTCCACTAGAGCAACACATCCCATTATTTGGTAATACCTGTACAAGAACACATCCCATTATTGGGTAATATCTGTACAAGAATAGGGGAAATGTGTTCCAACCATGTCTACATGTGCATTTAACCATTCAACCTATTGAAGACAATAAATGAGACCATTCAGTTCAGGAATTAGTTCAAAGGATGCAATAAATTCATAGCAAATGTGTGAAAGCACGAGAAAAACTCTATATGGTGTGTTTTATCATCCAAGGAGGTAGGGAATACTTGTGAGGTGACTCTGAAGAAAATCATGGCACTCCAAGCATGATTCTCCACCAACAATAGCAACTTGAGCCTCAGCAATGTACTTGCACACACAACAAACAATATAGTAAGCACCTCAAGAAGAATGAAGACATACAGGAAAAACTAAGGAAATAAAAAAAAACACTTTTGATGTCACTCCAATGATCTAGTTCCAGCATGCAAGGCCCTACACCAATTTGACAATTAAGTAGGCTAAGCTATGACACTCTCTCACCCTGTTCCTATGTGTAATTGACTAAATGAATGAATGTTGAGAGGGGAATGTTTAAAAAGTTGAAGGCGGCTAGTTAACTTGGTCACCCTTGGTCTGTGAAAAAAAAGTAATTAGTAGAGTCCTCATGCAATGTGGAGTTGTCACATCAATCACAGTCATATCACCAGGAGTGGGTGTTGATTACGAGGAGAGGAGGATGATCACTTTAAGTGGGACCAAAGGTCCAAATGAGGAAACCTCGTGTGAAGGACAAATCAACAACACGCTCCAAGCCAACTCAAAAGATCATATAACGTACTCAAGAGAATTTTCCTTTGCATATTTTCCCATTCCAAGAACACTTAGGATGAGTAAAATTTTGTTAAGCCACCGAGGAGCTTCGAATATTGACCTGCTACTGCCTACAGGAAGAGTGTAATTGCTACAGGAAGACTATAATTTCTACAAGAAGGCCTAGGAGTGCTAAAAGAAGGACGAGGAGGTATATGAAAGCAACAAAGGGTCCAATTGGTTCAGAAAAATTCCATTTTTCATCTCAAAGAATCAATATAAGAAATTTCCACCACCCCCATATCTCCATCATAATTTCACACGATTTCTCCTAAAATTTTTGCAGTCAGTAGTCATCAAATTGTCAAATTGAGAGGTTCTCTTGAAGAAAATAGGGGTTAGAACATAGAATTGGAGTGATAAGAGATTTGTGACCCTCTACGACCACTAAATTGAACATTAAGGCCATAAAACCTTTCCATCACTTAGTCAAGAACAGAAAGAAGAGATGGGGGTGGGTTTAACAGGAGAGAACCTTCAGCCACCAAAATAATTGAGTTGCACTCTCTCGTAGTAGATATATTTAGGGGACATCAATTGTTAGGATCATCAAATTGCTAAAGGGATATGATGATGAAATTGATTTTGACTTTTACATGTCATTGAATTCACACTCAGATGTTAGTGCCACCACTGTGGTGAGGGGGTTAGCCATAAAAATAATTTCTGCAGTGATCAGTAGAGTAACCACACTACCTCCAGGAATCAAATGGAATAGGGAAGAAAAGGCCAATAGTGCCACTGCACAGAAGAATTTCTTTAGGTCTAAGGAGAGACCTATGATAGATAAGAATGGGATTAGGAGAGAAAGCTTTCCCTATCCATGGGATGGGGTAGCTTATGACATTTTTAAATACATCTCCCGTGAGGGAAGATTGTGTGTAGTGTATGGCTACAACTTTAGACTATTGTATGAGTTAAGATTCAAGGCACATTTTCCTCTTGAACAAAGATTAAATGTACCATAATTCCTCCTTAATTCCATCAAGGACATGCGCTATAAAGTAAGAGAGGGGGAGCATCAACACTTAGCCCACCATGGCCTTATCAAACTGTTAGTGGAGGATGCCCTAAAAAAGTTAAAAATTCCTATCCCATGGTCCAAGTTCATAGACATGGACAAAGAGAAACAGATAGAAACCTAGAACGTTACTCCTGGGGAAACCCCTGCATCTAGCCTTGATCTAAAATTGATTGTTAGTTATTGTTGTACTAATATCAGTTTCAGAATTAACATGAAAGTGCTTTGGTTTTCTTATCATAAAAGGGTCTATACATGTGTTTATGATTGGAAATTCATTGAAATTGGTGAGATTAAGTGTATTTCATGAACTTAGAAGCATGGAAACTCAATGCTGAAAAAAAACATAATAAAACACAACAAGCACAAATAACAGAGACAAATACACAAGTTTTTTATGAAGGAGTTCACCCCTCCTAGGCTACATCTGCTTGATCCAGATTCATAGTGTGGGCCTTTGCATTAGATTCAATTATGAAAAAGTGTTGTTTTCAATCTCCTGTTGCCTCTGCAACCTACTCCAGTGGCTCTAAAACATCAAAATCTACCAAGAATGACTCTTCCTAAGCTGAAATTGGTTGAAAATTGCCTCAGTTATGGCAAAAGAAAATTTTCCTAGTTTTTCTCCACTAAATTTGGATGTGTGCTAGTTAACTCCACTAAATGTTGAAGTCCGCCAAATCTGGCAGGTCCTCCAAAGGCGTTGCCAAGATAATTATGCATTTAATGTTAAGATAAGTGGTATTTAAGTGGGGTTAAGCACGTTTAGCGCTAACTCACACTTATCTGTTAATGTCAGGTTAACATAACATAACCACAAATTAATGTATTAATACATGGCTGAACACATTTAAATCTTTGCAAATCATAGCGCGGTCACTTATCGCAGATCGTCGATCGTAGCGCAGTCAGTTATCGCAGATCGCAAATCGTAGCGCAGTCGCTTATTGTAGATCGCAACCCCGATATAAATCATTCTATATTGTCTGCTCTGTCTTACGATTGCGATATCTCGATGCAATATACGCATCACAATTCTGCCACCTTGTTAACACTTTCTATTGCCTGCTCCTAAAAACCCTTGATAAGATTAGTAGGACCCACCTTATAGTCACATCACTTACCGTGCAATCGCAAATCATTTTTTTGTTGCTTTATGTCCTCCACTCCTAAACTTCCGATGTGATATGGATGAATGCAATGACTGATTATATGGTGTATAAAAGTTTTGAAGTAAGAGATTAGATGGTTATGCATATACACACCACCAACTAAAGATTACCAACTAAATTAGTTTGGCTCTCGTCTGTAGCACGTGGCCCTTCCCCATTGGCCTATAAATTCCACCAATAAAATAATCCACCATCGTAATAATTCCAAACTTAGGAAATAAGAGAAAATTTCAACTTACCCAAGCAACATTGGCGAATCTAGAGATGACACTTGTCACAGTATCACTGGCTTAAAAACTGGAGAATGTTCCCTGAATATTCTTGAGGTGCTGACTCGACTGCCCAGTCATCAGTATGTCACTGTTCTGCACAATTTTTACTTATTTGGGAAACGAACAACATACCATAACTCACTCATACAAACTTGGATTTTGATGAAACAAGTTTCATTTGAATCATCGTGACGAGCTCTATCCAGTAGTTTAGGTTTTAAGAATTTATAAGCACTTTAATTTTTTATCTAAATACTGAGCTCCTGATCATTCCTCCCCACTAGAAGCCTTTTGGACCCCAAAAGATACTGTCAATTATTCAACAGGTGAGGGTACATCTCCCTCACATTTTCACTCTCCATCCATTTGGCCTTTGAAGGATTTTTTCCCTTGAGTCCCACTCTAAGGTATTCGACATTCCCTCTTCTTGAAGTTATGATTATTTTGTCAAGTATGAGATCTTGCTGAAGTTCATTAAGATATTCTGGTGAGAAATAATCTATTGATGGAAGTTGAACATGCTCTCCTTAATCATCAATCAAAGGAGGCTCAAAAAATCTCAAATTATCAACATTAACAACATAATATATATGCATATAAGGAGGCAAATCTAGCTTAAATGCATTAGTACCAATCTTTTCCAGAATTTTAAATGGAACATAACGAATTGTATTGAGTTTTTTACCTTCCCCTTGCAATGTTGATATACAACCTAACTTCATCTCCAACCTTGAATTTTTGATCAACATGGTGTTTGTCATGCCTTTCCATATAGCTTCTTTGACTCTTTTCAAGTTGCTCCTACACTATGTAATGTATCAATTGAATTTTCTCAATGAACTTCCTTGCCTTATCTATGTCACTATGACCATCTATAGCGATATGTTTCTCAAAGATGAAGTCCAGAGGTGATCTTGGCAAGTAACCATAACATGCCTCAAATGGTGATGTAATTGTGGAAGAATGCATTTCCCTGTTGTATGCATGTTGAATGTAATGCAATTGTTCATCCCACACTTGGGATGCTTGCTGCAATAACCTCTAAGAAGATGAAAAACTGTCTTGTTTACCACCTTGGTTTGACCAACTATTTGCAGATGAAATGTTGTACTCTTCTTCAACTTCGTGTCCATCATGTCCCATAATTTTTACCAAAGATTCCCAACAAACCAAGAATCTCAATCACTTACAATAGAAGTAGGAAGACCAAAATGAACCCATACATTTTGAAAGAAAATATTAGCGGTTTTTTCAGTTGTAATTTTTTTCTTACATGGCATCAAAATACACATTTTTTTGAACCTATCTACCACAACATAGATGTAATCATGACCTTTCCTTGACATAGGAAGACCACCTACAAAATCCAATGAGATACTCTCCCAAGGACGTGAAGAAACTAGAAGTGGAGTGTACAATCGAATTTTCCTATTTCTAGGCTTACTTGTTGCACATAAAGAACATCCTCTAATAAAACGAGATACACTATATATGATGTGTGGCCAATAACAATACCTTTGGATATTTGCTGCTGTCTTGCCTACACCAAAATGTCCAGCAATCAATGATGCGTACGCCTCCCTTATGATATTGTTTCTTTCTCCTTGTAGTATACATAACTTGCCCAAGTGATACAACAAACTATTATGCACATGATAATCTAACTCTTCATTTTTGTTTCCTTGAGTCAAGCTTTCATACACATCTTGTACATCACTATCATGTGCATATTGTTCAATGTAACTTTCATGCATAATTGAATTGTGCTTGAGTATTATCGATGAATTTACAATAGGCCTAGAGAGCATATGAGCTACCTTATTGTAGATTCCCCTTTTGTACCTGATAACCAGATGAGATTGTTGTAGAAATCATCCATCTGAAATGTCTTGATTGCTACAACTTTGGTTGTGATTGTAAGTACTGCAATGGTTGATGGTCGGTATGGATAATGGTCTCTTTCCCCATAAAATAGTGCTTCCATTTATTTACACTTTGCACCAATACATATAACTCTTTATCATAGGTGGGATAGTTAGTCACAACTCCATTAAAAATTTCAGAATGAAATGAAATAGGCTTACCATGCTGCATGAGCACTGCTCCATAGCATAATCACTTGCATCTGTTTGGATTTCAAATGGTTGTCTAATATTTAGAAGTGCTAATATTAGTGTTGAACTTATATTTTGCTTTAAAGCGTCAAATGATTTTTTTGTACATCTCCCCAATGGAATAATTTCTTGAAACTTGTAAATTCATGTAGCAGAGCTCCAACGGAAGAAAAAATAGCAATGAATTTCCTCCAATACTGTGTTGCCCCAAGAAACCTTCTTACCTCTGTAACTATATTGGGCTTGGGCCAATTCAGAAAGACCTCTAATTTGGAAGGGTCTATCTTCAAATCACCTCCTCCAACAATGTGTCCCAAATATAGCAACTTAAGTCTTGCCAAACTCACACTTTTACATCTTTAAAAACAATTTCTCTTTTTTCAACACATCAAGTACCTTGTTGACATGCATGACATGTTCTTCTCTTCATTCTTTGAATATAAGTATGTAATCTAGGTAAACAATGATGTAGTCATCTAGAAATGGTATACGTACATAATTCATGACTCTCATGAAAGTAGTTGGAGCATTTTTTAGCCCAAATGGCATAACTAACCACTCAAACAATCCTTGTCTAATTTTGAACGCAGTTTTCCAAATGTCCTCTTCAGCTATTCTAACTTGATTATAAACACTTAACAAGTCTAAATTAGTGAAATATCTTGCATACTTCAACTGATATAGCAAATCATAAATGTGTGGGAGTGGGTAGCGATTCTTTACCGTGATTTTATTTATCTCATGGAAATCGATGCACATGCACCAAGTCTCGTCCTTCTTTGGTACCAAAAAAATTAGTGAACCACATGGTGAAGTAGACACTACAAAGAAAAGAACCTCTAGTGGATGTTTTTGAGGAACCAAAAAGAAAAATACCCCATACATCTGTTTCTAGCGGAGGTTAATAGAGGAGGTTGGTAGGCGGAGGGTTTTGTGGATGTTTTCCTATCGGTGCTCTTATCGTTAAAAATCGCCCTGGTGCTCTAAAAAAAAGAAAGCACCGATGCAGAAAAAATCATTGGCACACCGGACACCGTGCATTCCGTACACACCCACCCGGTGCGTCATAATATAATAGAGCACCGGTGCCTCACAACTCGTCCGTGACGGTGCATTATAAAACACAACGCCAACACCAAAACCACCCGGTGTGATAGACAGAAACAACATCGGTGCATCATAAAAAACATGCCAAAACACAAACCGACTGGTGCGTTTGTAGAAAACAGTACCGATGCACCTATAAACAACACACACATGTAAAGGGTTAAATTAAAAAAATATTTATGACAAAAAACCTGGATTTTTTAGTTTTCTAGTGCTCCTGAGCTATCAATTACTCGTGCGCACGATACCATAGAACGCACCGGTGCGCACTGAACATTGGCACACCGGACAACGTGCGCAAATTACACACACCACCGAGGCGTCCAATTATTGTAACGCACTGGGGCATCAATACTCTTCTGCACTGGTGCATCATAAAACACCGCGCCAAAACAGAAACGAGCCGGTGCATTCTTCTCTAAGAGCACCGGTGTGCCAGAAACTGCACGCACTAGAATAACGTTATATATAAAAAAATTAAGGCCAAAAAACCAGTGCTTTGCGAGTATTACGCACCAGTGCTTTACCATTATGCCACCCCGCTGCATCATCAAATTTTCGCGCCGAAACTGAAACATCCTGGTGCGCGGTTAGGGAAATGCCCCGACGTGTTATAAACAACGCGCCAAAATTGATACTGCCCGGTGTGGTTTTATTTAATAGCACCGGTGCACTTATAAAACCTCGCGCACCGAAACAGGGTTAATTAAAAAAAAAATTACGGTAAAAAAACTTCATTATTCACTTTCCTCAGTGCTCCAGAGCTCTCAAGCCCCGGTGCTATTTCCTTATTTCTGAGCCGCCCTGACATCGGTGCTCTCATTGCACCTATTGCATGCACTGCTGCTCTGCATTGGCCACCAATCTCCAGCGTGCATTTTGAAAAACAGTGGGAAAATTTTATTTTCCAAATTTTACTGCCAATATGCCTCCTCGATGACGAAATGTACTGGTATTTTTATATTTTTTCTATAATTAAGCCTTTTAGCAGATTAGAAATTAAAATAAACTTAAAAATAACTATTAAAAAAGGAAAAAAATATTTTTTCGCGCAGTGCACTCGAGCTGTTTAGCTTCCACCAGATAGAAGTGCTACTTGTAAAATTTAGAGGCAGCACCGCTACCAGTGCTAACGGTAACCACACCATTTCCAGGGTCGTGCCAGAAGGTGCCTCGAATAATTTTAAACTAAAAATAAAAAATAAAAAAGGCAGTGCGCTCATTTATCCAAGTGCACCGTTGACCCCGACAATCACAGTGCGGTGCGTTGGCTTCATTTGTCGCCCCGATTTATGTCAGCGCACCACATTTTGCATTCTGAGAGGGTCAATGGTGCGGCCGGGTAAAAGACTACACTGTAAACTATGTCATTGTCATGAATTCGGTGCATTAACACGACTATAATCACCGGGGCATATATTTCAATCAACGCACTGCTATTCTGAATTATATATAGTCCACGGTGCTTGAAAAATATACATCTGCACCGAATCCGGTGCGGTCTGTATCATTAGGGGCCTCAGGGACAGTGCGCTAAAATATTAGGATGCATTGGCACCGGTGCATGACTATTTTTATGGAGCACCGACTTGTATGTTTTTTTTTTCAAAAAAAATTATATATGTATATTTATAAATACATTTCTGTTTTAATAAAAGAAATTATTTAATATGGAAATGATTCAGAGAGAACAGGAGCAACAACAGCAACAAAAATTTGAACAATATGACATGATTCACCAATGGGAGGCAAGAGAGAGGGAGAGAGATGGATGCCCTTGCCCTATTACTTCAGATACCAAGGAGATCCTTATGCAGGTAGGCCTCCTCAAGTTCTATGAGGAGGCTATTTCCGGCCTAAAGGCCCATAATGTGCTTTTGAGACATCTTATCGGCAGGTGGAATGCCCATCGACAGGCTTTTCAGGTTGGCCATAACCAGTGCTACACACCCACTTAGGAGGACATTTATTTTATTACAGGGCTATCAAGGAGAGGGGTGGATTTTCCCTCATTCCTAGACGTGCCAGCTAGTTGTGTAGCAGGGAGTCAGTTAGTTTACTCCCAGAGATACATTGGAGCACATGTACTATCTCCTTCAGAGTTTCAGGTACTTGGAGTTCAATTACATATAGGTACTTTTGGTAGACAGGACGTGCAATTCCTCTCTATTATCGCTTCGATCATTTCACACAACACCAGTGATGGGCAACGCATTAGTTGCTCACTTTTATATTACCTTGATTCTTTAGTACAATAGCCATGACTTGTCAGGTGGTCTGCTATTTTTTTGTGACAGTTTTGTATAGCCTTAGATAGATGTCGTACTCATGCACAAGGGAGAGTCAACTTCCCTTTTTCTTCAGAGCTGTTTTGTTTATTTTTTGAGAGGTTTCCAGAGATGAGACCTAGTTTTTTTTTATAGCCTCGTAGGCCGATGTTCAAGGCTTGGATGCACATGTGGGGGCAGATGATGCCCAAGAGGGGAGACACTATTTTTCCAGTGAGGATATCACATGATTCGCTGGACTTACTAGCCAGTGTTGGCGGACTGCATCCCTTCATTATGGTCCCATGTCCTTATGCTGGACTAGATTGGCGAGGGTGTCCCAACATTCTCTTCACTCTTGATGAGCCGCCAGATGATAAAGGTAATATTACTGCTTTATTTATATTTATTCTAACATGTTCTTTAACTTGTTTTTATTAAATTTTGTAATGATTTATTGTCTAATTATTGTTGTGTACTTGTATATATTTTACAGACATTGGCTCTTTTGATGGCGATGAGATGCCAGATCCACCACATGATCCAGGTTTTAATCCTGATGATTATGATCAGGAGTTGGATGATGCGCCGGAGGATGAGGCCGGTGGTGCAACAGAGAGACGTGTTGATCCTGCACCTCATCCTGCATTGGCACTGCCTTTTACTAGGCATGGTCGACCTAAGACCAGCTACCAGATGGAGTTGGGAAGCCAACTCTTGTTGGAGTTAGCACAGCAGAAACATTAAACTACGAACACACACAGCAGAAAACACACATAAAGAACACAGTTTTTAACGTGGTTCACCCAACCAATCTGGGCTACGTCCACCTAACAGGGCATCGGCAATCTCATTAATCAACTGGAGAAAATACAATTGCAGAGTTTCTCATCTGCTCAGCCTTCCTCACTACACATTCCTCCTTATGCACACTTGCCTCTACGGGCGTACATTTTATAGCTGGAAATGGCAACAAACTCATAAATTCTCTCACAACAAATATAGGATGCATTAACTCCTCATCAGAAACTGATGGAGCCAATGTAGCAACAAATCCTATTGTTGTCACCTACATGATATTTTCCTCCAGATTTAATTAAAGAATAAGAAATAAAATCTCAACAATCTCCACCTTGACAACAATTAGCCTGATACCCTGTTTCATTATTATTTTTATCTTTTCTGCAAGCCAAGAGAAGCTAGACACCATCGTAGCTTCTCTAACAAAACTGGTTTCGTGAACATGTCTGCACAGTTTTCCTTTGTATGCACCTTTTCAAGAGACACTCCCCTTTCAGTGATAACCTGTCTTACAAAATGGTACTTGATAGGTATATGCTTTGATTTACAATGATAGGTAGGATTTTTAGCCAAGTGAATTGCACTTTGACTATCACAAAATAACTTGATGTTGTCATGCAACCTACCAAACTCACCAAACAAACCTTTCAACCAAACTGCTTCTTTGCAAGCATGCGAAGCAGCTATGTATTCTGCTTCTGTAGTGGATAAAGCAACACTGTTCTGTAGCTTTGACATCCAGCTAATAGCTCCACCTGCAAGAGTAAAGACATACCCTGAAGTTGACCTTATCTTATCCAAATCACTTGCAAAATCGGAATCAACATATCCACAAACATATTCACTACTTCTGTTATAAGTGATACAATAATCACTTGTGCCTCTCAAATACCGAAGCACCCATTTCACTGCTTCTGTTATAAGTGATACAATAATCACTGGTGCCTCTCAAATACCGAAGCACCCATTTCACTGCTGACCAATGCTCTTTTCCTGGATTTTCCATATACCTGCTGACAACCCCAACTGCATGTGAAATATCTGGTCGAGTACAAACCATCGCATACATAAAACAACCTACTACATTGGCATATGGAATTCAAGACATATATTCCTTTTCTTCATTAGTGTTAGGACATAAACTTGAAGAAAGCTTAAAATGGGAAGCAAAAGGGACTGAAACAGGCTTCACATTGTTCATACCAAACCTCAAGAGCATTTTCTCAATATACTTCTGTTGTGATAGCCACAGCTTACCATTGCTCCTGTCTCTGAAAATCTCCATGCCCAAAATTTGTCTTGCTGCTCCTAGATCTTTCATATCAAACGTCCTAGCCATCTGAGCCTTTAACCTGTTGATCTCTGTTATGCTTTTGCTTGCTAAAAGCATATCGTCAACATACAACACTAAGATAATTAACATGCCATTACTTAATTTCTTAAAGTAAACACAATGATCATATTCACTTCTTATATAATTTTGACTCATCATGAAAGAATCAAATTTCTTGTACCACTGTCGAGGCGACTGCTTCAGACCATACAATGATTTCTTGAGCCTGCAAACAAATTTCCTGTTGCAATTTTGAACAAACCCTTCTGCTATAATTCTAAATCAAGTAAAGCAACTAATGCTAATACAATCCGAATTGAAACAATTTTCACAACTGGTGAAAAAATCTCATGAAAGTCAACGCCTGCTTTCTGAGAAAAACCTTTTGCGACCAGCCTCGCTTTGTACCTGTCTTCTATATCATCAACACCCTTCTTCAATTTGTAAACCCACTTACATCCCACAGTTTTTCTGTCTTTAGGAAGTTCTACCAGATCCCATGTGGCATTCTTCGCTAACGCCTTCATCTCGTCCTTCATAGCCTCTTTCCACTTACCACTGTTTGAACCTTCTATAGCTTCCTGATAGCACAAAGGTTCATCATCGTTAGCAGTTAAAGCAACTAAAGTAACATAATCATCATACCTTTTAGGAAGTCGTTTGATTCTTGTAGACCTCCTTAAAGATGTTTCTGGTACTTCCACAATTTGCTGATTATTATCTGTAGGAACTTCTTCATGATCAACATCTGAAACACGTTCATGATCTGCATCCTGAAACTTGTTCATGATCTGAATCTGAAACTTGTTCATCTAGACTATCATCAGTGTTTGAACTGGTTTCAAACTGAATGTGTTGAAGCTTAGGTTCATTATCCTGTTTCAATTCATCATCTACATTTGGATTTTCAAGTGAGGATTCATTAAATTTAACATCTCTGTTAATGATGATATTGTGAGTAGTAGGATCCCACAACCTGTATCCCTTAGTTCCATCACCATATCCAACAAAGATATATCTTTTTGATTTAGGATCTAACTTAGAACGCTGATGTTTCGGAACTAGAGCATATGCATCACAACCAAAAACTTTCAGTTTAGAATAATCACATGGATAACCTTTCCATACCTCTTGAGGAATTTTGCATCCTATCGCAGTTGATGGTGATCGATTTACCAAGTAACAAGCTGTAGAAACCGCTTCTGTCCACAATTCCTTCTGCAAATTGGCATTACTAAGCATACTTCTTGCTCTCTCTAAAAGAGTCATGTTCATGCGTTCAACAACTCCATTTTGCTGAGGAGTATATATAGTGGTTTTATGTCTTTCGATCCCAACATCCTTGCAATAATTATCAAATTCCTTTGAAGTGAACTCACCACCATTGTCAGTTCTTAAACATTTAATGGTTCTTCCAGTGATGTTTTCAACTAATGCTCTAAACTGTTTAAAAACTGTGAATACATCAGACTTCTTCTTTAACATGTAGACCCACACTTTTCTAGAGAAATCATCAATAAAAGATACAAAATATGACGATCCTCCATATGAGGTTGTAGGAGATGGACCCCAAACATCAAAATGGATATAATCAAGAATTCCCTTACTAGTATGTTTTCCAATTTTAAACTTTTGCTTGCTTTGTTTCCCAAACAGACAATGTTTGCAGAAATCTAACTTAGAAGATTTTAAACTAGGAAGTAACTTACGATCAGACAAAATTTTTAATCCTCTTTCGCTCATATGGCCCAACCTTTGATGCCATAAATGAATAGAATTACTGTCGTTTTCAGATACTGTAGAAGCATGATCTGACTCTGTTCTTCCTTCTAATTGATAAAGATTTCCAACCTTCTTTGCTTTCATGACTAGTAAAATTCCTTTATAAACTTTCATTACTCCACCTTGAATAAAGGTTTTATATCCATTAGTGTCTAGTTCTCCTAGTGAAATGAGGTTTTTTCTTAGTTCAGGTACATGTCTTACATCAGTTAGAATTTTATTTGTCCCATCAAACATTTTAATCTAGACGCTTCCAATTCCCACAATATTACATGAGGCATCATTTCCCATATAAACCACTCCATCATCGATTGATTTATAAGTTTTAAACCATTCTCTATGAATGCACATGTGATTTGACGCACCAGAATCTAACAGCCAATGTTGATCATGATTAGACAAACTAACTGATAACACTTCATCACTCATACCTGAAATAGATGCCGAACCTGTATCTGTCGTGTTTGCTTCTTTCTTCTCTGTCGAAGAGTCTCCTTTGGATGTTTGTTGTCTCTTCCAACAGTCCTTCTTCAAATGTCCTGATTTGCCACAAAACCAACACTTTACCTTACTCTTCTTCCCTTTCGATTTTGAACGTGAGTTGTTGTGCTTACTGAAGCGTCTTTCTTTGGAACGACCTCTGACCATCATTGCTTCTGATGTAGAGGTTTCTGAATTTGACCTCTTCCTTGTTTCTTCGGATAACAAAGCTCCAACAACATCATCAAATTCAAGGGTTTCTAATGAACTAAGACTTATAGAAGTAACAAAATGATCCCATGACTCGGGCAACGAGCATAATAAAGTTACAGCTTTATCTTTTGATTCAAATTTTACTTCTATACTTTCTAACTGCACCAGGAGAGTATTAAAGGTATTCAGATGATCAGTTATCGTCGTACCTTCTTTCATGCGCAAGCTGTACAACTGTCGCTTCAGAAGAATCCTATCGGTTAAGGATTTTGTCATGTACATCTTTTCAAGCTTTGTCCACAAACCAGCAGCAGTTTTCTCTGACACGATGTTAAACAAAACATCATCCGCCAAACACAGTCGAATGCCGCTCAGTGCTCTTTCATCCAAGTCACTCCATTCATCATCTGTCATGGTGTAAGGCTGTTTGGCTTTTTCCAACAGCGCTTTCGCCACGCCTTGTTGTACAAGTAGATCATACATCTTTACCTTCCAGATCTCGAAGTTGTTTTTGCCATTGAACTTCTCGATCTCAAAACGGGCACTTTGTGTTTTTGCCATATTGTGTCACAAAAAACAACCTCCAATTGCAACTTTTTAATAAAGAATGCCCTTTTTAATAAAGCATGCCCTTAAAAAAAAAATACCCTTCACCTTTATAAAATTCCCTTAACCTTAACATAATGCCATATTGATTTTCAATTTGCAAAGGAAAAATCAATTTTAAATGGCATATAGATTTTTAAATGGCAAATCGATTTAAATGTCATTTTAAATATTACAATATAAAATCGATTTTACTTCCCCCTTTTCTTTTTAAAATACAAATGGCATTTAAAAAATTACAAAGTGATTTGTAGTAAAACAAATCGACTTTGCATTTTATATACCAATTGACTTCAGAAAAAAAGGTCATTACACCAAGAGGGTTGAAAGGTTTGTTTTATATACCAATCAACCTTTCATTATACCATGCCATTTTCTTTCTTATATACCAATCAACATTTTATATACCAATCAACCTTTCGACTTGGAGTTTTAAATACCAATCGGCTTTTAAACTGCAATTGCAAATCGACCTTTTGTCACATCATCGAAAACTTCAAATCGAATTAATAGAAACTTTCAAATGGCATTTGAATAAACCTGTACAACAGTCCACACGATTTTCAACCCACAGCATTTTCGGCAGCGTTCATATGATACCAACGTTCAGCGTCTCTGCAGAACAGATATACACAGAACGTAGTTCCTGCTCGGTCCAAGCAGTTCCAGTCAACGTTCTTACGCTTGCTAACCACAGACAGTCCACCTTCTTCAACGTTCTTACAGCGACGGCTCTGCAACACGGACAATCCACCTTCTTACGCTGCCAGTTCAACAAAATACAAACACGACTTCCGTTCAATCTTCAAGTTCGATACCAATTGTTGAGCATAACACACACAGCAGAAAACACACATAAAGAACACAGTTTTTAACGTGGTTCACCCAACCAATCTGGGCTACGTCCACCTAACAGGGCATCGACAATCTCATTAATCAACTAGAGAAAATACAATTGCAGAGTTTCTCATCTGCTCAGCCTTCCTCACTACACATTCCTCCTTATGCACACTTGCCTCTACGGGCTTACATTTTATAGCTGGAAATGACAACAAACTCATAAATTCTCTCACAACAAATATAGGATGCATTAACTCCTCATCAGAAACTGATGGAGCCAATGTAGCAACAAATCCTATTGTTGTCACCTACATGAGATTTTCCTCCAGATTTAATTAAAAAATAAGAAATAAAATCTCAACAGACATGGAATACCCCAAGGCCTGGGGCCTTGGAGCCAATCATGCATTTGAAGTCTTTATAGAATACAAACCTATCTATTCCTTTTAAAATTATATTTTAACAACTCTCTTAGAAGGGTAACTTCTTGGGATATGATTCTGTGAGTTGGTTCCATGTCATAAAAAATCAGTTTATTTCTAGCTGGTTAGGTTTTCCTTTGATTAAAACTAGTCAACTGAAATTCCAGACCCATAAGAGAGTATTCCAGTCTGTGGTTTCCCTTACCTCATGCATGTCTAGATCCTCAAGAATTTTTCTCCCGAATTTGATAGTAAATGGACAATTTTTAAAAATGGCTAGAGTATTCATCATCATATCCACACATAAAAAAATATTGAGGACCTCTATAATCCCCTTTTCTACAATATTTTTTTGGTTCAAGCTTTTTGGTGTGTTAAGGCTCAAGAGCCAATAGAAGGTCACACTTTTCAACAACGCAAATATTTTGCGAATATATATATATATATATATATATATATATATATATATATATAAAAAGTTATCGACGCAATTATATTTGAAAACTTTCTTAGCATCTAATTCGAAAAGGAATAGTGACCTTTGTATATATTCAACTATAATTCTAACCATTAAGGTAATGAAAAAACCCATCTAATTAGGAGGCATCACTTTGTTCAAATTTTTAATCTTCCAATTGCATGAATATTTAACAATATACACTCGATTTATTGCGAGAAACCCTTCATCGGTGGTTGTAGTTATTAAAATTGCATGGCCTTTGAGGGAAGATATATGGTTTTATTCTTTTCTTGGATCCAGTAGGTAAAATGGCTCTAGGAATGAATTCTAGCAATTGATAAGTGGTTCCTTGCAATTCAAAAAGATCGGGAATTGAGCATGGGACCCATTTCATTGTAGGTTTCCACTGATGAGTCAAGTAGCAACAAGTAATGTTGTGAGTGCATTGTTCAATTTGTGATCTAGTAAACTAGGCATAGAGTTGTAGCTAATCGACTAATTGAACAAACAAAATAAAATTGATTACCCTATATTTGCTTTTGGCACATAATATAATCGATCATCCATCCAATCAATTTGAATTATGTGGATGTCTTTCAGCACTTATTAATTTGGGAAATTGGGATTTTTGTTGCTGTATTAGCAATTCCCACAAAGGGAAACCTAACCAGTAAAAGGATTTTAGTGCTTTGGTAAGAAGGAATGAACTAGCAATGTTTTCATTTGCTAACCATCACAGAACATTCAAGAAATTAAGCACACAAGATACAAAAAAAAGAATAAGTGCCTCATAGACAACAATGGTTTTTTTCTTTGGAAACCAGAATGGGGAAACTAGCATTCGATGGGTTTTGATTTTTGCTCAAGAAAAAATTACAAGGGACCAGTTGTGTAGTCTCAACAAATATTTTGTGCATTCCTAGAAACTATCAATAATTGCAGATGGATTTGGTTCATATCAACAATCTTGTTTTCATGCATGGACAAGTTCAACATTTGCTTTGTCATCTGATCTTGGATAAGATTGCCTTCTTGAGTCCTATTTTATTGTTTCATCCCTTCTTTTTCTTAACCTTTAATTCTCTTCCATCTCTCTTAGTTGTTCACCTTCTTGAATAATTTATGACTTGAACTTCAAGTTGATTGCAAATTTTGGAGGAGTTACAATATACTCATCCCCTACAAAAATTATGTTTGGATTTCAGAAGACACGATACTATTATTCACTTATCCTCCTATCTCGGAAATGTTAAAATCATAGGATATGGTGGGTAACTTCACATAGACATTATTCCAGCTACTATTACACATCATCCCCGAACCCACCTGGCCCAAATTTTATCTGGAAAAAGACTTCCACTTGATGTGAAAACCTTAATACCATTGAAAGAAACTTGGGTGATGGTTGCAGTCTACTCTACTTTTCCCTTGAGGAAACAATGTTAACCTTTCACTATAAAAATTCTATGTTTAATGAAAATTATGTTGTTTTTATCATTCGATCTGGATGGGCAAGTAGGTTACTTATTTCAGGGACTAGTTCTTACAATTGAATAATAAATATGACCTCAAAGACAATAATCTTCAATGAGAATAACATGTGAGGAAGGAATAGGAGGAAAATGTTGATCCAATTACCAGCACACATGATCCTCCACCCCATCCATATTTTTGAGTTTATCTATCTAAAGGCCACTGCCTAAAAGTTGTTGTCAGTTGATAGACTCGTCCCCTTCCTGATGGTTTCAGTTACAATTGAGTCATCCATTGGTGGACAGACCCCTTGGTAGCCTCAGGCGTAAATACCTCATACTTCATTTCAACAAGTACCATATCTAGGTTTTGGTCAACAGAATCCTCAAGCGTTTGCTTATCAAAACAACCCCTATCTGGGTTACCAGCAGTAGATTCCCTATGCTGGTGCTCAAAGGTCTATTGCTCAAGCAATTCCATCATACCCTGGCGATGCTCAACCTGACCTTAATATACAGTTGCCTTTTGTTGCAACTTTAGAGTTACCAGATTTAAAACGGCTAACCAATGATCCAATCAACTATGCTCCTTGGTGGCCGGTGATACCTCACAAATTACCCTCGGATATTCCTACGTTCAATGGAAACCCTGGAGAAGACCCGTCGACTCATGTTATGACTTATCATTTGTGGTGTTCATCAAAATCCCTAAATGATGACTCTGTTTGACTACGTCTTTTCCAACGTACGCTTACTGTTCCGGCTGCAAAATGGTATATTGAATTACCTAGAGCTTCTTTTGATAATTTCACCACCCTAGCTATTGTATTTTTGACTCACTTCTAGTTACCCATACGATATGAAATTGGAATGAAACTCTTGACCAATTTCAAACAGACTAATGCTACTCACATTTTTGATCATATTCATGAGTGGCATCGTCGTCGTAGAATGGTTAAGACATTTGTTCCTGATCAGCTCCTTACTGAGTGGTTCATAAAGTCCCTGTTACCATCTATAACTGAGGATGTGGCTAAGGGTGGCATCGTCAATGAAGAGAAAGTCATTGCCCGTGCCCAATATTGGATTTGATCTATACTCAATTTGGCACGGTCTATGAAAAATTTCCTAACGTGTCGTGATCTAATTTTACCGTTCCTCCTCAATTAAATGACTCTCATGTTGGAGACGTCTTGATTGGCACTGCAAGCACACATCATACTACTGCATCTAATCCTACACCTTCTTCTGAAATTAATTCCATGTCATTTGACAAGGTAAAAAGTGACAAGAAACCCGGAAGTAAGAAAAAGGGGAAATCTAAGAAAAAATAAACTTCTAACCCGCAGGAAAGATCATCTAATCAATCGTCTGGACCTAGGAAACCTTTTTATCCATGCATAATCTATAATGAGGAACATTTTGTTCGGGATTATCCTCACCACGCTGAAGTTTCAAAAATCATTAAGACTTCCCAAGCCTCAGCTATGTTGACAGATCCATTTCCGAATCCAAACACAAATTTGTTTGCTACGGATCCAACTTCTAGTTCCCAAGTACTTATGTTATTTGTCACAAAAACTTCAACGGATATTTTGGTGTCAATGCGTAATAAATATTATGGTAGTCAGGCAACTGATCAACCTACTACCTCGACTATGAATCCATCTACGGAATCGGTACTGCCTATTGCTATTCCTGAATTGACAATTAAGCCACCTAAGGGAGTAATTCATAAATCGACATATAATCCTTGAGAAAGAGCTGCTCAAAATTATAATATATTTGAAGATTTGGCTCAATCCCCTTTAGCTATGTTTGCTCTTGAGGTATTACAAAATTGTCCCTCCCAAAAACAGGCTTTATTGTCAGTTACTGGTGGAATTGATCCGACTGATTCTAATCTTGTCGTATTTAATCATACGGGCTATGTGCCATAACTGCCAGCAAAATTGGCATTCTCCATACAAGTAAATGTTCCCAATCACCTTTTTCATCATACTATTATTGATGAGGGAGCATCTACCTATATTATGTCTCTAAATTGTTGGAAGTCACTTGGCTCGCCGCACTTATCACAGTCATCAACAATGTTGAAGGCTTTCGATGGACGTACATATAAACCTTGTGGTATTATTAATAACCTGCATGTTGAGCTTGGGGGAAAAACAGTGAATGTTGATGTCGAGGTTGTTGACGGACCCCTTGACTATAATATTCTACTTGGAAGGCCATGGGTATATGCTATGACTGCAATTGTTTCTACATATTTCAGAATTATTTCCTTTCCATATAAAGGTACAATTACAGTCATCAATCAACTATCCTTCTTGGCCTCCACTTCGCAGGTAACTGGAAGTGTTATGCTTGTTCACGCACCCCAACTAGCACTTCAGAACATTGATGTAGGACTCTTAAAGGATTCCACTCTCATGGGAACCTTTGCATTACCGCCGCCCGCAACGTTGGCGGAAATTGCAAGTATAGAGACCTGTTACATGATCTCTTCCACTCCATTTGGCTTAAGGGAGAGTATGGGTGATTCTGAAATTGTTATGTTGGATGAGTTTCTACCGCCTAGCCCTATTGAGATGGCATAGCAATCAATCTATCTGGCTTGGGTGGCGAATCTGAAATCAGCGTCGCTGGTTGTTTGGGTTGATCGTTCCTTAGATTTTCGTACTCCATCTGATCCATTTTCCTCAATTTTTTTAACAGATGAGAATATTTTGGAAGCCTTGATGTTAGAAGGAGAACCATGGGAAGATTACCATCATCATTCCCATCTTCCTGATTATGAAAAAAATTATCTTAGTGAACTATATCACCCATCAATCAAAAATTTATTTTCGAATTCTTTACCTATTAATGCAATCGATTCCGAGCGAAATCTGTCAAATATTTAAGAAACCATATCAATTGATATTTCGACCAAATCTGGCATTGTAGAATATATTCATGTCGGTGTGTCTTGTTCTCCATCAGAATTCGAAACATATTGCTCTCTTTTTTGTGAATTTTGTGATGTATTTGCTTGGTCTTACGAGGAAATATCAGACATAGATACTAGTATTTTTGAACACACTATTAATATGTATCCTGATGTCAAACCAATGTGTCAATGGCTTCGTCCTGTTCATCCAAAGAAAGCCACTGCCATCAAAGCAGAAGTTGAAAAACTTTTGCGTGCTAGTTTCATTTATCCTGTTCCGCTAACTGAGTGGGTTTCCAATATCATTCATGTAATGAAAAAACAACGAACCATTAGAGTGTGCATCGATTATCGGGACATTAAAATTTCTTTTCCAAAAGACAACTATCCTACTCCCTTTATCAACCAGATTATTGACGATTGTGCTGGATGTGAAATCTTTTCGTTCTTGGATGGATTTTCCGGCTACAATCAAATCAATATTTTCCTAGAGGATCAACATAAGACATCATTCATCTGTCCCTGGGGCACATTCGCTTATAGGAAACTACCATTTGGTTTAAATAACGTTGGGGCAACTTTTCAGAGAGAAATGGATTATGCTTTCAATGACATCAAGCACATTGTTCAAACTTATCTATATGATTTACCTGTGCATTCACGAAGTCGGACTGATCACCCGATGCATTTGAGAGCCATCTTCTTACACTGCTGACACTACAAAATACATCTCAATCCACATAAATGTGTGTTTTGTGTTGGTTCTAGTTGTTTTCTTGGATTCCTAGTCTCAAAAGAAGGAATTTGAATCGACCCATTGAAGGTCCAGGCCATTCTTGATTTGCCTGTGCCATCAAATTTACTTCAGATACAAAAAATTCAAGGAAAGGCTAACTTCCTAAGAAGGTTTATTCCAAACTACACTAAAATGGCTAAAGGATTTACTTGACTCTTGAAAAAGGGGGTTCCCTTCCATTGGGACCAAGTTGCGCAAGCTTCTTTTGATGTTGTCAAGGATACTCTTGTCCGGGCATCATTAATGTGTCCCCCTAATTATCAGAATGACTATTTCCTATATATCGTCGCGGCCAAAACGACCATTGCTATGGTTCTGGTCCAAGTAGAAAATGGAATTGAACATCCGACCTATTATTTGAGTCGTAATCTCAATGATATGGAAGTCAAGTATTCATACGTAGAAAAGCTTGCCTTGGCAGCTGTTCAAGCTATCCAAATATTTCGCCACTATATCCTGCTCCGAAAGACCATTGTCATTTAGGATTGCAACCTCATGACCTATATCTTATCACGTCAATTACTGGGGGGTAATATTCAAAATGGATTGTCATTTTGCAGGAATTTGATTTGGAATTCATCAAATCCAAGTCAAAGAAATATTTAGTTTTGGCTGAGCTTCTCTGTGACCTTCCCCCTGATAGTACTGCTACTATGTCAGAACCATCAATTCCTGACGAGTCTCTATTTCTAATCAGATCATCTGATCCTTGGTATGGATATTTCATCATTTATCTCCAAACTCAAACTTTTCGCCCTGATACCTCTCGCTCTGAACAACGACGTATTCGATACCAAGCCAAATATTATTTGATCGTCGGTGATACACTTTATCGTCATGGTGTCGATACCATTTTAAGGAGGTGCCTCACCCATGAGGAGGTCGAAAAGGTTTTAAATGATTATCATGCTGGGGCCTGTGGTGGACATTTATCTGGATATGCTACCGCGCAGAAGATACTTCACGCAGGTTACTGTTGACCTACAATATTTTGCGACTGCATCCTTGCGGTTAGAAGTTGTCATGCATGCTAGATTTTGGATCATGAAATCTGTAAACTGCCAACGCCAATGCATCTGGTTGTCTCTGTAGGACCATTTTCGAAATGTGGTATTGACTTCATGACCCGTATCCCTCGTTCGTCCAGGGGGCATGGTTATATTATTGTCGCAATAGAATACTTTACCAAATGGGTCGAAGCGATGCCTACAATCAACAACACAAGACAAAAAACTGCATTGTTTTTATTTAATCATGTTATTGCATGATTTTGGGTCCCACAGGCTATAGTTACAGATCATGGGAAGCATTTTCGCAACCACATGATGGTTGAATTAACTTCCATCATGATAATTCTACTCCTTATTATCCACAATCAAATGGACAAATTGAGGCTATCAAAACAATTCTTAAATGTATGATTTAATGAATGATAGGAGTTCGTAAAATAAACTGGCATTTGATTTTGTACTCGACCTTGTGGGTGTACCGAACCTCGGTAATAAACGCAACTAGATTTACTCCCTTTCAATTGGTGTATGGTCTGAAGCTATCTTGCCAATCCAATGTGAAATATTGTCGTTAAAACTCACAATTGACTTGTTACCTGACACCTCAGAAGAAGAAGCGCATCTTTTTAACTTCATCCATCTTGATGAAATCCGTCGTGAATCCCAATTGGCCAATGAAGCTTATAAGAGATGTATAAAGGCATAATACGACAAAAATGATCAGCCTCGCATTTTCTCAGAGGGCGACTTGGTCCTTCTTTATGGTCAAGAAGCTGATGTAATAGGTACAAGAAAATTTGAGCCATTATGGCATGGCCCCCATATTGTCAAAAGAGTTCTTATTAAGGGTGCTTATGAGTTAGTTGATTACGATGGAATTCCGTTGGCATAGCCCAAAAATGGGTTGTATCTGAAACGTTACTATGCTTAATCATGAACATAGTCATTTTTTGTATTATATTGTATATATATGTTGTTGATTTGCATTCCCGGTATTTAGTTTGTTTTTAAAGTTTTCTTGACATTAGTAATCCACTTTACATTTCATCGCAGATGTCTAAATATTTGGAACCTTTTGTTGGATATGCTGATGGTGCTAGTCGTAGTACGCAGAATCTATCCTCTGCAGCATGGGCCATTTTCGTTCCAAATGGTGAGTTAGTGAGTTTTCAAGGGATTTGTATCGGTAGATCGACAAACAATATGGCTGAGTATAACGCATTGATCGAAATTCTCTCTGACGCCATTTCATTTGGTATTAACCGCATCATCATAAGGTTAGACTCACAACTTGTGGTATTACAACTTACTAGTGTTTATACTGTTAGAAATCCAACACTGCATCATTTGTTCCTAAGAGTTCGACTTTTGGAAATACACTTGATTTTATTCAATATCAACACATTTCTAGAAATTTTAACACATTAACTGATTCTTTGGGTAATCAAGTTTTAGACAGACATTTTGCAACACATGTAAATAAAACATTCACATCATTGAATAGGATTGCACAATAAACATAGGAAAACACGGAAATCAAATAGATAGATAGTTATAGGTTTTTACAAAATTTGTGCCCAAGACACATTGGTCATCTTACCTCAAAATGTATTCAACATGTCAAAATAAACTAGTGGTGCTCATGGTAACATGCTATAGATCTAGCTATCCTACGTAGTAACCGCATCTAGCGGTTAGGAACACCTATAGTGTGACGCTGCAGTCGCATGGGTAACTCTTTGATCTGGAAATCCAGAATTCCGAAGGTAAACCCCTCTATGTGCCATCGAATCTCAGACAGAGTCTCAACCATGTCTAGATCCTAAAGGACTGATCTCTCGACAACCCTCTCTGTTGGCTCATCTGCTACACGCTCTGGTTCCTCCACCGGTTGAACTCGACCAACATCTGCATTACATAAAACATTTAGTTTAGTCTTTGGAAAACATCAAAAATACAAAAACACTGTATAAACCTTATAAAAATAAAAAACATGGTCAAAAAATTCTTACCTATTGCACCCCACTGAGCGCCTTCTGGTAAAGCTAAATCTGGATCTCCTCGGAAATCAACGCCTGTGTATGCATACTCATCGATGGCGACAACCTGTCACCTGAACCAGGTAAAGAACGCAGTCAAGAACACAATGGTAGATTGGCCTGCATTCCTACCCATTATTTCTACCCATCTCTGAATCCTCGGATCTCTAGGATTAGACACACCCAGTGTCACATGTTGTGGCTGCATCAGTGGAATCCGCTCTAAGGAAAATGAGATAAGGATCGAACCATAACTGAAATTTTTCTTCCTTCATCCCTTTGCCTTGTTCATTTGTTATTTTATCTAATAAATTACAGCTTCAAACCAGTTTAAGATTGTTGGCTCCATGCACTCTAGCGCGTACTACATATATGATCTATTTGCTACATGTAGTGTAACGGTGCCAACAAGTTTTGCAATCGTGAAAAGGATGGTTCTCAAAGGAAAATATCTAACATCCCGGATGTTTATCTTCCCATTTTTACTTGGCTCTTCCCCTAGATAACAATGTTGCAAAACATAATCTTTCACAGTCTCTCCTCCAAGATCAGACCCTGAAAGCGAAATAGGCAAGCCTCTCCTCGACAAACTTGTAAGAAAATATACATCCTCCATTGTTATAGGAACCACTTGGTTCTTAATGTGAAAAGCCTCGATAGTTGGATCCCATGCTTGAACTATGAACTCCAAAAGTTCTATTTGTTGCCTCATCCCTAACAAACCAAAGTACTTTAACAAGCCACAATCTCTCAGGGCTCTTAATGTACCAAGATCTTTTAGGGAAATCATGTTCTATTCTTCATGATCTCTTTCTCTCCATTTAATCGTCATTATAGTCCGATGAAAAGCTGAAATAAAACCATAAGAACCATTAGACTCCATTCATTGCAAGAAATTGAACAAATTTTGGGCATAGTGCAAAAATAAAAAATGAAGAATGTGCCCAACGCAGTCCTAGACAAGAGATGGTGCATTGTATATACAACTAGCCTTCATTTTAGCTGCTATGCAACGCACCTTTCAATGTTCAAGGGTGCGTTACCCTTTTTGAAAGCAAAATTTACCCTAAGGGGCTCAAAACCCTAAAAATTTGCAGTGAAAGGAAATGAAATGATTACTGAAAGAAAGAGAAGGTTCATGGCACTAACCTGGATCAAACAGCAATGAAAACCATCCACAGAATCGATCGCAATCAGCTATTGGAGTTCGAGGGAAAAAACAGTTTTAGAGCTCCAAAATGCAAATGGTAACTAGTGAATGATAAAAATGAATAGTAAAACTCCTTTTTTTAGTCATTTTATTGTTTGCAATGAATATTTATTGCTATGACTATGGTTTTATTATATTTTTTATCATGACATAGGTATTTTTAATCCATTTTATGTTGTTCTGAACATGTTTTACAGCTGATGAACATATTAGTCGTGCATATTTATTTCAAGAATGATTTAACCACAAAGCATAGTTTTTATCCTTATTTTTCGAGCTTTCTTAAAAACGAAAAAGGATTTGAAGCGTAATTTTATCTCTTTTTCGAGCTTCGAAAACAATGAAAAATGAACCCCTAGAGTCTTCTTTCAGCTCTTTTCAGACTTCGATAATGTGAAAATATTGCAAAGCACTTGTCTTTTCGAGCTCGTAAAAGTAAATGAATTGATATCTACTTAGTATAATTTTAACCCTTTTCCGAACTGAGATAGATTATTTACGAAAAAGGAATACCTTGGTCAAACATGACTAAAGAGGTTCTCTCAAATATTATTTTACACTTTTTAGGATATGAGTGACAACTTTACGAAAAAGTACTTATGGAGTTTTCTTTTCATCCTCTTTTTCAAACTCTCAAAATATGAAAAAGGATCGGGCTGTCATTTTCGTTAGGCTCGTTAAAACATAAAATAGCAACAGACTTTTCGATCATGGCAAGAATCGAGTTTCATTCATTGCTAGACTCGTTAAATTGTTAAATAGCGATATATTGTTCGCCCGAAGGGTTGAATTATAAATCAAGAAAATGTTATCCTCCTCAAGTTTGTTAAAAAATAAAGAGGTACTGGTGGACAAATGACCAGGGAAAATTTGGGAAAGTGAACAGAAATTTTTACGGTAGCAGATCACTCTTGAACATGACACTTCATTCCATCACCGTGATTGTTTGGGTTGGGTAATAATCTTAACGGTTCATTCATACCTATGGTTCATCATACCTTCACTTTGATTTTGGGTCAATGCTGCCAACTCATCTCAATGTCACCGATATGTTCAAGAGAAGTCATCCAGTGAATACTCATCCTTCTGCAATACTCACAAACCTTCATTTTCATGACAGTCATCCCTGAACATTGCTATATCAAGTCATACCTTTGTCTCCAAAATCAGTAACTCCTGTTTTGCAATAAGGTGGCTTCCTGTCGATGACAAATCATTATCCAAGAAGTTCACCTAGAAACATCATATTCCAGTACCATGAGGCTTATTACAGCATCGACAAGATCCTCGCCTCCAGACTTTTTACTGAAATATTTTGTTTGGCGTTCGACATCAAATCATCTATTCACACCTTACGAAATGTACTGCAGTATCTTGAGGGCCATTGACACCAATGGTGGTTCTCTCGCGTTTATTAACAACTCACATCATTGGCTGGTAATCAAACGATGTCTTTCCATGTTCGACTACAAATCACATATTCGCATGGCTAAACTTGTACCTGAATGATCGAGTGAACGAGATAAGAAGACCTGGAATCTAGTTTCAGCCATCCGGGCTGTGATTTCAGGATTGTTGTACACATCATCTATACGGTGACCTTACATACAGATCATCATCCAAACATGGGCCTATATCTATAGGCATGTCTGTATTGGGCAACATTCCAATGTAGATGTTTTTCTCAATTATGTACATGTTATTAGATAGTTTATGTGCTGAGCATGGGAATGCCTTCCCTCAGCAATTTATGATCAAGAGGATATATCATAATGTAATTTATTGTTAGATTGATGCAGGTTTCCACTCCGCTTCATCTCCAGCCCATCACAGTGTAAAGCATCTCAATCAAAATATTGTTATTATTATTCTGACTTCATGCTTTAGGGGAAAATTGTTATAGGTCAATTTGGGCATCATTCCCAATGACTTGGTTAGCTGGACAACATCCCCAGGACCAACGAATAGGGTCTATCATCCCCTATCATTTCAGTTGCTACATTCCCTAAGACAAAGAACAAGAACAAATCATCTATGAATTCCATCTGCAAGGTTTCCAAGATTTGAAGTTTATATTATAACACCTATGAGCTCACCAACACAGTCTCTCAAGGGGCTAAGTGCGTTGCTTATGCAAGTACCTCCATTCAAAGGTTCTCTACAAAGCACTTCCCGACACTCAAAGGTGCATTGGTCATTTGGGAGAGAAATTCTCATTGTTTCGGAATCTCCACTTGGCCAGTGTCTTCTAGAAGAGTGCATATGTGTCAAACTTCGAATCCATGTATCCATTTGATACCTCTGAGACTGGGAACATGTCTTGCCTATTATTAGAAACTCATTGATTGTAAAACTACCTTCAGCTCCTCTATAAATTGAGCACAGATCCTAGTGCTTGGTAAGGAAGAATTTGAGTAGAGAAATGTTGGTGGAATTTCAATTGAGGAGTTGATTTGTGTAACATGCTGCTGGAGAGATGTGCATTGTGATGAGGCTGGGATGTTGTTGGAGATGGTGACATCAAATCAATCACTGGGTTGTAACCTCCCCTTCTATCCATTAATAAATATTGCTTCTTACTTTCCCACATATGTATCTGTATAAGCTTCTGTCTTTCATATTATGAATTCTTATCTGATGTATATGGTTCATGTTTCATTGATTTAACTGAATAACTTAAATATCCATCTGTATATTTCTATCTCTTTGTTTTTTAGTTTTCATTCTTGCAGGAAATATTTTTGCGATCTAGCTTGAATTTGAAGCTACAGTAAGAGTGAAAGAAGGAGAATTGGAAGCGCTTGGACTCCAAGTAAGTTTCTTGATCTGTCTGTGTGTCTATTTACTGTTAGGAAAAGTAGTTGCAAAGTCTTTAACCTATTGTTCTAGATGAGCACCACATCTAGGGAAGAATTTTTTATCCATAATCCATAATTCCGCATAACAATATCTACCTCAAAAAAGAGTTGTAAAGGGAAGATTTCTCTTTGAAAATAAAGGGAAAGGAATTTTTAGCTTGGAATTTCAACTACAGGAGTATTTAAATGAGTATAATGGGGGTTCCATGGTTCTTCAGGAATAATGGTATTTTTATGTAGCACTAATTACCCCTTTACACCCCCAATGAGGTAGGTTCTTAAAAAAATTCTTGTCTGATCATATTGGCTTATTTTCTTGATGAATTTAAGGTTCAAAAACTATTGGCAAAGATACATGAGTTGGATGAAGGAAATTCTTTAAGTTACTATATGATCTATTCAATATAATTAAATAAAAAACAATTATGTACCCTCAATTGGTTGGTTATTTCCTCAAATATTGGGCTAATTACAAGTGACCCACCACATGAAAAATCCCATATATAAATGGTACTCTCTAATTGTTAAGTTTTTGAGTATAGGGTTGGTTTCCTCATGGATGAATTTTTTCCAACCAACTACATATATCCTTGACTTATTTTTTCCAACCAACTATATTAGTGTATTAACACCATTTTCTGAAAAAGGTTTATAAATTCATCATTGTAGGTGAGATGATTTTGTTTGTCCCATTAGAGGAAATTCCAGCCTAAAAGTGCCCATGAAATTTTCATGTCATAATATGTAAACCAATCGCTTTGAATTTAAAAAGAGGTACATATAAATATTTTGGAGGGAAAAGAAGAAAAACTGCTTTTTTTAATTTTATTTTTGGCTTTAATCCTTATATGTTTACTCAAATTTGAAGTTTATAGACTCATTAGATGTCAAATTAAATTCCACATCCAATGGATACCTATTATGCATATTTTTGAAAATACCCAACTTGATAAAAATTGCAGATACATTAAAAAAGTGTGCTTTAACACACTTTTTTAATGTATTTGCAATTTTTATCAATGTGGATCCTCTCAAAAGTATGAATAATGGGTACTCATTGGGTGTGGAATTTAATTACGCATCTAATGAGTGTCTAAACTTGAAAATTTAGTAAACCTATAAGGAGATAAGCCGAAAATACAATTTAAAAAAGTACTTTTTTTGTTTTCCCTCCAAAATTCATAACTCTAATTTTATTATTTTAACTATTATTTTATTATTTTTCCTTAGGAGGCCACTTTTAGGCTGAAATTTCTTCTAATGTTGATGAGAAGTCTTAAGGCATTTTCTTTCATGTTTCTATCATTTCAATGGTTGGTACATTGTACGTAAGTTTTGATTTCTTGTTTTTCTCCATTAAGGTAGATTGTGCTTCTAGACTTTATGCTCACTTTTCTATCCATGTTTTGCAATTATGCGCTAGAACTATGCATGGTTGTCAGTTAAAGACAATGGTTATCAAGAAACAGTGTGAGATTTAAACATGTTGCTCATTCAATGGGAAAATCTCCTAGCATAGTTTATTAGATTGGTGGCACTATGGATAGTTGAAAATTGACCAATGTCACTTCAATGTACTATGGATGCCATATTTGTTTAATGTACTTTAAACATTTTCAAATTAGTATATTTTTGTTATTGGTTATTTTTTTCTTATCATCTTTATTTTTCCCACTCTAATCCTATTCTCTATGGATTCTTTTTTGTATTCCTCTAGATCTATTCTATAAAGGTAGAGGGGGGATGAAGTGTGTTTTAGTAATGTGTAGCTTTTTTTTTCTTTGATGTGATTTTCTTCACACCCCTTTACTAGTTGAAGTACTTGTGGGCGGACATAGTTATCATTGAGAGGTAGAGAGTGATTTCATTGTATCCATACAATTATATCTTTGGATACTCATGCTTGTTGTGGATTTGGAAGTGTCTAAATGCCACTTTGATATTTTGTTGGTGTAACATATATAAGCCAAACTTTGTACTCACAATTTTTAGCATCTGTTTAGTGGTTACATTTCAGGATCATTGTTATTGATTGTTGTATTTTGACGTCTTTAATTAATTAATAACGAGAACCACTCCGAATTAGTTTTCTAGACCCCATAGCCAATAGGATTCAAGCATGTATCTCATTATTTATAATTGCATCATATATACTCATTGTTTTTGGCTTTTTGGCATGGAAATCAATCTTTTAGAGGTAGATTTTTATGTCATCACAACATATTTACATGATTCACAAGGTGAGAAATTTGATAATTGTAGGTCATTTATAGGCTATCAATTTCTTTAAATTTTCACTTCTAACTGAGTATTTAACTGAAAATATTGAGTATATTATACATGACTATTTTTCCCTCCACCAATTTTCATAGCTTCCATAACCATTAGGTACAAACTTTGATCCTATTTTGCATGTTTAGTAAAATATTTTCCAAGACTTTAGAAATTTTTATAATTTATTGAAAGTTGTAGAATTTACAATTTATAAAGTTTCATGATCTATTTTTTAAAAGTCTAATTCTTTAAAGGGTGTTAGCTCAATGGAACAACACCTGCTTTATAAGCAGAAGGTTGGTGGTTTGATTCCATCATGCTATGATATTTATATGAAATGGAGATGATCAATATTTAGTGACATAGACTCTTTTGACCATCCCCAATGAGCCAATGGTGAAATTTTTCGACCCTCACTAAAATATGAAATGGTGACGGTAAATGAACACCACCATATATATGCATCAGTAGTGATTACCATGAAAGGTCCATCACCATAAATCGATTTTGTTCATATGAAATTGTAGCAGACAATATTCGCCATTATAATCAATATTCTTGATGGACCTTGAATGTGACCACAACAATTATACTTTTGGCGACGCCACATTTGGTGACATTCACTTTTTTGTCGATGGAGGTTATGTTCCATCATATGAAATGGTGATTGTCACGATCCTTCATTATAAACCATTATTGGTGACAGACCTTGAATTTCACCACAACACCTATACTTTTGGTGATGCCACCTTTTGTGACGTTCAAATTTTGGTGACAGAGGCTCTTTTAACCATCACCAATGAGCTTATGGTGACATTTCTCAACCCTCACCAATGTCATTTTTTCTTGTAGTGTAGTTGAGGATCAAACATTGGTGGTATTGTTGAAATATGTTAAATTATTGTTTGTATTGAATCAATTATTTGTTGTAAAAGATCAATCAATGTGTTATATATTGGAAATTACAAGTGTGGTAAATATGGGAAAACTATTGGTTCTTTGCATGTAAATCTACAAAACATATCAAAACTACTCTTATTTTATCTTTTCATTATAATGATCACTGATGTTTTGAGTTTGAGTGATTGAGGATTGCCACAGGTGTTCCCTAAAATTAGAAGTTTAGTGTTGGAATTCAGTGTGGACTTTCCATTCAAGAATTATATAGCAACTGGAATTTGAAAGTTACATTTCAAAATAAACCTTTTTGGGGGATTACTAGTGGTGATTGCTACATATTTCGATGTTGTAAATTTTCTCCAAATCGTAGCTAATATATTGTACCATAGTTGAGGAACACAATGGGAATGGAATTGTCTTTGAAATTTATCCACTTATATTGTAGTGATCCATAAATATAAGAAAAACATTAATAATCTGATATAGACTAGTTGGCATATTCATGAGTGATAATGGACCCAAATAGTAGTTCTTATCTGAAGAAATTCTCATCATACTTGGGCATTCTTAACATCATCAACCTCTAACCCTGGACTTATTCACTTAGCATTCTACATTATCCGGTTGTATACATGTATATGAGGCTATCCTATTATTTTATACTTTTTACTTCATTTCATTTTATTCTAGACTTAGCTTTGGCGTTTTCTAGGATTTTTGTTTGTACTCCCACATTGTATAAGTAATCTACAACGTGATATTTTTGGCATGTAACTTAGTGGGCATGATTGTACCTAATATTTCCTTGAATGTTGAATACTAATTTTACTAAGGTGTTATTTTCTATGGTGAAGTTTTATTTGATTTCTGTATACACGTCATTTGGCCACATAGAATCCATTATTTCCCAACTAAAGAAAACTAGTTCGAGTTTCTTGTTTTTATGGGGAAAAATGACATTGAAAATATTGCTGATGTTGAGGTATATATCGTATAAATCCTTTATAGTATACTTTAGTTTAAATTCTAGTGTTTATCATCTTTCATGTCTTATACTCTGCATTGTATCTTCTTTCTTTTTCAGAAAAGGAACTCAATATTGATGGTAAGAAGAAGGAATTGGAGAAAGAGAAGAACAATAACATTGAAGCGACAAAATGCAAATTAAAGAGAGAGAGAATAGAATTGTTCTAGTGGTATCTGTAGAGTCAATATCTCGTATAAGAGACAAACATAGAGATTGATGGTCATGTCTTCAGAGTTAGTGAATTCACTTGCAATGCCTTGGCAACACAATGATAATGTTTTGAAGTGATAAAACAATATTTCATGCGTAAATTGTACTCCAACCAATATTATGTTAGAAACTCATATTTTAATACTTAATATTTTATATAACATAATTTATGTGGTTTAAATTATTTATAGTTGCAATTGATATTATTTAGTATTGTAATTAACATACGTAACTTTGCGTTTTCATATTAGATGAACATGTACATTGTATGCCGTTTGTTTTTTTTTTTTTTTTTTTTTTTTTTTTTTTTTTTTTAAATTTAGTTGCAAAATCACACTAATTAATTTATTTTGATTTATAATGAACAAATAAATTCAATCTAAAACTACTAAATTAGTATTTTATGTTTATTAATGAACACAAATAAAATGAATATACGACTAAATTAGTTGCTTATAATAATTGTTAATGAAAGTAAATGAAATGGATATAAACTACTAAAGTAGTCATTAATATAATGAACATGAAACTACCAAAAAACTATAAATGACTACTACAAATGCTAAATTTTTTACTACAGAATGACAACTAAATTTTGCATGTATACGACCATTAGTAGCTAATTTACAGTATCTTATAACACAACAAAAATTTAGTCATATTTCTTTGGTCATTAATTGGTTTCAAACGATGACTAAAATTTGCATATATATGACTATTAGTAGCTAATTTACAATGTCACTATAACACGAAAAAAATTTAGTCATATTTCTTTGGTCATTAATTGGTTTCAAACGATGACTAAAATTTGCATATATATGACTATTAGTAGTCAATTTACAGTATCTTATAACACGACCAACATTTTGGTCATATTTCTTTGGTCATTAATTGGTTTTCTAGGATGATGATTTAGTAATATATTTTGTTGTATATTTTGTCATTAATTGTGAAAATTAATGATTAAATTAATGACCAAATTTATGACTAAATATACTACTAGACATAAAGTTGAGACAACTAATTAATGATTAAAAGTTGCTCACGTTATAAGATACTATAAATTAGCTACTATTGGTCACCGCATGAAAAATAGTTTTTTATATGCAAATTTTAGTCATTTTTTAGTAACTAGTTACCCATTTTGTACTAGGGTTAAATGGGAATTAAACTTAAACATTTATTGTTAGTGAATTAATGTTACTATTACTTCACTAGAAAAAAACATGTATATTAAATGTATTGTATATACTAATTTAAATTAAGTTAATATGGGTTAGTGCCCTGGGAAGAGGCCAAATAAGACCTTAAACTTTAGTTAAAATCATAAAATCTTATCAAAAAAATTATATTATTTTAGAAAAAATTGGTTTAAACATTACTTCACTCGGAAAAACACACAGATTAAATGTACTTTATATACTAATTTTAAAATAAATTAATATGGATTGCTGCATTGAGAAAAGGTGAAATAAGACCTCAAACCTCAAACTTTAGTTAAAATCATAAAAATATTATAAAATAATTATATGATTTTAGGAAATGTTGGTTTAAAATCTTCAAAATAATTTTGGTATATATGCATAATTAATACAACTCTAAAAATCAATTACTATAGTCCCTACAATGCGAAGGGAAGGGACTAATAAGTCTTTATTATGAAGTGTTTGAAAATGAAATTAGAAATAATATTAGCCTTATCATAAATCTTTTTGACTATTAAGATTTAATTTTTAAAACTGAAAAATAATAAATAATTAGAAGTGATTGCACTTTTATTATAATGATATGGAATGATTTCGCTAAATTATTTTTTATTGGATATTAAAATATTCAATTTTTTTGTTAAAGAAATAATCTTTGGTGAATTTTTATTTTATATTTTTAAAAACAATGGCATTGTTTTGTGAGGAAGCGATTTTGTTTGGACGACAACTTTGTCATCGGAATCAAACAATTTTTTTTTCAAGAAATCCAACCAAGGTAGTGTTTGAATCATTTTTTGAATGGTGCAAATGGATTCAAAACCATCAAGAACCCTTTAGGCACCCAAATTCTTTAATCTTGATAGCTTAACACAAATTTCTAAAAAATTCCACCAAACTTCGTAAAATCATGCTATATTTTCCATTATTTTCCAAGCGAAAACATTGCCTCTTTGAACTACTCTAAACTTAATAGTTTTCTGTTTGTGAAGTGCAAAAATCTCTTTACTATATTTTGATATAAGCACTAATTGACCACAACAATTGGGATTATACTAACCACTATGCTGCTACAACTGCAATGAATAACCATTCTCTTCAACTTTTCCATACACCAAATAAATTAATAAATAATGTGAAAAATGATAATATAAAATTAGTAAATGACGTCAAAATTGCTAATTAGTAAAGTAATACTTCACTAGGAAAGAACAAGTTGATCAAATGTATTGTATATACTAGGTTTAAAGTAAGATAACATAGGTCAATGTCTTCGCAAGAGAACAAATAAGACATCAAACCAAAACTTTAATTAAAATCATAAAAATCTTATAAAATAATTATATGATTTTAGGAAACTTTGGTTTAGGGCGGAAACATGAAGCTGGGTTACACTTTTGTGAGAATCGGGGGTCGAAAACTTTTTCAGCAATAGTTCGGCCGAACATTTTCTAAAGTTCAACCGAACTCTGTAATAGTTCGGCCAAACTTTCTTAGAAATTTCGGCCGAGCTCGTGATTCCGTTTAGATTGACGGCACACTGACGGTGCGGGAAAACATAATTTTTGCCGGAGATTGGAAAACCGGCAACAAAATTTCGGCCGAACTTCCAACAAAAGTTCGGCCGAACTAATTCCTATAAATAAATCGCCCGCGAAGTTTGTTTGTTTACCGGTTTCATTATTCCCATGAATTTCTGTCAGTGTCGCTGTTGTTCGCGTGTTTTCGCTCCTCCCGTCAGCGATGTTTCTCCTCCCGTCCGCGATGTTGCTCCTCTCGTCGGCGCTGTTGCTGCTTTCATCGGGTATGTTTGACCTTACCGTTTTCTGAAAACCACAATATATAATTTTAGTGAGCGCTACAAAATTGTTTTGGAGTGAACGATGATACAAAATTATCCTATAGCGAATTGACAATGAATTAGAAATGGATGCTTCAAAATTATTTCGTAGTGACTGATTAAAAAAATTTACAGGACTGTGTTTCGGTTGAATTCCCCTTTTGGCTTGTTTATGTATTGCCCAGTTAAGTGGGTATTTTATATTTTTTGGAATTGAATATGTTAAAGGGCTTAATCCTTTGTCACTACTTGAATTAAAATCATACAAGAAGAGCTTCATTCCAGGCTTCACCTTTTCTACAAGCTCCTTTTTGGTTGGTGGCAACCCAAACACTTTGTATCGGAAACACTCATGCTTTGTATGAGAATTACACATAAAAATCAAGTTGGAAAACTTATCTTTGCCACTGCCATCTTCATTGTTTGCTTCCTTGCCGCCTTGTTTTTTCTTCTTATTTTGATCAACCTTTGACACAGCAGGGTCAGATAAACCCTTGGGTTTGTTCTCTGTCTCTATTTTAAAAGTCTTATCCACAACATATGGGGTATAATAAAATGTTCCCGCACATAGAATTACCTCCTGTGCATGCCGAACTGGTAACACAACACATAGGATAATGCTATGAACCTAATTCATAACTAAAGTAATAAATATAGCCATTAATGGAATAAATACAAATAAATGTAATTATTAGCTATTCAATTAGGATTATGATAAATAGTCATTAGGTTAATGAAAAGGCATGTCTAAAAGACATGCCCATTTGTGAAAAGGTACTTGCATAGGTATAAAAGCGGGACCTCATTGTAATCATTCAATCATGTCATATCTTATCAATAAAATATTATTATTATAAATACCTCTTGTGTATTTTTATAATTAAAGCTATTTCTGCTATCAAAGTCAACAAGAATACAAGTCTTCTGCTACAGTATTCAAAACTACGAATTCCGCTGCTACAGATAACTGCACACCTCCTTTTCCTTGGGTACGGGGGGATTGAGAAAAGGTCACGTCCAACTGGTCATGGGGGATCGACAATGGGCACGTAAAACTACCTCCTATCTATAGCTCATGGGTAGTGCTGCTGGGAAGACCTGTTGTCCTGTCTCTACCAGCCAGGTGTTAATGGTAAGCTCTGTAGGAACTGTGTGTGGTTCTATAGGGGTAAGTGCCTTTCCCGAGTAGGGTCAGATAAACCCTTGGGTTCTTTCTCTGTCTCTATTTTAACAGTCTTATCAAAAACATTAGTTGGTGCTGCCTCCTTCCACATATATCCACAGATTTGTTTTAGGCATTTGTAATCTTCCTTAGACTATCCGCAATCTGCTTCACACTATACGTAATCTGCTTCATACTATACTATCCGCAGTCTGCTTAAAAGATGACTGAACAATAGATCCACACTATTTTCAAACTCTTTAAACTTCACACTGAAATCCCATCAACATATTCATACTGAATCTTACAAGAGTCTGTAAACTGTTTTCAGAGATTGCCGAGTTATTCCTTATCAAAAGAGCCACAGATAAGGTATATAAATATAGATAGAATTAATTCCTTTTAGGCCGACCAACACTTTGGCATGTAGGTTGACTTGTAACACATCATAATAGCTCGATTTTTCAACGTTGATGTAGAGCTGAAATAAACCATTGGTTCATGTTTTCTTTGACTAGGTCTGGGTTTCTGACTGAATCTATATGGACATTTCTGTCTAGTTAAGTACCCTTCTGTTTGCAAGATTGATTTATCTTTTAAGACTTTGCATTTGTGTGTTGTATGTATCAAAGATTTCTATTCCCAGTTTTTCTATGCACATCAATTCAACTGCACAAACAATTAAATCTAATTTAATATTGTTGTCTGCTAGAAGTTAGTTTATGTTTTAAAAATGTGCAATGTTGTATGTAGCAAAATATTCTATTACAGGTTTTGTTCTACATATGCATTCAGGTGTTTTGAGATATCCTTGTGTGTTAGGTTATTTATGTTTTTAAATTTTGCAATGATATGTTGTAATATTTTTATTACAGTTTTTGGTTTGCATGTTCATTTTGGCTACAGAAATATTCTCTCCATCATAATATCATTGTGTTTGATATCTTGATTTATGTTTTAAATTTTTCATTCACATGTTTTATCATTTTGTAGCAAAGTATTTTTATGCCTACTATATTAGGCTCTCTCTTTTCATACAAACTACATAAGCTTAAGCTTAAGGGGATATAATCCTTTTTGCCTTCCATATAGATAATGTAAATGATTGTTCCAAGTCTCATGTTGCTTCTCATGTTACTTTATAAACCTTGATTGGAAAGAAAAATAGGAGGGCAGAAATGTAAGAAATATAAAACATAATGAAACACAACGTAAGAAATAGAGAACATAATGAAACACACACATACATATCTCTAGACAATCAAAACAATTATTTTCCTAGGAAATCCTTATATGGGAGACAAGCAACCCTAAAAAGTAATGATGCTCTAGACTCCTTTTTCCCTAGGAAATCCTTATGGGAGAAAAAAAACACTAAAATGTAAACATGCTCTACTCTCTCTTTTCTAGTATGGAAAATATGTAAGTACAAAGAAAGAGGTAATATCTCTAGAGTTAGCTAAGACTTTTGGCGTGTAAGGTTGCTATAAAAACTTAACTTCATACATTTTTCTCTCTAACTTCACACTCCTAGTTGTATTTTCAACTATGGAACAAAATATAATAACACAAAATGGAACTCTTATTCCTCCTAGTGGCCAAGTATTTAACCTAGTGTGATAGCCAACTAGGTGTAAGATTTGACTTTGTCAACCATTAACGAGGTTTGTGATTTTAGACCTTTTAGAGTCTTGTTAAAATTCCACATGTAGCTAGCTTGCTATGCATAATTAATGGGGCTAAAATGTCATTCTCTCGTACCATGGTGGTCAACATGATATAGGTCAACTTACTAAAGGCATAAATTTTGAATGAACTTCATTTGATGTTTTTCTTGCACCATTGGATATATGTCTTTAAGTGTAGAATAATGGTCAAGATTTCAGCACAAGGAATAATCGTTTGACCCCCAAAAATGTCAAATTTAAAACCTCAAAATGACTCCAAAAGGTTTTGGATCCCAATTCTCCACCCACCATTAAAATGACCCTACAAGTTGATTCTTTCAGTTTTTTCACTCTATAAGCATTAAAATATATGAAAAATAATATAATTATCCAATCTAGATCATTATTTAATAATTTGTTAAAATTATGAGTAAGATATACATCATGGAATTTAAATAAATAGCGTTAATTCATTGAACACCCTTGTACATTCTTTTTTGATACTTTGAAAGTAATACGTTTTGAAAAATAATTTGTTTTTTGGATTCTTAAGATTATGTAACTTTCGAACCATAATTACAAATTTATTTATTTTTTTACTTATCATTTAGTTGCTAAAAGTTGAAGAATTTATGTTGGTAAATAATTAATTAGGTCTATTTAAATCATTTACCACTTTTGGGATTTTTGTTTTCGTGGTTTCATTCATAACTTCACTTTTGCAAATTTTCAATTTCAATTTTTCACACCACATGTGCACAATCAAAGGACCTAAGGTCTTTCCCCTACCAAAGTATGTTCTTTTAAAACATGTTTTCTTGGTGATATGGGTGATTTAGAAATGATTAGGAGAGCGAAATTCCTCATTTAATACACAATATGTTTGGTTCATGCCATTTGATTCTCGTGATTAGGTTGTAATCATGAGGCTCTCACTCAAGAGTGGACCTTCCCAAAATCTTGTGACGTCTTGTCACAAACAAAACCATCAAACTGAAAAACACATCATGCAAGAAACATAGCTCGCTGACATATCATTTTTCTCCTTGAAAGAAAAAAAATTCACATCATGTGAATATCTCCATGTACTCTTACATATTGGTGTACAAAACCATCAACCAAACACAAGTCGAAAAAACATGCCTCTTCAAACAATTGACTCTCAAGTCAAATAATAGCTCATGTACAAATTTCCATATTTGTTGCATTTAAGTGTGTCAACATAACTCTACTTTCAACATCTTGCTTCATGCAACATGCACCATACTTTGAATTTGCAAAGAAATTCATGAAACATCAAAATACATGCAAGGCCTTAATTGGATAAGAAATATAACCATCCGTTACCAAACCATTTCAATGGCGCTTCTTTTAGCTGCACTTCATCATCATGTGAATCATCTTGACCCTCATCGATTATGGAATCCTCTTTTCCATTCTTGTCATTATCTCTTTCCACCTTCTTCAAATGTTGTGGATGACTTGTTGGATACAAAGTCCAACACTTGTCTACAAGGTGACCTTTCTTATGGAAATGAGTAATAAACAATTGCAACTTATTTTCAACATCATTTTCCTTGTCCAATGGGCCTTTGAATTTTTGCCTCGTTTATTTAGAAAGTTTCATGTGCATGGATATCTTCTTCCAACATCTATAAACATTATGATTATTCAAACCACAAAAGGAACATGCAAGTTCTTTTCCAAATCTTATGTGAATATTTACCATGTTTATCATAATCAAAAGAAATTTGATTAGAGGCAAATTTATACCTTGAACATTCACCGTTGTCACCTTCTTGAGGAGGTGAATTTGATGAGGTAGTGGCTCTCCTCTGAATACTAGCAATGAATTCAATGACTCTAGAGCTTTCAACATCCTCTTCTTTTACATTCTCATTAGGTGCATGATTATTAACATCTTCTTGCAAAGTGGGTGTCAAAATTTTCCATTCATCATGAACACAAACTTCACAAGCTTGAGGTAATGAACACGAAATAAAATTCCTTCTTGGAACAACTTCATGTGCCTCCTTGGCTTTGGAGCATTCTCCATCATGTTTTTCTTAACCAAGACCCAAATAATTAGGCCCTTCCTCAACAACATTTGGCTCAACTATGCCTTGTACTCAACTATGCCTTGTACATGTTTGCCTTTAACCCTTTACTTTCATAGCACATTTTCATCAAAAATTTGGACCTTATTCCTCTAGTGTGTCTCTGAAAATCACGTACACATTCATTTTGATTAAAATAGTTCGGCCAAACTAATTTCTATAAATAAATCGCCCGCGAAGTTTTTTTGCTTACCGGTTTCATTATTCCCGCGAATTTATGTCAGTGTTGCTGTTGTTCACGCGTTTTCGCTCCTCCCATCTGCATTGTTGCTCCTCCCATCCGTGTTGTTGCTCCTTTCGTTGGCGTTTTTGCTCCTTTCATCGGGTATGTTCGACCTTACCGTTTTCAAATTTTTCACATTTATTTGAAAAATTCTTCACTGGGATATACTGCCTCTTATGTATTTGATTATTCTTCACTATTTTCAAACTCTTTACACTTCCCTAGACTATCCGCAATCTGCATACTTCATTTAGAAAAGTTAATCTCAACAGAAAACAGGAAACTGATGTAGAAAAGATGCGAAACCGAAATTACATAGGCCCAAAGTAAGAATGAATATATGATCGAACATTGTATAAAAAGATTACCTATGCTGGGAGTGGCCTTTTACAACTCCGGAAAGCATTTGGTTCCACATTCATTCCTCCGGCAGACGCTGCCTTGTAGATACCATACATCTGTCTAAGGTTAAAATCATACAAGAAGAGCTTCATTTCGGGCTTCACCTTTTCTACAAGCTCCTTTTTGGTTGGTGGCAACCCAAACACTTTGTATCGGAAACACTCTTGCTTTGTTTGAGAATTACACATAAAAATCAAGCCGACAAACTTATCTTTGCCATTGCCATCTTCATTGTTTGCTTCCTTGCCGCCTTGTTTTTTCTTCTTGTTTTGATCAACCTTTGACACAGCAGGGTTAGATAAACCCTTGGGTTTGTTCTTTGTCTCTATTTTAACAATCTTATCCACAACATTAACCTTTGACACAGCAGGGTCAGATAAACCCTTGGGTTCATTCTCTATCTCTATTTTAATAGTCTTATCAACAAAATTAGTTGGTGCTGCATCCTGCAACATATATCCACAGATTTGTTTCAGGCATTTGTAATCTTCCTTAGACTATCCACAATTTGCTTCACACTATACACAATCTGCTTCATACTATACTATCCGCAATCTGCTTCAAAGATGACCGAACAATAGATCCACACTATTTTCAAACTCTTTAAACTTCACACTAAAATCCCATCAACATATTCGTACTGAATCTTACAAGAATCTGTAAACTGTTTTCAGAGATTGCCGAGTTATTCCTTATTAAAAGAGCCATAGACAAGGTATATAAATATAGATAGAATTACTTCCTTTTAGGCCGACCAACACTTTTCCATGTAGGCTGATTTGTAACACATCATAATAGTTCGATTTTTCAACGTTGATGTAGAGTTGAAATAAACCATTGGTTCATGTTTTCTTTGACTAGGTCTGGGTTTCTGGCTGAATCTATATGGACATTTCTATCTAGTTAAATACCCTTCTATTTGCAAGATTGATTTATCTTTTAAGATTTTGCATTTGTGTGTTGTATGTATCAAAGATATCTATTCCCAGTTTTTCTATGCACATCAATTCAATTGCACAAACAATTAAATCTAATTTAATATTATTGTTTGCTAGAAGTTAGTTTATGTTTTAAAAATGTTCAGTGTTGTATGTAGCAAAATATTCTACAAGGTGACCTTTCTTATGGCAATGAGTAATAAACAATTGCAACTTATTTTCAACATCATTTTCCTTGTCCAATGGGCCTTGGACTTTTTGCCTCATTTATTTAGAAAGTTTCATGTGCATGGATATCTTCTTCCAACATCTATAAACATTATGATTATTCAAACCACAAAAGGAACATGCAAGTTATTTTCTAAATCTTATGTGAATATTTACCATGTTTATCATAATCAAAAGCAATTTGATTAGAGGCAAATTTATACCTTGAACATTCACCATTGTCGCCTTCTTGAGGAGGTGAATTTGATGAGGTAGTGGCTCTCCTTTGAATACTAGCAATGAATTCAATGACTCTAGAGCTTTCAACATCCTCTTCTTTTACATTCTCATTAGCTGCATGATTATTAACATCTTCTTACAAAGTGGGTGTCAAACTTTTCCATTCATCATGAACACAAACTTCACAAGCTTGAGGTAATGAACACGAAATAAAATTCCTTCTTGGAACAGCTTCATGTGCCTCCTTGGCTTTGGAGCATTCTCCATGTTTTCCATAACCAAGACCCAAATAATTAAGCCCTTCCTCAACAACATTTGGCTCAACTATGCCTTGTACATGGTTGCCTTTAACCCTTTACTTTCATAGCACATTTTCATCAAAAATTTGGACCTTATTCCTCTAGTGTGTCTTTCAAAAGCACGTACACATTCATTTTGAGAGGAAATTGAAGACATAAACCAATAGCTAATTCTTCTAACTAACCTTGACTAAAATGAGCTAAATTTTACTTTGATACCAACTTGATTTGAATATGGACAAACTAGTTTTATTGGGCTATCTCCCTCATTATTTAAATAAAAATGTGTTTAGGATCATCTAAAGTTAGCCAATTGGGAAGGGGTTTATGTGTCAAACTTTAAGTGTATTTTGTGAGAAATTTATGAGTTAATTAGCTTTTAAAAACTCATGTGTACAACAAATAAAATGCAAAATTTTTATTTAGGAAATTTTTTTCCCTCAATCCAGATTTCGATCATTGGACATGTAAGAGGAAGAAAGAGGGAATTCACTTTTCAAATTCTAGACCTTGTCTAAACCAAAATAAACTAGAGGTTCGGTTTTCAAATACATTCACTTATTTGGAAAATTTCTAGCTACCAAAAGTCCATATGCTAATCTACCGCCCAAGAAATCCATTTATTACACCACTGGTTAGTTTTTTGTCTTCCTATATTCTTTATCAACCTCTTCTAGTGATTCTTGAAAGGTGGATACTTAAATCCTTCCTAAAAATTTGAGCTCTAAAATGAGAAGACATACAAGGTCATTTTAAGTCATTCCTCTATCCAATTATAAAAACCAATTGAATATTTCTACATATTGATTTCTGTCCCATAAACTGTACAATATATGTGGAGTTGCCTCGCCCTAAGCGAGATGTTTAACAAACATAATAATAGAGAAACAATTAGTGACGTCACCAAAATATTTAGCCTCTTCAAGGTATCATATCCTCTCATCAAGGTCAAGAATCTATTCACCAAAAATGTCCTATGGAAATGATGGTTTAAGAAACAAAACTAGACAAAAACCTTCGGTGAGAACAACAAAATCTAAAACCTCTTCAAGGTCTTCAATCTGCTCGTAAAGTTAAATTGTGTCTTGATCAAGTCCAACAACAAAGAAACATTCAGTGACAACACCAAAATCTACAACTTCTTCAACGTCTTCTAAACTATCTTCAAAGTCAATATTGTGTGCATCAAATTCCTCAGCAAGGTCATCAATGGAGTCATCAAAACTACTATTTCAAACTTCAATGCCAAAAATAAGTCAAAAGAATTCAATTTCTCCTCCAAAACCTTCTTCTCTGAGCAAAGCTAGCATGATGTCGTCGAGAAATTCAGTAATTCCACGAGGAAATTCTATCAAAGTTAAAACAAATCCTTTTCATCCATATTTAATGCCTACTTTTTTAGGTGGAACACCTCCAAATTTAAGGACCACAATGCCATAAAATACAACTTTACCTAATAGGTGTAGACTTAGAACCCCCAACTTTGCGTGACATGTAAAATTGAAGATCTTATGGTAAGCAGTGTGAGAAGAGATTCATGGTCACTGAGTTGAGCAAGAGAAATAGTTTGGTATGACAACCTTACTTGTGATAGGTCTAGCTTGCAGACTACCAAACTACATGGTAATGGCATTTAAAATGTGAAAATTCCCATTTCACTTGGAAATAAGATGGTAGAGAAAGGTATAGATGAAAGGAGATATCCATCTATGGTAAAGAAATCAAATAGTTCTATCAATTCCACCTTGCAACTCTAAGAGACATTGAATGAAATTTCATCTCAAGACAGGGCTTTGGGAGGACACTCTCAAAGCCAACCTTTGTTATGGCTTTGAAACACATGGTAAGTATCAAGACTTAGCAACCTTATTTGCATAATTTTTTCTAGCATGGACCTTAATGTCATAGCCTTCTTTTGCCTAAAATGAATGCAAATTTCCTTGCAATTTGGCTTGCAACATTCATAATTCATGTTCATGGAACATGATTGTGTTGCAATTGTGATAACATCTACTGTATGCAGAAGCTAATAAAAAATGATCGAAAATGACATTTTTGCTTTGTTTTTTTGAATATTTAAGGAAAATTACACCAAGTAGCTTCCAGCCTCATATGACCATCATGTCAAACTCATCTCAGGATATTGTCCAAGTAAGAGCCACTTAAGCAGGCAATCTAGTATACATGACTCTCCAATTTCAATTCGCAGCAATGACAGTTCTAAGTATGGTGCAAACATTTCTCCAGATCCTCAATGGGGCATGTTTGATGACAATAATTTGGGGAGTGAGAGAGGGAGATGGTAGGAGAAAAAAATCAAGGAATCCACGGGAAATTGAAAAATATATAACTAATAAGGTGGAAGACACTTTGTAACCTAAGAGAGAAACCTGTTAGGAAATGGGTGAAGTTGGTAATACACACCCAATTGGATAACCTCGAGGAGAAAACATTTCTCCCACTTTATTTGTTGGCATAACCTAGTAAGTGTTATTCACTAGCATGTATTTTGTAAATGCCTTGACCTAGTTCCCATTCAACTCCATCCACCAGGTTGTAGAGGATTCCAAGCCTAATTTCATGAAAAGTAAGTTGGGGATGATCACATTGACCTGCTTGATGACGTGTCTATGAAGATTAACTACCTTGAACTATTTTTTTGCGTAGGGAAAGAGACACATTCCCATGTCTGAGCATGAAAACATTCTTTGATATTGTTAATGCCTCTAGTGTTTACTTCTACAAGTTCTATAGGCAGAGTCTGTAAACAGCCAGGTAGCCTCTGGATCTCATCTTTTATGAAAGGTGACATATCTATTAAATGCCCCTACAGTCAATCTCTGGAATGGATCTAAATAGAAGTTCTTCATTCTAATATCCATAAAACACAACAAATTTAAAGTAAACTATGTACATGTGTCATTTCTCCCACAAACTAAAGTGTATAAGTGGTAAATTTTATACCAAGTGTGCTCCCACCATGTAAAGCACAATTTGGTGAACTTATCATTTTTATAAAAATTTTTTTCGATTAAATTTAGTTTCACACATGATCAATTATTGCTTTGAAAGTTGTGTTCTACATAATTTGTGTACACTAAATTACAAATTGATTTTTTGAAATCTATTTTGTGTAAATGTCGACCAATAGATATATATCATGGAGGATGAATGACGAAGATCAGTCGAATCCCATATGGAGGTTCAGGGATCGGGGGATGTTCACGGTATTTAAATATATAATCTTAAATCTCCATACATGTGTGTACATATGGAATTGATTTTTTATTAACTTTGTGAGTTAAATTAGTTGTTAATAAGTTTCATATTTTAATTTTTAGGAGGTAAGAGGAGAAGGGTTTCTACTCCATCCATGGAGCGTGGCCATGGTTCAACCGGTCAAGGTATGAGTGGTAGCAGGTTGCGTGAAGGGGATGATATTTATTCCCCCGAAGGCCAATCAATGGTTGTTGGTTCTCAACAGGGTCATTTTGGGTCTGGTTCTCAACAATGTCATTCTGGGTCTGGTTCTCAGCAGGGTCATGTTGGAGAAGATGTTAACCAACAACGTCAAGGTTGCCATCAATTTCAATATTTTTTCATTAAATTTGTACAACTTGTTTTACACGTGTTTTTTCTAATATATGAAATTTTATATATATTGATGAAGAGGCCGAAAATGTTCGAACTAGTGGTCAAAATAGATGCAGGGCAGCCCGCTACATTCAAGAAGAAGGCTGTCAACCCAGCACAACTTATCCGGCCGAGATTACTGATATACCATGGGAAACCAACATGGCGGAATGCACCTTACAAAGGTGTGAAAGACTTCATGCAAAATTGCAAAAAGATCTAATAGCTTTGTCTCTACCTGCTGAGAGTAGACAAAGCCTTGAAATAGTTACACATTCATTGGGTGAAATGGTAAATGTGTACAGAAATATTGGGCCAACGACTGATTCATTTGTAGAAATGATGAGAAGAGAAAAGAAACAGTGATGGGTCCTGATAAATGGGAGGATGTAAAACAAAAAGTTACAAAAGAAGTGGCCAAGTCAATGTTTAATTACAAGGAAGGGCCAAAAAGAAAAATGTTGAAGGTGCAGTATTTCAAGCACCCAGACATAGCTCGTTATTTGTATGATAGGCATCTTGCGGCCTATGGAAGGCTTCCATGGAACGATGAGGTTCCTGTTTATTTTGCACAAATGTTTTATGCATAATTTTTTTTGGGTATGAAACCCAACTACAATGACCTTCCTTCAGAATTTTTTGGCCCGGGGAAAGGTCGATTATATGACCGTAAGGGCGCTAAGCGAGATGTGGAGTTGCCTCGCCCTGAGCCGCCATTGGTGAGTCGACCGTTTCGAGTCGAAACTCTGCGATCAGAGATGGATGCGAATTCTCAAATAAGTCGAGAAGCAAGGGATGTTATGATCGACAATGTTCATAATGGATTGAGTGGAGTCGATCTTTGTTTAAATCGACAAAGAGCACGTGAAAATGCACGTGCCAATTTTGTTTATCGTACAGATGAGGAGATTTACAACATGAATGTTGAAGATCTCCGAACATATGCAATAAATTGTCGCAATGGTTTGCAAGACCTAATTTTTCATGAGGAAGAGGGCACCAGAACGGTATGTGTTAGTGACCTTAGGGTTTGAAATTATTTTTACATATACATGTGTAAAATTTGTAATAAATACATGTGTATGTACATGTATACATTTATTTGTATGTGTACATTAATCTAACAAAAATTTATGATTATATGTTAAAAAACCATTTGCAGTTCTCACCCATGATGCGTGACGAAAATGTTAATATCACATTCGGGACCTCTGGTTCAAACAATGCAGATGGGTCTGACCATCACGATATGTTGGAAAATGTTAGTGTTTTTTAAGTGGCTTTAAAATAAATAATTGTTGCCACACATGTACATGTATGTATATATATAATTTGATAAAATGTTTTAACAGGTACCGATTCTGTTTGATGTTTTTGGGATGGCGGTACCTTCTTCTTCCTTGGGAGATGTACCTTCTACTTCCTTGGGAGATGAGCCACAAGTATGGACAATTTTTCACAAGTTTAAAATTTATGTTTAAAAGTTATATATATATATATATATATATTCTACCTCAAAAAGTTCCATTAAAAATTGAGATATATATATATATATATATATAGAGAGAGAGAGAGAGAGAGAGAGAGAGAGAGAGAGATCTATATTTTGAGTTATTTAAATTTTTTTGAATTTAGGTTCCTATAGAAGATTTCTTTAATCCGCGGACTCTAGCGACAGAGATAGGAACATCCACAGCATTTGAACAAGTTGTCTTTAGTTCCTTTTTTTAATATTATTGAAAATAAGTTTATATATGTACACGTGCATTTTAATTTGAAAGTTTTTAATATATATATATATATATATATAATTGTACATGTATATTGTACAGTTTACCACTGCAGATGTTCCTATGGGAGAACCTGTTCATCAAATGGAGAGGGAACCTTACGAGGTATTGCATGATTTTTTTGTTATATTTTGTTTTTTACATGAAGTTCTAGATATATATATATTCTCATTCATTTTTAAAACATCAAATTTTAATGTTCAAGTACATGTGCATTGTGTATGTAGGTTTCCCATTCACAGGATAGGGCGCGGACTGAGACCCTAGTAGGGAAGACGCTAGATTCGTCTCCATTTGATGGACATGATTTACAGTAGATTTGATTTCAAAATTTAGATGGTTTTGAAATTTGTTAAACTTGATACAGTTTGATACTTGTGAGATTTACAATTTTTGGACATATTTTATTACATTGTTATTATATAATTTGTTTTATTTAATTTTTGAATGGTTTTAGTACTTTTGGCATGTGAATGTGAAGTAATGTTGTCATCTATAAATTAATGTTGTCATCTGAACTACATTTGGCATGTTATGTAATGACATGTGTTATAATTTGTTTTGTTTTTAAAATTTAAGTTTTGAATGCTTGGAGTACATTTGGCATGTGAAGTAATGTTGTGATCTATATTTTTTTGTTAAATTAAAAGTTAAAAGTTTTGGATGGTTTCAATCTACATTTGGCATGTGATATTTAATGTTAAATGTTTTTGTTGGATAGTTGAATTATAATTGGCATGGCATGTGAATTTTTTAAAACTCAAGTTTTGGATGGTTTCAATCTACATTGCATGTGATATTTAATGAACTTTAAATGTTTAATTTTTTAATGTTGCACGATATATAATCAAAAGGTTTTTAAAACTTAAAGTTTTGGATGGTTTCAATCTACATTTGGCACATGTGGTATATAATGTTAAATGTTTCTATTGTCCATCTAGTTGAACTATAATTGGCATGGCATGTGAAGTAACGATCTATATATGATCAAAAAGTTTTTTAAACTCAAGTTTTGAACGGTTTCAATCTACATTTCGCATGTGATGTTTAATTTTTTAATGTTGCACGATATATTGTCAAAAGTTTTTAAAATTTTAAAGTTTTAGATGGTTTCAATCTACATTTGGCACATGTGGTATATAATGTTAAATGTTTCTATTGGATAGTTTTTCACTATAATTGGCATGGCGTGTCAAGTAATGTTGCACAAATCCCTTTTGGATGGTTGAAGTACATTTGGAATTTTAAGTTTTCTTTTGATCTCTCCATGTAGTTTTGTCTGAATGAAAAAATTTCCAATAGGAAGAACATAGCTTTTCAATGCAACTAACCATGTATCAATTGAGCTCTAATTGAAAAAAGAGTTTAAAGAAGTAGATATATGTACAAATTATCCCTTTAATTTTGATTTGAAATATAAGTCTAGTACATGTATATATGCTTTTTGAATTTGGGTCAATGTCGTTAATGCACTCAAATAGGTAGCCTTGTCGATTTATTTACATTGTGGAAACTTTTCACCAGAAAATCCAACTAGTTTTTCATCAATGCACATAGAAAAACTACTTGGAACAATTAATTGTGTATTCTAGAACATATCTATCCAAGACAAGTAACATTTTTCATCAATGCACATTGAACATATCCGACCATTGGACAAGCAAATTTTGTACTATATTTTCAATCAGGATTAGAGATGTGGGTCAAATCCCACCAAAAGTCGGAGAAGTGCTTCGAGTCTCTTGTCTGAAAGGAATTTTTGTACAAAACTATACTGCATATGATTTATTTACATTGTGTCCATACTTTTTACCAGAAAATCCAACTAGTTTTTCATCAATGCACATAGAAAAACTAGTTCCAGTTAATTGCATTCTAGAACATATATATTGAGTACGTAAATAATTTTTCATCAATGCACATAGTAAAACTAGAACAATTAATTTCATTCTAGAACACACACACACACACACACACACACACATATATATATATATAACATTTTTCATCAATGCACATGTATAGAAAAGCTACTTTCAGTTGATACTAGAGCACGTGCTTGTACCAAAACAATTTGTACATGTGCAAACACTTGCACAAATAACGTAAGCAGCTCAATTTTTAGTTGAACACTGGAAGTTATAAAACATATTTAATCCAAAGAGAATAAATTGTTGGACAATTCACTCAAAAAAATTCTAATGGAATTCCATCTTCAATAATTCGTTCATGATCAAATTTTGACATTTTCCATCTCTTAATTTTTGATTTTTTCTTTGATTGAACTTCTATCAACTTTATGCGTGCTGCACACACCAAGTGACTATATTGACAACTTATGGAATCAAGTTCATAGTCTTCAAAGTAAACAAAGTCTCCACTTTGATGATTTTGTCTGAAAAAATAACCTTTCAGTATAATAGACCCTCTGTCATATTGAAATCCGTGATCATTATAGTTTTGTAATGATTTCATTTTTCGTTCAGTGCAATGCATCAAATAATACTTCACATTTTCATCATTGTCAATAGGTGCAATTACAACAAAAACATCTCCTGCACAATAAAATAAACTTAACAAAATTATACATATTTAAATTTATTTCTAGATTTTTAAATCATTAGAAAGTAATTCAAATGTTACCTTCTCTAACAAGATCAGAAACTCTATCACCATCGGATGATATTGTAGTTTCCTCTGATTGCATTTCTTCAAACATTGCAACATACATTTTTCCCTTTGTATTTAGCTCTATATGTTTCCAATCGTTCACATACATTTTGTTTTCACAAATGTCATTGGATTTTGTGTTGTCTATGCAAACATCACAAAAACAAGAATATTTTCTTTTATCCAATGCAAACACATTTCTCGATGACTTTGTTTGAATTGAATGCAATTTTCAAGTCCATTTTATTGTTTCAACGTCACTTCCAATTGATCTATCTACGTCTTCGATTCTAATATGCTAGAAAAACCTTTATATGGAAAATTAGAAGAAGAATTTGTAAATATGATATCAAAATACAATCAAAGATAATCATTGCATGATAAATGTACAATGTTTAAAATTATATTTCCAATATAAATTAAATTGAATGTACCTTCGCACTTCTCTTGATGGGTTTCTCTCATGGCTTAGAGCAGCGATGCACCATTGAACAACTTCTTCAGCGTTCACAAGTCGGCTTGCAGAGTGGTTCATTTGATATCTTTGTGTTAAAAACCATGTTAAACACACACATGGTGTATGAGAAGAATAAACACACACACAAGAGACTCAACACACAATGAAGGATAAGCGTGAGACTTTCTTATTTTTCCATTATACATGATGTACATTTATAGTACAATGGTGTGACTCTTGGTTTCATCTTCCAAGGTCACTTGGACTCCATTGTGACTTTTCGCATTCCACACCTACCCATGTAGGATTAGGTGTTCCAACATCCCCCCTTAATCCGAAGGGGTATGTGTGAGTCCAAGAAGAGAGTTGTAATATAAATCTGCAAAGTATACATGGCAACACTTGGGCTGAATCAACTCTCTGAAATGTTGGAAAAAAAGAGGTGGTTTAAGGATGACCACCAACATTGGAACGCAATACTTGTTGCAGTTCTTGGAACTCTTCCAAAACTGGCAAGAAGCTGAAAGGTTCTACTAGAGGAATTGTCCCTCATAAAAAAGGGAGACCTTCAACCTAAAAGAAGGGAGTTCTAATACCTGTGATGGTTTTAGGATTACCAACAACTCTGGAATGCTTGAAGCATTTCCTGGAACTCAACCAAAGCTAGCAAGAAGCTGAACGCTTCTGCTAGAGGAAGTGTTCCTCATATATGAAAGGGAGACCTTCAACCTAAAAGAAGGGAGGTCTACTACCTATGATGGTTTTAGGTTATCCACCAACCAAAGATGATGGTTTAAGGTTGTTCACCAACCAAGGGCATGCTCATGGGCATCTGTGTCTCTGGCTACAACTCTGAATCTGGAATGACGAATTGTGGCTCAGGCTCGCTTGAACTGCTGTGTCTCTGGCTACAACTCTGAACATGGAATGAGAGATTGTGGCTCAGGCTCGCTTGATCTGACGTCGAAGCTTGTACATGACCACCATTTTCCCCCCTGTCAAGGACAAGGTGAGATGATGGCGAAAACTCAACTGCAAGTTTGCTCAATATTCGTGAACATGTTCTGACATGCGACTTAAACATCTTCTTGGCTGCTGATGCCCATTGCCAAGAAGCGATCCAGCCAAGATGAATCTTGGTTCTTGCAAGAGGCTTGTGTCTGAAGAATCTGTGTGAAGAATGAGTGTGCCGACCACAGTTCTTGCATGGATGAAGATCAAAACAGTGATATTTCATATGGCCAACTCGATCACAGTGTTGGCATTTCGCAATCTGTTGTTGTTGTTGTGGAGCAAGATCTGGAATAGCTGCAGGTGAACTGTCATACAAGAATCTGGCACTCTGAAATATGATGGGCTTGGTGTAGTTTGGAATATGAAAGGTCACATGCTTGTCATATCTAAGACCAGTTATTTGCTTGTTGTGGACAAGCTCTTCCCAAGGCCTGATGATGGGCTTGAGAAGTGCAGGTTGAACTACTGCATCTGCATGTACATCTGCTCTAGTACAAGGAATTGAATGTGAATCAACTGGAATTTTATCTTCTTTCTTCTGATGAGATTCCTTCTCAATCTTCTGAATAGAAACAGGTTCATAATGGTGACTCTTTTGCTGAAGTTCATCTTGCTGGAGCTGAGATTCCAACTGCAAAAACTCAATTTTTTCTTGTGCATCTTGCAAACAACTTTGAATGTTACAAAGAGCATCCTTGCTCATTTTTATCATATCATCAACATTGGAATGAATGAGGTTATTCAACAACTCTAATGCCTCATTGATTTTAGCCATTTTTCAACAACTTAGGCTCAAAAAATGAAAAGGGTGTCAGCTTCAACCAAAAATGCACCCGTTTACAATGTATTCAATCTGATTAAAAAATTTCAAGAAATACAAATGACTCCAAAGAATTTCCAACTATGGAAATCTCAAAGTACAAAATCTGCTCCTGAAATGATGGAGGACAATCAACAAATTTTTCAACTCAATTACACTTCAAGTCTTGAATGAAGATGCAAATCAATGTCAGTTCAATACAATATTTCTGCAAAAATATGCAGCAAAAATGTGCAAAAAAACAGTTGTGCAAGAGGCCTTTAAGGCAGCTGAATTTTCCTTCAAAGAGTTGTTTTGCACCAATAACAACTCGTCTTCAAATGTCAATTTCTCCAAAAAATCACCCTTATGCCAGAAATCACACAATGTCAAATTCACTTTTCTCTAAATATAGTCCATCTGCTCTTCATATGCCATTTTCTCTTCTTCTACTGTTCATATTCTCTCTTTCCTCTCTCTCTGCTGTTTTTTTTTTTAATTAAAAATTAATGAAAAAATAAATTAATTAAAAATGGGAATTAGTTAAAAAAGGAGAGGGAAAAAATGGGAATTCAATTTTTTTTTTTTTTAATATCAAAAAAATAAATTTAAAATGGGGGAGGGAAATTAAAATGGTGGGGGGGGGGGGGAGATATTAAAAAAAAAATTGTATGGAGGGACGATGGATATTTAAAAAAAAAAAAAAATTTAATTTTAAAACGGCTGACTTAAAAAAAAATTTAAAAGTTTGGGCAAATTGTTGGGAAGGCCGAATGGCGAAGGGGAGGGAGTGAGTCGAGAGTTGCAGGGCAAGTGGGGAGCTCGAAGGGGAGGCAAGGTGCAATTGTGTGCATTAGGAGGGAGTCGAGGGTAGGTCGATAGGGGTGAGTGTATGGAGCGCGCGGGTTGCAGTGAAGAAGTCGGTCAAAAGCCGTGGGGAAGATGTGGGAGGGGGTTGTCGTGAGTTGGGGGTGTCGAGGGCCACGGGTGAGATGAGGGAGTGGGGTATGGAGGGTCGTAGAGTGAGGGGGTATGGGAATGAGCGGAGTTGAATAGTGTGTGGTTGCAGGTAGGAGGGGGCGGCCATAAGGGCAGAGGGGAGGAAGGCCGTAAGGGCAGGAGGAGTGTAGGGAAGGGGCAGAGCGATAAGGTATGGCACGGACTGTGAGGTAGGGAGGCTGCGTTGGGAGGAGCAGCAAGTGGGGAGGGGTTGCGAGGGGTAGGGGTCGGGGTAGGCGGCGAGGGGGATGGGTACTGGGTAGGCGAGGGTGCTGGTTATTGCAGAGCCGAGTGGTGAGTTTGAGTGCTGGGGAAGGTGAGGTGAGGGGTCGAGTTGTATGTGTCGTGGAGTGAGCAGGAAGGTGGGGAATCGATAGAGGAGGGAGCTGAGTGTAGGGTTGTGAAAAAATTGCAGGTTGGGAAGGGGGCCAAAAGGCTTGAACCAAATTATTATTATTATTATTATTATTATTATTATTATTATTTTATTTTATTTATTATTATTATTATTTTTTAAACAGCAGAGAACAGAGAATTGATCAGAAACAACAAAATTTCACAGATATGCAACAGGAGCAATAGAATTTTCAGGAATTTTTCAGCGGAAGAATTTTGCAGTAAAAACTCAGAAATCTTTTCCACTAAAAAACTCATAAACTTCTTCAGAAACCAACTTTAAACAATTTTCAGCAGCTCTCCAAATTGCGAAATAAAGGCAGAAATTGCAGGAAAAATAAGCAGTGAGAAAAACTTTAGATGCACAATGCTGCTTTTCTTCAAAACCATTGTTGCTCTTCTTCAAACCAATTTCTTTTGAATGCTACCAATTTCTGATCGCAGCAAAATGTCTGCTGTAGAAACTCTGAGTGCTGCAAAAATGCCAAGAATTTTTGCAAATATGCACAGGCCATAAACACAAATGGCTCACTCAAGGTTGAGCTGGTTATGGACTTCTCAGCTCTGATACCATGTTAAACACCATGTTAAACACACACATGGTGTATGAGAAGAATAAACACACACACAAGAGACTCAACACACAATGAAGGATAAGCGTGAGGCTTTCTTATTTTTCCATTATACATGATGTACATTTATAGTACAATGGTGTGAATATTGGTTTCATCTTCCAAGGTCACTTGGACTCCATTGTGACTTTTCGCATTCCACACCTACCCATGTAGGATTAGGTGTTCCAACACTTTGAAGTGCTCGTTTTATGCATGCTCCTACACCGTCATGTTCTCCTTTTCCATGGCCAGTCTCAAAGAAATTCCAACAATGTTTAATGCAGGTTTTCTTATGAAGACAACACAACCAAAAGAATGATCGTGCAGATTTGAATTGACCTGCGCATCCGTCTGAGCATATCCAATGTTCATTGAATGTTATTCCACGATTTTTCAATGAATCATAAATTTTTCCAAAACAATGTTGTACAAAACATGTATCATGTGTACGATCGTCACTGATATAAAAGTGATATTCTTTAATGATATGTCAATTTTCACTCGTGCTTTCTATATGATCAACATTTTGTTCAGCGTGTCTATATAGAATATGGATGAGCATGGAGACTTGATCAGAATGATAGTATTCACTCTGAATTTATTTTTGTGGAACAAATGTGTAGTCTTCTACAAAATCAATCACTGAAAAAATGGTCCCTGGTGGAAAAACTTCACGAGATTTTTTGAATTGCAAGTCTTGCCATCGAGCTCTATGGGAATGCTTGGTGTATTTCTAAATTTCTGCCTCAAACTTTCTCAAAAAGTCTATCAGAAAAATTTCGTCTTCTAGTAATTCAATTATTTTAACACTATTTGCACCTTGAATCGATGTATCGATATATTCATATCTCTTCCATTTCACTTTCATGTTGGACAATGATTGATCATTTATATCAATACGATATTTGTTTTGAAATTTAGTCAAATTTCCACAATCATCGCATTTTTTACCACCAACACATTTCTTTTTGTAAAATAGTTTATCGCTTTCTCTTTCACATAGAATTTGAGATATGAATTCACGGATAGTGGAAGGAGGAGGTGAATCCTTCCATAATGTTCTACCGAAATCAAGGAATGTGTCATAATATAACTCAAATTCCACATGATAACGGCAACAACAAGTGTCGCGTACGTTGATAGGTTTTACATACCATGGTTTTTGTTGAACAAAAGCACTGAGTGAAACATGAATTTGACGATTCTCTTCTTTGAACTTGTTGAATAACTCTATCTAAGTGGTTTCCAAGAGATATTTTTCATGTTCTTCGTACTGATTTCGTGTTATTCTTCTTCGCATCACATGCCTTGCAGTTGGTGAAACACGTGAATTGTTCTTCCAATATTCATATATTATTTTTTTAACATTTTCTCCAAGTCTATCTTTGTATGGTTGCCTACAAATAGCTCTCCAACAAGCGAGTTCATCATTTACATCTATTTGCAGCCGAAATTTCCAATGTTTGTGCAAATTTTTTCGCGAGGTTCCTAGTGCTCGTGCCATAGATGTTACCAAACGATTCTTTTGAGTACTTGATGAAACCATTGCCATCTGTATTCCTCTACGTACAATTGAAACATCTTTCTCTCTAGATCTCTTAATTGACTTTATAGCACTACTCATATTTTTTATCACATATTCCTTCATTTTTTTATCTTTGGTTGATTTTAGAATACCCAATAGTGTCGTAGCTTCTTTTAATTTCCTTAATGATAGGAGACCTTTCAACATTTGAGCCTGAACTGTCACCCGCTCATTTAAGAAATACTTTTCAACAATGCAGTTAAAACGATATCGTAGAACATGGTCAGGTTTTTTATCTCCATATGTGTGAGTGTCAACATTTTCTAACATCTCATTATCGATAGTGATTTCATCTGTACATATTCGAAAAAATAGTACATATTCAATAAATAACTAAATTAATAAATATATCTATAATTTCAAATATTTTTCAAATTAGTTCATCAAATAAAAATTAAGCTTCACATTTTACATTAGGAAAATTTTAAATATATCAATAGATCATAATATTTACATTTACATACCTACTTCAATTTCTGCTAGAGGTTGATTTTCTTCTTCAATATTTTGAGGAATATCTCTGTCTGTTTACATTAAACAAAATATTTTCCAAATTAGTTCATCAAATAAAAATTAAGCTTCACATTTTACATTAGGAAAATTTTAAATATATCAATCGATCATAATATTTACATTTACATACCTACTTCAATTTCTGCTTGAGGTTGATTTTCCTCTTCAATATTTTGAGGAATATCTCTGTCTGTTTACATTAAACAAAATATTTTTCAAAATAGTTCATCAAATAAAAATTAAGCTTCACATTTTACATTAGGAAAATTTCAAATATATTAATAGACCATAATATTTACATTTACATACCTACTTCAATTTCTGCTTGAGGTTGATTTTCCTCTTCAATATTTGAGAGGGCTTCTAACTTTCTTTTGCGAGATTGTCTCGTCTCTTCTCTACATTCCTCAAGGTCTCTTTTTCGATCATATTTTCTCGCACAAGTTCTTCGATTTCCCATGATAATAGGGTATGAAGTTCAAAAAATTTCCTTCAAAAAATTAGACAATAACTCGATTACAAAAAATTTCACAAAAGATTTAATTTAAAAAAATTCAGTTTAAATTTTTTGCAAAAAATACATACTCCAATCCAAAACACTTACTTTAAAAAATTTGAGAGAAAAATGTCTTAGAAAAATGAAACGAAGCTCAAAAGATTTACTTCAACTCAAAACACGTACATACCTCCAAGAAATGTCTTTTGAATGTACATCCAAGAAATTTTTTTAAGTTCAAAACAATTTTTTGCAAAATCAGGCCGCCTCCAAGAAATGTCTTCCAAAAAAATTCTTTAAACCCAAAATAATTCTTTGTAAAATCAGTTTGCTTCCCAGAAATGCTCTTAAATCCAAACTTTGAAGAAAAGTTTTTAAACCCAAACCAAGATCTTTGTAAAATGAGATGAAATGTGCGAAATGTGCGAAAATTGTGAATAATTTCGTGGCAATTTATATTGTCGCGAAATGTGTTTTAGTAGGGGCTCCGCAAAAATTTCCGGCCAACAGAAAGTTATACAATAGTTCGGCCGAACTTTTGATTAAAATTTCGGTTGAACTATTAAGTCGTTAGACTTAACGAGTCGTCGACGCAAAACATAGTTCAGCCGAACTGTTAATCACAGTTCGACCGAACTAATGCGTCACCAGTTACGCAAAAACCAGGCTCTAAATACGTTTCTGCAACTTTGGACTGATTAAACTCCATGAAAGGTTGTTGATTAACTGTCGGAACCAAGACAAGCATTTTCAGAATTGAATCTACTTTCAGGAAATATAAATTTTATGGAATTTCATAAACGTTTACTAATTTTAATTATTTTTCTAATAAAATGGGTGCAAACAATTTATGAGGGTCATTGTGATTCAGTGAAATCAAAATTTTGTATCTCCCAAAATACATTGTAAAAAAAATTGAAAAAATTATGGGGCATTACATTGGTCCGTCATCTCTAATGGGTAGCTTTTAGATTTTTAGTTTATAACTTATATGTTAAGAAATTTCTTGCGACGTGAAACATATCCAAAATATGCAGTTTTTCGTATTGGACCAGTTCAAAAAATTCTAGTAATTATGATATGCATCCATTGGCTTTGTAAATATGACAAAAACAAAGTAGACTCTGTCTATATTGTTGTAACACATTTTGTTTTTTCAAAAACACAAATTTTCAATGAATACAACATTGCGTCATAACATGACTTCTTATGAATCCTTTGATTGTTAAGAAACACACACTCAAAGAAACACTAAGTTGACATATCAAATCTGCATAAAAAAAATTCAAAAAATAAGTAATAGAAAGCTAACAAAATTTTTCACAACTTTTATTTTTATCGCAAAATGAAATTCTACACAGAAAAATTGTTATAGTTTGCAGAAAGTTGAAGAACCGAAAAAAATGAAAATTTTTTCTCAAAAAAGGGCAAAAAGTGTAAAATATTGAAAAATAATTTTGGTATCTATGCACAACTAATACAACACTAAAAATAAATTAGTGTAATCTATACAACCCAAAAGGCAAGGACTAATAAGACTTTACTATAAAATGTTTAAAAATAGAATTAGCAATAATACTAGCCTTATCATCATTTCCTTTTGAGTCTTAATATTAGAAGAGATTGCAATTTTATTATAATGACATGAAATGATGTTGTTAAATAATTTTTTATTGGATTTTAAAATAGTTCTTTTTATTAAAGAAATCATCTTCGTTGAATTTATGTGTGTGTGTGTGTGTGTGTGTGACATTGTTTTATGAGGTGATAATTTCATTTGAATCACAAATTTCTTGTCAAATCCAATAATTTGTTTTCCAAGAAATCCAACCAAAAAAGTGTTTGAATTGTTTTTGGATGATGGAAATAGATTCAACACCATAAAAAATTCTTTATTGTGAAGTGTTTAAAAATAGAATTAGCAATAATAGTAGTCTTATCATCATTTCTTGTTTAGTCTTAGAATTAGAAGAGATTGCAATTTTATTATAATGATATGAAATTATTTGGCTAAATAATTTTTTATTGGATATTAAAATAGTCCTTTTTTATTAAAGAAATAATTTCCTAAAAAAATTCATATAAATATTGTAATATTCCTTTTTTCGGGAATTTCTGCTCTAGGGTCCTCAAGGATGCTGTATAAGGAAGGCAATGTAGAAACAATTTAAACTGGGACTTGGATCCCTCTATTTACCCTTCATACATTACTCTCCCATAAGATGAGCTCAAAGAAATAAGCCTAGAGGGCTTATACAGATCTCCCCAAAATAGATCTCTCAAAAAATGCTCAATGAGAGAGCTTACAGCAATACATGAACATAACCATGAAACTCTGCAAATATGTACACATCAATATATGGAATATAATACAGCCATCATTTTATTAATAAATCAGCTACAATATACAAGAATGTATTTAGGGACAAGCCACTCAAGCTATGAGAACCAATCTCCAATGATCAAGCAATGAAATGCATGAGTTGTTGCAACTGCACAAAATGTCAGAGAGCAGTGACAGCGTTGTCTATATTATGGTAGCTGCTGCAATAGATACATATACATGAAATATGGCTGAACTATATAAATAAATGCCCCAAAATAGAAGGATGGGCTCTAATACAAGATTTCTAGCCAATCTAGGAGAGATTGCTAGAAATGCCGGAAAATGTACAATGTGACAAATAACTTGTCACTGCAACTGAATCAGAATATAAAATGAGGTTGTGGAAAATCTGAAATACTAATGCCCTCCTCTGATAATGTTCTCAAGCAAAGGGCTGATCCCTTTCACTCAAAAACACTCCTCCTGCTAAGCACAAATGGCTCTCCCAGCTACTGCCTCTGAAGATAAAGTAGTTTCTGCCCTTGACTGCGCTGTGAGAGATGGTGAGTGTTTGGCCTGATGCCAAATATCTAGAAATAAGCCTGGGAGTCCTCGCCGCTGATCCTCCAATGAATAGCTGAGCCCTCCACTGGAAAACAAGCCGAAGAATGACTCAATGAGTTGATCTGTTGCTGCTCCCAACAACACAACGTTAATTTGCTGCAAAAATAATGTTGTAGCTGCAAATATAAGCTTGGAAAAATTCCAGAATGAGGAAATGTAGCTCAAACCCTCTCCTTCCTTGAGGATGGGGTAGGGACTCCGACCGGGAACACCCTTGGGTTCAAGAACCCTACAACCCTGCTAAACAGCCTAGGGATGCAAGTTTTTGCAGACCCAACGAAAATAATATGCTAATACATAATGAAAATGGGCTGCAATCTCCTCCTTATAAAGAAAATGAACTCATCTCACCATGGGTCCCATTCACACTTGCTTCTAGCTGAAGAAAGTGGAGCCTCCTCTAAAACTGCGTTGTCCAAGTAGGTTCATTGTATCTAGACAATTTTAGTTGACTTGGTCAAAATGAATAGACCAAGCATGATCCCGATCATGTTCACACCCTTAGGTGCTTAATTCAGCTGCTTATTCATCCTCCTTTCACACAAGTAGTGTTATTTCTTCATCAAAAGGGGTTAAGGGATCTCCTTATCCATTTTATTTAACAAAATAAAAAGATGCTAACTATAATGTTCCTTTTAGCTTGAGGCTAAAAATTGGGAACATTACAGTCCTCCCCTCCCACATGTTGCTTGTCCTGAAGCAACTGCATAGAGAGAACAAAATTCCTCCCCCTTTTCTCTTGTGGCCTCCTCATCAACAATCTCCACCACTGCTCAAAATATCCTGCAACAAATTTGTCCTCCAATGCTTCCTCCAAAGTATGCAAACCGGAATGGTGCACATCATGAAAAATAGAAGGTGTAGGTGGAAACCTCCTTGCTGTTCAATGGACTCCTCAAGGTAGGAGTGATGAGAAACATGGGAAGTCTTATTCCCAATGAGTGACTCCTTCACCCATGCAATCATCCAGATGAAATGAGCTATCCTAAGTAGCTCTACAAAGTAGTCCTCATCCCCGGATTTATGCAACATGTTGGGGCTGAATGGAGAGTTTAGATTTTCCCATCCAAGTAGTTTCTCTCTCCATTTATGATAAGCATGAGGGGTTTGCTAATATTGGGCTGAAATGTCATGGCCTCTAAAATTGGCCCAAGCCTTCCCACAAAACGAATCAACCATGAAGTGCCTCCTCCAATAACGCATTCTCTCCCAATAGCTCCTCCTATATGGAGAGAAAAGTAGTGACATGGCAATCATGGTGTGCCCATTGTTTCTCCTGAAACATACAACATGTAAAAAGGGGAGAATCATACTCCCAATGGGCATCTTCATCTCCAAGCCCACTCTCCAAACAAAGCCTCCCATGAGTATACAAACATCAGCAACATATAGAAGCAATATACAATGAAAACAAGTTGCCACATGGCAACCAGAGAGTGAATCATATTTCCACATGAGGAACCAGCGCAGTGCACCTTTGGCTTGCATCAAATCAGAAGTCAACAAGTGCCTTTCCAGCCACTTGTTTTCTTCCACAAACATCTCATGAGGTGGGAACATGTAAGTACAATTTGGTGCCAATGGTGCACACCAAGATGTATGTGGCTTCCCCCACAAACCACCATTAAGGTAGCCAAAATCAATGCTACAAGTAGCTGCAAGTACATCATACAAAATTCAAGAAGGGATGATCCTCCTTGATACAATATGTTGCTCATATAAAGTAAAGAAGCACAAAATATAATGTGAAATTATACCTCCTCTACCATGTACTTGAGACCTTGAGCTGAAATGGCTCATCTAAATGCTCTCCCTCACCTCCAATGAGCAGGGAGGTGGTTGTGCCAACCTCTCCAAAATCATTCGGGCTATGCATCTGTCCATATGTTGATATAGATCATACTGAATGCCCTCCCAAATGAGCCCCTCTAGCAAAGCAAAATATGCATCCAAGTGCATACCTAGAAAGTCTTCATGTGATGCATGCAATAGTTTCTCCTTGAGACTAGAAACTCTAGTCAAGAAGATCTTGTCATAACAATAGATGACCATATCATCCACCATGTATCTGTCATCTCCCTCTGGATCATCAAGAATCATGCATGCACCAAGATCCTGGGAATACTCTACCAAAAGCTGAGACCTCCCATATGGATCAATCCTCCTCATGGACAACGCTGGTAATTTGCAATGTGATGCTCCCCTCATGCTGCTGCCTGCTACTTTGACATCCCCCATGCCAAAGTCATCCTCCAAAATTCTGCCATGCCCATCATGCAGCTGCTCATGCTCAAATAATAATGGTCATGATCCTGGGAAGTTGGCCTCCCATGAGAAGCTGTCATCCAACAGGAATCTCCCAAGCTGGGTCAAAGTAAGCATGAGTGGCCTCCATCCACTCCTATGTATGGAAGAGTCCTCCCTCAAAGGAAGTATCCTCCTTCTCATCAAATATGTGGAGCAGTCATCCTGCATCATGAAGATGCAACCCTCTATCCCTGCAACAAACTCTGTCAGCGCAGTATAACTGATGAGAGTGGGTGATGCTGAAAATGAGAGAGTGTCTCTCTCCTCCTTGGGTCTATCCCAAACTCTCTGTGCTGTGCTGGACTCCTTCTCTTGTGTAAAGACTCTCCGGAATAGACAAGGGTGTATCAACCCTTGCTGCTGATCCTTCTCTTCTTCCTCCATCTCACAATCCCCAAAAGTTGTTGCAAATGGCTTTGGAATTGTGCTTTGGTTCCCACATGTTGGATCCCTTGGAATCCCTCATGGAAGCAATGGAAGCAATGGCTCCCCTCTCATCTCCATGTGGTGATGGCTCTTCCTCCCATGATACAGCGTTGTGGATTCTTCCATGAACATACTCTTCATCAATACGTGAGTATGCCTCCCCCTCAATGAGAGACCATGGATTTCGGTCTTCCTCTGAAAGAGGGATCTCCATGTTATCACAAATGGAAGAGTGTCCTTTATACAATGGGGGTCTTGCCTCTAGCAAGTCATCATTCTAGTTTTCTTCCCCTCTAGAAATGTGGAGTGGATTTTGTTTCATGTTTCCTCCCAATGCATGCAGTGTTTGAAGATATGATGCATGATGATTCACGTTGACTCCCATCAAATTTATTCACCAAACCCTTAGTGAATTCATCATAAGTTTTTAAATTTGCATGATAACATGAAATAGAAATTTTAAACCACCAATCATGGGCCATACCTCTGAGATGCAGCGCTGCTATAGTGATGGCCTTTTTGGCTGCAACTTGGTGTAGCTGAAAATATGCATCAAGCTCCTCCACCCAAGCTATGGCTTTGCACCTTGCTGATCCATCGAAAGTGGATAGAAAGAATGTATCTTCCTTCCTCCCTTTGTAGCTGCTGGACCTTGCTCCCTTGAGTCTGCAAAACTCTTGGAAGTCCAGGTGCACTTCAAATCTCCATGATTGAGATTTATACTCCCAAAGACAATCACTAAAGGTCTCCTCCCTTGGTGAATCATCTTCCTCCATTCTCCCTGCAGTAGATATGGGAGATGTACTGCATTGTGGATCTGCATGTGTGGCTGAATGCTCACACCCATCATAATAATAGCTAGGGCTTGCTTCATCCACAAACCCTCTCAGAAAATCTCTCCAACTTTCCCTTTCTTTCTCCTCAAGGTATTCAATGATACCCTCCAGGGTCTGGAAAAGAAGAAGGGAAACCTCCTCTTCCTTCATTCCTCTTTTTTTGTTTTCTCTGTACATCTCCTCTTCCAAATGAGGAGCTTCTCCTTCTAATGGAATTTTATCTTGGGCTGCACAGCTGTAAAGTTCCCTTCTCAAGAATACCAAAATTCTATTCCAGAGATTGACTGCAGGGGCATTTACTGGATATGTCACCTTTGAAAAAAGGATGAGATCCAGAGGCTACCTGGCCATCTGCAGACCTTGTCTATAGATATTGAAATATTCCCCTTCAGGGATTCAACACTTTGGCTTGAAGCCACAGGCTGAGCCAAAGATCATGCTCTGATACCACTGTAATATTCCTTTTTCGGGAATTTTTGCTCTAGGGTCATCAAGGACGTTGTATGTTAAACTGGGACTTGGATCCCTCTGTTTAACCTTCATACATTACTCTCCTAGAAGATGAGCTCAAATAAATAAGCCTAGAGGGCTTATACAGATCTCCCCAAAATAGATCTCTCATAAAATGCTCAATGAGAGAGCTTACAGCAATACATGAACATAACCATGAAACTCTGCAAATCTGTACACATCAATATATGGAATATAATACAACCATCATGTTATTAATAAATCAGCTACAATATACAGGAATATCTTGAGGGACAAGCCACTCAAGCTATCAGAACCAATCTCCAATGATCAAGCAATGAAATACATGAGTTGTTGCAACTGCACAAAATGCCGAAGAGCAGTGACATCACTATCTATACTATGGTAGCTACTGCAATAGATAAATATACATGAAACATGGTTGAAATATATAAAGAAATGCCCCAAAATATAAGGATGGGCTCTAATACAAGATTTCTAGCCAATCTAGGAGAGATTGCTAGAAATGCCGGAAAATGTACAATGTGACAAATAACTCATCACTGCAACTGAATTAGAATATAAAATGAGGCTGTGGCAGATCTAAAATACTCATGCCCTCCTCTGATAATGTTCTCAAGCAAAGGGCTGATCCCTTTCACTCAAAAACACTCCTCATGCTAAGCACAAATGGCTCTCCCAGCTACTGCCTCTAAAGATAACGTAGTTTCTGCCCTTGACTACGCTGTGAGAGAGGGTGAGTGTTTGGCCTGATGCTAAAGTTCTGGAAATAAGCTCGGGAGTCCTCCTCACTGATCCTCCAATGAATAGCTGAGCCCTCCACTGGAAAACAAGCCGAAGAATGACTCAATGAGTTCCTCTGTTGCTGCTCCTAGCAACACAACGTTAATCTGCTGCAGAAATAGCGTTGTAGCTGCAAAGATAAGCTTGGCCAAATGCCGGAATGAGGAAATGTGGCTCAAACCCTCTCCTTCCTTGAGGATGGGGTAGGGATTCCCGACCGGGAACACCCTTGGGTTCAAGAACCCTACAACCCTGCTAAACAGCCTGGGGATGCAAGTCTTTGCAAACCCAACGAAAATAATAAGCTAATACATAATGAAAATGGGTTGCCATCTCCTCCTTATAAATCAAATGAACTCATCTCACCATGGGTCCCATTCACACTTGCTTCTAGCTCAAGCAAGTGGAGCCTCCTCTAAAACTGCAGTGTCCAAGTAGGTTCATTGTATCTAGACAGTTTTAGTTGACTTGGTCAAAATGACTAGACCAAGCATGATCCCGATCATGTTCACACCCTTAGGTGCTTAATCCAGCTGCTTATTCATCCTCCTTTCACACGAGTGTTATTTCTTCATCAAAAGGGGTTAAGGGGTCTCCTTACCCATTTTATTTAACAAAATAAAAAGATGCTAACTATAATGTTCCTTTTAGCTTGAAGCTAAAAATTGGGAACATTACAAATATATAGACATTGTTTTATGAGGTGATACTTTCATTTGAACCAAAATTTCTTGTTAGAATCGGATATTTTGTTTTTCAAGAAATTCGACCAAAAAAGTGTTTGAATAGTTTTTTGGATGGTGGAAATAAATTCAGCACTATAAAAAAATCCTTGGTGTACCCAAAACCCTAAGAGTGTTTGAATAGTTTTTTGGATGGTGGAAATTAATTCAGCACTATAAAAAACCCTTGGTGTACCCAAAACCCTGAAACTTGACAGCTTAACGTAGATTGTGAAAATAGATTTAGCACCATGAAAAACCATTGGCTTACCCAAAATACTAAAACTTGATAGCTTAACACATATTTCCAAAAAAAATCACCTAAAACAACGTCTTTGTAACTACTCTAAACTTAATGGTTTTCTCTATGCAAGAAAATCTTTATCGTATATTAAGCACTAATTTACATGATATTTGATAGTTCATAGATATGTTTTAGCTTATGGATTGATTGAATTCACAACGATAGTAAGTTAGGGTTTTGATCAAATTTGGTACTTAACGATGGAAATTTTCCTACAAGTGATAGTGCTACGACTTGTTTGACTTGGTGGGCATAGTGATTCTCAGTATTCAATATTGATTATTGACATCATTGGCATTGGAACATTGATTGAAGTGTAAACAATTGTGATTCAATATGTAATGATTTTATGGATGGCATAAACTCATATGACTTATCCTTGGTGTATGCGTTTATAATATGATTCATATTATGATCATATGAATGACTTGATGAAGCTTGGTTTGATATTGATTGGTAAATGATAATTGTTGACCTGATATCATTTGAACCACGAATTTTTTGTCAGAATTCGATAATTTATATTTTAAGAATGGTGAAAATAGATTCAACAACATAAAACACTTTTTACTATAAAGTGTTTAAAAATAGAATTAGCAATAATACTAGTCTTATCATCATTTCTTTTTTAGTCTTAATATTAGGAGAGATTGAAATTTTATTATAATGATATGAAATGATTTCACAAAATAAGTTTTTATTGGATATTAAAATAGTCTATTTTTATTAAAGAAATAATTTTAGTTCAATTTATATATATATATATGAATTGTCTTATGAGGTGACTAGATATATTAAATTATGGCATTGTTTTATGAGGTAATATTTCATTTGAATGGCAAATTTCTTCTGAGAATTTGATAATTTATTTTTCAAGAAATCTTATCAAAAGAATATTTGAATAGTAGAAATCAATTAAGCACCACAGAAAACCCTTGGTATACCCAAAATCATGAAATTTCCACCACTTAAAACATTACCTCTTCTTTAACTACGCTAATTCCTAAGGTTAAATGCAAACATAAATAACTAATTCCCAACCTTAACGCAAACATAAGTAACGACAAAACCCTTGATGTACTCAAAATCATGAAATTTTCACCCCTTAAAACATTACCTCTTTAACTACGCTAATTCCTAACCTTAGACGCAAACATAAATAACGACCGCCGTTGCCGGGGATCGAACCCGGGTCACCCGCGTGACAGGCGGGAATACTCACCACTATACTACAACAAGAAAATGGAATTTGCATAAATTTAATAAATGACGTAAACTGAAATAAATGGCCATTCGCTTCAAAAGAATTTAGTAATATGCCATAAGAATTTACTAATATAAAAGACTCAGATGCAACAGTGTCAGCGTTAATATCGAACCGAGTTTTAGGGAGACCTTGAAACCTCTATTTCGTGCAACCACTCGTCACAGCCCTCCCACTTGCTATAGATTTTCTTCTCTCTGTTTATTAAAAAAGAAAACTCCAATAACGCTTCCCATGTGGGATTAAAGTAGGCCACTCTTCTGAGCTCCCTATGTTTGGCATTTCTAGAGTATTTTGTTTTTATTAACCATTTTCATATTATAATGAAGGATTGTGTGTGTTGATTCTGATAATCAACGTCGTTTATGAGACATTAATTCATTGATCAAGTACTTTTGGAAAACAAAATTAATGTAAGAAAATTAAAGTTAAACTTTATATGTATAGAAAATATGTTAATTAGGTTTTATGTGATATGATTTTTACATGGTGTACTATTTAAGAGTATATTAATTATATGAGGTCAAAGTTATATATTTAATTTTGAATAATGTCTTTTTAAAAATAAGTGTATAAAATAATGTTTTTTATTCATAAAATTGTTAAGTGATGGTTGAGAATGTGTTCTAGAGTATGTGATAAATTTGTTTGTATAGAAAATTTTATAAATGGGTATAATTTGTGAGTATATTTTATATTGTTAGAATTATTTGTAGTTTGTATAACAATTTTTATCTAACAATATTATAGTAAAGTTTTTTTATGTCATTGTCGCTAGGTAGTAATATTTAGCAATGGCATCAGAGCATTTTTTTATGTGTGTACTTCAAAAAATTTCGAGAAATATTATGGTTTTAAAATGTTAAGTTATATATTGAATCATAAAGCATTGTATAGAAATATATGGTTGCAAAATGATGGGTGTTTTGTAGAAATATTTTGTTGCTAAATGTTAAGATGAACACTCATGATCGGTCGTTACAATTTTAAACAAAATCTCAACTTCTCTGACCTTAATTTTCTTTGAGTTAGTACGCCATGTCACTTATAGAAAAAACCAAATACTCAGGGCAAAGGCAGACTCGGAGGGGTTGGCTTAGTTCAGTTTACTGAAAGAGAGAGTCAAGATTTGAGTAAACTTATCTCCTTAGAGAATAGTTTCGATATATTGGGAAATAATTCATCTGTACACAGTGATTATTGTTCGTTTCCTTCTTGTTAGCAGTCAACACGCCCCTATATAGGCTATAGATTACATTTGAAAAAGAGCTATTGAACGACATCAGTGCTAGGTGATTTATCTTCTCGTTGCATGTAATGATTTTCATAGCATAGAAAAAAATGTTGAAAGATATTGTTATAGTATTTATTTATATATAGACTATACATCTTGCTATTGCACTTAGACATATCTATTCATAGACAGTTAAAAATTTTAAAACTAATTATTGTTTTTTACATTGGTTAAAAGAAATTAGATGCATTCTTAATACATTATTATGATTTTCAAAATAATAGGAATACTTAATTTTTATTAATTTCAAAACTTTTGAAAATTTGGCAATAGGAAAACAAATATTTATTATTTTATATATTTTTTAAATATTAAAAAAGGTATTCATCTGAACAATATATTTGTGTTTTTGCTTAAATATGCAAAAAGAGAATCACTTTGAAATTAACAATTGATTCATCCATATTATAATTTTTCATATATACCTTTCTCTCTCTATATTATTGTTTAGATTTAAAGTTATTTTTTCAAAACTCTACCTCATTAAAAATCCATACTTTTATTTTAAAAATTCAAATTCCTTAATACTAATATATTTATTCATATGACCAATTAGAATTTATAGATTTAATTATTGTTTTTTTTTTAATAATTTTTTTTAACAATTTATTTGTGTTTTTATTTATATATATTTGAATATATATATATATATATTTTAAATATATAAAGCTAATTTTTCGAAACTCTATATTATTAAAAATCCACATTTTAATTAAAAAATTTCAAATTTCTTAATAATAATACTCAATTTATATATAAAAATTAACATTTATAAACTATTTTCAGTGCCAAGTCTAGGAGAGACTGGTAGTGATTTGGCGAGGTCAAAATCAATTAACTGAGAAAGTAGAAAATATGGAGACTTGGTTGGCGCACTTTGAAGAGCACGTTCAGTGTGACTTCCATCCTCCACCTCCTCTAGGAACAACCCCGGATAACCCTACCTCTATCATGTCATAGGACTAGTATGATCTCTGGTGTTTTTTATGTTTTATCTATATTTTGGTGCCTCTGGACCTACCGTTTATGGACAATGTCCCTAGTTTCCCTTTTGTATTTTTTCATCTGGTGCAATTTTTGGTCAACAAACCCATTCAAAGTGAGACCGCCGAGCCACTGAATATACTCCCTTTTTCTTATATAAATAAAACATTGAGTTAAAAAAAAAACATTTATAAATCCTAACAAACAATAATATTACAAACTTATAGAATAAGAAATAAACAAAATTAAAAATAATAATAATAATAATAATACCATGATGAGTAATCAGAAAATAGTATAAATAGTCAAGTAAAAAAATCATAATCAACCATGGCGAAGGACTAGTTGAACATTTGCAACCCAAAAAAACAAGGACAAAGGTTAACGTCCATGAATGAAACCTTAATAGCTAGGTGGTATCAACATGGACCATGCAGGTTAATCATAATTGCATGAAGGTTGACTTTTTTTTTTGGGTGCCCCTGCTACCATATTAAATTCATTGATTTTGGCCAATGGAAAGATGTGAGGGTGAGTTCCAAAATCATGTCCAAGATAGAAACGACAAGTAACCCAATGAGAATGTGAATGCACATTACCATGGGTTCCAAATGTTAAGAACACGAACCTAATTTGCCAAAGATTCTTGTGCAGCTAAAGTCTTGAATATCATGGCGCCAAGGTAATGTGTCACATTCTTATTGGTTTACTTGTTCACTTTCATCGTGGTCATGGTTTTGGGACTTGTGAAATTTGTTTTCGGCTGAAGTCTTAAACTAGGAGGGTGGCAAGATTGCAATTTTTCGTAGTATTATTATTTGAAATTTAGTTAAATTAGGAGGTGGCAGTTCCTCATAACATTATTATTTAAGTTTTAACATTCACATTTGAACTTTAATATTTTGAATTTGATAATGGTAGAGTAGAGCAATGTTGTTTTTTTTGGTTTCAAATTGTGTGAAACTTTTTAGATGTGATACAAAACTAGACACATAAACAAAGAATTAAACATGTAAATGAGTCACATAGTTGCAATGTCATTGAATTTATTTTTCTTTTGAGCATTGTTATCACATAGTTTTTGTTAATATATATTTAAAATTCTTAAAATATATATGTTTTTTTCTCAATTTAAAAAATATATATATTATATTATAGTATGGGTTTTGTACTCTCCATATCTTGTTCATGCTCTAAGACTAGTTACAAATGATCTGTAAGCTTATGTTTATTATGTAAATACAGAAAGCACAACCTATTTATATGCTTCTAAATAGTGGATACATAGCTTTGATTAGGTAAACATAACCAATCACGTTCTCTATAAAGATCATACTGTTCTAATTATAGGGATACTATGATTCCCATTACTCATACTTGTTCGGCATAACCTTTTTCATTGAGTACTAGTAGTTGAACCTTTGTATGATATTAGACCATCACCATAATGGGATTAGAGTCTAATGAGCGTAGCTTATATTACAAACAAGAGCTATATGGAAACCTTAACCATATTTTATGTATTTTTACTGAATTTATTTTTCTTTGCGAATGTTACCACATAGTTTTTGTTAGCACATACTTAAAATTCTTAAAATTTATATGTTATTGTTTCAAAATTTTATATATATATATATATATATATAATTTTTATATATATATTATAGTTATATTTTATGTATAGTTATAACAAGATTTATTTGCAAAATTCTTTTAGAGGCAAGAGAGATTTGGTTTGTATTTTTCTTTGTAGATCTGAAATTTGATTGAATCTAGGTTGGTCTACCCTTTTAAATAGGTTATATTCCACATGAATACCATGGGTCAATACCATGGGTTCTCAATATCACGCGCGGTTTTTTATTTTTATTATTATTTTATGATTTAGGATTATTTTTATTTTGCTATTTTTTACTTTTATCTTACTTTTCTCTATTATATTTTGATCAAATCAAATTGTTTACACTACATTACATTAATTTTTTAATTCATTTCTACTTTTTAGATTCTATTTTATTTTTATTTTTATTTTTCTTGTAATTTAAGTTCAAATGTTAACGTAACATAACTTGCCATGATATATCATATCATAACATTGCAACATCTCTTCAGTATTGGGTTGGAGCGTACTTCTAGGTGCAAATTAATTTATTAAACTTAAGTATTTAAATTTTTTAAATTTTTAATATAATTTTATAGCTTATTATTTAAAATAGATATAAAAAAATTCACATTTAATGATTTGAGGCATGACATCCATAGAATTGTTAAATTTGAAATGATGTTGCACATAGATAAGATAAAGTATAGATATATCTTCATTCAATTTGGATCCAGTAATAAGGCAAAAACTTTAGACATCAACATGTACATTATCTATACAATAATAAAAGAAATTTGACATTAACATATCTTCGTTGTTATTGCCAAGTGATAATAATATACACATGATAGACTATGATTATATCTTTATTCATCTTGAATTTAGTAATAAGACATAAAGTGTAAACATCAAGACGTTAGGTTATAAATTTCTAAAACAATGATATTAAGCTTAAAACTCCTTCTTCACTAATGCTTTTGTGCTTTGTGGATTTTTTTTTTTTTTTAAATTGGAGCTAGACACCAATGCATGAATTCATTTGTTTGAAGCCAACAATAGTTATATTACAGCATACATAGTGGTTACACTTGTTGCATATTATTGGCAGATTATGCGCAAGTCAAATATGTAGTTTCATTTTTTCTTATAATGATGCAATGTATGTAACAATATTAGAAGAATCCATATAGATAAAAAAAACATTTTAGTGCACTTTCTTCTCTCATGGTTGTTTTTTTGAATGTTCATCGTGTTCTTTTGTGTTCTAGTTGTTTATATCATGATTGTATTAAATACACTCACTTATTTAGAAATGATGCTACGTCATTACTTGAATTCTCTTATATCATTGCTTCATTGTGATTGATAGTCGTTGGATTTAAACATTTCCATATCATATTTCTTGCACGTTTTTAAACAAAGTTTGCAATAAAACATCTCTCTCTTTCTTAAGGGTGCCCACTCTTGAAAAGAATAAGAGTGATATATTGTCTTGGTTTACCTCATGTGCATAGGCATATAATATATATGTATTGCAATGCAGTACGACTAGTAACACTTTTTTTAATGTAATAAGTTAGACTTAGGCAAGCTATATGTGATAAACTATTATTTTCAATGTTTATTGTCATTGTTTTCCTCTTGGTTATTTTTAGGCATGCCATTACTTGTGGCACTGTCTTATTTTGTTCTAAAATGATGATACCTAGACATCAATTTGCTTGCAAGGACTATGTTAATGAGCATACTTTCAATGAGAGCCTATATCTCTCCAACCATAACAAGAACTTTATGAATTTTATAATACTTGAAGACTTTTTTTCTAGGTGCAATGTTTCTATATTGAAATATGTTTGAGTTGACGAATATTATATTGCTACATTATAGTGTGTAGTGGTCATTGTAGAAATTACACAACATGCATGTATATCTTGGATTCACCCGATCTAACAATGTACTAAAGTTAAATATTGAATCACTTCTGCAAATATTTTGCGGAATTAAAAAAAACACAATTGCCAATCACATGAAGCAAAGAAGGATATATCAAAACCACAACACCAGATATTCCCAGGGAAAGCTTACTGCTCAAAACCCCTCTATCATATATTGTATATTCTTCTCACAAGAATCCTCCTGTATTCAGCTAATTGTCTCACAATGTCTCAGATAAAATTGGGCAAATACTCAGCCAATTTTCTACCTCCAGACAACCCACCTTGCTCATGCAGTTCCTGATGAATGCAATCCTTAATCACAAAGAATTTTAGCCTTCCTCAACTGCGTTGAGTATCATGGGCATCCTGTGGTGTTACTACACCTGGGTAGCCTGATAATATCACAACTGATAGTTACACTTCCATTTCACCTTGTCTCAACTGGGTCTACACTAGAACTGACATGCATGCAACTGATGTTAGTAAATCTTCAGTTGCATGTGAATTAATTAATATTTAATAAACTCGATTTCTAACTACTTGTATCTATAGTTACAACTAGCATAACTCGGTTTAACTCACTTAACTGAGTTAAACTATTTACAAGTTGCACAAATGATCTAGGTGGATATTGGTGGCCACTCGCCTATTCCACTTGGGGCCCCACCATTGTCTCTTTCAATTTTTCAAAACTTACTATTTTTAGCAGTTTTTCTGGTCCTGAACTTCTGGAGCTGTTTTGAGGCCCTAAACGACGTTTTTTGGGCATTGTTTGTCCAGCGAATATGATTCCATTCCAGAATTGATATTTGTGGCGACAGTTGTATTCCTCAGATAGATATTTCTAACGATGTATCATTTGCGTCAAACGGAGATAGTATGCCAAAGTTACATCCCCGGGAAGTTGAAACACCAATTTACCCAAACGGGGCCCATAGTTTTGGCGCTTCATCTCCTAGGGTTAGAGTTTTGGATGTTTAGAGTTCTTCATTGTTTCTCCATAATAAATAGGCCCTCAAGCCTCATTGTAACACATTTCAGAGGTCTATATCCGCCACATCTCTTCTCAAAGATTCGCTACCAGCACCCTAGCTATTTTATTTCCATTATGTTTGTAAGCATATTTCTGTTATTTGATATTAATAAAATGAAGCCTTATTTCCACTGCATCTCTATGTTTATGGTTATTTCTGTATTCTGTTGCGTTCCTGCATAAATCCGGATCAGTGGTATCAGAGCAGTCTATTTTTTCTCGATCCTTCTTTGCATGTCCCCAACAAAGTCGGGGTATAAGGAGTTAGTGCTCAATCTGGTGGAACCTTTGTAAGATCAACCTCGCAAACCCCGACGGACGCCCATGGGGGATGAAAAGAAAGATGAGGGAGTAGGTGATCTTATCAAAATATTGCTCGAGGAGGCCCTCGAAAAAAAAAAGGAACGCGATGATGGATAACTTTGCCCAGATCCTTCAACGACTACCCACCGGCGGCGCATCTGCATCCAGTAGCCACTTTGGAGGCGCGACTACCTTTAAGGTACAAGTAAAATTTGACATTCCCATATTTGAGGGTCAAATAGATGCAGATGTCGTATATAGATGGTTGAATCTATTAGAAGGATATTTCTCGGTTCATGACTTTTCCGACCAGGAGAAGATTATTTTTGCACTCCTCAAAGCTACCCCCCATGTCAAGGACTGGTGGGAAACCTACTGTGAAAAAAAGGACAAGACAGAACCCTCTCTGTTCTCAGCCGTACCCACTTAGAATTCTTTCCGAGATGCCATTAAGGAATAATATTATCCCGTGGGGAGCTATGAGGACAAGTACATACAATGGACCACGCTGCAGCAACAAAGGGATCAAGATGTGCATGATTTGATGAATATGTTCCATACCCTACGCACAAAGTTGGGTATCAAAGATTCAGAGAAACATTTGGTGCTAAAGTATCGCAGTTGTCTGCATAGATACATTCAGGAGGAAATGGAGTTCCTCGACATCTCCTCGCTTGGTACGGCATACCGGTATGCTGCCAAGATTGAGCAGAAATTCAAACAAAAGAAGCGAGACTTTGGATCTGCGAATCAAAAGCAGGGGAAAGGTGCCCATAAACCGCAGAACAGAGGACGAAGCCAAGGCATGGAGGCCCAAGACAACCTGCCAAAGCCACAAGCAAAGAACAACACTGTGAATCCAAAGAAGGACATGGGAAAGTGGTGTGAGTTCCATAAGAGCTCCACTCACAACACAAGTGAGTGTCAAGCCAAGCAGTCGCTGGTGGCCGAGATGAGGGCTTTTGAATCAGATGCATGCTCCGACTCTGAATCAGAACCTGACAAGGGGAATGACAAAGGGAAGCATATTATTGATGCGGAGCCCAACGCAACTATTGCTACTACAAAGATCCAGAAGGAGGAACCAGAAGATATAGAGGAGGCAGAGCGTCTCTTCCACTCCCAGATGTGGATAAAGGGTTCCCCGCTATGGTTCATTGTTGACAATGGGAGCCAAAAGAACCTCATCTCAGCAGATGTCTTGAAGCGGTTGGGCTTGCCGACCACAGCGCACCCACAACCATACACCATCGGGTGGCTTCACCAAGGACGGGATCTCCGAGTCAGCCAGCAGTGCCGCCTTCCCTATAGCATCAAGCCCTTCACGGATGAGGTATTGTGTGACATTGCTCCTATTGATTTTTTTGATCTATTATTAGGCCAACCATACTTTTGTATGAGTCCCGACCTCAAGTTGTTATTATTACTTTGGGAAATAAGTTGTACAGGATACCAGAGGTACCACCACCTCCCACTATCTCTTTGGTTACTACAAAACAATGCAGTAAGCTCATTTCCAAAACCAGGAAATTTGTTTTCCTGATGATCTGCCCCCAGGGCAAGAAGAAGATTGTGCCCACAACCTTTAGACATGGCTCCTCTGCACGACAACAACAAATGGAAAAGGTTGTGGAGGAGTATGGGGACATATTCACCTCACCCACAGGGGTGCCTCTACACTGTCAGGTCAAGCACCCCATTGACTTGACCCCAGGTGCGCCGCTACCCAATGGACCACTCTATAGGCGCTCTATTCTAGAGAATGATGAAATCAAGAGGCAGATTCAGGAGCTACTACAGAAAGGCCACATCCGGCCAAGTTCATCGCCCTATGGGAGCTCGATCGTGTTGGTACAGAAGAAGGATGGGACTTTGAGCCTCTGTATTGACTATCGGGCGCTGAACAAGATTGTTGTCCGGAATAGGTACCTGATCCCACGGATTGATAACCTTCTGGACCAACTCAAAGGGGACAAATATTTCAGCAACATCGACTTGAAGTCTGGGTATCACCAGGTACCAATCGAACCCTCTAATGTGTGGAAGACCGCCTTCAAAGCTAAGGAGGGCCTTTTCGAATGGCTCATCATGCGTTTTAGTTTGACAAATTCTCCCTCAACCTTCATGAGGTTGATGGATGACATCTTGCGTCCATTCACCAACTCATTTGTAGTGGTATACTTGGATGACATTCTGATCTTCAGCCTGACTTGGGAATAGCACCTCCACCACATCTGAGAAGTCCTCCAAACACTACGACAACACAAGTTGTGTGCCAATTTGGAGAAGTGCACTTTTGGCATGACCGAGGTTCAATATTTGGGATACATTATTGATGAAAGGGGGGTCCATGTGGATCCAACCAAGATCCAAGTCATTTGGGATTGGCCAGCCCCAACCACCCTAACAGAGCTTTGCAACTTTCTGGGTCTTGCTAATTTCTACCGCAGGTTCGTCTTGGGATTCTCTCATATCACTTGGCCCTTGAGTCAAGTCACCAAGGGAGGAGCGAAAGCAAAATTATTTGGCCTAATCGGGCCGTGCTGCCGAGAATTGGTGTTATTGCCTATTCTACCAAAGGCTCGTTACTACCGGTACTCTGGCAAACAACCATTTGAGATCGACACAGATGCCTTTAACTATGCTATTGGGGCAGTTCTTACTCAACAGGCATCCGTTGGCATATCACAAGAGACATTTTCCTACCTACCCCGTGAAAGTATCCACATATGATAATAGTGTATTCCATCAGGCAAGCGAGCGACAATGGAAGCATTACATTTTGGAAGGGAGACAATCATGTATACGTAATTAACGAATTCTAATTCATATGTACATTAAAAGGGAAGTCGTTAACGATCGGCTACCTATGGTCCACATATTCAAAATTTCATTTGAACATCAAGTTAAGAAGGTGTTTTCTGTCACTGCCAGTATCTACCTCAGCCGACCACCCGATCGTGGCCATAACCACCGTTCTCAACTCTTGTGGGCATGAGAGTTCTGATTGGCCGCTTCTCTACCAGAGTGATCCAGAATTCAGCCACACATACATGGCACTCTTGGGGGGTATGCAAGTTCCAAATTTTCACCTCCAAGATGTATTGTTATGTCACCTAAGACACCTTTGTGTTCCTTCAAGCGAGCGCGCCAAGATGGTATTGGAAGCGCACTACAGTCGATTCGCTAGGCATTTTGGGGTCGAGAAAACAGTGGAAATACTGCAGAATTATTTCTATTGGCCGAACCTTCGACAAGATGTCGGGAAGTACATCAGATCCTGCACTGCTTGCGCCATTGCCAAACCGACCATCAAGAAGCAAGGGCTCTATACTCCGCTACCTACCCCTAATCGACCTTGGGAATCCATCTCATGATTACATGTCATGCTCACTTATTACACAAACTAATTTGAGCGATGGTTTATCGACGTATTCTCCAAGATGGCCAATATGGCGGATGGCCAATATGGTACCAGAACACAGAAGAATATCAACAGTAACAATGGCTAAATCTTTTTGAACGAGTGTACTGGGATCTCACAATTTATCATAATGTATCAAGCATAATGGGTTTTCAACATTTTTGTCCAGCCTGTCAACGTTGGACAATGTTTTACCAAGTCCAGCCCATCCCCAACCCATGGCTAGATGTATGCTGCCACCGCACATTTACACACATCCCCGTGCATGTACATTCAAAGCATCCACGCACATGGGACGAGAGCCTCCCCTATGTACAACACAGTTATAACCGAGCTCTCCACAGTTCAATTGGCCATAGCCCCTTTCAGGTGGGCTTGGGATTCCAGCCACTATGTCCCATTGACATAGCCATGCCGTTTGCAGCTGCTCAGGCCGATTCAGCGCACGTCCAGTCTGAAGTTGACAAAGCAAGTAGCTTCATCGAGCGCATTCAACACATCCGCCAATAGGTTCATGATATATTGGACAGAGCCAATGCGAAGTACAAGCAGCGCCATGATCAACACCGGGTGCCACACAACTTCCAGGTGGGCGACAAAGTATGGCTGCATTTGCAGAAGGAGCGCCTCACTGGACCTCACCGCAAGCTTCGCCCGCTCCGATACGGGCCGTACACCATCACCAAGGCTGTAGGGAACAATGCTTTCGAGCTTAGCATTCCACCATTCCTTGGTCTCGGCACTCCAAAGATCTAACAAAACCCGCCTTCGTCCCTACTTCCCACCTCTACTGGACACCTCTGACATTACAGAAGAACTCACACCAAAAGAGTTAAACCCATGCTGCATGGAACAGGCCACCACAGACTGTATCATGGACATGCAAATCAAGAACACTCGCTAACAAAAAATCTAGCTGTATCGGGTTTTCAAAGCTGGCCAACTCCTCCAACAAGGCAAGTGGTTCACCAGGGACCAAGTTCAGCAGAAGTTTCCTCATCTCATGGAGGAACTCAACGCAATGGGGACCATTACTTCCTAAGAGGGGAGGAATGATCTAGGTGGATATTGGTGGCTACTTGCCACTCTCATTCCACTGGGGCCCCACCATTGTCTTTCAGCTTTTCACAACTTACTGCTTAGTAGTTTTTTGTCCTGAACTTGAGCGTTTTCGAGCCCTAAATGACGTTGGGCTTCGAAGCCCAAGAACATGATTCCATTCCAAATGATATTTTTACACATTTGCAGTCCCCAACAGACTTTTCAATACGGTCATGCGTCAAACAAGAGATAGTATGCTTTGTTGATACCTGGGTAGTTGAAACACCAATTTACTGAACGAGACCCATAGTTTTGGTGCTTCATCTCCTAGGGTTAGGGTTTTAGAAATTTAGAATTCTCCATTGTTTCTCCATAATAAATAGGCCCTCGAGCCTCATTTTTACCACGCTCGTAGGTCCGTAGCCACATCTCTTCCAGGATTCTACCAAGACCTTGGGGGCCATTTTTATTTCCATTATGTTTGTAAGCATATTTCTGTTATTTGATATTAATGAAATGAAGCCTTATTTCCGTTGCATCTCTATGTTTATGGTTATTTCTATATTCTGTTGCATTCCTGCATAAATCTGGATCAACAAACTCATGCATCACTGCATTTCGAACACTTCCGAAATTGAATAGCCTCCAAACAACTGAATCAGTATAATGCATTTGTCATCAAAGTCTTCTGACTTTCTGGTACCTATTGTACATGTCTACTAGATCCTTTGCGTTGTTGACATCTACATCCATGCACTCTGCACTTGTTGCCAACTCTGATCTTCGCTCCAGTATCTGACACTGTCACTTTGATTTCATGTCCTCTCGACATTTGACCATATCAATCTAACTAATCCTGCTACTGTTGTACTATGGGCTCCTCGTAGCCAGGTTCGATTCATGAGACCCACATCATCTCAATGAATCCTGCCCAAAATTTCTTCTTGGGATTAATCTTGCATGTCGCCCCACCTCAAGCCTGGTGGTATAGTTGCATGCACTCCCTCTGCCCATCTGGCTCAAAATTTCTCTGCATGAGTGGTTCCTCCCACTCCATGCTCCTCCGCATGTGGCTTCTCCACATCTTGAGGTTCATTCTTACCTGCATGCAAATCCAGCTCCCTCTCAAGTGTAAATTGCATGGCTTTCTCACACTTCCCAATGGTTGGAAGCTCTGTAGAAATCGCATCTACATCAATTCTATAGAAATTATTCACACGAATTCCAATATTCTTGGCTTGTCCTGTTGCTTTTTGTTTAAGGAACACCTTTCCTTTTCCAACTTGTGCACATTGTAATTGTCCCGCCATCGCAAAATTTTCTAACAAAAGAGATGATTTTAAATCGATGATATCTCCCTCATCCGAACTCTGATTCGACCAAATTTTTTTTTTCAATTTGGGTATTTTTTCGCAAAGAATCCAAATATTTTTTTTTTTGAAAATTTTGCATCAAAATTTTCAGATATTCTCTGCAAAATCGCGCACCCAAATAATTCTTGCTCTCATACCATGTAGAAAATTTATAACACAGCTCCGATACCAAGTAGAAATTATACAACACGAATGTATATCTTGAATTCACCCGATCTAACAATGTACTAAAGTTAAATACTGAATAACTTCTACAAATATTTTGCGGAATTAAAAACAACACAATTTCCAATCACATGAAGCAAAGAAGGATAGATCAAAACCACAACACCAGATATTCTTAAGGAAAGCTTACTACTCAAAACCCCTCTATCATATATTGTATATTCCATAAGGAATCATTAAACAATCACATACAATTCTTCTCACAAGAATCCTCCTATATTCAGCTAATTTTCTCACACTGTCTCAGATAAAATTTGGCCAATACCTAGCCAATTTTCTACCTTGAGACAGTCTGCCTTGCTCACGCAGTTCCTGATGAATGCAATCCTTAATCACAAATAATTTCAACCTTCCTCAACTGCGCTGAGTATCATGGGAATCCTATGGTGTTTTAACTACACCTGGGTAGACTGCTAATATCACAACTGATAGTTACAATTCCCTTTCACCTTGTCTCAACTGGGTCTACACTGGAACTGACATGCATGCAATTAATATTATTAAATCTTCAGTTGCATGTGAGATCACTACATGTGAATTAAGTAATATTTAATTCACTTTATCTCTCAGTACTTGTATCTTCAGTTACAACTAGCACAACTGAGTTTAACTCACTTAACTGAGTTAAAATATTTACAACTTGCATAAACTATTGCACCATTGCACTTTGAACCCTGTTACAACTAGAATCACTCTGTTACAACTATAATTACTCTGCATCTCCCACCAACCAACTTCTAACTCAAAATTCACTTAGCTAACTACTTTTTCCACTTTAGTTAACTATTTCAAGTCCATATTGAGAATAGATTACAGTTTACTGTCCATCTAAATTAAGGGATAATAAAAATAGACATGCACCTAAAAATAGCATGTGTGGGCCCCACTCTAGTGTAGGTACTTAATGTCACTAGGATCATGGGTGTTGAATGTTGTTTCTGGATTTAATAATTTATTTGTGTATTTGTCCTTGTCTTCTTTATGACAAAACATGCTACTCACAATTGTGCTAATTGAAAAAAAAATAGGGGAGGTGGGAAGCAAAGGAAAGGATGAGGGGAGGAGACTACACTTTGTATGGAAAATTTCATAGTCTTCTCCAATAATACTTGTTGATTTAATACTCGAATTTTTGTGTGGATCTTCCATTGTAATCAGAAATTGCGTTGGAAAAATTGCATATTTGCTCAATTCCATTTATGGCAACAAAATATTCTTTTGCATTACATGAGTCAATTTTTGAAGAGATGGGTTACAAATTGTCTAGATTCCATTTATATAGATTGCAACATTTCTGGTACTACCTAGGAGATTGTATTTTTGACACATTTTTTTTTCTACTTTACTTTTGTTATACATCAGTTGAAATACAACAATCAATTGTAAATCACTTCCACCATTGCTTACACACAAACATGGTGTTGCTTTACAATCATTGCATACTGAATTGACTTCTGAATAACTTCAAGATCTCCATCGAGTTACTGATGTTGTGACATATTTTCAAGGATTGTCTACACCTACTTCTGATTCTACTGCTTCAACAATTAACTTGTGGGGAGATGTTTTTTTTCATCAAATGGTTTTCTAATTGGTTTTCAATACCAATCAATGTCTGGTTATTTACAAGTGGATAACCATATCTACGCTTCAACCATGATATCCATGGCTATCAGTTTAATATTTTTTACATAACCAGAATCTTGCTTGTGGCCACTTTGACCACTCCTTCAATATCACACAATGAACATTGAATCACCCAATTCTATATCAATTTATCCATGCATTCCTGCACACTGTTCCTCCCTTGTAAAGTATGACATGGTTTCCATTAAAAAATTCCTATTAGAATAACGTTTCTTGATTCATGATCACATTGTAGGTGATTTTCATGACTCATTGTTCAATTCTATTTTCATAGTTGCACCTTGGTTTGACATGTTTTTCATGATAAAAATAATTGCACAAACCTTCTACAATTTCTCTGCTCGTAAAGATGTTAGATCTATCAAATAATTGGAAAATAACCTTGATACCAAAAAAATTGAATAAGAGCAATGTGTAAACAATTGGCAAAGTTATATTATCAACCTATAAATGCCATATGCAAATGGACATATATAGGGAAATAATTTCTCGATCCAATGGATATGTGAAATACTTAATATTAACATATATTTTTGGAACGAAACTATCAAATATATTTCTTTGTGATTCTACTCATCAAATATTTCATCAAAAACACTTTATCTTATGAATTTTCCTATGTCCACATCACATGCACACCTTTATGCACTTTTGCAACTTAATGGTGTTTATAGTGTTAATGATTCATATAGTATAGATACAATTCTCCAAAAAATATTGAGAACACCAAATTTCAATGTCATTTCAAGTCTTACTACTAGACATCATTTACACATACAATCCAATGTTGGTACACCATGTAGCCAAGTAGACAATGGTTTCATTGATAATAAAACATCGACGAGCATAAAATACATTGAGTTGTCTAGACATTTCACATTATCAAAATAAAAGTCTCTTTCTCCACTATTCAATAAGAAACATGACAAGTCAATACTTGTTCGTCCTTCCAACAAATCTAATAACCATTCTAATCAATTGAATCACTTGAAACATGAAATGCGTGCATATGGTTCTTAAGTATCCCAAGAATAGAAAAAACATTTGCAATCAATTAAATCAATTGAGGCATATTTGTATTCAATGCAAGACACACCTACACATGTATGTTGTATTTGTTATAGGTTGCATTTTGAGAAAGATATGCGGCTTGTGAACAATAGCACTTTGACAAATTTTCATGCACTCACAACTAAAGTCGACGCGAAACTGATCAAAGTCAATGAAAAAATCTACAAATCTTGCAATACTGCAATAATCAATGGAAAATCCCCCGGATGCAGGTGCCCACCAATGATCTCATGCGCCATTGGGCAGCCATGTGGAGGGACACTTGGCTGCTCCATGTGACTGCATATGGAAAGAAGGACCGCTATAAATGCTGGCGTGAGGGAGTCATTAACTCGGCCTCCGCCACCTTCATCCCAACATACTAGCTCTACAACTCATTAAGGTCGCATGCCATGGCCATTAAGCCAGTCACCTCTGTTCATTTTTCCTCACTTTAGCTCTCGGTGCATTTGTTTGTCAATTTCCCTCCGCCTCTGGTGTAAGGTCCTCATTCGACCAGCCTCAGCCTTCCCTCTGGAATTTTTTCTTCTCCAGTGTTCTCTACGGCTCCCTCCTGGTCCTACAATTATGCTCCTTGGAAAAATATGCCTCGACGCCACAGAATGAGGTGCAGAAGGGCTAGGGGGCGTGGCCAGCCTTCCCGTCCTCTTCTTTCGCTCTCCCAGGGTCGTGACCTGAACCTCTCGGTTGGATGGAATGAGCATGAAATGACTCCCCCTGTCAACTTGACTGGCCAGCTCTCTCTACAGCTCCCTAATCCTTCTTTTGCTACCTCCATCTCCCACAGCAAGAAGAGGCCGCGTAAATCTACCATTCCTCTCGAGCCTGCTTTCATCCCCCGCAAGATGAAGGCTCTCCTGGTGCAAAGCGCCTCTAGCGGCAGCAAGGACTCCAGCGATAGCTCTAGCAACAATGAAGGTAGTAGCTCGAACCATGAGGCCAAAAACAAGATGGAACAATTGAGTTTGCAAGCTACCTCCTCGGCTAAGCTCGACTCTCCAGTGTCACCACATCCTAAATATTCTCACCACGTGCCGCGCAAGGAAACGGATGACGGGTTCTACGTGTGCAGAATTGAGGAATAAGTTCCTACCTCTAGAAAAAATAATGCAGGTTCACCTTAGTTTCAGTTTTTTAATATTCGCTAGCATGCTCATGTTTTTGAATTGTCTACTGTGTGACTCGTGTTCTATTTTGGTAACTAAATCTGTTGGTTTCCCGCTTCGGGCATCATTTACTCTCTGGTTTTTAAGGACTGGTTTCCCCGTCCAGGTTAGTCCAAATTTTGGTAGAAAAATGTTGAAACTTCCCTCTAGATTGGACTTGTCAAATCCACAGGAAGAGACCTATAATTTTTTTTTCAACATGATATAATAGAATTAGCTTAAATTAGAAAAAAAATAAAAATAATAATCAATGGAAAATTGCCTAAATTCGCAGCACCTTTACATATCCTCCGAAACGAAAAATTGTTTTTTGTTGCCGAGTTGACAAATTTAAAAGAGAAATTGGTGGCACCAAGAATGACCTTCTCAAAAATACGATAACTTGGATAAAAAAGATCGCAAATAAGACTAACATGCACAATCATAAATTTTCCTGCCAATTTGAACAAAGTTCAAACAACTCTACCTTGAAGTATTGGTGAGTGCATGACAGTTGCATTAATGATTAAAAGAAAAATAAAATACAAGAATGTATACTTGTTCGGAAATGTTCAACCAAAAAAGGTAATGGATTCCTTACGCAACTTGTGCAATACAACTCTTTACAAAAATGAACAAATCATGATAAACAATGAGTGGCAAGACCATTTTGATCAGCATAAATGAAATTACGAGAACATTAGCTCAGAATTTCATGAAGTAGGCTCACCATGTGTTGAGAATGATCTAGAGCTAGAATCGGAAACATTTGTGCATGGTTACTCAGAAGCCCACTTAATCCATGATCTTAATACACAAATATAACAAATTGCACCTTCCGAAGGATACAAGCCATTGGGTAGCTTCCAAGACAAGTTCTCTGAAGAACATAATTTTCCAACATTGTTTTATGGCTACAATCGACCTATTTATGTGGTCAACTCATATCAGCAAATTGTACAATGGGAACTATTACACAAGTCTGAATAATTCTCAACACATGTCACAAATATATTTTTTAAGGAAATTTGTATATTTGTAGACCGGGTTTCCAGTTCATCCTAGATTTTCATTCGCAAAGGAGAACTAAGAGGGAAAACACTAATCGTTAGAGATTTCAAATACCAAAACAAACTTAAAAAATTTCAATCACCAATTTCATATCAATGTCTGAAAAGCATTCACACATCTCCTTATTACTTTGAAAACATACGAAAAGACATATTTGCAATGATACATCAACTCAGTCCACCAACATTTGTTGTTACATTCACTAGTGTTGAGCACCTTTGGGGTCCATTTATAGATGAATTGTTAGGTCCCTATAATACTAGTGTATCCCCTTACTTTTATTATTAGTATAGCCCCCTTATTGTCATTTTTGTGCACCATAGAAGCCCATTATTCTTATTTTTGTGTCCTTACATTGCTATTGTTATGGCAGATAGGATTATATTGTGACCCACTAGACTCCTATATATAGAAAGGAGGTTTTTTCATTTGTATCATCCAAGAATTGTTCATTTATGTAATGTAAAGGAGCTTTCCCCCTCGAAGAGGCTGATTTCTAAGGCATTTACCTCTTCTATTTTGTGAGTTGGTTTCATAACATTTGGTATTAGAGCTTTGGATTCTAGGGTTTCGCTGCTACAAACATATCATCTTGGAATTTTCGCTGAAACTTTTTTTCTACGAAGGTTCAGAAGCTAAAAAAAACCCATTTGAGACACAATTCTAAGGCACGTCATGTAAAAATTTCAGCTATTGGTTGAAAATATTTTTAGAGATATAATCTGTAGAAGTTAGGGTTTTTGTAGGCTCCATAATTTCATCTCAAACAAGTGGCCGAGGGAAAATCGTCATAATTTTCGTTTCAGACATTGGATTGGAGTTCTGTAAAAAGTGACTGAAAGCGTCATAATTTTCGTTTCAGACATTGGATTGGAGTTCTGTAAAAAGTGACTGAAAGTGCACAGAGTTTAGTTTAATTTTTTATCAATTTTAGAGTTTAAGGTCAAAACATGGACTCGTGGCACGTCGTACAATTTCACTCTATTGAACAAATCCATAATTGGGTCATTGTGGGATATTGGACAAACTTTTCCTTGAAGAATCCAAATCGGGTATGACCTGTGGCATTGGAAATAAGACTCAGAGGGATACTGCACGACTGAAGTTCATATCTTGAAGATCCAAAAGCATAGATATACATCAGGTTCAATATCGAGCTCCTCAAAAGCAAAACAATAAAGTTGTGTTTTAAAAAAAAAAATCATAACCTTTGTTTAAAAAATTAGTATGAAGTGATTCCAAGGGCATACTGAAGCATTGTTATCAGTATTGGGTTCTATAATTCCTCCCAAAAATAATTATACACCAATTAAGCCATCCGAAAACTCTACTATGACGCATGAAGAGGAATAATTGCAGTATGCTATATCAAAATTACGGTACCAAGTGCAACAAATTTCAATCTCACAAAGAGCAGCCAAATATGACATAGATGGTTTAAAAGAAAACATGGAGACTAAGGTGGATGGTTTGAAGAATGACATAAAAGCTAATATGGATGATCAAGCAGTGTAAGATCACATCGAGCATCAACAATAAGTTCTCCAACTCTTAAAGGATAACCTAACTTTGGTGCATAATCGAATGAAACAACATGTAGATCAACATCACAATGAAAAAATTTTGGATGTAGGTGACTAGGTATTTTTATGACTACAACCATACAAACCAATGTCCCTCAAGAAATTTAAGAAGTATAATAAAGTATCTCTAAAGTACTATGTTACTTACAAGGTGTTGCAAAATATTGATACTATGGAATACAAATAGGAGCTGCCTGCATCTTCCCGAGTGCACCGAATTTTCCATGTTTCATGCTTAAAGAAGTTTATAGGTGACAAAATCCCAGTTCAAACAATATTTCTAGCACTTGAAGAGGAAGGAAAAATCATATTGGAACATGATGCAGCCATGGAAACAAGAACTCAATAACTACAAAATTGATCAATTTCAGAGTATCCTAGCAAGTGGAAGAACTTACCTGCTGAAGATTCCACATGGGAGGATGAGAAGCAATGATACGTCAACTCAATCCACCAGCATTTGTTGTCACCTTTGGGGTCCATTTATAGATGCATTGTTAGGTCCCTATAATAATAGTGTATCCCCTTACTTTTATTATTAGTATAGCCCCCTTATTGTTATTTTTGTGCCCCATAGAAGCCCACTATTTTTATTGTTGTGCCCTTACATTGTTATTGTTATGTCATATAGGATTATATTGTGACCCATTGGACTCCTATATATAGAAAGGTTTTGTCATTTGTATCATCCAAGAATTGTTCATTTATGTAATTTAAAGGAGGTTTCCCCCTCGAAGAGGCTGATTTCTAAGGCATTGATCTTTCTTTTCTTCTATTTTGTGAGTTGGTTTCATAACATTTGGCATCAAAGATTTGAATTCTAGGGTTTCGCTGCTGCAAATATATCATCTTGGAATTTTCGCTGAAACTTTTTTTCTACGAAGGTTCAAAAGCTAAAACAAAAACCCATTTGAGATACAATTCCAAGGGATGTCGTGTAAAAATTTCAGACATTGGTTGAAAACATTTTTAGAGATATAATCTGTGGAAGTTAGGGTTTTTGCAATCTCCATAATTTCATCTCAAACAGGTGGCCAAGGGAAAATCGTCATAATTTTCGTTTCAGACATTGGATTGGAGTTCTGTAAAAGGTGACTAAAAGTGCACAAAGTTTAGTTTCTTTTTTATCTATTTTAGAGTTGAAGCTCAAAACATGGACTCGTGGCATGCCGTAAAAGTTCGCTCTACTGAACCAATCCATAATTGGGTCATTGTGGGATATTGGACATAACTTTTCCTTGAAGAATCCAAATCAGGTATGACCTGTGGCATTGGAAATAAGACTCAGAGGGATACTGCAAGACATAATTTCATATCTTTAATATCCAAAATCATAGATATACATCAGGTTCAATATCGAGCTCCTCAAAAGAAAAAAGAAAAAAAAGTTGTGTTTAAAAAAAAAATTGCATAACCTTTGTTTAAAAAATAGGTATGAAGTGATTCCAAGGGAATATTAAAGCATTGTTATCAATATTAGTTTCTATAATTCCTCCAAAAAATTATTATACACCCTTTAAGCCATAAAGAGGAAGAATTTTTGTATGATATATTAAAATTATGGTACCAAGTGCAACAAATTTCGATCTCATAAAGAGCAACCAAATATGACATATATGGTTTAGAAGCAAACATGTAGGCTAAGGTGGATGGTTTGAAGGATGACATGAATTCTAATATGGATGATCAAGCAGTGTAAGATCACATCGAGCATCAACAATAAGTTCTCCAATTCTTAAAGGATAACCTAACTTTGGTGCAGAATCAAATAAAACAACATGTAGATCAACATCACAACGAAATAATTTTGGATGTAGGTGACTGGGTATTTTTATGACTACAACCATACAAACCAATGCCCCTCAACAAATCTAAGAGGTATAATACATTATCGCTAAAGTACTATGGTACTTACAAGGTGTTGCAAAATATTGGTACTAGGGAATACAAATTGGAGTTTCCTGCATCTTCCCAAGTGCACCAGGTTTTCCATGTTTCATGCTTAAAGAAGATTATAGGTGACAAACTCTGAGTTCAAACAATATTTCTAGAACTTGAAGAGGAAGGAAAAATCATATTGGAACATGAAGCAGTCATGGAAACAAGAACTCGGCAACTACGAAATCGATCAATTTCAGAGTATCCCAAGAAGTGGAAGAACTTACCTGCTGAAGATTCCACATGGGAGGATAAGAATTTTATAGATAAGCATCCAGAAATAATAAAGCGTTGAGGAAAGCACTTGTTTGAAGGAGAGGGGCATGTTAGGTCCCTATGATACTAGTGTATCCCTTACTATTATTGTTAGTATAGCCCCATTATTGTTATTTCTATGCCCCATAGAAGCCCACTATTGTTATTGTTGTGCCCTTACATTATTATTTTTATGTTGGCTAGGATTATATTGTGACCCATTGGACTCCTATATATAGAAAGGAGGATTTTTCATTTGTATCATCCAGGAAATGTTAATTTATGTAATGTAAAGGAAGTTTCCTCCTCGAAGAGGTTGATTGCTAAGGCGGATATCTATATTTTCTTCTATTTTGTGAGATGGTTGCATAACATGCATTGAAGACACAAAGTTCTAGCAATTCAACAAACCAAAGTAATGAAACTTTGAATGAATTCATTGACAGGTTGATCAGTCACCCAGTTATTTGTAGTCACTATTATAGAAAGAGGATCTTAGCCGTCCACACTTTGATCACAAAAAACAATCAACTATTTGGGCAAGTGCAAGACTATATTTTTATTACAGAGTTCCAAAGTAAAGGAACTGAACATGACCATGGATCGCTTTGGATTAAACATGCACCAATATATCAAAATTCTCCTAAAATTGATGTTATTTCTTTCATTGATATTTATTTTACTTGTGATTCAACAATGTTATCAAATCAAATGATTCAAATACAAACTCATCATCACACAAAAACTTTCAAAAAACACAAACATTCTAGTTGTATATTTGGTTTTCCTTTTCCACTAATGCGTGAAACTTATATCCAAAAAAATTTATGCAATAATGATAATGAAAATCAATAAATGAAAAAAATATATATTCTTCTCTTTTACATAACAACAAATGCCCAAAAGACATGAAATTTTATACTTTCTTGGCCAATATTTTTTTTTTTCTAATTTGGTCTACTCCTATTATTAATAATACAAAAGTTACATCGAGGTCTTAGCCTTCGAAATTCTTGCCCAATGAAGCAGCATTCTGTCAAATAAACACCTTAAGACTGACCATAAGTTTTCAAAAACTAGACTAAAACCCCTATTAAGAGACTGACATTCCTAGCAAAGCCGCCCACAAAGGGAAACCGGCTATGAGACATAGTGACTGAGATAATAGATGGAGAAACATAAGCGCCAAAGCACAAAAAAGCAAACCCAGACTTACAATTAACCGTCAAAAACCTGAAGGTGCTTTCCGGAAGCCTATTATTCAGGGGATTGTTCTTCAATGATAAGGCAGCCATAGTCTTGGTTGTCTTCATCCTGCATCGGGAAGTCGTCGAGGACCTTGGAATCGCCATCCTTAAAATTTCTCGTGCTACCCAAATTTCTAGTGCCATGGACCTCAGTGCCGCAAAGATCCTCTTGATGCAGATTGGGACCGGGGGAAGAGGGCAGAAGGTCAATAGGTCCTTGCTCCTTAAGCCCGCCCATAGCCTGAATATTCTGCTGCTCAGAGTCAGCGAGAATGTCAAAGGTGAAATTGGCGACCAAGGTGACACTGCAGTTGGCGCAAGGAAAGCGGAATTGCGCGTTGTGGGAGTGAGAATGCTCAGACCTCTGGCCTCGGCCGCTTCGCGTCTCAGGATAGCGCCCAATGTGAAACTCAGAAGAATTCGAGGTCGAGCCAGAATTGGAAGAGGAAGGCCAACGGGCGATCCATCCACGACTTGCCCCTCTTCTGGACCTCATACGGTGTCGAACTCTCGGCATGTTGCAGACGGTAGTCAAGGCACAGTGCAAATATTCTGAGCTGAGGTTGGAATCACGGTCAGCAAAAGACAGCAAGGGCATGTGAGGAACAAAATCACAAACAGAATGCCAAATTGGCGAGGAGTTACAGAAAGGGCTACTGGTATAATGGATACCAGGCTCAAGCTCAAGGCAACAGTTAAGAGCACAGTGTTTCCCCACGCCAGACCGAGACCATGGATCAGTAGTCGCCTTGGAGCATCTAGCCCGCAGAGGAGGAACAGATATGCATCGAGAGTGGGGCGTCATGTTTGAAATGGTATGAGTCTGTCATATGAGGACGCTCTGCATTAATATGGCATTAAATATGATCGTTGAGATGTAAATACAAAGAAGACCTGTGGGCAGGGTGGTGGTGGCACCAATCCACACGCAGACCCGCCAAATCTCCCCACGCTCCAACGTCCATGACTCTTTAAACACCCGCATCCAGGGCTTTCTTGGCCAATATTGGTATTACGAACAAAGAATATATATTTCTCCTCCGCTCCTACATTTTTTTCCCCATTGTACTATTGAAAATAAGTCCTTGTGATATTTGGATAAATGAATTTGAAAAATCATTTCTCCATTGTGGCAAGAAAACACAAATTCATATTTTATATAGATGCATATTTTTCTACGACATATTGTAGTTCTTATAAGACAAAGATGGACCGCATAATGGCATCTTCTTTCAACCGAATCCGAGGAGATTTCTTATCTAACAATAGCGGAAAAATTGAAACTATTCGTAGAATTGGAAATGCATTTTTGAATTTTCAACAAATTTCAAGTATATAAGATGTTCACATTATACTCTCATTGCCTTTGTACTCATCGTCTAGAAAAATTATTGTTATTAACATTGCTCCAGCTGAAAAATGATCATATGTCCTTAAAAGGCCTGGTTTGTTGCAATATGAACATGAAAACTCAAAAGATATTTTTTGCAAACCAATCATTGATAAACATGTGGCACAACCCATTGAACTTGAAAAAAAAAATATTAGAAGAATATGTTTCTTCCTATATAGTCGAGAAAACCACAACAACAAAAAAATGCACATGTGCCATATGATTCGTTCGGTAAAATGAACAAAAGGACCCCGAAAACCATTATAGAGAGGGAATGACGCTTTATCTTCCATAGAGAGAATCTGAATGCACTCTAAAATATTCTAATGTGACTTGGACCGAAGCATACTTGTCTCAAAAGAACATTTCTTCTACCATTGAAAAATGTTTTTTCCATTCAATATCTCCATGGGGTGACATTAGCCTTGCTTCTACAACAAATGCATCCAAATATGAAGAGGTACTTGTACTCAATCTGCCATCAAAAAATAACACAAGGACTTGTTTCCATGAAAAATATGACATACAACATGATCTAATGCAAAAAATTAAATCTAGGGACATGCATATTTCAAATGCAAATAACAATGACTATAAAGCATCCTTTTATTTTGAGCACAACATCATATCACAAAATTAGGAGAAAACTAAACAAAGAACAACAATTTATATTGAAACCAATAGTACTTTGGAAAAAAACAATCCATGCAAGTGACTTTACTTCTTTGTCACTGGGGCTGAGCAACAAGAAAAAAATTCACTGCACAAGAACTTTATCACGCACTAATGTGCTACAATAACAAAGACCTTCAAAGTGACCCTCTTAAAAGGAAAGGCCTCATAGTTGCATTCACTAGAAATGATGCATATATTGAAGATGGTGTCACAATGCATTCATCTTTGCACCTACCACTTTCATCATCTAACATGATGCCATTGAGTTCTAACAAACTTTATATGTTAAGCAAAGAATATTCAAAACTTATAATTTTATCATAGATGAAGCATTATTGATTGGGTCTCAGTTGCTATATAACATTGACAAACATCTTCGTGAAATCATGCACACATCGACCACACCATTTGGCACCCTTGACATAATATTTTGTGATGATCTATGCCAAGCACAACCTATCCATGATCATTGGATATTTGAGCATCCAAGTCTTAAAGAAACTAGTATTCCTTACAAATTTTGGAAAGATAATGTTGTCGCTTTTGAACTAAAACAAGTGATGTGACAAGAAAACAAAAAAACTGTGTTTTCATTAAATAGAATTAGAACTTGTTCACATACTATCGACGATATTGAATATTTGAACAAGCATCATTATATATGCCCACCAAGTGATCTAACATTTGCATACTTGTTCTACTTGAACAAAGATGTACAAAAACACAATGAAAAATTATTATCTCTCGTTGACGCAAAAACTATAACATTGAGTTCAAATGACAAAACAATTAGATAATTAAACATATATAGCTACACCAAGACCAAAATGCAATAGTCAGTTGTCATTTTGCTAAAAGATAATATGCTCTTCAAATTTATTGGTGGAAATTTTGATATTAATGACGGTTTGGTCAATGGCGCTGAAGGGATTTTTAGAGCATTAGCAACAAATAATAATGGTGCAATTTGGATTGAATTTATCGATCCAACAGTTGGCAATGTCCAATGAAAAAAATTACAAAATTTGTTCAGAAATAACATAATGTATAATTGGACGCCTATTACCAGAGTCTGTAGACACAGTCAATCAAATAACAATCATATCTACACAAGAGAACAATTCCCAGGTCAACTAGCACATGCACGAACCATACATAGATCACAAGGCTTGACAATGGATAGATTAGCATTTGAACCAAAAAGAGTTAGAAAACATGGACGTGTCTACACATCACTTTCATGTGTAAAAAATATTGAATCCCTGTATCTAATTAACAAACTAGAACAAAGAAACTTCACTCTCTCTAGCAAAGTTTCTATTGAGCTACAAATACTTAGACAAAATGCTCCCCTCCAACTTGAGTATAGTTTACAGTCAACAAAAACAAATGACTAGTTCAAAATATGTTCATTGAACACATGTAACCTCTCGTTGCATTTCAAAGATATTATTGTTGACTATGATCTAATGAATGTTGATATCCTTTGTTTCCAAGAAACAAAAACAAGTGCAGCTCCACCAAACCCAATGTTCGTAGTAAAATATAATCACACACAGCTATTACATTTACATGGAATTCTAACATGTTACACAAGAAACCTCATAGTTCACAATGTCTTCATGTACACAAAAAAATCATATTGAATAATAATCGTTTTATTCCATTTTTAAGAACATGCTATTGCGATTGAAAATGTCTATTGTACACCAAATGTAGCAATAGAGGAAATCATTGATTTAATCAAATAAATTTTAAAACATGTGCCAAAAAAACTATCAAATTTCTATTGTTGGTGACATCAATATGGACATGCAGCCTACATAATAATTGTGGACAAAAAGAATATTTTCATTTATGCAACAGAACGATTTCAAAGGACACACAACAACAACAACAACAATTGATTATGCCTCAATGCTTGACCACTTTTGGAAAAATATTGCAAATAGACATGTCTCCTTCCATGTCTTTGATGTCTACTGGACTAACCATCACACTATTTTTCTCAGTCTACCTTCGTTATACAATTGATCCACTATTGCAATGTTAATATGACTAAATCCAAATGTTCAATGTTCATATATGTTCTAAAACCTTTGAAACTGAAAAAACAACGACAACAATATATGCATCATAACTAAAGAATCAATCATCTACTTAACCTATATTTCAATTTTATTTGCAAATTCAACTTGCACAATCTCATCTATAAACCACTATTCAAAATCTGGACAAATCACTCCAAATAAGTGATCATCTATTACAATAATTAACGTTGAACTTCAGGCTTTAAGCTCCCTGTCTTGAAAAATCTACAACACTAATAAATTTTCTCTTGGCTTATCCAACAGTCATAACTTTTGAATTTAATGACAATTAGTTTCAACTTAGCTTTCCTACTATATGAAATAATAACATACTATACACATTGCCTCACAGTGACATAGAGAACACTTTCACCTATCAACTATGGAACATTACGACAGGTAGAAGAAACTATGCCATATTGTCTTGTTACAAAAGTATTTATACAGTGTAAATAATTTTACTTTATTCGTAATCCTGCCATTATCCTTGCATACATGGACAAACCACACTTTAAAAATTCACTGCACTTGGATTTGGATACTCAATTTTATACACATTAGATTCCTCGGGTACACAACATACTTGTATTTTCATAAATGTGAATATTTAATATTCATTATTGAGATGTATGACATGGTTAACATATATATGTGTCTTCTTGTTCAGCCTTTAGGTATATTTACTACATATATATCAATATCTACACCGCCCTTTAAAATGTAGATTGATTTTTGAGTTGTCTTTTGTATACATCTGCTCATTTAATTTTTTTTATCTATTGAAAAACAATGTAAATAATTGTTCTTCCAATAATTTCTTCCTCTTCTTGTGCCTATTATGTCTGAAAGACACTATGCACTAGCGTTCAAATACCTCTTTTGATTTCTAAATCATGTGTTAGATAAAACTCCCCTTCCTTGACCAGCTCCTCCTCCCCTTCCTTAGCCTCTACCTTAGAATCCACCACGTCCACATGGAGATGCAGGTGACCCTGGTTCCCCTCCTTCTGACTGCATCATATACAAGCCAGCTTAGTCAATCATCAAATCTAAGCAGCGACAACTCTTATCATCATGTCCTATCGATCGGAAAAATTTTCAGAAAGGTTGTTTAAGCTCAAGGATATATTTACCAATCCCAGGGCAGAAGTCTGTCTGCGCATACAAGTTGCTTGAAAAATCGTGCACCACAATTTGGGGGTGCCACTTGGTCCTGTTGTGCTCTTAATCAGACTTGTTCCTCCGGCTATTAGATATTCATTTTATATAAGACACTAATCTTTATGATGCCCTTTAACTTTAAAATGTATACACCATACACCTGCACATACGTCCTTCACCTTCTCTTGTAAAATGCTTTGTATCTCTAAGTGTACTGCATCTAGTTGTTTTTGAATCTACTGATCCCCAGCCTGTGCAGCTGGCACAGGTGAGGCTTCTAACTTCATTGTAATCTCCACAAATTGACTCTTTGTTGCGATCTTCTATTGATTTAAGGACTGGCATAGATGCGGTAGCAGCATGGAAATGAACCATTCTTTGTGTTATGTGTCATCAATAGTAAATCATCCATCTCTTATGGTGTGCTTCAACCGTTTATTTGTCTCCCATATGGATTCATTCACTTCTTGGTGGATTTCCTTTAACTCAATCATGAATTGAGCATATGATTTTGGCTTTTTGAATTGTTCCTTCAATGCAACCTTCAGATTATCAATTGTTGCATTAGGGTTCGTCACTTCATACCTTATGGACCAATCTACCGTGCGTTCTTGAAATACAGTAGCTAGCTATGCTTTCTTAACATTATCATTATTGATCTATTGTGTTGTCCATACAGCATCTATAACAAACCAGAATTGGTTCACGTCTTCATTGCCAATACCACGGAAATTAGGTAACTTCATGGAAACAACCATATCAGCGTGTAGTGGTGGAAGTGGAGGTGGCGTGGATATCTTGTTAGAGTGAGATGATTTTCGAAGTGGAGTGGATGGGATTTGAACTATGGCCAATGACCTAAGAATAGCTTGATCTTGTAATTCCTCTTCTTCTAAGTGCACAGATTCATCAGAACCCTGATTTCAAACTCCTCGTCACTGTCAGATTTACCTTTGAGAGGGCTATAGCAAAACCTTCTTCTAGATCTACTCTATAAGTTTTTCCACTGCGCATAATCAGGCCTCTACTGGACATTCACTCAATATGGCTGCACAGAGTACCCTTTTCACACAAAATGATTTTAATCCACAGTTTCAGTGAGCGGAGGAACTTACCTCTAGGGCCCTTGAAAAATATCCTTTCGGCTTCAGAATACGATACAAATGTATCAATAGTGAATTTATTCACAAATCCTCCCATAACACTATCTATCCAGTGATCTACCGCAATAATCTTGTTGCTAGATTTCTCCAATTGTTGTACCAACTTTGGGGTCCACTTGGTGATCGGGTCATCCTTTGCGCAGGTCTAGAATTCAACAAGCCGAGACAACCACTCACTCTTGCAACTCGGTTGCAAAGGAAGTAAAGAAAATTGCGTGGACCTCTATGTAGATATACCTTTGTGCCCAATCTTCGGTAGTTAATTTAGGGTTTTTTTTCTTGGATCACAAATTCATGCACCTTCTTGTCAAGCCAATCTTGCAGTTCGTTATTTTTCGAGTGCCACAATATCAAATCTCCCTCAAAATGATCCTAGTCCTGGCAACAGAACCATTTGTTGCTTAAGGGGTCCTGACCCAGGTTCAGAGTAATTGCGCAACCAACAAAACCATCCAACTACTGGCCCTTTCAGCAGTGATATGCTTGTGCAGACCAAAGTCTCACCCAAAAAGTATGGGGAGGTGTTGGAATCAAGTTTCCGCACCGTGAGGGAGCTTTTGATGTGGATCCAACAAATTGAATGCCTATTACCTTGTGCGAAACTTCACATAACCATATCTAATTGCTGAAAAATAGTAAAGCATCTGTGCACGCCTAGGTAGTGATAAACAAACTAATCCCTTGCACATTCACAAATTGTTACAGAACAAACCCTTACGCAAGCAGATTATTATACTTTAGATCTAACAATTAAGTAGAACAATACTCGCACATAGATGCAATTTACCAACTTGAATTATGGAAAAACATATGCATTGAACAAAATAGATACAAATCTATAATAAGCAACAAATAATGTGCATAAAAAATTTAAGACAAATAACTACAAGAATCATATAAAGTATGATTTTTCTGAATTTTCCTTCTTTATTAACAGATCTTCAGTCACTACAATCTTTCCCTTCTGCGCACATAGCAATAGAGTTCATGCACACATCTCAGGACAAGGTCTCCCCGCACACAGCCAACAGGAGCCTTTCTACCCAGACTGATTTAAAACTTAGATCAAAACATTCATAAGCATCTATTGATCTATATCATATGGCATGTCTTTCTTCACTCGACTCTTACCTATTTATATATTTTCAAACATGCTCAAACCATGGTTTGAGACTCATGGTTTTTCCCTTTTACCCATTACAATAATTAAGGGACTTTGACATGCCCCAAAGCCCCTTGATATCTACGTGCAGCGCTTACAAACAAAAAGTTAACCAAAATTTTACCAAAATTTCTTTACCGAGGGGACCTTGCTCCAACACGTACCCTTTGACTTCTGTGTTAGTGTCTGTGACTACACGAACTCTCCCAGGAAGACTATGTGTGTGCACCTTGGGTCAACATTATCCAGATCCGCTCAAAAACCCCTTAGAAGCTACCTTCTAGTCACTGTGTGTGCGTCTATGTCTTCCTGGACCCATGCATAACCCATTGCGCCAGTGTCTAGGGATAAACATAGCCTGATCTAGCTATGAAGCCCTGGATGCACCCTTGAGCCTCTGTGCCTACGTATATAGCTCCCTGGACGCATGCATAAGCCTATGTGCTAGCATCCAGGAATGAAAAAACTCTGTTGTGTGCCCACGTCCGAGAAACAAAAAACCCTAGATCAGAGCAAGCCTCGCTCTTATGATTACGAACCCTTGCGTGAACTCCTTCTGTCAGACTTATGCACACCAAGAAAAAAATATACGAACCAAGACAAAGTATACAAATAAAAGATAGCTTGAGAAATGTATGAGAATGAGCTTGAGGTCACTTTTATTTATAGGTTTTCATGAGGGTCCACTTGGGGTTGATGCTGAATTAACCAATTTCACATGTGCTTAGGCCAACCCATTCCATTATACTTTAATAAATAAAATAATTAAAAAATTAACTTCCACTTAACCGAATAGGGTGATATTTAGGTCATTTTTGGTCCTCTCAAAAAGAGGAATCTAATGAAATTTTTATGTTGGTAATCTGAGATGTCCAAGGTGGAATATGACCCTAGTTGCAAAAATTAACAAAATGAACCAAATAAACAAATGCATGAACCATGCATTCACATCTCAGCTAGGAAATCACACATGCAACATGTTACCTACAAAATCTTCCTATTGAAGTTGTTGATCCAACCTTATCTTTTCTTTATTTTTTTTCCTTGTTATTATTTTGCATTCCTTTTTCCTTCCTTTTCTTGTATGCTTGATTTCTCCTCTTGCTTTTCTCTCTCTCTCTAGAACTAATTTGAAAGCCCAACTGGAAAAAAAAAAAAAAAACTATGAATTGATCCTTAAAATCCTTTTTATCCTTGAGGCCTCTATTTTCTTCATTTTCCTTCATTTTCCTCTAATTTCCCTCATACAAATTTGTGTCTCATTACCTTCCTTTTTTTCCAATTTTCCTTTATTTTCATAATTAAATGCCAATTAGTGCCTCTTTTCCTTTGCCAATGCCTTCGCCAATTTCCACAACCATTAATAAACCTGAAGTGATGCCCACTATAGTTCTTTTCCCAACATTCAACTTGGAATATGTGTCCCATGACCTTGGTCTTATTTTTCCTTTATTAACCTTTAGTACATGAGATTTTAACCTGGGGTTGTTACATTGGAAAATATTTTTACTCCTCTTAGCTGATTGAACAAATCATCAATCCATTGTAATGGATATCTATTCTTGATGGTCGCTTTGTTTAAATACCCATAATTTATGCATAATCTGAGTGTACCATCTTTCTTCTTCACGGACGGGACTGGTTCTCCCCATGGAGACACTCTTGGCCTTATATATCCTTTATCCAACATTTCTTTAAGATGTAATTTTAGCTCATCCATCTCTGGTGTACTCATCTTATATGGTTCCTTGGACATTGGTGTTGTTCCATGCATCAATCAAATGAAGAAATAAACCTCTCTATGAGGAGGTAATCCCAGAACTCCTATTGGAAATACACCTGCATATTGTTGCAACACAAGATATTGCTTCAACAATTCACTCTCCTCTTCTTCAGCCTTGTTAGTGGGTTTTTCATTGTTGGAGATGTGTATAGAAAATAAATGGAAACCTTTTTGGTTTCTTCCCTTGGCTTTCATGTCTATGATCAACCTTACTAAAGTAGGCTTTCACTTCCGTTGAAATATTATCCTTTCTCCATGCTCATCCACGCATTTGATTTATTTTTCAAAATGGTAACTTTGGTTCTATGTGCATATAGCTAATCCATGCCTATCAATAATGTTGTACACACCCAAGGGTAACACATTGATATTTTCCACTATTGGCATCTTGTTTAGTTTAATTGCGTAAGCCTTCACCTAATACTAGACCCTCTTATTTGTTCCCATGGCTAATTGAACTATCCAATATTCCTCATGTGGCTTTTGGGTCAATTAACATCGCCTCACAAGCTTGGGGCTAACATAGCTAAAATTATAACCAGGGTTAATCAAAACATAAATGTTTGATTGAAAATCTTATCTTCCAGCTCAATTATGGAAGCCTGATAATTTTCTTTTCGATTTTCCAGTTCCGTGTAGACATTGGGCATGCCACATGCCACATCTCGCAATATCCACTTCCTATGCAACGTGAAAATTTTTCTAGTATGCTTGTGCTGTGGATTCTCAAATGATTTCGCCACATGTTCAACACTTTTATGGACCCTTCTCGTAACTTTTATCTCCTTCTTGAGCTAAACGATATCTACCTCCAGTGTTAAGACTTCGCTACCTCTCTTGGGTAGCAAGGAAAATATATGATTCCTTAGTCACTTTCTGCCTTTTCCCCTTAAAATTGGTATTTATTTTTGACTTCCAATCAGATTTAAAGTATGGCCTAAGCTTGGATTTAGTATATCTTTGTTTCAACTTTTTAATGGAATTATTCAATGTATGAGGTTCCAAAAATTCATTTCGGTCTCTAAATGATATAGGAAACCCTATGATAAACCTTTAGATTTGAGCCTTCTCATATTTAAGATACAACACATACCTCAACAATTCCATAAACATGGTGACATACTCGCCATTTGTCATTTGCCCCATTTTGAGTTCATAAAACTCTTTCACCTTGTTGTCATAGTAAATTTCTGATAAATAATTTTATTTAAAGATCCTTTCAAATTCATTCCAATTCAAGCCTTCTTCAATTATGCCTCTGAAATTCTTCAAGTCTTCCCATCATATGTCATATTTTCCTTTCATGCTATAGGATTATACCTTTTCTTTCATTTTCTCACAATAGCTATGGATTCTAAATAACTTCTTCATCCCAAGAAACCAAGTTTCTACCTCTTCAAATTTCTTCATCTCTCCAAAAAATGAGGGTGGTTTGGATTTCTTAAATTACTCTTGCATATGGTACCTTTCCTTCTTTCTTTGATGGTGATGATAAGAATGAAAATCATATATCCTAGTAGTATCACTAGAATTTCCATCAACATTGTGTCTATGAGTTCTAGTTGTTCCTTCAGGAGTACTCAATGGTGCATTCCCGTTCATTTTTCTAAAATTTCATTTTTTTCTTCCTCTTGGACTGCTACCATCTGCCCCATTTGTTCTCTCCTATGATCCCAATGGGCTCTGCCTATCGCTATGACTAGACCCCAAACCATATTGTCTCTACCTTTGCAAGTCTAAGAGGATTTGCAAAATAACTGTATTTATCTCAGCTTGCTTCTCTTGAGCTCTCACTAACCTTTCATTGTCTACCTTGAAACATCAAAATTTAGCCCTTCGGCTACTCAAGGTGTCTAACATTGTTACCGATGAAATAGATAACCTGACCTCAAAATGGGAACTCTAGCCCAAAAAGTCTCAAAAAACATGAAAAAACACCCCCAAAAACAAAAAGTGTGTCTTCCAGAACGCACTTGTTTTTTTTTGGAGGTCAAATTTCAACATTTTATAAAATTATGCTAAAAACAAAATTGTTTGTTGAAAAAAGGATTGAAAAAACACCCTCAAAACAAAACCAATTGATGCTGGAATAACAAAAAAAAAAATTGTGTCATAATTTTGACACTTGTAACAATGGAATTAAAGACAACATATTAGGACATTTTTTAAAATCGTAAATTTCTAACATTTTTTATAGATAATGTTAAATATAAACAAATACATGTCTGAAGGGCTTATCATTTCGATCAATTTTCATCCATGTTGTTAAACATAAAATATCTTGACTCTAAACAACCCCAAAATTGTAATTATTGTCAACCATAACATTAAAGATAAAATTTGGTAGCGAATAAAAACCTTAATGACAAGTTGTAAATCTAAAGTTTTTCAATCTTAAGTTTTCAACATACTTGAACAATGAAATTATGGAGAAATTATAATACTTAAAAAAATTTTAAAAATGAACAAGTAAATGAAAAAATTATCATTGAACATAAACAAGTAAGAGTAATTTTAATTTTAAAGGATAAAAACTTATCTTTTTTCAAATCTTAGCATAAGACAAATTTAAATCTAATTTAAACCAAAACCCAAAAATCAAGCATCAAAACAAAGTGTTCCCTTTCAATGATGCATATAATTATTAAAATTTTTAAAAGTATCTTATACCAAATGGTAACAATACATAATATCATGGTAATATCACTGCATAATCTAAAAATTCAACATTAGTTTCTATTTCCTATTTTACTTATAATTAAAATATCAACATTGGTACATTGAATATAACATAAATTATTTTTGTAATTCATTGTTGCATTGTCGATATTCTAAAGAGATGAATTCTTCATAATTAAAACATACAATCCAACAAACATAGAAATGTCTCATAACTTCATGAAAAATGAGATGGAAGTCAAAATTTTTATTTCAAGTTACCATGCAAACATCAATTACATAAAAGTGTCTTAGATAGTTATTCAAAATAAACCATAGGTTCTGGCACACCATCATAACCTACATCTTCAGATGAATGGCTCGATGCAGATGAAGATGATCCATATTCTTCTCTTTCATCAACTAGTACTCCATCTGAGTCAACATGCATGCCCACCATTTCAGAGTTCAAAAGTCTTGTAGATCTACGTCTACATTATGCAGAGTCCCATCTCAACAGTAATTGTTCTGGTAGCAATTTCTTCAAAATATTTATGGTCTGCAACCGAAGAGTTCCTCTCTTTGTCAAATTGAAGTCATACACAAGTATGTCAACGTCCTCAAATTTTAAGACATCTGTGCGGCGACGATTTATATTTGTGCCCTTTCTTTTTCTCTTTCTACCAATTCTTTTTTCCACTACCATCTCTGGCTTGTACACACCATTGAAAGGGTGGGTACTTGTGGCATACCAATGTACATCAACAGCTGTAATCTCTTCATTTTCATTAATGACCTTTATAACCTTGGCAATCCAGAATGGATAGCCAAGTGGAACTTCATCTGCTAACACTGCTATCATGCAACCCTCCTTAAGATCCTGCACAAAACCCCTGTAAAGATCTTCCATGGCTTCACGTTGTGCACGTGATCTTCTAGAACCAATATAGATTTGTCTTTCCTCTACCTATGGGGAATTAATAATAGCTTGAGGTTGTTGTTGTTCAACATTGTGTGTTTCTTGATGTTCATGTTCATTTGACATATTTTGTGGCCAAAAAAAATGAGTCTTCAAAAGCGTATCCTCATTTATTGATCTTGAAATCATATCACTTTGATTACTAAAAAAAGGCTCCCACCAAACTGAATCAGCAACATCGAAGTACTCATATGTATCTCTAATACATCTTTTAATTTCCTCTAGACATTCAGAATAATTTATGTCTCTCTTCTGCCTTCGTGAATTATGGAGTTCAGCAACTGACTGTAATAACAATATCTTTGATGAAAATATTGGACGCTTTGGAATGAACTTCAAAAATGCTAAACCTGATGATAGCCCCATTCTTCAACAGTTGAATACTTCTTGCCCCATATAAGTGCTATCCCATCAATTTTTTTGATACGAAATTGATGCTGGAAGTTAATGTCGTTAAGTTGTTCAATGCATTTCTCCTCACCATGCGATCCAAAAATAAACCTTCGCATGTCAATAGTTTCTTCCAACACATGAAAAAACAGACTCTGGAATGTACGATTTCTTAATACATTCAATTAATGATGACAGGCTCCCAACACCTTTCCTCCTCAATGTTACTGAAAAATGATTGAACATTTGATCAATATGATCATGAGTATGCCCAACAAGAAGGAAACCAACCTTTATCTTTTTAAAAATCCCCAATTCAAAGAGCATGTTTAGATACCCAAAAGAACTTGATTTTTGTTCTCATGACTTGTGTTGTCTAATTGTAAATACAAAACTTCAGGAAGAATCCCAGACCAATGAGTAACCACATCATGGATAATAGTTATGGTCAGATTTGCATCATTGTGAATATTTGGAGTTGTGAAGAAAACTCTTGGAAACAGCTTCTCATTAAATACCATACAACCAACCAAGTGAAACTAAATGAAATTTTCCTCCTGTAATTTTTTTGGCATGCAGAAAAAATGTGGAAGAAGTGTTTTCTTTTGGTCCATACCATCAATTATCAATCCCGGATATTTATTTGGATGATCATAACACTTCTTTCGATGTTTATACAAATTTTTCCTTTCACTTGTTTGCTGATTGCGATGGTCTTGAAGTTCTTTGACAACGGAATCTGTACATAAAATAAAAGAAACATATGAATAAATATATTTTCATAGTTGATAAGTATCAAATTTTAATAAACAATGTTTTGAACACATACCTCTTTCTGCCCCTTGACATTTATCTCTTTTTGCTTTAAGAGAAGCACATGTGCTGCAAATCCCCATCCTTGTCTTCTTAGGAATACGAACATTGTTGAATTCAGTTTTCCATATCCTTGTAAAATAAGAATATGTAATAAAATTACCAATTCCTTCAACGGCTTCTGCATAATCTTTGTATAACTTGAATATTTCTCGTCTCGAGAAATTATCTGGAATATGTATTGTGTCTTTATTTGGCATACACTCTCCATGATTTGAAAAGAAGTATTTCATCCATGTATTAGCAGTATTTGCAAACGGCCCCACCTCCCATTTATAACGTTCTTCTGAATAATATGTGGGATCCCTTTCCAATCTATCATGGATTCTTGACAAACGACAATTACCAATTGAATGCAACATTTTGAACGCCTTTCTGCAAAGCAATACATTCCCAATATGATAATCATAACCTGCTAGTGTAGATTGCATGCAACCCACTAAATATGAATTTTGCATGCTTTTATTCATTGACATATATATTTTCCTTTTCTCCAAAACAAATTTGAAATCCATATTTTTCAAGCAATCCCTTCGACAACATTCACTTGAAATCAAATGAACGACATAACTTCTTTTTGTGAGATATTTTGTCCTCACCCTTGTATAACTGGAATGCTTTGGATTGATATGAAAAGGTCTACTCCTACTCCTAGTTGCAATATTTGCTTGCAACGGCTTCATCATTCCATCATCCTTTGTAAAAGTAGTTTCATCACCATTAGGAGGAATATTATTCCCACTATCATCATCCTCAACATAGTTAAGAAATTCATCAACATCATTGCCTAAAAAATTTTCTTTACCATCATCAGTTGAAGAAAACGTTTCACAAGAATCATCGGCACTTTTGTAACCCCCACTCAAAAGAAATTCTTCACCATCTTGACCCATGCTTTCAAATTCTTCCCTGGGAGGATTCAATTCTTCATCACCATGAGTGTCTTTAAAATGGTCACTTGGAGAAAATGCAATATTCAGATTTGTGCCTCTAAAATTATCATTTGCAAGAAACTCTTCATCCTCCCCTTCCTCAGTGGTGCTCTCATAATCCTTGGAATTAGGCATAAGTGGAAGCTTTGAATTTGTATTCACTAGAATTTCTTCATCTTGCCCCTCCCCTTCCTCATTGAAGCTCTCATAATCCTTAGGATTAGGAATAAGTGAATGCCTTGAATCTATATTTATTGGAAATTCTTCATCCCCCCCTTCATCATTGGTTAAATTATAATCGTTATGATTAGGATGAAGTGAAAATTTTAGCTTTGGAAATTCAACCCCGTATTCATCAGTGGTGCTGGCATAATCCTTAGGATTAGGACGAAGTGGATATTTTGACGCTGCAAATTTTTCATTCCCCTCTTCCTCAGTGGTGCTAACATAATCCTTAGGATTAGGACGAAGTGCATATTTTGACTCTGCAAATTCTTCATTCCCCTCTTCATCTGTGGTGCTGACATAATCCTTAGGATTAAGACGAAGTGGAAATTTTGACTCTGGAATTTTTTCGTCCCCCTCTTCATCAGTGGTGCTTGCATAATCCTTAGGATTAGGACGGAGTGGATATTTTAACGTTGTAAATTTTTCATTTCCCTCTTCATCAGTGGTGCTGGCATAATCCTTAGGATTGGGACGAAGTGGATGTTTTGACTCTGAAATAATTTTCTTATTTGAATGGTTTAAGATTGACTACATGTAAATATTTACAAAAATAACAACATGTAAATATTAACTATTTAAACTATAATATTAACTATAATTAACTACATGTAAATATTTTAGATTTTAAAATTTAATCCCATGATTTTAAACATTGATTACATGTAAATATTAACTATGATAACTAAATGAAAATATTAACTATTTTATCTATAATATTAAATATAATTAACTACATGTAAGTATTTCATATTTTAATTTTTAATCTGAGATTATATTTGAATTATTCAACATTCGGTACATGTAAATATTAAATAAAATATTAACTATGATAACTACATGCAAATAATAAGTATTTTAACTATAGTATGAACTATAATAAACTAAATGTAAATATTTTAAATTTTAAATTTTAATCCCACATTCGTTAAACAATAAACCAATCAGACAATATTCGCTATATAATAGGAATGATTGTTTCTATTCATCACATCACATCAAGTTTTCTGGTATTTGTTAGAGCAAATTTCTGGAGGTGTTGCATTGGCATTGGTACTTCGTGGAGGCATTGCACTAGCATTGGAGGCGTTGTGTCGCTATTGGTAATTTTGTGGAGGTGTTGCATTGGCATTGGTAACTTCGTGAAGGCATTGCATTAGCAATGGAGGCATTGTGTTGCTATTCGCAATTTTGTGGAGGCGTTGTGTTGGCATTGGTGACAGCAGCTTTTTGCATTTCAAAGGTTAGTTTTCCTTCTATTCTGTCAATTTAAAGACGATTTTGGGGAAAATCTGTTTTTCTATAGTTTTTTGTGTCCAAAAACTACTTTTTTAAGGTTTTTAGGTTCAAAAACCTTAATTTTTTTATATTTTTTTAGTGAAGAAAATGCAAAAAGAGCTAAATTTTTTAGGGTTTTAAGGACAAAAATTTAGAATTTTTTTTCTTTTTTAAGACTTATAGGTTCATCTAGACAGAAAAACCCATAAAACGACCATGCACATAAAAAAAATAGTAATATTATAACATTTTTATTTATTTTTTTTATCATAAATATATCAGTGATTTCATTATTTAAAATGTTTTCATTTTATTTTTTATTTGAGAAATTTTTGATTTTATATTCTATTTTATTTTATTTTATTTTTTTAATTTTAAATCTTAGTTTTATTCCTTTTAATTTTAAATCTTCATTTTTTTTCTTTATTGTTTTGTTATATATCATATTTATTTATTTTTTAATTATATTGTTATATAGTTTTTTTTTTTTATTGTATTTTTATATTAAAACAAATGTTTTTTTTATTTATAATATTGTATTGTTTTTTTCTTTTAATTATATAATGTTTAAAAACAAAACATAATTGTTATTTAATAAATTGTTTTTTTTTTATATTTGTTATATTTTCATATTTTTAACAATTATTTTTATTTTAATTAAATAATGTTTTAATAATTATTTATTAATTATATTATATAAAAAAAAAATTAAAACAAAAAAAAAAACAAAATTTAAAAAACAAATGAAAAAATAAAAATAAATAAAAAATCATGAGCTGCAGTTGACAGTGCCCGCGGGGCGCCCGAGGCCGGCCGCCCCCGTGGCGCTGCTCGGCCGGCCTCCAGCGGCCCACGGGCATGGTCAACAGCAGCTCATGATTTTATTTTATTTTTTTTATTTTTATTTTGGTTTTTTTTATTTTATTTTGTTTTTTAATTTTTTTTTTAATTTTTTTTTTAATTTTTTTTTTTTTTTTTTAAATAAAAACATTGTTATATATAAAAATAATAAAAAAATTGTTATATAATATAATAAAAACATTGTTATATAATAATTGTTAAAAATATCAAAATATAACAAATATTTTAAAAAAAAAAATTATTAAATAACAATTATGTTTTGTTTTTAAACATTATATTATTAAAAAAAAACAATACAATATAATAAATAAATAAATAAACATTTGTTTTAATATAACAATATAATAAATTAATAAAATAAAAAAACTATATAACAATACAATTAAAAAAATAAAAAATATAATATAATATTGTAACATTTGTTTTTAACATTTAAATATTTAAATTTCTTTTTTAATTTTTTTTTTTAAATTTACGTATTAAAACAACATTATAAAAAAAAATTTTTTTTTTTTTTTAATTTCTTTTATTTTAATTTAATTACTATATGTAATGTGAAATAGAAATTTGTAATTTTCAAATATATTAAAAGATTATATAAATTTATAAACTTTTATATTAATTTTTTATAATTTTAAGTTTATAATTTTTTATTTAATTGCTATGTAAAGTAAAATAAAATTTTCTTTTATTTTATTTTGTTTATTTTTATTCGATTGCTATGCAATGTAAAATTAAATTTTAAAATTTTAAAATATATTAAAAGATTATAATTTTTTTTAATAAAATCATTGCCTTAAAATAAAAAAAATTAATTTTAACATTTGTTATAAATAGTTAGTAATTTTTTTGTTTTTTTTTAAATATTAAACAAAAACTGAAGTTTGAAAATAATAGTTTTTTTTTTTTTAATTGTTTTATACAATTTAAACACATTTTTAAATTTTTTATAAAATGTATTCAAAACATATTATATAGATATATATACATATGATTTATAATATTTTGTTTTTAAATGAAAATTTTTATAGTTAATTTTACTGCTTTAATTTCAAGCTATTTAGTTTTAGAAATAAATTTTGTTTATTAAATTTATTTTATCCGCATTATTTTTCCATTAACTAATATATATATATATATATATATATATATATATATATATATATATCAGGAAAATGGCATCAAAAAATATTTATGTGAATGTTTCTGCACCTAGGGAAGCAGCTCCCAAATCTACAGCTGCAGCTCGACGCACTATGGATACAACTCCCAAATCTAAAGTTGCAATTGGACGCACTATGGACACTGTTGGACGCAATAAGGACATTGTTGCACACACTAATAAAAGTCAAGCAAGTGGGGCACTAGGTTCATTAAAGCTCATTTCTGATTGGAAGAACGCCGAGGAAATAGATAAAACTAATTTCTCATGGTATCTTGAAGACAGTGAAACAGAGGCTGATATACACATCTATCTGATTTGTGGTATGATTGACTTAAATGAGCCATATGATGTGATGGGCAGAGTACGAGACATATGTATGGTCCCGAATATAAACACTATTTATGTTCTTGCAAGGAAGGCTCAGAAACGTGAGAAGGTTAGATATCGTCTATCAATCGTCAAGTATGACACAGATGAAATATCTTCAAAATTTTCTGAAGAAATATCAAGCAACATTGCAAATAACATTGTAAGTATGCTTATTTTTATTTTCTCTATGCATTATTGTAAAGATGATTCAATTTTTTATAAATTATTGATCATTGACATGTTTTATTTTGTTTCATAGGATTTTGTTCCGAGTCTTTCAAACATGTTTGAAGGTATTTATATGTTGGTGTCAAATGTTATGGATGTGATCAACACTTTCCACAAAGACAAAGCAGAGGAAAGGAGATTGAACCAAAGAGCAATAGCTCGTGACACTGCAACAGTACAAAGAGGGGATCAACCAAGAGTCACTAAGGTGGGTCAATCTAGTAAACTTAAACATGTTTCTTTTGAAGGTGTCGAACATGAAACAGAAAATTATGATAGAATTAGTGAGGAGGAGATTAGAACTATTGTGCAAAAGGAGAAAACGGATCAGACACCAAAAAGAAAAATCGCCAAAGATGTCTCTCTTTTACCTCATGAAGGAGAGCTTGTTTATAAAAAAACTGATATGTTATCCAATAAGACTAGGAAATCAAATATTGGTGAACCTGTAAAGGTTGTGAGCAGCAGTGAAGAACAAACTGAAAGCTCTCATGGAAGCAGAGAAATCATAACACTAGGTGCTGAGTTAGGGGATGGCATTATTAAAACAAAACAAAATGCTATTCGACAAGAGTTGAGGAAGAATAAATTAATTCTTGGTGGCCAAACATTTGAGCTTAATGTTAACCAATTTTATGGCCCAGATGAAGGACAATCTCAATATCAAATTAGAAAGACCCATCACCTACATGTACATAATCTGAAAACATTGTTCAGGTTCAATCCATATGCGCATGTGGTGGATTATGTGGTTCTTGTCGATCCATGTCAGGTTCCCAACAAACAAGCATTTGACAGGACAAAATGTTTTGATTATAAATATTATGTAATTGGAGGGAACCATTCGATAGAGGCTAAGAGACAATTGATTGCAGAATATCCCAATAACTATCTTTTTCAAACAGTGAAATGCATCATTTACGTTGGCTTAACAGAAATAGAATCAAAGTTATTGGCGTGGGATCATAATGCAGATAATGAGTACAGAATGAAAATGACTTTAATCCAAAGGGTCGGATTTATTCATAATGAATTCATAGAAAAATGTGGTGGGGATAAGACACAAGTTAGTGTAGCATTTCGAAAGGAATGTTTAATGGAAACAGGTTATCAAATTGATGAAAAAAAAGCAAAAGATGGAAAATTGAATACAAATTTCTTTAGAGGCACAAATAACCTTTTTTAGTTGGCATTTAGAACTGGGGAGGTATGGGATTTGATTGATGATATTTTTGATCGGTGGGAGAATATTTCCATAAAAAATCAGAAGGTTAGAAAGAGTAAACCCATAATATGTACCAACAGTAAGGGGGGTCCTGAAATGAAGCAGCTTCCAAAGGATATGACTATCACACCTCGGAGAACAATGCAAGGTGTGAAGGATGATAAATTAGTCAAATCAGTATTAGCCCGTGTGAAGTCGGGTGAATTATCAATGGAAGAAATGTGTGCAGAATTTCAAAAGTAAGTTTCTTGAATTATTTCTTATTTTTCTTTCATTATAATTTTCTTTTAAATAAAACATAATGATGTTGGTAGAATTTGTTATACATGTCAGTATATTAATGCTTTTAACTTGATTTATTCAGTCAATTTTTTTTTATGAAAATACAAGAACACATGGTTAAAATGTTGAATGAAGACAGTTGGGATGATGTTGTATGCAACTACCCAGAAGCAAGTTCTACATCAACAATAAAAGAGTTTTATATTGCATTCAATAAGGTATGTTGATTTATAAATTTATTTTATTCATATTTTAACTATTTTTATTTTATTACTTATACATATCTATATATATATTTTTATGTCATTAAAGATGTTGAAGAAGGATGGAAATGGAGTACCAAATACTTTCCAAAGCTTTATTGAAAAAATTAAGATGGAGAACATGATAAGGAAGCGTCTTATGAATGTTGAACTAGATCCTACTCTTAATCATTACATTTGGAATGGGCTCGACAGTGTCCAATATCAAATAATACAAGGTGACTGTGAAGACATTGCATCACTAATACCTAAAAGGAAATATGGCCTAGTTATTGCAGATATTCCTCATGGTTTCAATTTCCCAGACATTGAATATGATAGAGAACCATATACTTATCAAGCTTTTAGTAAAGTGGTTATGGGTTTTCAAGAAGTGACAACATCACCACTTTGGCGATTTGTGACATTTCATTCAAACACACAGTTTCCAATGTTAGTAACAAGCTTCAAGGGTAAAGCAAACTCAAGGATGCAACTTACATGGTAAGACTTTGAAATTGTATGTTTGATTCCTCCTAAAAAAAATTATTCATGTAAAATTTAATTGAACTTTTACTATGTTATGTTACAGGCAAAAGTCAAATATTGTTTCTTCCGAAGATCAGCCTATTATAAATGATTGTGAGTTCATCCATGTTGAATGTTGGACAAAAGATGATAGCTATAAGCATATTATTATGAATCGAGTAGATGGGAACACTCATAGTCAAGTATTGGTTTATGATGCAGTTGTAAGAAAACTAACATATGAGGATAAAGATGCAAAAGGAGATATAGTTAACATTTATGAAAAACCACAAGCATTTATTAACTATCTTATAGATCTATGTTCAAATGAAGGAGAATGGGTTTTGGATTTATTCTCAGGTTCAGGTAAGTTTTATTATACAAATTTAAATTTAAATATTGTCTTTTTTACTTTTTATGTCTCCATAGTAATGTTCTTACTTATTTTTTTTGTGCTTGATGATTAGGTACAACACTAGCATCTTGCCTACTAAAAGGAAGAAATTGCATTGCCATTGAGAAAGACCCAGTTCAATGCAAATTTACTCAACAAAGAAGTAACGCTCTTAAATTCCTTCCAGATGCGAAGCAAGAAGTTGGTTTGAGGAAAGGAGATTTTAATGAATCACGTGTGGCAAAAAAAGAAAAGGAACCTCAACCACCAGTATATGGAATGATTGGAAAGGGACACTTTGGAAGATTTTCTGACATGAAAGATCCATTAGAAGATGACAATGATCAAAATGAAGAAGAAAATGCTGCGGAAGAAGCCATCAATGTTGTTCTAGATGATGTTGAAGATGTATTAGTTGATATTGTTGATGATGTTTAAGTTATGCTTGCAAACAAAGCTTATTTTTTAGAACTATTAATTAGTTTTACTTGTAATGTTTACACTTGGATATTTTATGAGAACAACCCTTTTTTTTTGCAAAAAACATGTGATTGCTATTATTTTTTGACATAAAATTCAATAAAAATGTTGTTTTCTTAAGTTTTTTTGTTAAGATTCTCCCAAAAAATTAGTTTATTTAACATATTTTTTCCAACAAAAACTCTGTAAAAGTGTATTTTTTGCATTGTATTTATATTGAAAAATTGTATTTTTTTGTCATATGGTTCAAAATATTGGTTTTTTAGCGATAAGTTTTTTGATGTGCATTGAAAAATTATTTAACAATACATAAACATGTGGAAAATATAAACTTTAGAATATTGACCTTTTTTCCATCTTTTATGTATGTGAAAAAGTGAAGATATCATTACAAGTTTTTATTTTTAAAAAAATTATTTTTTTATTTTTAAAACACAAGTACATAAATGCACTTAAAAATAAACATCTCACAGAAGAAGAAGACATTAGAAAATCTATAGTGTCAAAATCAATCCTATAAAAAAACGTTGGTGATGATACACCACCACTATTCAAAATCGACATAAAAAACATCACATAAAAAAATAAATAAATAAATAAAATAAAATAAAAAATTAATTTAAAAAAAAAAAAACAAAATGAAAAAAACTTAAAGTGCCAAAAACATGCTCAAAATTTTTTTTCTTGATTTTGCATCGCCACTTTTTCAAAATCAGGTGTTTTTCATGATACTTAAAAAAATAGGTAACAATGAGGTTACCTATTTCATCGGTAACAGTGTTGTCTATCTAGTCAGGAGAGTTCGATCCTCCCCCTTGGATAACTAATATTTCTTCCTCATTGGTCTTAACATCTTCATTTCCATATTGTGACTATCATAACTATACTGCACAATCTCGTTCCTCATTTCCATGTATTTCACTATCTTTCAATTCTTGTGATATTTTTTCAATCCAACACAATTGTTAGACACATAATAACATAAGTAATAAACAAAAATCATGCCCATGATCTTGCTGTTGCATAATTTTTATGGTAATCTAGCTGCAACCAACAATCCATGTCATCACATGATTTTCAATGAATCAAAAAGGTAACTATATGATCTGGAAATGGAGGAGAACTTCTCCTTCCTAAAAATTATCATTCTCTGACGCTTTGAAAGGAAAAATGGGTCTTATGGCAAAACAGGTTTTTAAGGTATCTTCAAGACTATTAGTTAGTTTTTCATGTAAACTTAAAACATAAGAAACATCTCATCAATTAACTCATATAGGAATTAATGAAGAGAAAAAACACAAATTTGATGATGGAGTTCACCCCTCCTGGGCTACATCTTCGGGCTTCCTAACATATCTAGACCACTCCATATATTCAGTGAAAAAGAGTACATACAGTTTGCTGAAAAACAACTGGCTAGATTCCCCTTCAAGGAATCATTCTCCTAGAGAGAAATCACACTCAAAATAGGATGCCAACCTACAATCAATCCTAAGACCATCAAAGAGAAAATGTATCTCCTATAAAGACCTTGTACTCCATATGAAAATGAGCATACATGAGCATACAAGTACCTCAATTCCACATTGAAATGCAAAAAGAAAGCTTTCCTCAATAGGACATAGTGAGAAAAGTAAACATGAGTTGAACCCTACAAGTAACAACTATTGTAGCAAACATCTGAAGGTAAGAAAACCCCTACAAGGCCTTATTCATGCTCAAAAACCTTCAAGAACTGCTCTAAAACACTGATTGATCCATACACCCATGGACTTGTACATGCAAAATGTCTCTTCAGATTTTCTCTAATCATCAAAACCCCTATGTGAACTCTTATTGCGCTCCAAATGGCTAAAAAATCACCAAGTTATGGCTCTAACAAGCTCTATTCTAATTTCATCTCTTATTTGCCATACAAATCAGACAAACATTCTAATCGTGCTACAATTTTTCCCTGTTTTCCACCACGGAGGTAACAAATTTGCCCGTCGAAGGTGATTTTATTTGGAAAATTAATTCATCCAATAACTCCATGCATCCAAATTTTTGACTTTGTTCCTAGTTTTATGGCCAATGTGGCCAGGGTCTGGGCTGACAACCCACCCCCACCACTACGCATCAGGCTCGGAATAAGGTGGTCACATTGAAGGCCATAGGGCCAGGGGCTGGGCTAACGTCCCTCCCCCACCGGTAGCGCCCGAACATTATGATGTTGGTTGTTTGAGTTCCCAAAAAATTGGTACCTGGCCCCTTAACTCCACACCCATCGCCTTAACACCTGCAATCCTATGCTTTGGTATGATGGAGTGTTAAGAGACCATGAGCTAGGGCCTTTATCCTGCTCGCACATATGTTGGCTCCCCACTCTTTCTGTTGCGCTCCTATGGGTTCATTGGTGACCATGGGTTGGGGGTAAGCCCCCAACCCCTTAGTTGCTTCTCCTCCTTAGTCATGTGGGGTGCTTGGTGATTAGGGATCAAGGCTTAGCCCCAACCCCTTCCCCCAACACGATTTTGAATAAACTTTAAATTTAAGTTGCAAACATAGGTTAATAAGAAACACCCATGGTGAAATGGTATATGTTGGTGTTTTTTCTCAAGAGGTCGAGGGTTCGATCCTGCTTGGCTTGCGGGCCGACCCTCATAAATTTTACACAACCTAGAGGTGCCATGTGGAAGCCCCTGATTGGGACACATGGCACCCTCCTAATGGCCCACTGAAATAACATCCAACCAATAAAAATATACCATCTAAACAAACCAAAATTTGACACTTGGAAGAGTCTAATTTACCTGTTGATACACCCATTCAGCCTATTGACTCAGTTGTACGGATTGCCCAGTCAACAACCTGCAAAATTTTTAGATGTTGGGTCAAATGATCATAACACCATAAATTTTTCATACGACATCAGATTGAGGTGAAATGAGTGTCATTGGATTCAGAACAATGAAAAATTTGACTTGATTCCAGTTTCAAAACATTCTGGGCATTTTCATTTTTGAGCTAAAATTTGATCATCGGATCATACCTCCCCACTAGGAACTTTTGGACTCCAAAATTTCACTTCTCCTAGTAAATAAAATGAGTTTGAAACTCAAAACCTCCAAAAAACTCAATCCATAATGTTATCTTTTCAATTGGTTCCCTTCAAGCTCCAATCAAGTTCTTCGCCTATCTTCTTCGTGAAGACCTATCGTCCTGTCAAGAGTCGAGCCAAAATTCTTAAGGCTAATGCAGGAACAAAAATAATGATGAGTGGAATCTGAACATTCTCTTTAAACCCATATTTCGTCAATCAAAACAACTTCATCTTGAAGTTAAATTGTTGAAGACAAACTTGAATTTCCATCTTGGAAATCAGAAGCAATATAATGCCAACCATGTGTTATCACTTGTTATATTTTCACATGAAAATAAAATTTTGTCCAAATATGGCTAACCAAAGCAGAGATGGTTAACCTGCCCTCTGAAAATTTGTATTCATGACCAAGCACTCACAAGGGCGGAAACACGACCTTAAAACGTATTCAGTTGATCATTAGTTACGCCCAACACAATGGAGAATTAAAAATTGGAAAATATTATATGCGTGTAGGATGTGGTTAAATTTCATGCATCTTTCGGGAGGATCATTGTTCATTTCCGCCCGAGAGCCTCCTGGAAAAGTGCGCATAAGTCAAGTCTTCAAACCCCCCCCCCGGCATTGAATAGTCAAGGGGAATCTGACGGCTCAGATTTATCACGGGGGGTCAACACTCACCCCACCAAATTTCCAGCTGACCCACCGAGAGCGGTGGGGACTAACTACGCCACGGGAAAACTTGCGATCACCTACGACAAGCGAGCATGATATAAACAATGGTAAGGTAATGTTTCCCACTCTTTCCACTTATCCACCATCTTCACCCATTCCGGCTGAGACACGTGTCTTTCACTGTGACGTCATGTTGTGTCATCTTACCATTGGTCTCCTCCACCTATGTATATGACCCTTCATGCCTTATAAGCCCAATTTGCATTCGTTGTTTCCCTAAGCTCTCCCTCTAGTTTGGCGCCTACATAGGACACTACATAGTCTTCCAGCTACTCCAGAAATCCATCGAGATATCGCTTTCGACCTCCTACATGGTCACCAGGTATTTCCACCTCCCCTTTCTACATGTAATTCAAATTTAATCACTCTTAAGATGAAAAATACAGCTCCAAAAACTCCCAAAACCTGCAATGTTAAATCCACTCCTGACCCTGAGCCCCTCATGGACATAGAAGCCAAGATTTGCGACTCCATTTTCCCATATTACCTCGCTAACCTACGTTTTGATTTAATGGGCTATCATTGGAGGCGTGAAGACCTTTTCTAAGTGGTTTAATCTAACCTGTATCACCAAATTGCCCCTATGGTGCATTATTTCCCTAAATTTGTTTCATGGATCACGAAAGCTTACATTGAACAAAATGGGTACTTCGTCTCCTCCAAAGGGAAAAAGATGCTCAAGATTACCCTTGAGCTCATTCAGAAGGCCTTGGTTTACCCTACTTCTCCCGAACCGCAATAATTCACTGATGTTACCCTTATGTATCATTGTGTCGACCTCTTAGCTAAGCAACAACAATCCATCTTGTGGATAATATTAGCTCTGAGCTCACATAATCTCTCGGTGACTGAAAATTTTCATATTCCTTGTTTTTTGATCCTGTCTAGCCCATTTTGTCCCTAATTTCATGCCTGCTTGGAGAAGGTGATGCCAATTTGATCAACAAATCATGCCTAGGGTTTCGGGACACGATGGTGAAGCTCGACTACCTTTTTGATATCCTATCCTACTTGTTCGTAGCCATCAAATTCCAATTCCACCATCTCATCACTTCATCTAGCTTCCTATATTATTCATTGTTGTTTTATTTTTTTATATTCGCACATGCCGAGGAATTTGAGTGTGAAGGCATGAGTAAAATTACTCACAAAAAACAGATCAATTATTTATTTGACTAGACATTTTTAGTCAAGCATACGTTGGACACTGACGTATATTATTATTGTATATCAACGTTCATGTCCATTGCATACGATATTATTCATGGTGCATCTCCACCCAGAATTTTCCCGCAACAAAAAGAGTTGCTCCAACTCAAAAAATATGTCTATGTAGGAGATTCATACTTGTTTGAAGACCATACAGAACTCGGGATCTATGGTTGTGAGATTCCCCCCTATCATTGGCCAGTATTCATGCCCATGAGGATATTTGAATTAGAATTCATGAGACAGAGCATTAATGTAGGTCAACTCCACTTTGTTCTGGAAAAGAAAGGATATATGTTTAAACTGGGAAATACTATAGGCAACTCAGGGCTAGCCTCCAAATTAATTGAAGATATTTTCAGAAAGATGGAGTTCTAGCAAGGAGATGTTTGGCATTATGATCCTAAGGGTGTCATTTCTCGATGGAGAGAAAATATAAAAGATTCAACCTATATACATGAACACAGAACTGGCATCAAATGGAAATATAATTTTGATTCATTGCCTTTGGATACAGAGATGGAGACTGAGACCCCCACTGTCAAGGAAAAGAAACCAAAAAGGACCATTGACCAAGCTGAAGAAATCGAGGAAGAGGAAGTACATGTAAGTAAGAAGCAAATGACTCAGGAACCTAAAGAGGAGGAGTTTGATACTAGACTAGTAGACACAGGATTAGATCATTCGGGTTTTAAAGTTTTCCTAGAGGAGCCTCCACCAGCTGTAGCCTCAACTTCCTCAGAGGTAACTATTTTGGGTACCATAGATAGTACATCTACTAATAAGACAGGTTGGCCTACTGGAAGGGACATTAATGAAACTAACAAGAAGTTAAGGGATGAGATGATGAAAAACACAGCGTTTCATTCAATAACATATCACACTAGGCTCATGGATTCCACGGATTTGGTGTGGAATCAGATGAAATTTTCTTTGCATCATCCATCAGCACAATACTTGCCTCCGAGTTCACAGTTCAAAGCGCTATATGTCTCTCTAGATCTAGCTAGTGTCCCTCTAGCAGATAAGGTAAACCTTCACAAATAGGTTGGAGAAATGTTATACAATGAACTCAGCAAAAATGTAATGACTATAAGCAATGAAGAAAAATTTCTGGAAAAGGCTACTACCAGATTTAAACAAGAGAAATCCAATTCCAGGGCCCTCCACATGAAAGAAGAGAGCTATAAAGAGATTATTGTTAATATGGGGTTGGATCCAAAAGATAAATCATTTTTTGAGGCCCTCCTTAAAAGTTTCCAACAACAAAATCAAGAGCTGAGGCACAAACTAAAAATGACAGGCATTGGGCATGTGCAAACCTAGGAACTAGATGAGGTAGAAGCAAAGAAAGAGGTCCTATCAAGGAATATCATTCACAAAAACGTGACAGAAACAATGAGATAACATCTCTCATACATCACGCTGCAAAGATACAGGAAAAGATGGATTCCCACACTTGCACAGTGGTTGTACCAGAGGATACTAAAAATCCCACTAAGCAGCTTACCAACGCCTTGATTGAGCTCCAACTCTCTGAAGGAGAGCTCAAGAACATATAGAGAGACTTGGATGTTTCCCAGGAAGGCTTATCTAAAAAAGAGAGGCAACTTGAATCTTCCAGATTTAATGTTGAGGTCGTCTCCAAGAACCTACAGTGATCTGAAAATGGGTTGGATAACTTGTTATGCTTTTAAATAACCTCCCACTCAGATAAACAAATAAAAGATCTAGCTTATACTTTACTTGTGCAGAAATCTATACTTGAATGGGTGTATGTTTTTTAATTATTTAAGTTCTTTAAGACCATTTGTTTTTTCTAATAAAACATGTGCAACAGTAATATAATGCAGCAAATAAAAAACAACAAATAACAGCAAATTTAATAAAGGAGTTCACCCGAATATCGTGGGCTACGTCTCCTTGAGCCTTTGTCAACTGACTTGGCTCTTTGGGATAATGATGAAAATATTATTTTACAAGTTAATAAATCAAATCCAATGGTTATTTGGGCTGTACCATTGGGTTTAGAATACCATCATACCCCTTCCATGGTTGTCATCACTCTGAAAACAAAACTAGGCTTCCTTTGACTTGACTTCATCTGTCGGTGCCCTTAAGCTTCCCTGAGCTTCTCTTTGGCAAAAAATCCCTAAAAGTTATTTTCTATCCTTGAAACCTCACCTACTGTCTCCAGCACACATCATACATCCAAAAGAGACTGATCTTTTTCTCAAAGTAGAGCACTGGCTCCCCAATCTAGGCCTCCATCCACTATTGACCCTATGCTACCCAAAAATTCCCTGCGGATATTCGACCTTAAGAATTCTTCAAATGTATCTTAAAATCATTTCATTGGATTCAGAATGTCCAAAATAGTCATAATAGACTATTCACTTGTAGAAATTGGCCTCAGGCTGCTCCGGTTTCGCCTCCAACACCTGGTGGCACCCCTTGGCTCTAGGGTCACTAAAACATTATCTGAAGCATATTGACTTTCATAAGTCCTAAAAAGCTCCTGAAAAATCTATCAATGGATTTAGAAGTATCAAAATAGTCAGAAATGACTATTGGTTTGCTGAGAATGGATATTGGCTGCCCTAGAGAGGCCTCATTCTCCTGCTGGCACTTGCTGGCCTTGGTGGCCCCTGGAACTTCTCTGAAGCATATAGGCCTTCAAAAGTCCTATAAAGGCTCTAAAAACCACACCATTAGTTCCATAATGTCTGAACATCCAAAATTGACTATTGGATTTTTGAATAAGGCCTCAAACTGCTCCTGGCTCATGGTGGCCCTGATGGCCCCTAGAATTATCTTAAGAAAACACCTACTCAAAAGTCCTCTAATGGCTTTGAAACTCCCACCAATGAGTCTGGAATGTATGAGATAGTCGAAATTGACTATTGGCTCCCTCATAATGGACGAATCTAGCTCAAGATAGAGCCTAAACTGATTTTGCGTAATGTCCCCTAAATCAACTCCACTAAATGTGGAGGAACTTCAGTTGAAACACCCAAAATAGAAATTTCCACCAAAATTTGAGGGCGCACCATTTCTCCCACTAGTCTGACCGTGGCATTATATAGTGCGGTTCGGGTGTTGGGCTCATGGCCCACCCAAATCTGCGGTTAACAAGGCAGCCATAGGCGGGAAATCCACAAAAACAAAACTTAATCGTTTGGGTTTTGAAAGCCATATGACAACAACATAATGGCGGAGGTTGAGTTTAGGGTAACCTGTGCCATAAAACGTCGGAGTAGCTGCCATGTGATAAAACATCCAAAAAATTCTAGCGGATATTTTGTTAGTGCCGGGTGGTTAGGGATTAAGCCCTTGGACATGGGGTCACGGCCCTATGGGGAGGGGTTGGCCCCTCCAAACCACCAAATGTGAATGTGTTCAACAATAAACATATGTCGCACACTATGTTTGTTAAGAACCATTGGTAGCCCAGATGGTAAGGGCGGGCACGTGCAGGCGAGAGGTCATGCAGTCGACTCTGGTGGAGTCCAACCCAAATTTTACCACTCCACTCCTGGGCCACGTGGCAGCCTCCAGGCTTGCCACGTGGCGGCCTATGATTGGCCCTTTAAAACACGGATAGTCCATCTGCCAATAAACATTTTCCACTTGTCATCCTCCCATTCACCCAGAAGGAATATTCCTTGGAATATTTTGAGGAATATTCCCTGAAATACTCTTTTTTTTTACTTTTCAAAACCCAGTCAAACTTGGTCAAAAGCTAGAAATTGTAGTTTATTAGACTTTTCAAATCATGATAACTTCTTCATATGGTGTCAGTTTTTTGAACCGTTCACAGCACTAGAATTAGGAAGACGAGATCTATCTAGTCCCTCATGTTCGACACACTTTCGAACACTTTGAAATTTGAGCTATCACTTAGGTCCTTGCTCCAAATCTGATCACACCTCCCCATTGGGAATCTTTGGGATCCCAAAATACTGATTACTTGATCTGTTCAGCAAATGAGAGTACAACACCCTCACTTTTTCAGCGTCCATACACTTGCCTTGCATGGCATAGTGCCTTTGAACCACGACTCGAAGGTAGTCAACACTTCCCTTCTTGAATACTCTTGTCCTCCTATCAAGAATTTTCTTCCTTGAACTCACTCAGAAATTTCTGGCGAAAAATTTATAGAAATGCAACAAACAAACATAAGTTTCCAACAGAAATGCACACAACTAAAATTTTCATATGTGCAAATGGATGTATGTCTTACTGAGTTAAGAAGTCAAACCACTTCTTACCAAGCCACTTCCAAGACGAATTTTGCTGCTGAAAATATTCTTCAAGTGAAACATTCGTTCTCACATTAATGATGGTATCTTTGGTTCCACTTTCGCCAGTCTTTCTGTCCTTTTGCCTCATGTGCTTGCGATGATTAGTTGGATGCAATGTCCAACATTGGGCAACAAAATGTCCCTTTCTCTGGAAATGTGTGCAAGTCTTTTACACCTTCTTTGCAAGTTGCCTTTGCCTCAATTGCTTCTTCTATGCCTTCAATCTCTTCCAGCATCTCGAAACATTATGGTTACATAGACCACAATAGGAACAACAACTCTTTCTTCCATTCAAGCACACAGATTTGTCATGCTTATCAGAAACATAATCAACTTGACTATGGGAAGAATTATACCTCAAATGTTGCTTTGCATGTCCATATTTTTTACCTTCATGAGGAGACGAACTTGTAGAGGTTCTAGCTTCGCCATAAGCTGCATGTGTACAAACACCTTGCTAAAACATAGGCTTCAAATATTGGCAATCAACTTGAAAACAAACTTGACATGTTTGTGGTTTATAACTTGTAACAAAAGTTATTTTTGAAGTTTCCTCAAATGCCTTCATGGCTGTAGATTTTTCGCCATAAGATTGAACATAGCATAGACCAAAATTCTTAGGTCTTTCTTCAACCAAAATAGGATCAATCATGCCTTGTGCATGTTTTCCTAAACCCTTGCCTTCATAGCCCATGTTAAACATTAACTTGGACCCTATACCTCTAGTGTGATTTTCAAATGAACCAACACATCTATCTGAAGAGGAATTTGAAGACAAATTAGAGTGAATTACCTCTGCTTCACGCATGTTCTTGGTTAAGGCCTCTTGGGCTTAATGGAGCTGCATCTCCATCTCATGCTTTCTTTGAAGAATTCCTTCTTTCTCTTGCTTCATAGCAACCAATTTCTCATGAAGTTTAGTGCTTTCTCTTCTATCTTCATAAAAAATTTTCACCATATCCTTCAAGATGTAGAAGTCTCACTTCATGTCTTCATCGAAGAAACTTGTGAAGGAGGAGGATTTTGAAACCTCACTTGATGAATATTTCATCTTATTAAAATGAAAAAAATAACTTCAATCAACAATTCCAAATCTTTCAAAAAAAATTTGACAAAGCTTCAAAACAAAATGGTTGTAGAGTCAAGCTCTTCTTCAAGCAGCCTTTTGCAAACAAACTCCAAGAGCTTCTTAACAAACAAACGTCAAGAGGGTTTGTGCTTCAAGGGTTTCCTTGAGGTACTTTGGGTAAGGAAGATGCCTTCAACCCTTCTTTCGTCTTGTCCTCTTCTGGACTTAGTTGTCAATAGCTTTCCCTTCACCTCTAGCAAACTCAAACTTGTAAGCAATAGTCAGTTTGCAAACATTCAAATTGTTTGCACTGTTAAACACCTTTCAAGTCAAACAAGCAATCTAGTGCTCTATCAAGCAAGAAAACTAGTGCTCTGATACCAACCTAATCTGAAAAATGGGTCGGATAACCTGTTATGCTTTTGAAGAACCTCCCACTCAGTTAAACAAATAAAAGATCTAGCTTATACTTGACTTGTGCGGAAATTTATACTTGAAACATGTGTATGTTTTTTAATTGTTTAAGTGCTTTAAGACCATTTTTTTTTGTTGATATTAAACATGTGCAACAACCATATAATGCAGCAAATAAACATCAACACATAACAACAAATTTAAAAAAGGAGTTCACCCGAATATCGTGGGATACGTCTCCTTGAGCCTTTGACAACTGACTTGGCTCTTCGAGATTATGATGAAAATATTCTCTTACAAGTCAATAACTCAAATCCAATAGTTATTTTGTTTGTACCATTGGGTTTATAATACCATCATACCCCCATCATGGTTGTCATCACTCTGAAAACAAAACTAGGCTTCCTTTAACTTGACTTCATCTATCGGTGCCCTTAAGCTTCCCTGAGATTCTCTTTGACACAAACTTACTCGAAGTTATTTTTTGTCCTTGAAACCTCACCTACTATCTCCAAAACACATCAGACATCCAAAATACACTGGTCGTTTTCTCAAAATGAACACTGGATCCCTAATCTAAGCCTCCATCCACTGTTGGCCCTGGACTACCCAAAAATTCCTTGTGGCTCTTCTACCTTCAGAAGTATTCAAATGGATCTAAAAATCCTTTAATTGGATTCAAAATGTCCAAAATTTGTAGAATAGACTATTCACTTGCAGAAATTGGCCTCTGGCTACTTCGATTTCACCTCCAACACCTGGTGGCACCCCCTGACTCTAGGGTCACTGAATACTTATCTAAAGCATATCTACTTTTAGAAGTCCTCAAAAGCTTCTGAAAACTCCATCAATGGATTCAGAAGTATCAAAAAAGTAAAAAATGACTATTGGTTTATTGATAATGGATACTAGCTGCCCTGGATGGGCCTCATTCTCCTGTTGGCACTTGTTGGCCCTAGTGGCCCCTGGAAATTCTCTGAAGCATCTCGGCCTTCAAAATTCCTCTACAAGCTCTAAAAACCACACCATTAGTTCCATAATTTTTGAAACATCCAAATTTGAATATTGGATCCTTGAATAAGGCGTCCAGCTGCACTGGCTAGGCCTCAAACTGTTGTTGGCCCATGGTGTCCCTAGTGGCCCCTAGAAATTATCTGAAGAAAAAACCTGCTCAAAAGTCCTCTAATGGCTCTGAAACTCTCATCAATGAGTCTGGAATGTCTCATATAGTCAAAATTGACTATTGGCACTCTCAGAATGGACAAATCTAGCTCAAGATAGAGCTTAAAATGATTTTTCCTAGTGTCCCCTAAATCAGCTCCACTAAATGTGGAGGAACTTCAGTTGAAACACCCAAAATAGTAATTTCTGCCAAAATTTGAGGGCACGCCATTTCTCCCACCAGTATGACCTGGAATTAAATAGTGCGATTGGGGTGCTGGGCACATAACCCCCCCCCCCAAATCCGTGGTTAACAAGCCAACCATAGGCGGGAACTCCACAATAACAAAACTTAACCATTTGGGTTTTAAAAGCGATGTGAAAAAAACATAATGGCGGAGGTTGTGGTTAGGGTAACCCATGACATAAAACGTCGGAGCAACTGCCACGTGATCAAACCTCCGAAAAATGTTGGCATATATGCCGTTAGTGTTGGGTGGTTAGGGCTTAAGCCCTTGGACATGGGGTCACGACCCTATGGGGAGGGGTTGGCCCTTGGGGCTGGCCCCTCCAGACCCCCAAATTCGAATGTGTTCAATGATAAATATATGTCGCACACTATGGTTGTTAAAAACCATTGGTAGCCCAAACAGTAAGGGTGGGTGCGTTTAGGCGAGAGGTCATGTGGTCGACTCCGGTGGAGTCCAACCCAAATTTTACCACTCCACTCCTAGGCCACATGGTGGCCCAGGATTGGCCCTTTAAAACACGTACAGTCCATCTGCCAATAAACACCCACCACTTTTCATCCTCCCATTCACCCAGAAGGAATATTCTGGGGAATCTTCCCTACAATATTCTCTTTTTTTTACTTTTCAAAACCCAATGAAACTTGGTCAAAAGCCAGAAATTGCAGTTTACTAGAATTTTCAAATCGTGATAACTTCTTCATACGGTGTCAGTTTTTCGAACCGTTCGCGACACGAAATCAGGAAGACGAGATCTATCTGGCCGCTCAGGTTCGACACACTTTCGAACACTTTGAAATTTGAGCTATCACTTAGGTTCTTGATCCAAATCTGATCATACAGGCTGCCAACCAAAAGTAACATAGTTAAGATCAAAGCTTAAGGGGAACATGTCCTTGTTGTAGGCCAAACAACTAGTATGTGATGGAATCATTGTTGAGATAAAGAATATATGGGAGTATATAACACTATTGAATGAGAATAAGGCCACCATCAAGGAATTTGAATTCCACCTCATAAAAAACATGGAGGATGGAGAGAAGAACTCTTGGATCGCTGAGAAGTACTTCAATTTTTTCAATGAGAGACCAGCCAGCGATGTAAGGCCTATATACGTAGTGGACCGAGTGAACGTTGTTATGGAGATTATGAGAGTCATACAGAAAGAGGAGGTCAAGGCTAAAGCCGAGGAATGCCTGAATGTGGTGATTAAAAATGGTGAAGCCTTCAATGCTGAGTTCAAGAGGATCACCAGAGTGGGGTTGTCCGATTGATGGGATATTGAAGGAGGATTAGTGTTGTGGGAGCCATATAATCATAAGTTATTTGAGGCCAAGAGTAAGGTCCACTACACTCACGAGAAAACGTCCATACTGAGAGGTAAAACAGTGGTGACTTACCTAAAGAGGGAATTTCACCTCTTAGGTCTATTGAAGCATCTATTCTATTCTAGGTTGGATTATTATGAGCTAAACAATATTGGGATCGCATATCGGCTCTACTCACAAGTTCCCTCGTCAGGGAAAATTTTAGGGGCTAATATTCGCAGGTGGGCTAATTTTCAATGATTTTTCCAAAAAAAAAAGATTCACCAATTTCCATTTTTTTGAAAATTAATTCACCCAAATTTTATAGTATAAAATTATTTTACCCTAAAAATGGCCAAAATTTTAAATATAATAATATTAAATAATTAGAAACCTAAATATTTTTACAAAAATATCATCAAAACTTTTACAATTTACATATTTGGGACTAGTAAGATTCACTAAGGTTTCTAAACTTTAAGATAAACTTCCATCCTTAAAATTTTCCATGTCCCTCGTCATCTCCATTCCTGTGGCAGAGATGCAAATATTTCATTAATTTGCATACTATGCAAATCATTGAGCCTTCAGCACAACCTTCACAATATTATTACCACAGATGAAAATTCTTAATCGTTTCTAGCTGACACTTTTTATTTTTTTCTTTTATGTAATTATTCAATTTACTGTCAGTTTGTTTAATTTTTCAGTTAGCCTAGTTGTGCTACGAAGCATGCTTAGTTTTGATGATGATCATGTACTGAAAAAATCTACAAAGGAATATTTTGGTAATGGGCGCTCTCTTAGGGCCTATATGAATGGAAATGTAAGACTGAATCAAGGTTCATAATTTTGGCAAGAAACTTTTGTTCCTACAAGAGAACTATTGTGTCACATTGTTGAATTTTTCTTTCAAGGAAAATTAATATACAGTCATGGTGATTCTGGCTCATATTTGTTTTGCAGTATGTATCACTCCTATGTGTTTTGCATATTTTTTTATATCTTTATTCTCATATATTATGTAATTTCAATTGTTGGATTTTTTCTCGTAAACTCATGGGTTCGTTTAACTCAGTTATTGGTGAAAACTACCTTCGTGTTTAATAAGAATTGAACTCCTTAATTGTGCTCCATATATATTTGCATTTTGTCTATACTCTTTTCAGTCTTCTCACTCTAAGCTTGGTATAATGGATTCTTACAGTTTAATTTCATTACATTGATTTTTCCTCTTTCTCAACTATTCTATCACAAAACTGCTTCAACAATTTAAAATCTGGACTACATACGTGAGTGAGACTAGACGATGTAGATCTATATTTTACTATTTCATTGAATGATCATTTAATTATGAGTTAATGCACTGTCTTGAATAAGGATTTTTTTGATCAATATTTCTCAAAATATATTGAGTGTTGAGTGTGATATTAAATCCAGACAGAACAAAAGAAACACTCACTTAATATGTCCTAGCAACTGGTCTCAAATCAATTTGGGGACTATCTCTAGGAGCTACACTACCATGCACTGACATAAACTTTGCTTTACTATCCTCAAACTGAGCTTGTACACAAAAGTACACTACTGCAAAAATTCAATGACATAATTGGATTTGCCTACAAAACATAGTCATCTTGTACAATCTTAAACAAAGATTCTATTCACAACAAGTTTCATTTGAACACTTGCATCAGTGAGTACATGCCAAACTTGGACAACAAACATTGTACATTCCAAAAGTCCTAAAAAATTTGGACTTATAAACAAGCCAACATATTAACATGTAAATGAAAAGCATACTTGTTGCACATAGTGATTATTCTTATTCACTTTACAAAAGTACCCAAAATAGGTAAACAACACAACAAGTATTTACAATTCACAAAACAACTATACAAACATTCTACCCAATATTTTCCTCTCCTAGGCTTATGGGTTCTATTTTTGCATCAAATTTTCCTTGAATTTTGCTTTAGGAATGTTGTGAGTCCTCTTTGCCACCTCTTTCTTCCCTTGAATTGGTTTTCACAATCTCTTTGTCCTTCTTGGAATGAAGCTCTGGATGTAGTTTCCAACATTATTCATTCCCATTCCCATGCATCTTGCAATGGGTACAAAAGTACTTTCTCTTGCTTTCCAACAATGAAGTCTTCAAGTGTGAAGGAGATTCATCATGTTCGATGCCAAGAATATGATCCATTATTTTAACCATTACCATGCATTTCTCACAAACATCCACACAATGGTGAACTGCATCACAAAAATTGCAAGGATACTTGTTCCACAAATATTCAAATTTACCAAAATTCGGAAAACTCCCATGATATTTATACCTTTCCCTGGAGCTTCAACTTTGATGATGTGGACCAGACGATGACATGCAAGGTCCTTTGAATCATTCATATCTCTTGGGAGACAAATGAACATTGTCACCACCATCTTTGTGTGACATATCATCCTCTAAAGATTGTTGTGCCTCAAACTATTTTGAGCATTCTCTAAACTCTCTTTGACCATATCCCAATCCTTGATACCTTGGTCTCTCTTATACTGTGATTGGATTAGTGATCCCTTGGCCATTGATGTCGAGGCGTCCTCATTCATAACCCATTTTAGATAGTAGCTTCATACCATTGCCTTTAGTATGTTGTTCAAATGTTGCAAAAGAAGTGTTATAAACATAAATAGAAGGATTTTTACTTGAGATGCTTATTACCTCCGTGAACTTTCCATCTATCTTTTCTACTTCAGATGATGATGATGAATTTTCATATGACTCAAGCCACCCACTTTTACCAACATGAATATGGTGATAATCTTGGAGATGCTTACAAAATGAACATGCATAATTTTCCTCATAAGGTCCATAACCTCTATTTGAACCATGCTCACATATTGGTTTCACTTTGGAGGTTTCCTTTGTTTTCACTAGAGAGGAACTTTCATCAAATTTTTCCTCAAGCACATGTTGCAACTAAATGTGCATATGCATCTTCTCCTCTGCATCCATTTCAAACATTCTTCTTAATTCAATGTTCTTCATCCCCTCTAGAACTTGGAGACTCTTCTTGCCTATTCTTGCAACTTGGTCAGACCTTGCTTTGATATCAATAGATCTGAAAATGGAGAACCTCTCCTTCCTAAAAAAATTTGTTCTCTAACACTTTGCAACGAAAAATGGGTCTTATGAAAAAACAAGTTTTTAAGGTCTCTTCAGTACTATGAGTTATTTTTTCATGTAAACTTAAAACATAAGCAAAATCTCATCATTTAACTCATATAGGCATTCATGAAGAGAAAAAACACAAATTTGGTGATGGATTTCACCCCTCTTTGGCTAAATATTTGAGCCTACTAGCATAGCTAGACCGCTCCATATATTTAGTGAAAAAAAGTACATAAAGTTTGTTGAAAAAACAAGTGGCTAGATTTCCCTTCAAGGAATTGTTCTATGCAAAGAACTCTCGCTCAAAAAAGCATGAAAACCTAAAATCAATCATGAAACCATAGGCAAGGAAAGTTATCTTCTACAAAGACCATGTACTCCATATGAAAATGAGCATACATGAGCATACAAGTACTTCAATTCCACATTGAAATACAAAAAGAAAGATTTCCTAAAAATGACATAGTGAGAAAAGTAAACATGATTTGAACCCTACAAGTAATAGTTTCTACAACAAACATATGAAGGTAAGAAAACCCTTACAAGGCCTTTTTCATGCTAAAAAACCTTCAAGAACTGCTCCAAAAAACTAATTGATCCATACACCCATGGACTTGAACTTGTAAACATTCTCTTCAGATGTGCTCTAATCAACAAATATAGGTCAGCATTGGATCCAGAATGTCCAAAAACCCTTATGTGGACCCTTCTTGAGCTCCAAAAGGGAAAAAAATCATGAATTTGTGGATCTAACAAGCTCTCTTCTAAGTTCCCTTGTTATATGTCCTACAAATTGGACAAACAGTCAAACCGTGCTACAATTTCACCATGTTTTCCACTGCGGAGGTGAAAAATTCACATGTCGAAGGTGTATTTTGTTGGAAGATTAGTTCATCGAGTAACTCCATGCTCCAAAATTTTCAGCTTTGTTCTTGGTTTTATGGCTAATGTGGTTATGCACCCGACTCTGAATATGGTAGTCACATTGAAGGCCATATGGTCAAGGGATGGGCTAAAAGCCTGCCCCCACTGGTAATATCCAAACGTTACATCGTTGGTTGTATGAGTGCCCAAATAACCAGGAACTAGACCCTTAACACCACACCTGTCGCCTTAACACCTACTATCTTGTGCCTTCGTCCGATGGAGCGTTAAGTGACCATGAGCTAGGGCCTTGAGCCTGCCACCACATCTATTGGATCCCCACTCTTTTCATTGTGGTCCTATGGGTTCATTGGTGACCATGGGCTGGGGTTAAGCCCTGAGCCCCTTGGTTGATGATCCTCCTTGGTCATGTGGTGTGCTTGGTGACCGAGGGCTAGGGCTTAGCCTCGACCCCTTCCCCCAACACGATTCGGCATAAACTTTAAATTTAAGTTGCAGACATAGGTTAATAAAAAACAATGGTAGAGCTTGGTGTTTGCTGTCAATAGGTCGGGGCTTCGATCCCACCTAGCCTGCGAGTGGAACCCCATAAATTTTACACAACCTGGAGGTACCACGTGGCAACCCCTGCTTGGGCCACATGGCACCCTCCTATTGATCCATTGAAACAACCTATAAACAATAAAAATCGACCATCTGAATGAACCAGAAGATGACACTTGGCAGAGTCTGATTGACCTATTGGTACACCCAGTAATCTTGCTAACTGCCCAATCAACAGTCCAATCAGTAACCTGCAAAATTTTTAGTTGTTGGGCCAAATGATCATAACACCATAACTTTGTCATACAACATCAAATTGAGGTGAAATGAGTGTCGTTGGATTCAGAACGATGAACACTTTGAATTGAAACCAGTTTCAAAACATTATGGGCGCTTTCATTTTTGAGCTAAAATTTGATCACTAGATCACTATATCATCGATATATGTAGTTGCATAATCATAATATGACTTTATCCAAACAAACATTTTTTTAGTTAATTCTATAAAAAAAATTATGAAACCCCCTTGTGATTGGAATTATGTTGTTAATTACTCATGATAGATCACATCCAGTCCAAGAGTTGAACCTAGATGCTCTGATACCACTTTGTAACACACCCCTCCTAATCCCCACAAACATGTTGCTTAAAAGGAGGTGGCTACTATACTGACCCAAGATCCAAAGTGTTATTATGGAATTGGGGTATAAAAATTATGATCTTTCATCTAGCTTAGAACCTCAATTAGACATCATCATTGTGACCGTCTCACCAAGACGATTACAGTGATATAAATTTTTTCTTTTGTTCAACCTCTAGATCAAAATCCATGATTTATTAAATTTCCGATGAATTGGATGACTCCACTTCATTAACTCACCATGTGGTGCTTACATGGCTAGCCCGAACACTCACTCAATGCCACATAGTGTGGGAATATTAACTACCAACCTGTTCATGGGTTGGGGTTTTACCGTTCTCCATTCGTGCACACATGTAACGTTTATCAAGGAAATCTATGGGTCAAAATATATAATTAAATTCATATTTGGAGGTCGACTCATTACTACGGTAACTTATACCACCATTGTGTTGGGCTCAACCTTTACCTCATACCCATGAATCTCCTAAGTTGGAGGTCGTCTCCTACTTGAGTACATATGATGTTCTTTCACGCTTTTCCTGACCCTGATTATTGCTTAGCCATCAAGTAGTGAGGTCAGACTCACCTCAACTCACTCAACAAAGCCATAATACCCTGACTTTGAATTTGTCCCCAAGGACTCGTTCATGCCTCTAGTTGTGAGGGCTGAAGAGAAACGGTTTAGTTAATGACAACCTCCATAAAGGCATCACTCTTCCTTCATTTCCCTTTGTGATATGATGCATTTTTTCTACGAACAAGACAAGGAACCCCTATTACATGCACAATGACCTCTTCCTATTTCAATAATAGTAATTTCAACCTAACATGGGTTGTGTAAGCCATAGAGGGAAATATATGAAGGTATTGACCATGACTCAGCCTCGATAGTTTTATAACCACTTGGACTTGCGACAAAATTTTACCCTCTACCTTGGGGTTCTATGAAGCACATACAAATGCTATCCCTCCTAAGCTTACAACCAAGTTTCCCCTTCTTGGTCTGCAGACGACATATGGTGCTAAAAGGGCCACAAGGAGGTCGACACACACCAACTCATTAGGAATCCATCCTTTGAAGGTCAATCATAGGCATAGACCATGGATAATAATACATAAGTGACTACACTAAGAGCCCACGAACATTTAATTCATTTCCATAGGTCTTAAGCCCTCTCCTTAAAACTAAAATACACTGTAAGTTGGTGGAAATGATCAGAAATATATGGTTCCAAGAAGGGGCACAAGAATATTGGCATTCCATGAAAAAGGAAAGGGATTCCCTTCCAAGCTCAATGATAAACAAGGACACATAAATAATCTCCCACAGATAGGGCACCCACCAAGTTAATCAGCCCTACCATAACAAACCATTCAAGCAAAGGTTACCAAGATGGTATATTATCGAGACATCATACAGATTAGAGCTCCTAGTCTTAAATGATTTAACCTTCAATGCATACTCAACAGAGATTAATCAAAGCATGAAATTGAGCCATACAAACTCACGACGTTGTTCCTTGCACACCATAAAAACATGTTATTATTTATACCAAAGAATTCATATTTATGTAGAATGAAAACCCACAATTAAGGTATTGAACCATGAGGGACTTGAATTCATCATAACCTGAATCCTAAAAAATTTAAGAACTTCTACATTAGTCACTATTTCCTCCATGACCCATATCAATACAAGTGATCCCTATGCCTTGAGACAACAGTGGCAATATGTTAGTTGTATATGTAACATAAGGCAAGTTTTATAAATTTATATAACACAATTTCAACCAAAAATGCAAACATGTAATCATTATCAATGTAAACATATTATAGTACCTATCTTGAAATATTTTAGGAAACTGAGTCTAGGATGACAACTCTCCACCCAACCATAGACAATTGCAGCCAACTCTCACCCCAAGCCCGATTCCAAAGTTTGAGATGAGGTGCTTTTGGGTTCTTTCAGCAAACCCACCCAACTAAAATAGGATGTCATAAGGCTATTGTTTCCTTCATCCACCAGCTAAGATCATTATGGATCACAAGTTCAAGAATACAAAGAGTCATGCCAACATTTCACAACACAGAGAACTCCAACTCACTTTTAGGAAAAGGGAGTCCACTATGAGGAAGGGTCATTAGTGGTAAGTTGTTAATGGGTAAGGAAATCACATTCCCAAGTGGTTCCTCAGTGAGTGAAGCACCAGAGCTTCAACCCTCAGGAAACTCCTCGTGATTATTTATCCATCACAAAACACCTGAGTGTTTCTTCCCAAATCTAACAATTTCATCAATCCACAATCTTCCAGTGGGTTCTTTATCCTTACTAAAAATCCATGTTCTCTTGAACAATTCACACAAGCAACTTCACTAAGAAGGCTCCTCGGCTAGTACTCCTTTCTTGAAGATAAGTAAATTCTAGAGACCACTTGATCTCTTTTTTTCAGTTTGTGTTCTCTCTCACCCAATAGTTTTGAGTGTTCCATTAGTTTTCAAAATTCTCCTTTGCATGTGAGAGGAAGAGGGTGTGTCTCTCTCCTAAACATCCCTGTCACTTCCCAATTAACTATATGTGTCCCCCATACAATCTCACAACAGTCATCCCCTGACAGCACAACCCATGTTTCTCATATATTTTTTTCCTTTTCCTAGCTTATAGTTTGGGATGAAGGACACTTGGACCAATCCTTCCCCTTTTAGTTGAATTCAATGCATATTCAACACATTTAATCATTTTCCACCAATTAGGATGGTTATTTAAATAGCAACCATTTCCTCAAGCAATCCTCTTCCTCAGTCAATGGAATCTATCCCTTTCTCAACCATTTTTGTAGAAAATTAATCAACTCAGAAAACACTCATAAAAATACCTGAGACATAGAACTGGTGGAAAAGGCCACAACCTTTCCTATATTCCTCACATATTCTTTATCATTAAAATAATGTTATAATACAAATAAATAGATGAGGAAGTTGTCTCAAGATAGTGCGTCTATCTTGGACAACTTGGCTGAGAAAATATCTCAACCACACACACTAATCTAGGAGATAACGGTTAGGTAGGCCTAAACTAACTCGTGATTAAGAGGAACTAACATAATATGGAAAATTAGGCATAAAGTCCTAATTTTAAATATTTAATTAATTTAATTAACTTTGGATTTATAATTATTTATGAGAGAGGGGCTAACACTCCCCCCCTCAATGATAAATCCAAAATAAGAACAAGGAACCCTCTTCCAATTTCTTATGTTGATCCTCAAAAACATTTCCTGAAAAACCGCCAAAGCTGGATGCCGAAAAAATCGCAATCTGAAGAGACCATGAGTCATTTGCATGTTTGATTCATCTTTGAATTTTGTTTGACAACTCCATCACGTGCCAAGCTGCAAAAGGATCCATATGTCCTTTTTTCGCAATCAAAATCCTTTTTCCACTAATAAAAAATTTGATGACGTCCATTGGCGAATTTTCTTGTCCACTGACAAAATGTTGAAGACGCCCACTAGCGAATTTGTTGATGATGTAGCCCATTGGCTGATGATGTTGATGATGTCAAAAAACAACTCACTGTTGATTTTGTTGATACTGTCGGAAATTTCTCATTATTGATGCCCACAGGTCCCAGGATCGAAACCTTGCTCTGATACCACATGTAGAAAATTAATCAACTCATAAAACACTCATAAAAATACCTGAGACACAGAAATGGTGGAAAAGGCCACATCCTTTGCCATATTCCTCACATATTCTTTATTATTAAAATAATGTTACAATACAAATAAATATATGAGGAAGTTGTCTCAAGATAGTGTGTTTATCTTAGACAACTTGGTTGAGAAAATATCTCAACCACACACACTAATCTAGGAGCTAAGTTAGGTAGGCCTAAACTAACTCCTAATTAAAAGGAACTAACATCATCTAGAAAATTAGGCATAAAATCTTAATTTTCAATATTTAATTAATTTAATTAACTTTGGATTTATAATTTTTTATGAGAGAGAGGCTAACAATTTTTGAAGTAATTACAATTACTTACATATAAGAAAATGTTAACTAGGGGGTATCTCAACTAGGATGCATTCAACCTTAAGTTATTCAAAGGAGAACTCATTTAATATATAAACTTATAACAAGTGCAGGGATGGCTCATTGAACTCATTCAAGAAACATCATAGTGAAAAGATAGCTCATTCAATATGAGATTCATTCAAGGTTAATATTTTGAGAGGATAGCTCACAAACCCCTATCATATGATTCATTTCAAACACTAGCTTACTATAAGCATAAGGATCGCTCACTAAATTCATTCATGCTACATGATGCAAAATTGATAACTTATTCAAGCTAGGAATAATTCATTCTTATGCTACTAAAATTATAACTCATTGAATCTTAGTGACCAATAGAAATAATTTGTGGTTTAGTTATTAAAAGGACAGATCAATTCACAAAACCATATCTCATGGCACATGTCATACACAATATTACTACAAACACGAGGATGGTTGATTGAATTCACTCATATAGAATATATAACTCATTTTATAAAATCCTAAAATTTATTAAAGCTTCAGATATTGACAAGATAGTGTCATTAAGTCCTAGCAACTAGTAGGACCCATTCAATCTTAAGCTATTGAAAGGGTAATGATTTCATTAACCGTTATCTCTTGGCTCATTTAATACACAAACTTACTACAAGCACAAGGATAGCTCATTAAATTCAATAAATCTAAAGCTATAAAAAGGATAGGTCATTTTAAAAGACCTAAGGATTCACTCAAGCTTAATATGTTTAAAGGGCATCTCATTGAATCATAATGCCTTCTAAGATTCACTCAAACTTAAGCTATTAATAAGATAAATTAATTCATAAACCCTATTTATCAAATTCCAATTGGCAATAGGAATCATTCAAGCTTTACCTTAGTATTTTCAGATGTAAAAAAGGTGGTGGTTATCTTTGTCTAGCTCCATTGTCCTCAAGTTGCACCATGTATGTTTGTTTCTTCTCTTCCTTCTTAAATTAATTATTTATGTCATCGAGTACTTCTCCTTCATATAGCTCAACAATCATGCTCCTTTTAGTGTTTTGGTTTACATTTTTTTTCAGATACCACTCATTATTTATATTGGTCCCTAATATGTCTAATTGAACATTATTTCCTACTTGCTTCACTCCATCTATTGCCACTTTTAACTCTCTAGAAACCACTCCTCCTTCCAGTCCCTCTATGGAACCCTCGTTGCTACCATCTTCACTCTTTCAACCATTTCTTGACCTTTTATCCCACTTTCATAACCCCTCTAATTCCTTTAAGTGTCATTTAGCAATCCCTTGTTCATCATTTGCTTCACCACTCACTCTCTTTAGTGAATATCCTTCATCTTGTTTATCCACCACTTCTCAATTATTATATCTACGTTTAATGCTTTATTTACTTTGTTCATAGCATATTCTTCCTCCATGGTATTGTTCTACTTTACTTACTCACTTTTAATAGCTCCATCCCAAGTCAACCTTATGCACAATGGCTTACACTACCATGGTTGGTGGATTAAAGGGAACGCAATCTTCCTCAACCAAGAATCTTTTCACCCACATCACAACCTCCTTCACTAGTCTTTCATAACCTCTTTCCATTAACAATTTTTCTACTTTTGATAATCATTGGTTCAACTCCACTACAAATTCAATAATGCATGCCTCAATGATTGTCTTCACCTAACATTTGATAGCTCTCACAACCTTAGGGTAAAACCTATGTAGCAAAACTAGGCTCAAGACATTCCATAAGATCTCCCTCCTTTTCTAGGGAGGTCATGCATGTTCTCCCAAAAGTTTCAACCACTCAAATATCATCACTTGGAACTCCACTTGAAATATTCCATAGCTAACATGGTTTTCATGCATCTATCAAAATCAATTACCTTTAATGTATTGTTTCTCTATATGATGTATTTGGTGGAACAACCAATCCTCTATGTAGCCTTGGGTTAGCTTTCCAATCATGCTACTAGAACACCATACGTGAGATAAAGGGTTTCTTACTAATAGAACCATTTGTTGGCTCAATATTAAACCAATGTGCATCCACATTAGTGTCCAATAAATGGGGCCAGCTATATAGAATAAGTGTTAGCTTATTCAATCTTGGAGGAGGGGAATGTCTCAACCAAAGCATTATGCTAAGACTAAAGACTATATAGGTCCTACAACATGATTGTTGTGACTAGCACTCAAACTAATATACATAGTTTCCCTTACTACTTATCTAAGACATTACCAATCTATATAAAAAATCTTGAATCATATAAATATTGAATGAAACAATTAAAACTTTGGTTTTAATTATAAAAAAAAATACTTCATATATTAGTGAAAGAAAAATTATTATAATTTTAATATTAATAAAATTTAGATTAAAACTTTTCACTATTTTTTCTTTTTCTTGTAAATATGTTTTAGACTCAGAAGCAACGGTCTCAGCGTCAGTATCGAGCTGAATAAACGAGGAAACTTGGAACCTCTGTGGGTTAAAAGTCTAAAAAACATTATTTATCTCACTATTTTTTCTTTTTCTTGTAAATATGTTTTAGACTCAGAAGCAACGGTCTCAGCGTCAGTATCGAGCTGAATAAACGAGGAAACTTGGAACCTCTGTGGGTTAAAAGTCTAAAAAACATTATTTATCTAAAATAATTAATAATGGAGGACTCAGAAGCAACGCTATCAGCGTCAGAATCGAGCTGCATAAACGAGGAAATTTGGAACCTCAATTCGTGCAAATTCTCATCACGGACCACCCACACCAACTAACTGTTCTTTCTGTCTATATTAAAAACGAAGATGTACAATACGCTTCCAATGTGGGATTAAAGTATGCTACTATTTTCGACTCCCTCGGTTGGCATTCCTATTGGCAGGAATGAATCCACGATAGTTCTTGGATTCATTTTGAAGCCAACGACAGGTAGAGATTTTTTGATTAATTTGTTTGTATAGAGAATTTCATAAATGGATATAATTTGTAAATTTATTTTTATATTTTATAATTAGTTGTGAATTGTATAATTATTTTTATCTAATAAGATTATAGTAAATTTTTGTTAAATACTGATGATTTAGAAATACAAAATAAAATATAGTATTCCATATTTGTGATATATTATTAAATAAAATATGTTATAGCAAATTTTTGTTAAATACTGATGATTTAGAAATACAAAATAAAATATAGTATTCCATATTTGTGATATATTATTAAATAAAATATGTTATAGCAATGATGTCTATTTAATCCACCTACATGATTTAGTTTTAGACAAATTATATATATTTTTATAACAACTCCTTATAATCACATCCTTACCATTATTACAATGTTTCTTTTAATGATATCCTCAAATATATACATCTAACTTTTCATCCTAAACAAAGTACTTGAAATTGTCATTTAATCTTTGAATGGAATACAACATAGATGATGTTTGAAATTTATTTAGGTTATTCTCATGGCACACATTTGCAAGTTATTTTATAACTATTTTTTTGTGAATTAAAAAAAAATTGATGAATAAAAAATATGAGATATGGTTTAGCATTAATCAATCAATTTATTTATTATAGATGATTTTAAAATTTTGATATAATATCTTAAATCAAAATATAGTATTTGAAATTGTCATTTAATTTTTGAATGGAATACAACATAGAATACAATATAGATGATGTTTGAAATTCATTTAAGTTAGTCTGGTGACACACATTTGCAAGTTATCTGGTAATTATTTTATTTGTGAATTAAAAAAAAAAAATTGATGAATAAAAAATATGAGATATGGTTTAGCATTAATGAAACAATTTATTTATTACAAATCATTTCAAAATTTTGATATAATATTTCCAATCACAAAGATATATCGCTATTTGCTTCAACTTTTCCATACGTAAAAAAGATGAAAATAAGATAATGTCAAATTAATTTCAACTTTTCCATACGTAAAAAGAATGAAAATAAGATAATGTCAAATTAATATCAGCATTAGTAACTAACTGGTTTGTAGAGGGAACTTGAAACCTCCATTTCGTGCAAATTATCATCACAGCCCGCCCAAATGCCATCATTGTTCTTCTCTCTCTATATCAAATAAGAAAACTACGTTGACGGTTCCGATGTGGGATTAAAGTAAGCCAGTCTTCTCAACTTCCTATGTTGGCATTCCTATGGACATGAACGAATCCACGATATTTCTTGGATTCATTTATGAGACATTAATGCATTGACAGAGTACTTTTGGAAAACAAAATTAATGTAAGAAAACTAAAATAAAACTTTATAGCTATTAAAAAAATATTTTGTTAGGTTTTATGTGATATGAGTTTTTTAGACAGGGTATAAGAATGACTATTTTTTACGAGCGTATCAATCATATGAGGTCAAAGTTATGTATTTAATTTTGAACAATGTTTTTTCAAAATAAGTTTATATAATATATATTTTTTTAATTCATAAAATTGATGGTTGAGATTGTATTTTATATAATAAATTGTGTTTTTATAAAATTGATAATTGAGATTGTTATTGGGTATATTCAGTCAATAGCAAAGGCTTAATTTCGTCTTTGTTTATTCAAAAAAAAATTACCACGTGGAAAAGCATTCACTAAGTGTGATTGTGTTTTTTTTTATTCTTTGGTAGGCATGGTGAATATGTGGTAAGGTTTTTGTGTTTTTTTCATTTGACTTTGCAGTCATTTTGTCAAAGGAGGCAACACCAAGGAAAGCGGCGTGGTCAAACACGAACTAAAAACCCTCGACCCTTCAGCTAGCATAGCTCTGCATTCACTTCACATCATATCACAAGTCTGAGCGTTCATGGGTGACTTGAATTGCTTACTTCCAGGCTTTCGATTTCATCCAATGGACGAAGAGTTGGTTTGTTATTTATTCAGAAGGAAGCTTTCTAACTCGAAATCGAAGTCGAAGTTAGAATCGGAGTCGGAACTCGTTTTCTTGAATGCAATTACAGATATTGATTTTTACAAGTACGAGCCATCCGACTTAGTGTCGAGGGCATGCTTCCAAGGCGACGATCGACACTGGTTTTGTTGAAAATGCAACAAGATGATGGAGCTTAGTGAAATGAAGTCGCCTTCACTAAGTGGGCCCGCAGGCTATTTTTGGCGCAAAGTCTATTTTTAGACATATGGATCATGGTCTATGAGTTGCAGGATGCTATTTATGGATGATTGGTCGAGTTGGTAAAAATAGATGGACCTCTATTTTTAGCATTGGGCGGTTTATATTTTTAGACTGCCGGGCTAAAAATAGAATAGTCAAATATTATTAACCCTTAATAATACTTAGACTATAAACATTATCTTATCCTCTTGGAGCACTTCAGTTTGATGCTTGGATGTGGCACATGCAGCTGACAGAAGGAAATACGCTTTTCCTAAGGGTTAGTTGAGTTATTGCATGGTTGACTTCAGTTAGAACTCATGTGGCAGAGTTTGGTGGAGTTGATGAGATAGTTGGTGGAGTTGTGTTCGGTTTAACTTAGTTGAACTAGTTGTATTTAGTCTAATTGATAAATACACTAGTGATGAGTGGTGTGAATTAATTATTAATTAATTCACTAATTATTAACGCATAAATCAACTAAAGAACACATCAGTTAACTGCAATGCATGGACAGTTCAGTGGAGACCAGTGTTAGAGGTGGGTGAAAGGGTGAGTGTGACTATCAGTTGTGACTATACCTATGCATGAGATTTGCACACACATTGATGGAGATTGCCAATGAGGATTGCGCAGTACAAGCTAGGGGATTCAAACTTGGATCTCATTCATTCTCATCTTGGATTTCGCAGTAGAGGCAGGCAGACTTGTGGAGGAGATTTGAACCTGAGACTTGTTCAAATCTGAGCTAGTTTTGTGTGTAACTTTTGGAGATAGTACTGAGTACTTGTGAGGAGTATTGTACTATGATTGTTACATGTTCTCTATCATTATAATATACAGATAGTTGGGGGTTTTCAGCTTGATATGTGTACTTGATTATGTTTTAATGTGCGCATGCGACTGTTTCTATTTCCGCATATTGATGATCAATTGTAGAAGAGGTTATGTATTATTCATGAAGCTTAAATAGTGTGTAATCAGGATAATATCGGTGAATAATTCAGCAAATTATTCAAATTTCTACAGGTTTTTCTTTACATAGGGGCATAGGAAGAAATACCTTAATGGATCGCGGAAGAACTGGGCCACCGAAGGTGGGTACTAGAAAACCATTAGTAAAGACCGCCTAGTTCTATTGAGACAAGTGATTTTTGGGATGAAGAAGACTTTGGTGTTCCATAGAGGGCGCTCGCCTCGCACAAAGCATACTAGCTAGGTCATCATCTTGTGGTTCCAACTCATTGATTCACTCTGTCTCTAGTTTTCCAACCTTTATGTTGCCATGCACTTTGCAAGAAGCAAGCAATGTTTGACACACCAGAGCGCTAGGTTCAAATCGGTTTTGAAGCTTGCATTTCGGTTGTGCTAGGTTCATCTGGGCAAGAGGGAGATTCCTCAGACATATTTAAATCCTTTGTAAATCTTGAGGATCAACACATTCAACAAGGGTACAATGAAGGGTTTAAAGATGGAGTTGAGTTGGGTAAACCCGAAGGAAGAGATGGTGGTTTGAATACCATTTTTGAAACAAGGATGAATTGGGCGTTTACAAGGTTTGTATCAATATATGGAAAGTTGCAATTGAATTTGAACTAATTATATTCTTTGCAAGGGTACAAAAGAACCTAAATCAACTCAAGGAATTGGCAGATAGTTACCCACTTTTGGATTCATCTAGGCAAGAGGGAGGGTATTTTGGGAGCCATGAGAAGAAAAATTTGAACCATTTATGCAACACTATCAATTCATCTTGAATACGATGGATATCCCAAGAGTACATAAGGAACTGAATTTTGAGTGCACAATTTCTCCCTTTGCATAAGTTTTGGCAGAGTTACTGATCAAGGCACATATGGAAAGCCTTCTGCACAGACAAAGAACCATTTATTTTATTTAGAATATGATTTGAGCCTAATTAATTCTTGTTTTGAATTGGATAGATTTAGAACCAAATTCTCACGTGGGCACCTACCCCATGTCTTCAATGTCTAATGCAATGCACAACAAGTGAGTCTGAAACATGTGATCCAGTTTGAAGCAACCCCTATTTTTCAGTCGGTTAAAGTGTTTGCTCCTGCAACAATAACTAATCTTGGACCCAAATTTGACTTTATGGGTTGTGGTGTTGAGGTATTGGGGGATCATGTCACTGTAGAGGTGGATGAGGATGTGGAACCTGGTAAGATCATGATTTCTTTCATCGATGGGGACCATAATCGAATCAATCTCAATCCAACAAAGAATTGTGTTGGGATTGCAGCCAAATCAACAATGGAATTGTTGGTAGGGGAAATTTTAAGGATGGAAGTTTATATTAAAGTTTAGAAACCTTGACGAATCTTAGAAGTCCCTAATATCAAAATTTTAAAATGATTGATAATAATTTTGTAAAAATGTTTAGAATTCTAATTATTTTATATTATACAATGTATAATATTTGCAATTTTTAAGGTAAAATAATTTTATACTATAAAATTTGGGCGAATTCATTTTTATAAAAATGGAAATTGGCGAATATTTTTTTGGGAAAAAACATGGAATATTAGCCCACCTACGAATATTAGCCCCTAAAATTTTCCCTGGTTGTTGGGAGTTAGGTCTGTGGGCTTGTCACTAGGTCTTCATAAAGGTCTACCTTTGGGAAGTGATCTTGGCTCAAGTGCAGCTATTGTTGCAATGGTTGTGAATGGTTTGTTTGGAAATAAATTAACAATATCAGATCTTGTTTTGGCTAGATTGGAATTGGAAGGTGCAGTTATACTGCCTTGTGAAGATGTTGGTTATGGGCATACCCTACGATCATGGCATTGCATCAAACTAAATCCCACTTTGGAAACTTATCAAACACATTGCATGCCTCCTTTAGACATCCATAATTACCATAAAAGAGATAGATCATAAATCTGCAGACACGATTCTACAAGGGATATCTACATGGTCTCTAAGGAAATAAATCAAGAGTTATGGGTACCAAAGCAGAGGTCGTTGAGTCAATTCGGGGGCTTAAAGGTTGTTGTTCCTGCTTGGAAACCTGGAAACATATTAATTGGTGAGTTTCTGCACAGAGGAATCTACGTTGGGGTACTCAGTGTAAACCCAAAGTTTCATTGGTCAATGAAATTCGTTTGCAGGGGGCATCTGATAAATTTGTACCCTTGGAAAAAGTGTAGTCCTCTATAAGAAAAAAGTGGAATTATAGTGATGTTGAATATCGTGAGTTCATGGCAACGAACCTTACGAATGACTAAGAAGAATTTTGGAGTGATAGTTTGCTTGTCAGTAAAAGGAGGTTCTTGAAAAATTGAGCATGTTACCTTCATGTGAGTGTTATATCTAATAGATGAACACTTTAAAACAAGTATAACATAACTAAATGCTTTGAAAGTGAAAAAAAATCCAACATTGAAAGCTTTGGAAGTGAAAAATACTCCAATAAGGAAATTTATGGGTATTACAACATACTTCTCAAAGTGATGTTTACCTCCTAAAGAAGTTGGAGTCAACATGCAATCTCTTCAAATACTAATGGTTCTAAAAAGAAAAGGAATATGCAACATGTGATGGTGCACTACAAATATTATGAAACCATCTCACAAAATAGAAGAAAATAGAGATCAACGACATAGAAATCAACCTCTTTGAGGGGGAAGCCTCCTTTACATTACATAAATGAACAATTCTTGGATGATACAAATGAAAAAACCTATTTTCTATATATAGGATTTTAAGGGTCCATAATATAATCCTAGCCGACATAACAATAACAATGTAAGGGCACAACAATAATAATAGTGGGCTTCTATGGAGCACAATAATAACAATATGGGGACTACATGGGCACAACAATAACAATAAGGGGATACAATAGTATTATAGGGACCTAACATGCCTCTCTCCTTCAAAAAAGTGTTGTTTTCAACACTTGATTACTTATGGATTCTTTTGTATACAATTCTCATCCTCCCATGTGGAATATTCAACTGGTAAGTTCTTCCACTTGATGAGATACTCTGAAATTGATCGATTTCGTAGTTGTCGAGTTCTTGTTTCTGTGACTGCTTCAAGTTCCAATATTATTTTCCTTCCTCGTCAAGTTCTGGCAATATTGTTTGAACTGAGACTTGCTCCATTTGTAGTATCCATGTTATCGGATCCTTACCATCAAAATTCCTCATATCGATCTTTGGAATATGGTTGGCTTTTTATCCATCATTAGAGTCTATGAAATCATGATTAACATTTCTTTTGTTCTCAACATGAATTTCCTCTACTACCTTTTCACCATTAGGAAGCTTTTATTGTAGCAACTTTGTCAAATTGTCCTTCAAACCTTCAAGTTTTGCTTCTATACCATCGATCTTAGCTTCCATGCCATTCTTAAAACCATCTATCTTAGCTTCCACACTATTCATCTTAGCTTCCATGCCTTTCTTGAAACCATCCATTTTAACTTCCATTTCATTTTTGGTTACTTTTTGTGAGAGCGACATTCGTTGCACGTGGTCTCGTAATTTTGATATATCATGTTGCACTTCTTCCTCTTCATGCGTCATAGTAGAGTTTTCTGAGGGTTTAACAAGTATAGAATTATTTTTTGGGGGAATTATAGAACCCAACACTGATATATATGCTTCAATATTCCCTTGGGATCACTTCAAATTGATTTTTCAAAAAAAAAATATGCAATTAAAAAAAAAAAATACACACTTTTTTCTTGCTTTTGAGAAGCTCGATATTGAAACTGATGTATCTATGTGATTTAAAATCCCCAATATTTTATCTTATGTACCGTAGTAGCCCTATGTGTGTTATTTCCAATTCCATAGGTCAGACTTGATTTGGATTCTTCAAGGAAAATTTATGCTCAATCTCCCACAACGACCTAACTATGGATTGGTTCAGTTGAGAGAACTTGTTCGATGTACCACGTGTCACGGTTTCCTCCTTTATCTCTACAATTGATACACAGGAAACTACATTCTGTGCAAATTTTTCGACTTTTTATAGAACTCCAATCCGATGGTCAGAGAGAGTTATGATAATTTTCCCAAGGTCACGTATTTGAGACGAAATTCGGGAGCCTGTAAAAACCCTAACTTCCACAGATCATATCTCTGAAAATATTGCGAACCAAGATCTGAAAATTTTCCACCAATTTCCACCAAATTTCGGCGCAAATGGGTTTTTTTTAGCTTCTAAACCTTCGTAGAAAAAAAGTTATAGAGAAAATTCCACGATGGCATGTTTGAAGCAACAAAACCCTAGAATTCAAAGCTCTAATACCAAATGTTATCAAACCAGCTCACAAAATAGAAGAAAAGAGAGATCAACGACTTAGAAATCAGCCTCTTCGAGGGGGAAACCTCCTTTACATTACATAAATGAACAATTTTTGGATGAAACAAATGACAAAACCTCATTTCTATATATAGGAGTCCAAGGGGTCATAATATAATCCTAGCCGACATAACAATAACAATGTAAGGGCACAACAATAACAATAGTGCACTTCTATGGGGCACAATAATAAAATATGAGGACTACATGGGCACAACAACAACAAAAATTAATGAATCAAAGGTTTGAGATATTTTTTTAGCATTAAATCAATTAATTTATTTATTATAGATCTCTTCAAAATTTTGAAATAGTATCTTAAATCAAAATATTCCCTATAAAAGTAGACATAATTTTTTTATCATAATCATCTAATTTTATTATTTTCATAAAAAATGATATATCAAATTTTTATTATATTTATTTTAAAGAAATGTTATTATAAAATATCATGCCAATAATTTATTGTTTAGCTTATTAAAACAATTTTTTATTTAAAAATATAAACAAAAATACACAACATTATAAGACACTCGTAACTTTTGTTAACCATTTATCTTATGCTACATCTCTTGAATAGTTAAATGAGATATCTCAAATTTGACTTATTGGATCGATTCAGTTTACAAGAATGAGACAAATGCTTATTCCCCAACCTAGGTCCTTCGCAAAAAAACCTCTGACAACCCATGTCCCCCTCTATCAAGTAGTTTGCCACTCCATCACCTTTGTACTTGAATAAATATAAATATATGAGCTTATGTTCCATGTTTTTTTCCTCCTTTCGCACGAGTCAACACCTATAGACATTGTTGTCTTGTCCTTAATTCTTAGGAGAATGTTATTCCAATGTGAAAGGAAGGATATTCAAAACCCAAGTGCAGTGGTGAAAGAAATGAAATACCATAGCCCAGTGCTACTTCAATGTCAACAATTGGTTCAACTCTTAGCTTCGTTGCTTCGGTTGCTCCAGGTGGTTCAACAGGTTCAAGGTAAGCTAATGTCAACAATTGGTTCAACTCTTAGCTTTGTTGCTTCGGCTGCTCCAGGTGGTTCAATAGGTTCAAGGTAAGCTATAATATCTAGCTTGAAAAAAAACTTACACATCAATTAATCCATTTTAGTGCTTGGTAAATACGTGATTAATATAAATCTATAGTGATAATTTTTTATTGTTTAAATTGTATATTTTGATATTTTATTATTATTAATATTTTGTATTAAAAATTGAATGAGTTACACATTTTCCTCTTATTAAGAAGTAACTACTGTACTTTATCTTTAATTATTTTTTCCTTTTGAGCTAAGGCTAACATTGATACCCACACATATATAAACACACATTTTCTGTAAAGAGAAAATTCATAATAAAATATATTAATTATTACAAATATTTAAACCATTTATTTAAGTTATATATTAAGATATTTATAAGAAATAGAAATATATATATATATATATATATAGTTTGTAAAATTATATTATTTAATATAGACATCAAAATATTGTATTTATTATTTGAAAAGAAAAAATGAAATATCAACAATCTAATTAATTGTTTTATTAATTATTTATTTATATAATTATTAAGTTCGTGTCTTTTTGTTTAGCTAAAATAAATGACATACTTACATATATCTCTTCTCTCTCTTCAATAAAACAATTATTTTCACGCTTGTCATGTGCAATTAAAGTAGGCCACTCTTTTCAACTACCTATGTTGGGATTCCTATGGACATCAGTGAATCCTCATAGTTATTGGATTCTTTTATGAGACATTAATGCATTAGTGGAGTACTTTTGGGAAACAACAAAATTAATGTAATAAAATTAATATAAAACTTTATATGCATTAAAAAAAAATATTTTGATACGTTTTATGTGATATGAATTTTTAGAGGTTGAGAATGATTATTTTCCAAGTATCAATAGTTACATATTTAATTTTGAATAATGTCTTTTCAAAATAAGTTTATATTTATTTTCTGGTCGAGATTGTGTTTTACATATTAGTATGTGATAAATTTCTTTGCATAGAGCATTTGATGAATTGGTATAATTTGTGAGTTTATTTTTATATTGTTGGTATTAATTGTAGTTGTATAATTATATGTATCTAATAATGTTATATTAAAGATTTTTTTAATAATAATTATTTAGAAATATAAAATAAAACATATTATGTCATATTTGTGATTTATTATTGGATAAAGTAGGTTATAATAATGTTGTTCTTTGAGTTTTTTTACAATGCTTTGCACAAATTATATATATTTTTATAAAAACCATTTATAATCACATCATTACCAATATTACAATGTTTTGCTTAGTGATATCCTCAAATAAGTACATATAACGTTTCAGCTAAACAAAGCACTTGAAAATGTCATTTAATCATTGAATGACATGCAACATAGACAATGTTTGAAATCCGTTTAGGTTATCCCATGGCACACATTTTGCAAGTTATCTTATTACTATTTTCTTTGTTAATTCAAAATGAAAAAGCTTTTGACAAATCAAAGAATTGAGATATTCAATCTTTTTTTTTTAAGAAACAGGTAGCTTTACATTTTCAAACTCGAGAACGGGCTAGAACCCTTACATTTGCATATTGGTCATCTACTATTGGAAACCAAAACTGATCTATATACATTATATCACTACCATAACTATATGTTATACTTTTAACTGAATTAAGCTTATATAGTCTCTAGAATAAGCCATTATAAATCATTGTTTTACATAACACTAAGCAACATCAAAATTTAGATGGATATAAACTAGTTTCCTGGAGGTTCTCCATCTGCCATCACTGCGTCATTTTTTTCCTCTGCGTTCACTAAGATCTCTTCAGATACAGGCTCCGTAAGCTCACCTACATTTTCCAAGTCAAGAGGAGGGAGGTCCTGAAAACCAAAGACTTCCTTAAGAACCTCGACTGCTACCGCTTCCATTGTGACTTTGATTCCCTCTACCTTTCTAGTGAAAGTGTCAACCTTCGTTTCCAAATTAACTACTAAAAAATAAATCTAGTATGCCTTAAAATTTATTCACCTTACCTTGAGGAATTTTCCATTCTCCACCCACCTGTCAAGGCCTTCTCGGAGAAAACCATCTCCACCCCCAACCCTTGGGAATTTTCCTGAGACCACCACACTTGGTTCCAAAAAAATTTGGCAATCCAAAGCTCAAGCAAGAATGAATCCCATCACACCATGGCTATCTAAGAAATGGCAAGGCTAGGTCGAAACCATTGTCAAACCTGGAAAAACCCATGCATGTGACAACAAATGAACCAAATAAATAAATGCACGAACCATGCATTCATACCTCAACTAGGAAATCATACATGCAACCTATTACCTACAAAATGTTCTTGCCTAAGTTTTTGATCCAACATTATCCTTTCTTTCCTTGCTTTCCTTGATTTTCCTTACTAGTCCTTTGCACTCATTTTTCCTTCCTTTGCTTGTCTTCTTTATTTCTCCTCCTGATGCTCTCTCTCTCTCAAACTAATTCGAAAGCGCAACTGAAAAAATAAAATAAAATAATAAATAGTAAATAAAATAATAAATAAATAAATTGATCCTCAAAATCTTTTTTATCATTGAGGCCTCTATTTTCTTCATTTTTCCTTGAATTTCCTTCTCATGCAATTTTTTGTCGCTTTACCTTTATTTTCTCCTATTTTCCTTTATTTTCATAATTAAATGGCAATTAATGCCTCTTTTCCTTTTCCAATACCTTTTCCAATTTCCATAACCATTAATAAACCTAAAGTGATGCCCACTATAGTGTTTTTCCCAACATTCAACTTGGAATATGTGTCCTATGACCTTGGTTTTATTTTTCCTTTATTAACCTTTATTACATGAACTTTATCCTGTGGTTGTTACATTGGAAAAGATTTTTTCTTCTCTCAGTTGATTGAACAAATCATCAATCCATTGTAATGGATATCTATTCTTTATGGTCACTTTGTTTAACTACCTATAATCTATGCATAATCTAAGTGTACCATATTTTTGCTTCTCGGACGGGACTGGTGCTCCCCATGGAGGCACAATTGGCCTTATCTATCCTTTATCCAACATTTCTTTAAGATGTATTTTTATCTCATCCAGCTCTGGTGTACTCATCTTATATGGTGCCTTGGACGTTGGTCTTGCTCCATGCATCAATTAAATGAAGAAATAAACCTCCCCATGAGGAAGTAATCCAGGAACTCCTACTGGAAATACAACTGCACATTATTGCAACACAAATTATTTCTTCAACAGTTCACTCTCCTCTTCTTCAACCTTGATAGTGGATTTTTCATTGTTGGAGATGTGTATAGCAAATAAATGGCAGCTTTTTCAGTTTCTTCTCTTGGCTTGCATGGCTATGATCAACCTTACTAAATTAGGATTTCGTTTCCTTTGCAATATTCTCATTTCTCCATGCTCATTTAGACATTCAATTTATTTCTTAAATATTTAACTTTGGTTTTGTTTGCATATATCTAATCCATGCTTATCAATAATGTTGTACGCACCCAATGGTAACACATTGAGATTTTCCACTATTGGCATCTCATTTAATTCAATTGAGTAAGCCTTCACCAAATACTAGGCCCTCTCCTTTGCTCCCATGGCTAATTGAGCTATCCAAGATTCCTCATGTGGCTCTTGGTTCAATTAAAATCTCCTCAAAATATTGGGGCTACCATAAATATTATTAGAAATAAGGTCAATCAGAACAGAAATGGTTTGATTGCAGATTGTATCTTCCATCTCAATTATGGAAGCCCGATAATTTGCTTTTCGATTTTCCAGTGTTCCGTAGATCTTGGGCATTCCACGTGCCATATATCCTGCAATATCCACTTCCTCTGTGTGGTATAACTTTGGTCTAGTGTGCTTGCGTTGTGGGAAATTCTATCTCAATTGATTTTCACCACATGTCCAACATGTGTACGGACCCTTCTCATAACTCTTATCTCCTTCTTGATCTGCACGATCTCTACCTTCAGTGTTAAAACTTATCTGACTCTCTTGGGTAGTAGGGACAATAGATGATTCCTTAGTCACTTTTTGTCTTTTCCCTTTAAACTTGGAATTGCTTTTTGACTTCCAATCAGATTTAAATCATGGCCTATGCTTGGATTGAGTATAGAAGTGTTTCAACTTTTCAATGGAATTATTCAATGCCTGAGGTTCCAAAAATTCAATTCAGTCTCTAAATGATCTAGGCAACCCGATGATAAACCTTTAGATTTTAGCCTTCTCATATTTAATATACAACACATACCTCAACAATTCCATAAACATGGTGACATACTCTCCATTTGTCATCTGCCCCATTTTGAGTTTATAGAACTCTTTTTCCTTGTTGTCATAGTGATTTTCTGAGAAATATTATTATCTAAAGAGCCTTTCAAATTCATTCCAATTCAAGCCTTCTTCAATTATGCCTCTAAAATTCTTCAAGTCTTCCCATCATATGTCATATTTTCCTTGCAGGTTATAGGATGCTACCTTTGCTTTCATGTTCTCTGAATAGATATGGATTCTGAATAACTTCTTCATCCCAAGCAACCAAGTTTCTACCTCTTCAAATTTCTTCATCTCAACATCAAACGAGAGTGGTTTTTTTTTCTTAAATTCCTCTCGCATATGGTATCTTTCCTTCTTTCTTTGATGGTGATGATAAGAATAGAAATGATATATCCTGGAAGTAGTACTATAATGTCCATCAACATGGTGTCTATGAGTGCTAGTTGTTACTTCTGGGGTACTCAGTGGTGCATTCCCCTTCATATTTTATAAACTTTATTTTTTTTTGTTCCTCTTAGACTACTACTATCTCCCCCATTTGTTTTCTCCTCTGATCCCAAAGGGCTCTACATATCCCTATAACTATCATCCAACCCATATTGCCTCTACCTTAACAAGTCTAAGAGGCTTTGCAAAATAACTACATTTATCTCATCTTGCGTCTCTTGAGCTCTCACCAACCTTTCATTTTCCACCTTGAAAAGTCAAATTTTATCCCTTAGGCTCCTCATGGTGTCTATCTAGTCAGGAAAGCTCGGTCCTCCCCCTTGGCTAACTGATCGTTCTTCCTCATTGGTCTCGGCATCTTCATTTCCATATTGTGACTATCATAACTATATTGCACAATCTCGGTCCTCAATTCCATGTCTTTCACTGTCTTTCACTTCTTATGATCTATTTCCAATCACACACAATTGTTAGACACACAATAGCATAAGTAATAAACAATAAATCATGCCCATGATGTTTCTCTTGCATAGTTGTTATGGTAATCTGGCTGCAACCAACAATCCATGTCAACACATTATTGTCAATGAATCAACTAGGTAACTATATGATATGAAAATGGAGGAGCACTTCTCCTTCCTAAAAATGATCATTCTTTGACGCTTTGCAAGGAAAAATGAGTCTTATGGCAAAACAAGTTTTTAAGGTCTCTTCAAGACTATGAGTTAGTTTTTCATGTAAACTTAAAACGTAAGCAACATCTCATCATTTAACTCATATAGGCATTCATGAAGAACAAAAACACAAATTTGGTGATGGATTTCACCCCTCTTGGGCTACATCTCTGGGCCTGCTAACATAGCTAGACCACTCCATATATTCAGTGAAAAAGAGTACATAAAGTTTGTTGAAAAAACAAGTGGCTAGATTTCCCTTCAAGGAATCGTTCTCCTGCAGAGAACGCTCACTCAAAACATCATGACAACCTGCAGTCAATAATGAAACCATCAACAAGAAAGGGTATCTCCTACAAAGACCCTGTACTCAGAAAAGTAAACATGATCTGAACCCTACAAGAAACAAATGCTGCAAAAAATATTTGAAGGTTATAAAACCCCTACAAGGCCTTCTTCATGCTAAAAAACCTTCAATAATTGCTTCAAAACACTGATTGATCCATACACCCATGGACTTGAACCTATAAAAAGTCTCTTCATATGTGCTCTAATAAAAAATAGAGGTCACCATTGGATCTAGAATGTCAAAAAACCCCTATGTGGACTCTTCTTGAGCTCCAAAAGGCCAAAAACTCACCAAGTTATGGCTCTAACAAGCTCTCTTATAAGTTCCATTGTTATCTATCCTACAAATTGGACAAACAGTCTAACCGTGTTACAATTTTACCCTGTTTTCCATTGCGGAGTTGAAAAATTCGCTTGTCAAACATGCATTTTGTTGGACAATTAATTCATCCAATAACTCCATGCTCCCAAATTTTTGGCTTTTTTCCTAGTTTTATGGTCAATGTGGTTGGGGGTCGGGCTAACCTCCCACCCCCGCCGCTACACGCTCAAATCCAAATAAGGTGGTTACATTGAATGCCATAGGGTCGGGGGTCGGGCTAACATCTCGCCCCCGCCGGTAGCACCCAAAAATTACATTTTTATTTGTATGAGTGCCTAAAGAACTGGGGCCTGGCCCCTTAACTCTGCACCCGTCGTCTTAATACATGCAATTCTCTGCCTTGGTCTGATGGAGTGTTAGGTGACCATGGGCTAGGGCCTTGAGCCCGCCCCCACATCTGTTGGCTCCCCGCTCTTTCCACTGCGGTCTTGTTGGTTCATTGGTGACCGTGGGATGGGGCTAAGCCCCGAGCCCCTTGGTCGCTTCTCCTCCTCGGTCATGTGGGGTGCTTGCTGACTGGGGGGCAGGACTTAGCCCCGACCCCTTCCCCCAACATGATTCAACATAAACTTTAAATTTAATTTGCAAACATAGATTAATAAGAAACACCCATGATTCAATGGTAGATATTGGTGTTGTTTTTCGAGAGGTTAGGGGTTCTATCCCACTCGGCTTGCGGGCTGACCCCCATAAATTTTACACAACCTGGATGTGCCACGTGGCATCCCCTGATTGGGAAATGTGGCACCCTCCTACCGGTCCACTGAAACAACCTCCAACCAATAAAAATTGGCCATCTGAACAAACCAGAATATGACACTTGGCAGAGTCTGACTGACCCATTGGTACACCCAGTCAACCTACTAACTTAGTTGTACGGACTACCCAGTCAGCAATCAAATCAACAACCTACAAAAGTTTTAAATGTTGGGGCAAACGATCATAACACCATAAATTTTTCAGACAACATCGGATTGAGGTGAAATGAGTGTCATTGGATTCAGAATAACGAACACTTCGAATTGATCCTAGTTTCGAAACATTCTAGGCACTTTCATTTTTAAGCTAAAATTTGATCACCAGATCATACCTCTAGGAACTTTTGGACTCCAAAAGTTTACTTCTCCTAGTAAATAAAATGAGGCTGAAACTCAAAACTTCACAAAAAATCAATCCATAATGTTATGTTTTCAATTGGTGCCCTTCAAGCTCCAATAAAGGTTCTTCACCTATCTTCTTCGTGAAGACCTACCATCCTGTTGAGAATTGAGCCAAAATTCTTATTGTTGATGCAGGAACAAAAATCTCGATTAGTGGAATTTGAACATTCTCTTTAAATCCATATTTCACAGCTCAAAACAACTTCATATTGAATTTCAATTGTTAAATACAAACTTGACTTTCCTTCTTGGAAATCAGAAGCAATAAAATGCTTGGCATGCACTGGCATAAGCTTTGCTTTAATTTCCTCAAATTGAGCGTGTACACAAAAGTACATTGTTGCAAAAATTTAATGACATAATTTACTTTGCCTACAAAAACATATTCATCTTGTACAATATTAAACAAATATTCTATTCACAACAAGTTTCATCTTGAACACTTGCATCGATGAGTACATGAAAAACTTGGATGACAAACATTATACATTCCAAAAGTCCTCAAACATTTGGACTTATAAACAAGCCAACATAATAACATATCAATGAAAAACATACTTGTTTCACATAGTGATTATTCTTATTCACTTTACAAAAGTACCCAAAATAGGTAAACAACACAACAAGTATTTACAATTCCTAAAGAAACTATACAAACAATCTAATATTTGCCTCTCACAGCCTTATGAGCTCTCTTTTTGCATCAACTTTTCCTTAAAGGTTTCTCTAGGAACATTGTGATTCCTCTTTGCCACCTCTTGCTTTCCTTGTATAGGTTTGCACAATCTCTTTATCCTTCTTGGAACGAAGCTCTAGATGTAGTTTCTATCATTGTACATTCCCATACCCATGCATCTTGCAATGGGTAGAAAAGTACTCTCTCTTGCTTGCCGGTAAGGAAGTCTTCAAGTGTGAAGGAGATTCATCATGCTTGATGCCAAGAATCTGATCCATTATTTTTACCATTACCATGTGTTTCTCACAAACATCGACACAATGGTGAACTGCATCACAAAAAGTGTAAGGATACTTGTTCCACAAATAGTCAAAATTACCAACATTTGAAAAAATCCCATGAGATTTATACATTTCCCTGGAGCTACAACTTTGACAATGTGGACCAGATGATGACATGCAAGGTCCTTTGATGCATTCATCTCTCTTTGGAGACAAATTAACATTTTCACCACCATCTTGGTGTGACATATCATCCTCTGATGATTGTTGTTCCTCAAACCGTTTAAAGCATTTTATAAACGCTCTTTGACCATATTCCAATCCTTGATACCTTGGTATCTCTTTTACCATGATTGGATTAGTGATCCCTTGGCCATTGATGTCGTGGAATCCTCCTTTAGAACCCATTTTAGATAGCAGATTCACACCAATGCCCTTGGTATGTTTTTCAAATGTTGCAAAAGAGGTGTTATGAACATAAATAGAAGGATTTGAACTTGAGATGCTTATTGCCTCCTTGAAATTTCCATCCATCTTTTCTTCTTCAGATGATGATGACGAATTTTCAGATGACTCAAGCCACCCACTTTTACCAATAGGCATATGATGAGAATCTTGGAGATGCTTACAAAATGTGCATGCATCATTTTCCTCTTAAGGCCAATAACCTCTGTTTGAACCATGCCCACATATTGGTTTCACTTTTGAGGTTTCCTTTGTTGTCACTGGAGTAGAAATTTCATCAACTTGTTCCTCAAGCACATGATACAACTTAAGGCGCATATGCCTCTTATCCTCTTCAATTATTTCAAGCATTCTTCTCAATTCAATGTTCTTCATTTGAAGAGAAAAATTCATCTCCTCTAGATCTTGGAGACTCTTCTTTCCCATTCTTGCAACTTGGTCATACCTTGCTCCAATACCACTCGATCTGAAAATGGAGGAGAACTTCTCCTTCCTAAAAATGATCGTTCTTTGACGCTTTTCAAGGAAAAATGGGTCTTATGACAAAACAGGTTTTTAAGGTCTCTTCAATACTATGAATTACTTTTTCATGTAAACTGAAAACATAATAAACATCTCATCATTTAACTCATATAGGCATTCATGAAGAGCAACAACACAAATTTGGTGATGGATTTCACCCCTCTTGGGCTACATCTTCGGGACTTCTAACATAGCTAGACTGCTCCATATATTCAGTGAAAAAGAGTACATAAAGTTTGTTGAAAAAACAAGTGGCTAGATTCCCCTTCAAGGAATCATTCTCCTGTAGGGAAATCTCACTCAAAAAAACATGACAACTTATAGTCAATCATGAAACCATAAACAACAAAAGGTATCTCCTACAAATACCCTGTACTCCATCTGAAAACAAGCATAAATGAGAATACAAGTACTTCAATTACAAATTGAAATACAAAAAGAAAGTTGTCCTCAACATGACATAGTGAGAAAAGTAAACATGAGTTGGACCCTATAAGTAAAAACTACTGCATCAAACATGTGAAGGTAAGAAAACCCCTACAAGACCTTCTTCATGACCAAAAACCTTCAAGAACTGCTCCAAAAAACCGATTGATCCACACACCCATGGACTTGACCCTAAAAAAAATTATCTTCGTATGTGCTCTAATAAACAAATAGAGGTCACCATTGGATCCAGAATGTCCAAAAACCCCTATGTGGACTCTTCTTGAGATCCAAAAGGCCAAAAACACACCAATTTATGGCTCTAACAAGCTCTCTTCTAAGTTCCTCTATTATCAGTCCTACAAATCGGACAAACATTCTAACCATGCTACAATTTCATCCTATTTTCCGCTGTAGAGGTGATAAATTTGCCTACCGAAGGTGCATTTTTTTTACAATTAATTCATCCAATAACTCCATGCGCCCAAATTTTCAGCTCTGCTCCTGGTTTTATGGCCAATGTGGTCATGCACCTAGCTCCAAATAAGGTGGTCACATTGAAGTCCATAGGGCTGGGGGCTGGGCTAGCATCCCGCTCCCACCGGTAGTGCTAGAATGTTACACCGTTAGTTGTATGAATGACCAAAAAATCGGGACCTGACCCGTTAACTCTACATCCATCGCGTTAACACCTGCAATCCTCTGCCTTGGTCTGATGGAGTGCTAGGTGACCACGGACTAGGGACTTGATCCCGACTCCCCACTCTTTCTATTGTGGTCTTGTGGGTTCATTGGTGACCATGGACTGGGGCTAAGCCCTGATCCCCATGGTCGTTTCACCCCGCCGATCATGTGGTGTGTTTTGTGACCAAGGGCTAGGGCTTAGCCCTGGCCCCTTCCCCCAACAAGATTCAACATAAACTTTAAATTTAAGTTGGAGACATAGGTTAAAAATAAACACCTGTGCTGCAATGGTAGAGCTTGGCGCTTTCTATTGAGAGGTCGAGGGTTCGATCCTGCCCGACCTGCAGGCCTACCCCCATAAATTTTAAGTAACCTCGAGGTGCCACGCAGAAGCCCTTGATTGGGCTACGTGGGACCCTCCTACTGGTCCACTGAAGCAACCTCCAACCAATAAAATCGACCATTTGAACAAACCAAAAGATGACACTTAGCAGAGTATGATTGACTCGTTGGTACACCCAATCAGTCTGCTGACTCAGTTGTATGAATTTCCCAGTCAGCAGTCCAGTCAACAGCCTATAATTTTGTTAGTTGTTAGGCCAAATGATTAGAACACCATAAATTTTTCATACAACATAGGATTTAGGTGAAATGAGTGTCGTTAGATTCAGAACGAAGAAAAATTCAAATTGACATTGGTTTCGAAACATTTTGGGTGCTTTCAGTTTTGAGCTACAATTTGATCATCGAATCACTATATCATCGATATATGTAGTTGCATAATCATAATCTGAATTTATCTACCTAAACATATGTTTAGTTAATTTTCTAAAAAACATTATGAAACCCCCTTGTGATTGGAATTATGTTGTTAATTACTCATGATAGATCCCATCCAATCCAAGTGTTGAACCTATATGCTCTGATACCACTTTGTAACACACCCCCTCCTAATCCCCACAAACACACATATTAAAAGGTGGTGGCTACTATATTGACCCAAGGTCTAAGGTGTCATTATGGAAATGGGGTATAAAAATTATGATATTCCATCTAGCTTAGAACCTCAATTATACATCATCGTTGTGACCATCTCACCAAGGCAATTCTAGTGATATAGAATTTTTCTTTAGTCTGATCTCTAGATCAAAATCTTTGGATGATTGATTTTTTAGTGAATTGATTAACTCCGCGTCATTAACTCACCGTGTGGTGCTTACATGGATAGCACGAAAACTCACTCAATGCCACATAGTCCGGGCATATTAACTACCAACCCGTTCATGGGTTGGGGTTTTATCGTTCTCCATTCGTGCACACATGTAACCTTTACTAAGGAAACCTACAGGTCAAAATATAAAAGTATAGTCATAATTGGAGGTCGACTCTACTCCGGTAGCATATATCACCATTGTGTTGGGCTCGACCTTGACCTGATACCCATGCAACTCCCAAGCTGGAGGCCTTCTCTAATTTCAGTACATATGATGTTTTGGCATGCTTTTCCTGACCCCGATTGTCACTTACCCGTCAAGTATCAAGGTCGGCCCAACCTCAACTTACTCAACGGAGCCACAAGACCCTGACTCTGAATTTGTCCCCAAGGACTCGGTCATGCCTCTGGTTGTGAGGGACGAAGGGAAAATGGCTAGTGAATGACAACCTCCATAAAGGGACCACCCTTGCTTCATTTCATTTTGTGAAATGATGCATTTTGTCTATGAACAAGATAAGGAAACCCTATTGCATTCATAGTGACCTTTGCCTATTGCGATAGAAATATCTTCAACCTAACATGGGCGGTGTAAGCCATAGAGGGCCATACATGAAGGTCTCGACCATGACTCATCCTTGGTATTTTTATAACCATTTGGACTTGCGACAAACTTTGACCCTTAACCTTGGGGTTCCATGAAGCACATACAAATTTTATCCCTTCTAATCTTACAACCAAGTTTCCCCTTCTTAGTCTACAGACGACATATGGTGCCAAAAGGGCCACAAGGAGGTCGACACACACCAACTCATTAGGAATCCATCCTTTAAAGGTCAATCACAAGCATAGGCCATGGATAATAATACATAAGTGACTACACTAAGAGCCCATGAGCGTTTCATTCCTTCCCAAAGGTCCTAAGACCTCTCTTGAAAACTAAAAGAAATGGTAAGTTGATGGAAATGATCAGAAATATATGGTTCCAAGAAGGGAAGAAAGTATATTGGAATTCCATGAAAAAGGAAAAGGATTCCTTTCCAAGCTCAATGATAAACATGTGCCACACATGTAGACATGTGGGTAATAATACCATAAGTGTACAACCATCCCTTTGTCATGAATGGGAACTAGGAATAAGCTACATCAGTGGAATAAAAATACCTTTTCCCACTGCCTCGGTGACCCTTGAAGGGATTTTAACACTCTTTCCATACACCAAGGTATAACCCAGTGATGTGGCTATCGTACAAATGATTACACACCCATATACTAGTATTTTTAGTATAAATAATATGTAAGTAGCACTAGTGGAAGGCTTCTAGGAAACTTGGCTATTAACAAGGACACATAAATAATCTCCCACATATAGGGCACCCACCATGTTAATCAACCCTACCATAACCAACCATTCAAGCAAAGGTTACCAAGATGGTCTAGCATCGATACATCATACAAATTAAAGCTCCTATCCTTGAATGATTTATCCATCAATGCATACGCAACAAAGATGAATCAAGGCATGCAATTAAGCCATACAAACTCACGAGGTTGTTCTTTGCACACCATAAAACATATTATTACTTATACCAAAGAATTCACATTTATGTAGAATGACAACCCACAATTAGGGTATCGACCCGTGAGGGACTTGAAGTCATCATGACCTGTAATGTCCCTTTTTCAGAAATGTCACAAGTCTATTCCAGAGATAGACTGTGGGGGAATTTTCCGGATATGTCACCTCTAAAGAGAGGGTGAGATCCAGAGGCTACCTGGCCCTTCACAGACTCTGTCTATAGCTATGTGAGATTTCCTATTAGGAAAAGCTACTCTATTGAGAATACCTCAAGATAGAACTACAATAATAAGCAAATACATCTAATGGAAACTAGCAATGAATCCATGAACACATAAAATGCCAGAGAACTTAATGGCCATCATATTAGATCATAGAAACAATAAAATATACAACTCCTTGAGGAAATGATCACTCAAGCAAAGCACTGGAAGCCTCAAGAAATCTGTACATACAAATATGAGGAACACTGCTGTATATATCAAGCCCTAGGCCATGACTGCACAGTTACATGAGAGACTGCTGCATAAATAATAGAAATACAATGATATAACATTATGGGCTCAAATAAAGAAGGGGGAGCAAGATCTCAACCCCTGAAAATATATAACATCAATCCTCTAAAAGGATTGGCTGAAATCTATACAAAAATGGCATTTTGCATAAATGCTGGAGTGGCTGGGTAGCAGCTACTCAAGTACTGGAAATACATGGAGAAGGCTGAAATGGCTGCAAAAAATGTAGAATCCTCCTCCAATATAAATCTGAAGTGAAAGGTTGATCCTTTCACCCAAGACTTCTCCTCCAAGTGATTGTCAATCCCTCACAGCAAATCTCCTCTCTGAAAACACTGTCTACTGAAGGGACTACGTTGATAATGATGGAATGTGGTTGGCCTGATGCCAAATATGGTGGGATATGCTCAATGACCACCATTGCTGATCCTCCAATTAATAGAACCTCTCCCCACTGGAAAACAAGCTCCGGATGGTGTGTGGAAACCTCCCCAGCAACACTGCACAATATCTGCTGCAGAAACTGTGCTGATGTAGATGGTTGAAGCTAATAGCTCGAATGCCGGAATATGGAGGATGAGTGCAATCCTTCATGAGCTACTCAAGAAGGAGAGGAAATCCTCAATAGGACTCCCTCGTGCCCGAAGGCACTGCAGCTCTGCTGAACAGCAAGAGGCAGCAACAAGTCTCTAAGACTCAAATGTAAAATGATCAAAGATGTGTACAATGGCTGCCTTACTTCTCTTTTAAACAATGAGCCTTCCCTCCATGGACCCTATTTCGAATTAGGGTTTCCTTCTCTCTAGAAACTTCCCTCCTATGTTGTCCCACATAATGCTTTCCAACTCATGCCAACGCAGTTTGACTTGGTCAACCTTGGCCAAGCATGTTTGCAAAAACCTCCTTTCACACATGGAGGTGTGAAATCCAGCTCTCAAGTGATCCTCTTTCATACTTAGAGGATTTTTATTCTCTAATCATGTAAATAATGGGTCCCCTACCCATTTTATTCATCTCTTTAACAAAATTTAATGTCCCATAAAATTTGGGACATTACATAACCTCAGTCCTAAAAATTTTAATAACTTCCACATTAGTCACTATTGCCTCCATGACCCATATCAATATAGGTGATTCCTATGCCTTGAGCCAGCAGTGGCAATATGCTACTTTATATGTAACATGAAGCCTGTTTAATAAAATTACATAGCACAATTTCAACCAGAAATGAAAACATGTAATCATTATCAATGAAAACATATTAGAATACCTATCTTGAAATATTTTAGGCAACTGAGTTTGGGATAACAACTCTCCACCCAACCATAAAGAGTTGCATCCAAGACTTACTTGCAATTATCACTCCCAAGCCTGTTTCCAAAGCTTGAGATGAGATGCTTCTGGGTTCTTTCAGCCAACCCACCCCACTAAAATAGGATGTCATAAGGCCATTTTGGCCTTCATCAACCATCTAATATCATTATGGCTCACACAGTTTAGGAATACAAAGAGTCATGCCAGCATTTTACAATACAGAGAACTCCAACTCACTTTCAGGAAAATGGATTCCACTATGAGGAAGGTTCATTAGTGGTAAGTTGTTAATGGGTAAGGAAATCACATTCCCAAGTGTTTCCTTAGTGAGTAAAGCACCAGAGCTTCAACCCCAAGGAAACTCCTGGTGAGTATTAATTATCCCTCACAAAACACTTGAGTGGATGTTCCCAAATCTAACAGGTTCATCGATCCACAATATTCTAGTGGATTCTTTAGCCTTACCGGAAGCCACATTATCTTGAAAAATTCTCACATACAACTGCACTCAAAAGTCTCCTTAGCTAGTGCTCCTTTCTCGAAGATGAGTAATTGCTAGAGACCACTTGATCTCTTTTTCTGTTTGTGTTCTCTCTCACCCAATAGTTTTGAGTGTTTCATTATTTTCCCAAATGCTCCTTTGTGTGTAAGAGCAAGAGGGAGTGTGTATCTCACTTAAACGTCCCCTTCACTTCATGAATTAACTATCTGTGTTCCCCCTACAATCGCACAATAGTCATCCCCTGGCAGCGCAACCCATGTTGTTCATATTTTTTTTTTCTTTTCCTAGCTTACAGTTTGGGTTGAAGTACACTTGGACCACTCCTTCCATTTTCAGTTGAATTCAATGCACAATCAACACATTTAATCATTTTCCACCAACTAGGATGGTTATTTAAAGAACAACAATTTCCTCAAGCAATGGAATATGTCCCTTTATGAACCATTTTTAAAGTAATTACAATTACTCACATATGGGAAAATGTTAACTGGGGGATATCTCAACTAGGATGTATTCAAACTTAAGTTATTCAAAGGATAACTCATTTAATGTATAAGCTTATAACAAGTGCAAGGATGGCTCATTTAACTCATTCAAGAAACATCATAATGAAAGGATAGCTCTTTCAAGATGAGATTCATTCAAGGTTAATATTTTGAGAGGACAACACAATTCACAAAACCCTATCATATGATTCATTTCAAACACTAGCTTACTATAAGCATAAGGATGGCTCACTAAATTCATTCATGCTACATGATACAAAATTGATAATTTATTCAAGCTAGGACTAATTCATTCTTATGCTCCTAAAATGATTTCTCATTGAATCGTAGTGACCAAAAGAAATCATTTGTGGTTAAGCTATTAAAAGGATAGCTCAATTCACAAAACCATATCTCATGGCACATGTCATACACAAGATTACTACAAACACGAGGATGGTTGATTGAATTCACTCAAATGGAATATATAACTCATTTTATAAAACCATAATATTTATTCAAGATTAATATATTGACAACATAGTGTCATTAAGTCCTAGCAACTAGTAGCACCCATTCAATCTTAAGCTATTGAAAGGGTAACTATTTCATTAACTGCTATTTCTGGGCTCATTTAATACATAAACTTACTACAAGAACAAGGATAGCTCATTAAATTCAATAAATGTAAAGCTATTACAAGTATAGGTCATTTTAAAATACCTAAGGATTTACTCAAGCTTAAGATGTTGAAAGGGTGTCTCATTGAACCATAGTGGCTTCTAAGATTCACTCAAACTTAAGCAATTAATAAGATAACTTAATTCATAAAACCATATTTATCAAATCCCAATGGCCTATAGGATTCATTCAAGCTTTACCTTATTATTTTCAGATGTACAAAGGGTGGTGGTTATTTTGGTCCAGCCCCATTGTCCTCAAGTTGAACCATGTATGTTTTTTTGCTTCTCTTCCTTCTTGAACAAATTATATATGTCATCAAGCACTTCTCCTTCCTATAGCTCAACAATCATGCTCCTTTTCGTGTTTTGGTTTACATTCTTCAGATACAACTTGTTATTTATGGTCCCTAATATATCTAATTGAACATTATTTCCTACTTGCTTCACTCCATTTTTTGCCACTTATAACTCCCTAGACACCACTCCTCCTTCCAATCCCTCTATGGAATCCTCTTGCTATCATCTTCACTCTTTCAACCATTTCTTGACCATTTTTTCCCACTTTCATAACCCCTCTAATTCCTTTAAGTGTCCTTTAGTACTCTCTTCTTTTTTCATCATTTGCTTCACCACGCACTCTCTTTAGTGAATATCCTTCATCTTGTTTATCCACCACTGCTCAATTATTATATCTACTTTTAATGTTTTATTTACTTTTTCCATAACCTATGCTTCCTTCATGGTATTGTTCTACTTTACTTACTCACTTTTAATAGCTCTATCCCAAGTCAACCTTATGCATAAGGGCTTAAACTACCATAGTTGGTGGATTGAGGGAAACACAATCTTCCTCAACCAAGAACCTTTTCACCCACATCACAACCTCCTTCACTAGCCTTTCATAACCTCTTTCCATGAACAATTTTTCTACTTTTGAGAATCATTGGTTCAACTCCACTACAAATTCAATAATGCATGCATCAATGATTGTCTTCACCTAACATTTGATAGGTCACAACCTTAGGGTAAAACCTATGTAGCAAAACCAGGTTCAAGACACTCCATAATATCTCCATCCTTTTCTAGGCAGGTCATGCATGTTCTCCCAATATTTTCAACCATTCAAATATCACCACTTGGAACTCCACTTGAAATATTTCATAGCTAACATGGTTGTCATGCATCCATCAAAATCAATTACCTTTAATGCATTGTTTCTCTATATGATGTATTTGTTGGAACAACCAATCCTCTATGTAGCCTTGGGTTAGCTTTCTAATCATGCTACTAGAACACCATACATGAGATGAAGGGTTTCTTACCAATAGAACCATTTGTTGGCTCAATATTAGACCAATGTGCATCCACATTAGAGTCCAATAAATGAGGTCAACTATAGTAAAAGTGTTAGCATATTCAATCCTAGAGGAGGGGAAAGTCTCAACCAAAACATTATGCTAAGACTAAAGACTATATAGGACCTACACAACACGATTGTTGTGACTAGCACTTAAACTAGTATACATAGTTTCCCTTACTATTTATCAAAGACATTACCAAATCCATAGAAACAAATCTTGAATCATATAACTATCATATAAATATTGAATGAAACAATTAAAAAACGTGTTTTAATTAAAAATAAAATTAATATATTAGTGAGAGAAAGAAAAATGGAATTTTGAGATTAATAAGATTTTGATTAAAAATTTTCGCTAGTAATCTAGACACTTTTTTTAAAATGTGTTTCGATCACCATGAGATTCATAAATCACTAAATCTAAATACTTATTTTATTTTTATGAGAAATATTTAAAATCTCGTTCATATTCTACCAATCACAAACTCTTATAAAAAAAACCTCTTTAAAAACTGATCACAAGAACCATTGATATTTCTGTGTTAAAAAATCTTAAAATATATATTAAAGAGAGGAAAGATTTAAAATGGGTGTAAAAATATATTAAGGAGAGGGAAGATTTAAAATGGATGCAGACATAATAATCAACAATGGAGGACTCAGATGCAACAATTTCAGAGTTGGTATTAAACTGATTCATAGAGAGAACTTGAATCCTCTTGTTCGTGCAATTTCTCATCACGGCCCGCTCATATCACTTTTTTCTTCTTTTCTCTTTCTATGAAATAAGAAAAATTATGTGGTGTCTCCCATGTGGGATTAAAATAATCTACTATCCCGACTCCCTCGGCTGGCATTCATTTTGAAGCAAACGACTGGCAGAAGAGTCCATTTCCTAGTGATTTCACAAGTGGAGGCAGAATAAAAGCGGACTTTGATCTTTTGAGCTTTTGTTACTTTCAACATCGTTTATGAGACATTAAAGCATTGATCTAGTACTTATGGTAAAAAAGTAATGTCATAAAATTAAAATAAAACTTTATATGTATAAAATATATTTTGATTAGGTTTTATGAGAAATGATTTTTTACGTAGTACAAAAATAATTATTTTTAAGAGTTTATCAAGTTATAAATTTAATTTTGAATAATGTCTTTTCAAAATATCACAATATTCTTTAATTTGTAGAATTGTTAACCGATGGTTGAGATTGTGTTTTAGATATTAGCACGTGATCAATTTGTTTATATAGAGAATTTCATAAATTATTATAATTTGTGAGTTTATTTTTATATTGTTGTAATTAGTTGCCAATTGTAGAACTATTATAGTTGTATCTAGTTGTCAATTGTATAATTATCTTTATCTAATAAGGTTATAGTAAAGTTTCGTTTAACAATGATTATTTAGAAATAAAAAATAAAACATATTATTTCATATTTGTGATTTATTATTGGATAAAATATGCTATAGCAATGTTGTCCATTGAGTTTTAGTACAACCTACATGATTTAGTTTTGCACAAATTATATATTTTTTATAATCACTTATAATCATATCCTTTTTTTGTTCAGTAAGAAAAAACCTAGTTTATATAATGTACGAGTGCATATTCATATCAATTTTTGCCATTATACATTTCAAAAATTCCCCAAAGTCCCCATAATAGCAGGTAAAACACTCTTGCATTAGTCAGCCAATCACACCAAATGGCGCCCATGTTACCATAAGTGGTGCCCCATAAATAAAATACAGGGCTTCTTAAAACCATCAGAGTAGTAAACAACAATATTGCACACAATACGACCCCAGTCAATAAAAGAAAAACATGGGATATGATGAACCCATATGGCAGCGTCGAAATAAACCAGGTGTACTATAAAGGATAGATAACATGCGTAAGAAAGGAAATGCAGATAGTTTTTCTTGTGCAAGGAAACACGTCAAGCACAAAAACAAAATACAAAACAACATAGTCAAATTTTGAAGCCAATCCATAATCATGGCAGAATGATGGTGCCTTGCATAGTGATGGAGTCTGCATCATAGAGGGTGTAATGCATATGTCCAGTTGAGGTCCAGAGTCCCGATTTTGAGATCCTATCCGCCACCACATTTTGTTCCCTGTATATATGAGTGAACGAGATGTATTGGAAGGTGTCATGTAGATTTTCGATGTGATCCATCCATTGCGCCAGTTGAGGTGGAGTGAATCTGTTCCTGTGATTCATACAGTCGATGATAATCTTAAGTCCCTGTATATTGCAATGTTTTCAATAGATAGTTGTCTTGTGAACCATAACAGGCCCCAATTGCAACTGCTTCAGCCTTATTGTTTGTGTCGGTGCCACAATTCCAATATATCTTATAATGAGATCGTTAGTCCACTCTAAACCAAACGTCGCATCCGCACCAACCTTATTGTGCGGCACCATCAAAGTATCTCGTTGGAAAAGTGATAGTGTGAGAGGTCCCTAGGTGAAATTTGTGCAACATGACTCCCCACAGTAGCCCTCATGATGTATTGTGTGACCTGAATGGAGCATGCCAAAGTTCCATTGAATATGAGCATGTTCCTTTCTAGCCAAATGAACCAAGTTAGCCACAGGGGGATACGTATGTCTGATCTACTGCATTTTTTCCACCATGTAATGCAAGCCTCAAGACCATATTGAGTTGTGTATTGTACCTGCAGTCATTTACAAATCCTAGACCATACCTCAGTAGCTAATTTGCAATGGAAGAATAGATGGGTGTTATTTTCCCCCGCCCACTGGCATAAAGGGAAGCATCTTGGTCCACACCATCCCCGTTTGCCAAGATTTTATGGCCATGTCAGATTTTTTTTCTCCATACCAAGCAGTTATGGATGATCACTTTATAAGGTATGTCAGTTTTCCATACCGATATGAACCAACATTTGTATTGATTTTCCCTGTCCCTAGAAATGAGGTGCCTGTAGATTTCCCGAAGGTGAACTGTGCCTTCTTGTAATGCACCCGCCCATGTAATCTGATCACCCAATTGATCCCTATGTAGACCAGCACATCATAACACATTTCTGAATGCATCCCAAGTTGTGGCCACAATTCCCACGACCCCAAAGTCAATTGCCTCTTTCCAATGTGGAAAATCCTCCCTCCATATTTGATTACATGTGCCAGATATATAACTCCCCTGGCATGTAGCTTGTGTAGTAATTCCACATTAGTCAGTGATACCTCATGCATGCCCCCGATGAGATCAGCGCCCAGGATTATTTTGTGGCCATCCCCAAATGTCCAACAAATACGATTGTGGATTATACACTACAAGGAAAAGACCCTCTAGCGGAGGTTATAAAGGAGGCTTTTAGTGTTATAAAATTGGCCAAAATTATCAAAAAAACATTTTCTACAACATATGTTTATGGTTACGGAGGTTTTGGTGGAGCTTATAATGGAAATTCAACACAACTAAAAAAAATGGACAGTCGGAGGTTATTAGGATGTTTTTTCAATGGTGCTCAACTCTGTCTTTAACGCACCGGTGCGTACATGTAGAAGGCACCCCGGGGCGATATAAGGAGAATGCACCGGGCCGTTAAGGTATACAACCGCACCGGGCGTAGTATTGGCGATATAATGCACGGGGCCATTCTAATTGGTCTTGGAATTTGTGTAGTGCCCATAGGTCCTATAAATGCCTCAACGCGTAGACTTTTCGAAACGCCCTGGTGTGTAGTATCAAACAAATGCACCGAGATTTATAATTGTTATCGATATTCGTGTGGTGCCCATAGGTCTTACAAACGCACAGGGGCTAATAGACACATAAATGCCTTGGTATGCAATACCACACAAACGCACCGAGATTTATAATTGGTATCGGTATCCATGCGGTGCCCATAGGTCGTAAAATGGCATCGGTGCGTATAGACACATAAACGCACCGGGGTGTTGTACATCACAAGAACATCGATATTGTTAATTGGTTTTGTTATTTGTGCGGTGCTCATAGGTCGTATAAATGCGCTGGTGCGTTTAACGATACAAACACACCGGTGTACAGTAACTGACACGCACCGGTTTTCATTTTGTATTTTTTAGAAACATCGAACTGTGATAGTGCAATTATTATGATTATTTTAAATTCATTATTCATCAAAATTCGACACATATTATAACAATATTCATATTAATTAAATTTTTATTAATGCATTTGAATGTGATGTTTGGATTAATCTGTTATATCATATCATAATTATTGTGGTTTTTTAAAATTCATTATTCATCAAAAGTTGACACATATATATCTTATAAAAATATTCATATTAATTAAATTTTTATTAGTGAATTTGATAACGACAATGGAGAACGCAATAGAATAAATTTAAACATATATATATATATATATATATATATATATATATATATATATATATATATATATATATATATATATATATATATATCATACAAAATTGGACAAAATTATTGGTATCCTTGTAGTTATTGGTATCCCTTTGTCTTTCAATTGGGACACTATGTCCATTGCATTAAACAAAATTTCTGATTTCACAGACATATTTCAAAAAATACAATGCCTTGCTTTGATATCCAAACGTAGTGACCATCATTCTTTGCTTGAACTGTTGTCACTGCTACTAGAGCTAGTTCCATGACTTGGGTTATTTTCAGGAATATTTTGTTCACGGTGTTGATTGTTTTCTTCTTCTTCACCTTCCATCTACAAACATAAAAATAAGCTGAAATGAGTGTATATACATTGGTGAGAATAATGAAAATTGCAATATTAAATAATATACATCAATGTCAACCGAAAAGAAAAATTACTTACCATAACAACAATTGACTTATAAACTACACACATTCTTTCAAAATCGTGTACATCCATGCCAACTTTCAAAATTTCATCTGGTGGCGCAGTTCCATACCTTGTTTCCTGCAAGTTTTATACACCATAACAAATCATATATTGAATATAAAAGATTTTTTTGTTCTCATATTAATTATAGACGGAGGTAAGTAAAACAAGATCGATATATGCTTACAAATTCCACAATTAATTTCTGATATTCCAACATATACTCACAAACCATATTTAACCCAATTTCAATCAATTCCTATGATAGTTCTTCTTTGTATGTTAGCACCTGTTTGAAGACATTCAATGATGATTTTTGTAAAACAACTTAAAAAGTACAAAAATTAAATCTAGTTAAGAAGTTTTTATAAGGAAGTAACAATTACTCACAAACTTAGATATCAACCCTTTTCTTCCTTGTCGTCATGTTTTATGTGTTGAATGGGTTCCATTTTCTTCTTCTTTTTTCTGCAAGAAAATACTTGAAAGTTAATATTTAATGCTAAATTGTTTATTTATTGTACCTAATGATCAAAAAATTCAATGATTACATATTACATTTGAAGCATGTTGTTGTTGAGATGGCTCCTTCTGTGATGCAATTTTGTCCATTTCTTTGACCATCTCCTTATACACCTTTTTGGACATTCCTACTGGCATATTTCTAATATCAGCTCATTCATCTTTTGAGATTTTCATAATCTCCCTGAAAATGTAACATGACATTAATAAACTATTTAATTTTTATATTGATATATGAAAATTAAATATAACAAAGTGATATTTATAAATAATTCTAGACAAACATTTAAATGAATATTACTTTTTCATTCCTTTTTTTTTGTTGTTCTATGTTTTTGCTATTAAAAGTCTAACATGTCTCATTGACCAATTCTCTGGAAAATCTTCCTGTAGTTTACATAAAATTTGGTTATTGGAATCATTGGATTGATTTTTGTATTGTAAGTGGAAAGAACGTCTATACATTCGTTCCACTAGATCCCTCAAACTTTTGTAAAAGTTTCCCCCCTTTCGTTAACCTCCGGCACCACTCCAGATGACCTAAGGAACAATTCATTTTCATTTGCATGTTCTATTTTTTTTCTTTTCTTAGAACAACATTCCTTTTCTGAGTTGTTGGTCCCTGTAGAACATTAAACATATGTGAATTAGTAGACTATTTAACACATGTTAGCTAATAATTTTAAGTATATTATTAATGATAATTAAAAAAATAAACTCATATTGGATCGATAGTATTTTTTCATTCACCTGAATCATCCTTTCACAATTTTTCCATCAAGCTTTTACGTTCTTCTGGTCCTAGATCAGAAATAATCTTATCGAGCTTTGTCATTTTGTGGCTCTGCATGATACACAGTAAACAATATATATTAGTTAAACTTACATATAGTTCAAAAATAATATGTTTATAAAAAATTTAGAAAGAACTTGCCTTTTTTGTTTTTCTTGATGTGTTATTAGTATTTTTGTTACTTGATCTCTTGTCAGTCATTTTTTTATCAATCTCAAATCTATACCATATCATTTATTAATATATTTATAAATAAATTGTCAACTTTTCAGGTATAAAACAAATCTCAAGAAACCGGTTCACTTTTCATTCGGTAGGCACCGACGTCGGTGCGTTGGTGTCTTCTAAACGCACCACAAAAACAGAATAGTAGACCATATGGTGCTATATGTCAACAAGGAGCACCGGTGTGTTACATATCAACCATGGCACCGATTAACCATGATAAAATAATAAAAATCGTCCAGTGTTAGTTTTTGTAGCATAAACCGGTGCCATATTTTACATATGGTGCACTAATAAAAAAAAATGTTTTTTAATTTTTTCACATTACTTTCGCGGTGCGCTAGTACAATAAGCCGCACCGGTGCGCTAGGTAACGTCATGTGCACCGATAAAAAATAAAATATGTTTTATTTAAATTCACGCAAGGGCCTACATGGATTGGGATTTGAATATGCAAATCGTCTCATCGGTTGGATGTATTAGGTCTATATTTAGCAATAGAAACCCTATAAATATAAATTGAAAAACCCTAAACCTGAAATCACAGAAAGAGGGAGAAGAAAGGGCAAAAACAAAAAGAATGTAGGGTTTGTATTTTTTGAAAGTGTATTTTGTTTTTGTGAAACAGAGCGCACCGGTGCTCTATGTTACTCCGGGCGCACCGCGAAAGAAAAATCTACCTTTTTTTTTATTCTTGCAAGGGCCCACTGGATTGGGATCCGACTATGCAAGTCATCCAGTGGGTTGGATGTCTTATGAATATACAAGCCCTATAAATCTAAATTGAAAAGCCCTAATTCTGAAATCACAGAAAGAGGGAGAACAAAGAGCAGAAACAAAAATAATCTAGGGTTTGTTTCTAAAAATGGACTTTTCTTTTTTAAATTTGTTTCTGAAAATTGCAGAAAAAGTAAAAAAAACTATAGAAAAAAAGTAAAAAAAAATAAACTTTGATTTTTTTCTTTTACTGCATTAAAAAAAACTGTAGAAAAAGTTTAAAAAAAACAGTAAACTTTGATTTCTTTCTTTTACTGCAGAAAGAAGTAAAAAAAAAACAATAAACTTTTTTTACGAGATCCTTTGAAATTCTATGCTACAAGGTTTGAATCACCAGAGGTTTGGAATTTTGATTGTCTAAATACTTCTATTCGAACGTATTCCCTGCTCCACAGTGTTCTTGTGCTCTGTTCGCTCTAGGTATGTCTCCTGCAAATCTTTAGCTGAAATTTTTTGCAAAAATAGTTTAATAATGAAAAGTGTTTAGTATTTAAAGAAATGTTGGAAGAAATTAGATTTTCAAAATTATTTTTCCGGCCATTTTTCAATTTGCCGCTTTTTTTTCACTTAAATAAAAAAATAGTTGTGTTTTTTTTTTATTTGTGGTTATTCGTCACCGGTGCATCTGGAGATACAACGGCACTGATGCCTATTACCAAAAATGCACCGGTGCAGTTATCTGTACATTAGGCACCGAAATTACATCTAGGTGTGTGCACCAAAATTTATTGTTGTTTTTCTCAAATGCAGGGAGAAAATATCATAATTATATCCAATGGAAAATTCTTCAAAATCCAGCTTATTCCATAATATTTCTCAAATTCCATCGTGGAGTTCTCCCTATCCATCTCGAGACGCAATATTTACTTCAGATTTTATTTATATTTTCACTATCTAATTGAATTTATGTTTTTTATCCATGCAGTCAATCATGCACATCTTAATTAAATCTATAATGTATACAAATTTGCAAGTTCATGCAGATTCAACATCGAGTTCAGATGCACAAAATATTCAAAGTATTGCTCCAAAACGTCGGAAGTTATTATCAGAAGCTACATACTGCAAGACGCATTTGGTAGATGAAAATGGACAGCCACTTCACCCTGCCAATTGTAACAATATTGCATCTTCTAATAAAAATCCTGGGATAATGATGGTAATAATGATAATTGTTTGCTATATATATTGAGTAATATGTAATTATTTCAACGTCAAACCAATTTATAATCATGCAATATTGTCAACGTGGTTACTAATTGATATCATATATTTTGTACTAATTATTAGGATTATAATGATGATGAACGACCTACCTACCATCTTCTGTTGCACCCCACGACAATGTCAAATCGAGAGAAGACTGAATTAAGAGAAAAAATCAAAGAGGAACGATACCAAGAATGGTTGAATCAACCACCGATTCAATTCCCGCTACGTCCAAATTCACCAATTAGGAATGACTATAGCAATAGTAGTTCTTCACAAGTTGGAAATATTGGAGGCAATAAAATAGAGGTTGGTATGGATGATTACTTAAGGGATACGACTGCCATGGAGACAATGTTGTTAGATGCATTCCAAAATGATGATTATCTAGGGCATGATGCTCATATCGCTGGCACCTTTTTTGAAAGCCTTAAATTTTCTTCCACCACCCCTCTCTTTGGAAATGGTGGTCAGTCAAAGTCTACCCAGTTGGGGACAACGATGCTACTGTAAAACTTGAAAGCAAATTTTGGTTTGTCAAATGCATGTTTCTTGGAACTTTTGAGGTAAATTATCATAAAGTACTCCCTTATATAAATTTGAAATATAATCAGTACGTCACTGCAAAGAACATTACAAATGGTTAATTTTATGAACGTTAATAATTATATCGACGTTAATGTACATTTTTTAATATATTTTTCCATGATCACCAACTACAGGTTATTCAAAGATAAGGTTCTTCTGAGTGATAATGTCTTGCTCGGTAGCTGCGAAGAGGCAGACAAATTGTTGAAAATGTTGCGTTTTGAGTACATATCATATCATGCATGTCCAAATGATTGTATTCTATATAGAGGATAATATGCAGACAAAGAGATGTGTTTGAAATGTGGGCATGATGGTATGATAAATCAAAAAAGAATGGTAAATCACATATTGGTCCTCCTTTTAAGATATTGAGGCACATGCCTATAATCCTAAGGATTCAAAGGCTCTTTCGTTGCAAAGAATTAGCTATGTTGCAGGGATGACATGCCTCACACAGAAGTGAGTTGGGAGTTATGTGAATCCCAACTGATTCAATAGCCATGAAGCATATAGAGGATACATGGCCCGAAAAATTCAAGAATCAAGTATGAAGTCTACGACTCAGCATAGCCATGGATGACGTCAACCCATATTCCCTCTAGAACACCAACTATTTTGCTTGGCCTGTAGTAGTGATCAATAACAATATCCCCCCATGGTTTTTTGTGAATAATGAACATCTTATGTTAGCTCTCATATTCCCTGGTAGAAGACAAGTGAAGAATATGGATGTCTACTTAGAACCACTACTAGATGAATTGAAGGAATTATGGGATGGGATAAATGTATATGATGTATCAAGACCCATCGAAGTAGAGACGAGTTTTACATTGTATGGAATATGTGCTTACACGACAATATGATTATCCAAGCTTAGGAGTTTGCTCTGGTAAATTACATGTTTAATTTATTGATTTGTTTATATATGTAACAATATTCTTTCACATATTAGTTATTTAATTCGACGACGTTGTAATATTTGTTATGATATTCATGATGATATTCTTTAACGTGCCATGCATATTAATTAATTAATGTATACAAATATAATCTCGCAGGTCTTGTAACAAAAGGGTATTTTGGATGTAAATGTTGTGGACCTTATCTGAAATCTAGATGGTCCAAGGACCTACAAAATCCAGTGTATGATTTCTATAGGGTATTCCTACCAGAAGAACACCCTTACAGAAGAGCAACATCCAATTTCAATGTAAAAGAGAGAGAACCCAAAGGCCTCTAATAATGACACCAGTTGAATGGCTTAGAGCATATGAGAGAGAGAAGGAGAAGGAGTTCAAGGAGAAGGAGTTCATATAAATGTTCGATTCAAATGGGGAGCCTATGTTCGATGATCCAGATTTCTTCAACACCTATGTTGAGAAATTGCCCATTGGGATGAAAAGGAAATCTATCTTGTATGACCTCCCATATTGGGAGCATCTTAATATTACCCACTTATTAAATCCCATGCATATATTTAAAAATGTTTCATCTTCTTTATGGAGGCACATATCATCGAAACAAAGTGACACATTGGTTGTTAGGAAAAATCTTATTACTTCAAAAACTAAAAAGAAACATTGGCCAAGACGATTAGAAAGTACAGGATCAGAGGCAGGCATTGGTCCCTCCAATTCATGGTTTTTCAAAGAAGGTGATGTCCCATGGATTTTTAAAAAAAGATGATATTTCTTTGGTAAAGGAAGTTATAATGGGTGTGAGGGTGCCAACTTCATACGGGTCTCACTATGGCACTGCTTCACCGTGGATGACCATTTGTCGAGGTTGAAATCGCATGACCATTTGAATCTTCTAAGAGTACATATATTAATGTCATCAAAAGCATATATGATTTATTATTTGTTATATTAATAATAAATTTTATCCCAATATGCGGGGATCATAAAACATAACTAATTTTGTATATTATTTCACGTGTTTATAACTTTGCAGTGTCATTATCCTTTGTTCATGTGTGGGTGTGTGAAACATGAATTCCCTCAAGACCTAGGACATGCCATATCTAAATTATCTTCATTTGTACGTTGGATCATGTCAAAGGAGATTCATGTGGCTATCATTCCACGGTGGCGTCAAGATATATTTGAGATTGTTTGTATGTTTGAGAAGAAATTTCCGACAAGTTTCATGGAATTACATATTCATTTTTTGATCCACCTAGTAGATGAGGTTGAATTAGGTGGGGTGGTTTCTTGTCGTTAGAGAGGTACATGAATAAATTGAAAGGTTTTGTTCGACAAGGGGCAAAACCCGAGGGGTCTATGGTAGAAGGGTACATATCGTATGAGTCTTTCTATTATTCCAGTGAGTACATCAAGCATATCGACAACAGGCCAGGTGCGGTGATTTGGGACGATGAAAGGATGAAGACAAAAGAGAAGGAGAGTTGCTCCAAACGAGTGGAAAAAAGTTCTTGATAAAGAGTAAGTGACTTATAATTTTTCAAATTTACAAAAATTAATTAATATTCATGTTGAACTTCAATATAATGTATATTTTGATCTCTAAGTACTATATAATGTTGGTTTGATTTCATCATCGAATGCAGAAATTGAAGCAATCGATAAATTCGTTCTTTACAATTATGAAGTGACACAACTGTGGGTCGCATTGTACGAACAAAATAGGATGAAATGGGATAGTGACAGGAAAGAATTCAGACGGTTGAATGGTAGAAGTGTTCCTTATCCCGATCATTTAAAATAAAATATGCCAAAAATATGCCCCAACAGTTGGGTTGCTAACCAAGTCAGAGAGAAATACGGTGCTACCGGTCATTATTCGCGTGCTGAAGAGGATGCGCTAAACGTAGAGATTAGGTGCAACAACTCGGTAATAATATTTTTAATTTATATGTAAATTTGAAACTTATATTAAGACATCTACATTTCATATTTTAACTGTTGGATTATTATTTATAAGACACATGACACTATGATTTTTTTAACTTTTTTATAATAGGTGCATTTGTTCCCATCTATGTGGGCATATGGACACCATTTTCGCATAGAAAATTCCGATGCTGGAAACATCACACAAGACTGTGGAGTGGAAGTCGAGTTTGATCAATCTAGTTGATCTAGCCACCGTGATCAAAACCTCGTACGAGGGACGTTAGGTTATGTCGGAAAGATACAAGAGATCATTGAAGTGGATTTTTCTTCTTTCCAATGTGTTATTTTTAGGTGCAAGTGGTGGGACACCTTTGATTGGAATAATTTAAAGGAAGATCATGATAGTAGGCTGATATTTATCAACTCTAGAAAGATTTGGGATGAAGCTAAGGAGCCCTATGTTTTCCCTAAACACTGCAACCAGGTGTTTTTTTACCCAGATGTGTTAGATAAGGATTGGTGGTTTGTATTGACACACGACCCTAGATCAAAACATATTTTTGAGAACAATAGAGTTATCATGCCATGCGAGCTAGAAGATAATGAGGGTGATCATGAGAAACGAGAGTGATATGGTACATGTGTTATTTCATCAATATTTATACTTTTTAAGATGGGTTTTTCGAAATATTAATATAAGATGTATTTTGAATTAATTGGTAATTTGCATTGTGTTGATGTTAAAATCAATAATTCACTTGATAATTTGCAATTATGTTGATCTCAAAAACAATGGCATATTGTATAAATTAATTCTTTTTTTGTATCTAAGATCGTAATAAAATAATGATAATCCTAAAGTATAGGAATTTATTTGCATTATTTTCTAAACTTTATTATTTTACAATTATTTAAAATTTACAAATTTACAAATTTTAATAAATTCATTTCACATTAATACAATCAAAATTTTATAAATACTTTACATACAATTACAATTATAATTACAATTACAATTTTACAATTTCACGTACAATTACAATTACAATTACAATTTTAGAATTTTAAATACAATTAGAATTACAAATATTACAATTTTACAATATCATGATCATTTAGTATTAAATTAATTAATAAACATCACGTCCATGATAACCATCGTACAAACATCATATTTGACTAAAAAACACATTCAAAATCGCTAACTGCATCATCGTGATCATGATCATCTAAAAAAACAAAATTAACATTATATATTAACATCATCACAACACAAACATCAAATATACATCTCATGTCAAATAACTCATGCTATCACATACACATCTATCTACAAGCTGCGCACTAAATGAACATATCTAACATGATCTAACAACATACACATCATGATGATCACCAACATGTAAATTAAGTACAATTGCAACATGAACATAAAATACATGGACCATATATATATATATAACTGAATAATGTTAAAAATATACAACTATAATATAAATGTCATGGATCAGCTGGTGGTAGTACAACATCAATATTAGTACTAGTGGAGGTCTACTTATGAGTCAATGTTGCCTGCTCATGATCATGAGTATTGATGGGTGCTGGAGGCTGCTGACTGGACATGGCCAATGGTCCAGCATCATCTCCATGATGATTGCTACTAGATTCTAGTGGAGGCTCATGCTCATCTAGCACGGCGCGAGGTGAATGATCATGAGATGATGGTACGTTGCGCCTCGCAGACTGTCCATCACGTGTTGCGGCTCGATCGTAACATGCAATAGTCCTCGTCAGTGGTGTAAAAGATGTCATAACTCCTACGACATGCCGCATCAAGCTGTACATGTCACGCGACATGCCTCTCCACATCAATAATAGCCTATCATCGGCCTCTATGTCTCTGTAATGAGCGGGCCTGATGCCCGCCTCAACATTAATGCAATGAGTTGGTCGCCCAACTCCATCTTGTATCTAGCATCACTAAGTCGACCGCGCACCAGTAAGAGCAGGTCTCTCTGCACCGCCCTCCTGATGATCCTTGGCATCTGACATGCCCTCATCGTCATCAGGATCCACACCTGGATCATATGGTGGTGGTGGCATCTCCTCGCCATCAAAAGAGCCAATGTCTACAAAATATATACAAGTACACAACAATAATTAGACAATTTCATTACACAATTTAATAAAAACAAGTTAAATAACATGTTAGAATAAATTTAAATAAAACAGTAATATTACCTCTATCATCTGGCAGCTCATCAGTTGTGAAGAGGATGTTGGCACACCCTCGCCAATCCAACCCCGCATAAAGACAGGGGACCATAATGAAGGGATGCTCATCAACACTGGCTAGCAACTCCAGTGCATCATTTGAATCCTCACTGGAAACAAAGTCTCCTCCCTCTTGGGCATCATCCACCCCCACATGTGCATACGTGTAATCGACCTACGAGGTTGCCGAAGAAAACTAGGCCTCGTCTCTATAAACCTCTCAAAAAATAAACAAAAAAGCTCTGAAGCAAAAGGGAAGTTGACCCTCCCTTGTGCATGAGTACGACATCTATCTAATGTTGTACAGAACTGCCGCAAAAAAATGGCAGACAACCTGACAAGTCGTGGATGTCGTACTAAAGAATCAACATAATATAAAAGTGATCAACTAATGTGTTGTCCATCACTGGTGTTGTGCAAAATGGTCGAAATGATAAGTGAGAGACACTAGACCTCCTCACGACAAAAAACACCAATACGTAACTGCCCTCCAGCGACCTGAAAATTTGTAGGAGATACTAAATATGCTCCAATGTATCTCTGATTGTAAACTAACTGACTTCCTGCTACAAAGCCAGCTGGAACCTCAAGGAATGAGGGAAAATCCACCCCTCTCCTCGATAGACCTGTAATAAAATACATATCCTCCTCAGTGTGCGTGTACCACTGGTTGATACCAACCCGAAAAGCCTGTTGTTGGGCATTCCACCTTCAGATAAGATGTCTCAAAAACAAACTATGGGACTTTACTAGAAGTAGCCTCCTCATAGAACTTGAGGAGGCCTACCTGCCTTAGGAGCCCCTACATCGCTGCTGTAATAGGGCAAGGGTACGCATCTCTCTCCCTCTCTCTTGCCTCCCACAGGCGAACCATGTTATATTGTTCCGTCTGTTGTTGTTTTTTTTCCCCTCTTCTCTCCTTTCACGTCTCTAAATGATTGACATATTAAACACAATTTTTTTATTAAATGACACATGTATTTAGAAATATATGTATATAAATATTTTTTGAAAAATAAATAAAACAACAGTCGGTGCGCCAAAAACACAGTCACGCACCGATCCTGGTGCGTCTTTCAACAGAGCGCACCGAGGGCAGTGCTCTAGAAAATATTTTTAGCGCACCGTTGACTATGTGTGGTGTAAGGAGGGCGGTGCGGTTACTACACTATGTGCCCCGGGGCGTATAGTTAAGTCAGCGTATCGCCCTCTTGCCACCGTACATAGTCATCGGTGTGGTATTTTAAAAGGCCACACCGTTGACGCAGGCAAATATGGTAAGCTGTGCACTGAAAAAAATAGTAATCATGGGGCGGTTATTTCGGTCAACGCACTGCATGACCACTATTCAACTAGGTCAACGGTGCATCCAGGTAACTAACCGCACTGCTCTTTTTAAAAAAATTTAAAATAACACGGTGTGCCTTTGGTACTACCCCAGAACCGGTGTGGATGCCCTTAGCACTGGTTTACCAGGCTGAACTATTGACAATGTCGAATTGCGGTATGTGGTGCGCTGATAACATTACACGCCCCGGGGCGGATAATTCCTTCAACGCACCGAGTTGTCGCAATACCACATTCTCAATGGTGCGGCCTAGTAAATGACCGCACCGCACTTTTTAAATTTTTTTAAAATAACACGGTGCACCTATCGGTACTACCCCAAAACCGATGCGGATACCATTAGCACCGGTGGCGGTGCGGCCTGTAAATTTACAGGCAGCACCACAAACCGGTGCAAGCCAAACAGCTCGAGTGCACCGCGCGACAATTTTTTTTTTTTTTTTTAATGGTTAATTTTAAGTTTTTTTGAAATTCTAATCCGCTAAAAGGCTTAATTATGGAAAAACAAGAAAAATACTTGTACATTTACTCATCGAGGAGGCATATTGGCTGTAGAATTTGCAAAAGAAAATTTGTCCACCATTTTACAAAATTCAAGCTGGAGATTGGAGGCAATGCAAAGCAGCAGTGTGTGCAATGAGTGTAATGGGAGCACGGATGTCAGGGCAGCTCAAACAAGGATAACTTGCATCGGTGCTTGAGAGCTCTGTAGCACTGACAAAAGTGAAAAATGTGGTTTTTTTGTCGTTATTTTTTTTCTATTTAACCCTGTTTCGGTGCGCGGGGTTTTTATTGGCGTACCGACGCGTTTGCACTATGCCACCCCGGGAAGTGTCTATTTTCGCGTGCTTTTATGAGGCACCGGTGCGGTGTAGTTGTAATGCACCAGTTCTCTACAGTAATATGACGCACCGGGCACGGTGTTCGGTGAGCCAATGTTTTGTGCAGTTTTTTGGCCATAATTTGTTTTTTTATTTAACCTTGTTCCGGTGCACGGAGTTTATAGGTTCCCTAGTGCATTTCCTCTATTCCGCCCCGAGCGGTTTATTTTTTTCGCGTGCTTTTTATGAGGCACTGGTGCTGACGATTTGACATGCACGGTGTGGTTCCTTAATATAAGGCATTAGGCAGGTGTGTACGAAGCGCACAGTTTCCGGTGTGCTAATGTTTTGTGTGGTTTTTTATCGTAATTTTTTTTATTTAATCCTTTGTCGGTGCATGGGGTTTATGGGTGCCTCGATGCGTTTTCTTTATTCCAAACCAGGCAGTTTTTGTTTTCACGCACGTTTTATGAAGCACTGGTGCGGAAGAGCTGTAAGGAACCAGTGCTCTACAAGAATATGACGCATCGGGCGGGTGTATTAGGAGCGCACGGTGTCCGGTGTGCCTATGTTTTGTGCAGTTTTTTGGCCGTAATTTTTTATTTATTTAACCCTGTGCCGGTGCGCAGGGATTTTAGGGTGACCCAATTCGTTTAATGGCGACCCGGGTGGTTTCAGTTTTCGTGCGCTTTTTATGAGGCGCCGGTGCGGAAGTTATGTAAATTACCGGTGCGCTACAGAAATACAATGCACTGGGCGGGTGTGTACAAAGCGCACGGTGTCTGGTGTGCCAATGTTTTAACCACACTAGTGCTTTCTCATGTTGAACGCACCGGTGCATTGTACGGTGATAGGAGCACTAGAAGAAATACATCCGCAAAAACCTCTGCCCGCCAACCTCCTCTAGGAACCTTTGCTAGAAACAGAAGTCTGGGGTATTTTTATAAGGGGTTCCTCAAAAACATCTGCTAGAGGGTCTTTTCCTTGTAGTGATATTTCATATTTTTCTGAAACCCAACCAAATGCAGGATCCATTCGTGCTACCCAATGTGCCAGCCCTATACCAATATTCAATGTCACGTTGTTATAGGTATTTCTACAAGATAATGTTATTCCAATCACCTGCATTAAAAACACATATCCACAAAAATTTAATCAATAATGCAATGCCGAATATTTTCAGTTCCAGGATACCCCAACCTCCCATGTCCTTTGCAATAGTGATAGAGTCCCAACTGGATAGGTGATACTTGCATCCATCCTGACCACCTGAACATATGAAATGAGCCATAATAGAGCACAACCTATGAATAGTGGAAACAGGGAGGGGGTATAAGTGTGCCTAGTATAAAACAAGTTATTGTAGGATAGAAGTAGCCAATACATAGCGTCCACACATGGTTAACCATCGAAGGGACCAAACCTATATCTTCCTCCTGAACATGTCAGGAAGCCAAAGCTAGTCAACCACCCTATAACCGGATGGTTTCATTCTAAAACCCAAGTACGTAAAACCCTCTGAAATCTGACAAATATTGAAATAAAAAATGGCAGCAATTTGTAGGATATCCTCCATATCCCCGTGTGAGCACAATATCAAGGACTTATGAGAATTTTCCACCAAACCCTATGCATTGCCAAATATAATAAAAATATTGAAAGGTGTTTCTAATGTGCAACAATCAAGCGCCCAAATATCAAAATATCATCCACGAAAATATTATGAGACGTAGCCACAGGCCCTCTAGTCTTAATGCCAGAAAAATATCCCATTCTAACCGTTGCATAGATCTTGATACTGAGACAATCCATCACACCACAGGCCCTCTAGTCTTAATGCCAGAAAAATATCCCATTCTAACCGTTGCATAGATCTTGATACTGAGACAATCCATCACAAGTATGAAAATAAGGGGAAATAATGAACATCCCTAGCACAACCTCTGCCCTACTTTGAAGAAATGAGTAGGGATTCCATTTATGATTACGATAAGGTGTGCATAGTTTACACAACACATTATCCATTCAAAGTTCAATGTCGATAAACTGATTTTAACCAAAATGAGCCTGAGAAACTCCCAATTGATGCAATCATATGCCTTGCATCGATACACCTTCATGCAAATAGCCTTCTGCTTACGAGAGGTCATGGTGTGGATGGCCTCCTGGGAAATGGCCACAGTGTTGTGCATTAATTTGTTGTGAAGGAAGTCAAATTGTTCCTTAGTGATGTGTATTGATAGTGTGCACTTTATTCTTTCCACAATGATCTTGGGCAGAAATCCGAAAATGTGGATGGATACAAGCCCTTTTGGATGAGCGTGATAAAATTTGAGTTAATCACCCCACTGATGTGACCTCGCAGTCGGGACTCCTCCACCATCTTAGTAAGGTCCACAACCATAATATCATAAAAATGTAATAAAAATTCAACTGTCCAGCCATATGGGTCGGGAATTTTGTCACAAGCAAATGACTTAAGCACCATTAATACCTCCTCAGTAGTCACCTCCCGACCAACAGGGTCATTCAGTGTCGCATTGAACATTAGAGGGTAGTCCATTGTTTCCAAAAGATGATCATCAATGTGTATGCCCGGACGTGCGTAGAAAAGAATCTGAAAGTGACGCACAACCTCTTCCTATACATCCCCAGTGGAGTGAACTGGGTGTCCAGTTTCAATCTGAATCTCCCAAACGCTATTTCTCTTCCGACGCTGGTTGGAATATTGGTGAAAATATTTAGTATTTTTGTCACCCTGCGGCGAGATTTCCCAACTTTTTAAGCTCCATGTTTGCTCATGTATCAATAAAATCTCACGCTTTCGGTACTCCAGTATTTTTATATGATCCCACAGGCTGCACATATCCACCAAAGCATCAAGTTGTTTGATGGAAGCCCCCAATTCCTCATAAATACAACTGAGCTCGGTAATATGCCTCCTCTCTTTTTCCCACTCCCAGCTTTTCACCAATTTTTTCAACCCATTTAATTTTTCCACAATGTGAACAATCAGAGAAGTAGATTAATGCCCTGCTGAGGAAATCCAGTAACCCTCAACTAGATGGTGGAAATCAAGGTCATCCAACCAGACACGATTAAATTTTAAAGGCACCCCCCAAATGGGACGATCCAACCGCCAGGTAAGAATGATGCATCTGTGATCAGATATGAGAACATCCGCCACACGGGAGAACACGGTTCCATACGCTCCAAATGGTTCTCATGCAACATAAAACGATCAAATCTTTTTCCAATATATCCCTCCCCCGATCGACCATTATACCAGGTAGGGCATAGTTTTGAGGGGAAAATATCCCGAAGGTAGTTCTCGAGAAATAACTTGTTTAGGTATGCCAACATGGAGTCACCACGGCACCTCTGACCCCAATGTTCTTGAATAGACAAAGTGGCATTGTAGTCCCCTGCCATAACCAATGAGCCAATTTTGAGTAAATCACATTCATCCATGCGATGCCAAAATGAGAGGTGGTCTGAGTATGGGGCATATAGATTGACAAAATAAATACGTTATGGGAAACCACGATCAAAACCAGAGAGGGGAATGCCGAAAAATAGTTTGTAAGCCCGAAACCTTTTTAGGTGAGGATCCCATAGTGCCACTAAACCACCAGAAAGTCCCTATGAGTCCACTACAACCATTTTCCATTTTGGAAACATTTCACCAAAATATGAGTATACCCTAGATTTACATGTCATGGTTTCCTAACATAAAACTAAGAAAGGGCAACAAGGAAGAAGAAAAATATTGAGGTATAAAAATTTGGAGTGGTCCCCTAGTCCAAGGATGTTTATAGACACACAATTCATCATGTGTACCCATTCTCGGATGACAATTCTCTAAGTACCCGACTAAATACAGTGGAGATGGGAACCTCACGAAGGTTCGAGAAATCGGAAGGGGGAGAGATCCTACTATTATTTCCCTGTCCCCTAGGACCACCCTTACGACGTGTCGTGACATTCCTATTGGAAGCTGGGGAGATATATATAGGAGGGGATGAAGTGTTGCAATGGATAGGTATATTCAAAATTTCCATAGCAGGGTTATGGATGAGAAAACCCAAGTCACTCCCAACATAGTTATGGGGGTAAGAAGGAGGTGGGGTACAGGATGGAGAGGTTGCGGTCGATGGGGAAGGGAAACGCAAGATGGGGGGATCTTGCATTGGAGTGGAGGAATGTGTAATAATAGGGGGAGAAACAGCGGGTCGTGCAACATCAATGACCTGAGGTGAAAATTTTGTATCGCCACCCGCAGAAGAGGACGAGATGTGAATTAGTGACATTGAGCGCCTAAGAGTGTTAGAGGGACGAGGGAACTCAAGAAAAGAGGGAGGGCGTTCTAAATTAGGAAAACAAGCATGAGAGTTCGAGAGATGTAAAATGTGCATCAGGGATATTTTTCGTACCTGCTATCCCATAAGAGGAGGGAGTAGACCCCGGAGTCGAAGTAGGGGAGTGTGAGTAACCTTCATGTCGTGACTCGTGGAAGTCGACCCCCCCATGGGCCGTAACGATTCAGGCAAGAATTTATAAGGTGACCTGTGTTGTGACAGAGCAGACATCGAAAGGGGATGCACCAGTAATCCATTCATTATCGGTGAACCGTGAAATCCCATGCCAGATAGATCTGAGTCGTAAATCCACCCACAAAACCAATTTCCAACAAGATCCAAGCGAAAAACTTATCTGGTTCCCCCATACCTTTTGGATCAGTGTATATAAATCTACCAATTACATTTCTAATCAACTCCATAATGCGTTTTGTCCAGAACTCAAGCAAAAGGCCCGAAAAATTTACCCATACGATGTGGTTCTGAGGCGTCTTCATGTTTGGATTAAAGCCAATGAACCATGGATGTAGTGAAAGGAAGCATCGTCCACGAACCCACGAGATGGCCAGTATGCATGTAGTGTCCTTCTGCGACATGAAATGAAAACCGTACCACCCATTCATCAACATGCAATATTTCGGCGGATATCCTAGGAGCCAAGTCCACAAACCATCAACCCAGTTTTGCATGTCCCTATCCTTCTCGCGGTCAAAATACCAATGACCGATCAAAGCATGCTTCCACAAGCTAGTCACTCAATCCTACATGACGTCGTAGCCATAGATGAGGAGTTTGATTTCTTTTGAAGGTATGTGCGGTCTAGTTTGAGCCCTGTGTGCACAAGAGTTCCGACCCGAATGTTCATTTATTATCTCCGCATGGAGACCAGTCGAGGTATTGGATTTCCCATGGAACGTTTTCCGAGGAATCACCATGTGCCCACCAACCTTCTTTGCATGTAGAGCATTCTCTGCCACCTGCATCGCTTCCACCATGACCTCCTGACCCATGGCGTCGCCCTCCAAAGTGGCCATATATGCATCAATATGTGCCATTACGTAAATACAATATTAGGAGAATAAACTTGGAGTAAACATAAACCGGTGTTTTTCATCCCACCTTCGTCACCTCAGCAACCTGCGGAAAATAGGAATGACAGCCTCCTCCAACGAATGCCAGTTGCAGAAACACAATGGCCATAAATAAGAAATCAATGTCTGATCCAATGTAGAAAGCTTCACAGCCTGCCACGCTCAGAAACTGTAAAGTAAAATAATATTCGCTGATGGAGGGAGGAATATTAATAACTACATGCAAATCCCAATACAGGTGCAAGCCTCAATGAAACCTCGCTAACAGATATGAAATTAATGTGTGGATGTCACCATAACGTGATGTATAAATATTAAAATGTAAAACAATGGAGGGTAGATCTAGATTCACAAATTGAATCCAACCTTGCCAGCTCCAATACAAGGGTCATTTAGTGCGAGTCCCCTTAAAAAAATTGAAAGTGCCAGATTCCATCGAGTCTGCCTGATTCCGATGTTGCAATCGAAAAATCCAGCCGGATAAACCAGCACCCCGTTGGCTCTGTTGTGTATCAATCCTCCAGCTTGCAATCACAGAGAAATTGTATTACAATATCTATTTTAGTGATATCGTCAAATAAGTACATATAGCTTTTCAGCATAAACAAAATACTCAAAAATGTTATTAGTCCCTGCCGCCTGCGGCATGGCAGGGACTATTGTAATCGTTTTTTGATTTTGCATTAGTTCGTGGATGATAACGAAATGGGCAAATCCAATTTATTATAAAGTTTTGTATTCATGTTTAAAAACCACTTTTCCATCTGCCAATGATGTTCCTCTAATTCATGTAATAGCCAATTAGCAATTTGGAGGTCTTATTTGGCCTCATATCGAGGCCAGAACTATGAAAACTTAGGGTAAGTGTGAATTGATTCGAAGGTTTTCAATTTCTATTGACTAATGCTAACATTAGTTAGCAAACATTTTATGTTGCGAAGGATTTACAAAGCCCAGGGTATATGTGAGTTTTCCACTTGGCCAAGGGTATATCTGCATGTTCCACTTGTCTAACCTCCGAATCCTCCCCTGTCTTACTTCTGAACCCTCACCTCACTCTAACTTCTCTGACCATGCAGAGAGGAGGGTACATCTATCTGCAGAGGGTACATCGATTTCAAGCGTCGAGGAAGGTTGTTTCACCCTGGCTCTGATCGGCTATTATTCTGCCTCTGCTACTGGGTATGCTGCTTACTATAAAACTGGTGCTTCTTACTCTTACCAATGCTTTACCCTTCGCTCAACAAGCTGGTACTTGTTGAGGCCTGAGGAGCGTCTGGCTTTTCTGCAACTTCCTCTGAGGTAAGAGGCTTTGAAGGCTTTCTATTTCCTGAAACATTTAAGAATGCTGTTATACTAATTATTATTCCCTGAAACATTTAATAATTTATGTGCATATTCAATAGGAAAATACTTACTGCGTACACAATGCTTACGGTTACCAATGCTTTACTCTTCGCTCAACACGCTGGTTGTCAACTTCCTTTGAGCTACTTACTGCGTACACAACACTCACCATTACCAATGCTTTACCCTTCACTCAACAAGATGGTGGTTGATGCTTGAGGACTGTTTGGCTTTTCCACAACTTCCTCTAAGGTAAGAGGCTTTGAACTTTCTATTCCCTGAAAGGCTTTCTATTTCCTGAAACATTTAAAAGGTTGTTATAGTAATTATTATTCCCTGAAACATTTAATAATTATGTGCATATTCAGTAGGAAAATACTTACTGTGTACACAACGCTTAGAAGTTCGATATTCCTTCCAATAGCCTAGATACTGGATTTGTTACCCTCGTAGACTATAGCAGTCGTCTGTTTGTGCCTCTAATGCCTGCAGGATGGCAACGATCAAGAACCCATCTTGGGCGCTCTATTACTGCTATGACATTTACCAAGATTACATGTTACTGCTATGACATTTACCAAGATTAAATTTCAATAACCCCAGTGTGATCCACTCCGAGTTTGAAACTTACCAGTGCGTGCTTGTAGCGTTATATTGGTCTTTGATGAACCCTTTGGCTATAAGAATGTATCCTTGTAATAGTGCGTAATTGTAGCATTATATTGCCTTTGTTGTAAGCTTTTTTCATAAGAGTTTCTTCCTGAAGTCGAAACGGTGCAGTATAAAAATATCAGGTTTGATGGTTGCTCTACTATTTGATATATTCGGTAGGCAAATGAATATGTCCAGAATGAAGCCTTTTTCTAACCAAACTGTGTTTGCACATTCATAATTTGCAGCGAGGTTTGTTTGGATGGACGTATGCCTGACCTTGTTGACTGCTATAGACTCGGCCAAGCTACACACTCAGAGATTCCGATTCTCAGTGTCTCATCTCAGCTTCAGTTTGTTTGATTTCGCTCTTCTCACAGGCTATACAATGTCTGCAGGGTTATGTTCTGTAACCTTCGCTCCCCTCTCGTCTCCTAAGTCTTCCCCATGGCGAAGTAAATGTACACTCTCGGCCTCCTCAAGAAATGAATCTTTGAGGCCACATGGTAAGCACCTGATGACATATGTATCAGTAGCAAGCCTTCCTTTCATCGAGCGATAACACCCGCCCTCTTGCTTGCTCATCGCCCGAGCTTCCTTCGTGGGCCCACAACGACAACTGGAAAAAATTATGGCTCTCCAGACTGGGATCTACATGCATTCAACTCTTACCACACCGCATAACTCTGCGCACAGAAAACTGACACATTAATATAAGGTTGCTCTCTATATCAAATTTCAAAAGCCCTAATATTCATCAAATACCTATAATAATATGGAGACTTCTAACCTGCTTGCTTCGGTAAAACACGCTTTTCTGAATATAATCAATGAGTTTTCTATCCTCTTCCGAATTCCACGGCCCTTTTCTAACACCCAGCATATCGCAGCATGGAGTTCGGCCCATGTTTAGCAGAAGCTGTGCAAATTTGATAGCTTAAATAAGGCCTTGGATTCACTCGTTGATAAATGTTTTAATCCATCTTAAGTTACAGGTTACAGGTCTCATCAAATAGGCCTATCTTCGCCGAACTTTGCAACGCTATAGAAAACACAGATGAAGTTATTGGGCACAGTCTTCAAGTTTGACCATTATGCTCTTTTATTTCTTTGGTTTTTGCTTCTGTTCGGAATCCCATCAAGGAATTGAGCAAGCCCAAAAATTTAACTCAGTATTCACGGCAGAATTCAGTATGGATTTGATAGCGAAAGGAATTCTGTGAATACATAGGCAAGATTGAGGACTGGTTGTTTTTTTTAATTAGTAGTTGGGATGCATTGTTTTGGAATAAAAGGTCTCATTGATTGGTTTGATGACAAATATCAGGTGGTGGGGCTTCTTAATATTGAGGAATATGCAATCTGCATTACATGGAGCTGTTAGCTGTCTGAAATTCAATTGTGGTGGTTGTTTTGTTGATAGTTATGTGTATAATGACAAATTGGCATGGTATATCTATATTAAAAAAGTAATTTCTCTTACTCAGGATCCTTACATATGTGGTGGGGTGGGTAAATGTTTTGTTTCATAATATTTTGTGCATGCACCAACGGACCATTCAATTGGACTCTTCCCAGTACATTCGATATACATACTACACGCACAGCGCGATAGGGCTAGTTTCCGAGCTTCCCCACGCAATTTTGACAGGATTTGGATCCCAAAACTCACGAAAGGCTTGGGCAAGAATCATAATCGACCACGTCAGGTTACTCCCCAGGTTAATTTTTTTTCTTCTGCAAATCGGTATATTTTATGGTTCCAAATGTAAAAATACTAATTGTAGCGAGACTGGCTTATTTCCTAAAGGTAATGCCTGTTTGTTTTTTTTATTATTAAATAAACTGGTTAAAATCTGCACATTTCTGTTTAGAGGTTGGTGGAGTTCATGAAATTTGACCAGAATTAAACCTTTGGTTTCTCTAGGCTCGTGAATTTTCACAATTTAGCTCACATTCCTTCGATAATCAAGTCACACAGTATTTCCAAGGGGAATTGCAGGTTTGATATAACATTGGACCGGTGGAATCATTAATCGAACACAGATGTCTCAGCTTCCAACCAAGCTTGTGATATTGGTTTTAATCATGCACAATCATTATATATTATAAAACACCAATAGATATATATTTTATCATATCTCCATAAAAAGATTCTGGTCTGCAGTTTATGTTCTATAATAATGGTTGTGACTTCAGAAAAGGTATGGGAAAGGTACACTGCTTTTTATTGGTCTCTTTACATTGCCTTTTATATTTGATAAAATCAAAATGTAACACTATCCCTTATTTTCAACACTTATTTTCAAATGTTATAAGAGTAAAGGTTGTCATATGTTATAAGCCACTGGATCACGAACACTCCAACGACGACAACCTGTTCACTGGTAAGTCGCCTCATCTCTGAAACGTGTCTTCAGCCCGAGCCGTATGTTAGCTGTCATGCATATTTCTTTGTGTTCATGCATTGATACTACTTGTTCATGGGTGCAAAGGCTGGATATTAGTCATAACAGGCTCCAGTAAATAGATGATTAATATTTGCTGTAATTTTATTTTTCCATGAACAACGAAACTTCTCTGGCATCAACTCTGGCTCAAGGCAGGGACTAGCTGCCTTGCAGCCATACTTGTTTTTTAATATTTGAATGACATGCAACATAGATGGTGTTTGAAATTTGTTTAAGTTATTCCCATGGCACACATTTGTAAATTATCTTATAAGTATTTTTTTGTTAATTCAAAGAAAAAACAAATATTTGAGATATTGTTTAGCATTAATCAATCAATAATTAGTCAATTTATTTATTAGAGATCTCTTCAAAATTTTGATATAGTATCTTAAATCAAAATATTCCCTATAAAAATAAGCATAAAAAATTTATCACAATCATCTAATTTTATTAATTTCATAAAAATGTTATATACCAAAATTTTATTATATTTATTTTGAAGAAATGTTATTATAAAATATCACGTTAATAATTTATTGTTTATCTTATCAAACCATTTTTTTATTTGAAAATATAAACAAAATTACACAACATTATAAGACACTCATAACTTGTCTTAACCATTTATCTTATGCTACATCCCTTGACCAATTAAATGAGATGTCTAAGAGTTGACTTACTAGATCACTTCAGTTTGCAGGAATGAGACAAATGCTTATTCCTAAACCTAGTTCCTCCGCAAAAAGCATTTGACAACGCTATCTCCCCTGGATCAAGTAGTTTACTGCTCCATCACCTTTGTACTCAAATAAATATATGAGCCTATGTTCCATAATGTTTTCCTCCTTTGACACACCTCAACACCTATTGAAATTGTTGTTATGTCATTAATTCCCAGGAAATTGTAATTCCAATGTGAAAGGAAGGAAATTCAAAACCCAGGTGTAGTGATGAAAGAAATTAAATACCATAACCCAATGCTAGTTCAAGGTCAACAATTGGTTCAACTCTTAGCTTTGTTGCTTCGGGTGCTCCAGGTGGTTCAACGGGTTCAAGGTAAGTTCTAGTATCTACATTTGTTGCTCGCTCTCTGAAAGCTATATCTAAAGTAGGGGTTCTTTGTTCTTTCACAATTTTCTGCTCCATTGTACTGAGGAAATCATGTGAATCTGATATACTATCATATATTGGTGGTGCGATGGTGAAAGAAATGAAACACCATAACCTAGTGTTGGCTTAAGGTCAACAATTGGTTCAACTCTTAACTTTGTTGCTTTGGCTGCTCTAGGTGGTTCAACAAGTTCAAGTTAAGCTATAGTCTCTACATTTGCTACTGGCTCTCTAAAAGCTATATCTAGAGCAAGGATCATTTGTTCTTTCACAACTATCTACTCCATTGTACTGATGAAATCAATTAAACTTGAAGTAACATTCAACAAAAAAATTATATGAAAATGTTACAGTCCCTATGTTCTTGTCAGCCATTTCCAGATGTTTTTGTGCTTACCAAGTATTTCCAAATGTTTTCAAGCTATGAATTGATAAAATTCCAGATGTCACAAAGATTGAAAGGCAATGGGAACTATAAAAATCGGCATTAAACTTAAATATTTGTTGTTAGTGAAGTAATGATAACATTACTTCATTGGAAAAAAGTGTGTTGATCAAATGTATTGTATATACTAAGTTTAAAGTGAGCTAATATGGGTCAATGCCTTGGGAAGAGACTAAATAAGACCTGAATCCTCAAACTTTAGTTAAAATAATGAAAATATTATAAAAGACTTATATGATTTTAGGAAACTTTGGCTTAAAATCTTGAAAATAATTTCGGTATCTGTGCACAACTAATACAACACTAAAATCAATTCTTATACTCCCTAAAACCTGAAGGGAAGGGACTAATAAGACTTCATTATGAAGTGTTCAAGTAAGGGTAGACTAAGTGGTTGAGGTGGGTTGTTAACTCCCTCGGGGACTAATAAAACTTTATTATGAAGTGTTCAAGTAAGGATAGACTGAGTGGTTGAGGTGGGTTGTTAACTCCCTCATCGTCTGTGTCTGATTCTCCAAAATGATATGCTTAGTCTGTATTGATTAGACTGAAGGAGTAAGCAGCGCCAAGGAGTTTTCACTCTATTCATGGTCAATATTGATTAGGCTCAAGGAGTAGGTGGCCCCAAGGAGTTTTCATTCTATCCATGGTCAATACTGATTAAGCTCAAGAAGTAGGCGGCCCCAAGAAGTTTTCACTCTATTCATAGTCAATATAAGATATCTCAACTCTTAGTCATTCGATCATTAATAAATAAATAAATAAAATTAACAATAATACTACTCTTACCATTTACTTATTTTTTATGTTTTAAAATTTAATTTTTAAAAATGAGAAGTAAAATAAATATTTAGAAGTGATTGCACTTTTATTATAATGACAGGGAATGATTTAGCTAAAATTATGGCTTTGACAAAATAAAATATTCACAAAAAACAGTCTGTTTAACTATACTTTAAACTTTTCCCTGTGCGAAAAAATGTTTACAGGACATCCCTGACGTTAAAATGGACACAAAGACAAATAGTTAAACTTGATAGTTTTCTCTGTTTATTGTACATCCCCAAAAATTGGACGCAAAAATCCCCAACCTTAAAATGGACTAATAAACATAGCCGTTGCCGGAGATGGAACCCGGGTCACCCGCGTGGCAGGCGAGAAGACCCACCACTATGCTACAACGACTGTAAGCAGATACAGTTTAACTGTGATAACATGAGTAGGTATGGCAGTATTTGAGATAAATTGGCATTCGCTACACCTTTGCAATACGTTAAAAAGAAGAAGAAGATAATCTAAAATTAGAAAATGAGGTAGCTAATAAGATAATGTAAAATTAGTAAATGGGTCAAAATAGATAAGTAAATATGGACGACTCAGATGCAACAATCTAAGCATTACTATCTAACTCTGTTTTAGAGAGAACTTGAAACCTCCACTTCTTGCAACTTATCATTACGACCCACCAATATCTAGTTAATGTTCTCTGTACATTAAAAAAAAATTAAAAAATTACTTTGACACTTCCCATATGGGATTAAAGCAGGCCACTCTTCTCAACTTCCTATGTTGGCATTCCTATGGACATGTATGAATCCACGTTTATGAGACATTAATGCGTAAAAAAGGGTAAAATAAAGCTTTAAATATATTTTAAATATTTTGATAGGTTTTATGTGATATGGTTTTTTACAGGTGTAAGAATGACTATTTTTAAGAATATATCCATTATATGAAGTTAAAATTATATATTTAATTTTATCTTTTCAAAATAAGTTTATATAATTTATTTATTTTTAATTCATAAAATTGATGGTTGAGATTACGTGTTTTACATATTACTGTGTGATAAATTTGTTTGAATAAAGAATTTTTAAAATTAGTATAATTTGTGATTCTATTTTTATATTGTTAGAATTAGTTGTAGATTAGATAAATTTTTTTATCTAATAATGTTATAGTAAAGTTTTGTTTAACAATAATTATTTAGAAATACAAAATAAAACATATTATGTTATATTTGTGATCTATTATTGGGTAAAGTATGTTTTTTTTGTAAATAAGATGGATCTATTCACATTCATATAAAAACAGAGAGTTACATCAGTATCAGTACTAGACAAAATTACAGACTATTGTCTTGTTGCTTTCATTACATTTGTCACTTTGGACAATGTTTTTGCCCTATGGGAAAGGAATTATAGGGAGAGATACAGAGGGGATGGAGCAGTGAACAAAACATCAGTAGTTAATCCAAGAAAAAATGCCTTTTGGCCTCACTGATGAAGTAATACAAAACATTTTGAGAATGCAGTCGCAAAACATGGAGAACAAGGAGCCTGGGGAGTAGAGTTAGGCCACGTCGTCCATCAAGAAGTCGTCGACATTGATGGGACGCTCTGGAGCATTGATGTCGTCAGAGCCATATTGCTACTTCCCGCTGGAAGAGGGTCCAGTGCCACCGGGGTTGACCTGCACAGAGAAAGTTCGAGGAGCAGAAGGACCAACACCTTGAGCTTTGGTGACAGGGTTGAGTTGGCGTGTAGCAGTCCAATGCTTGAGGAGAGCATAGTGAGGGGAGATTTTATCAATGAACCGACGATGGTGCACCTCCCCCATGTACATTACAAATTTTTCAATAAGGGAGTCAATTTTCCATTCTAGGATGTTGTTGCAGTCTTGTTTCTCTTGCAGCGCCATGGCAAGCATGGTATTGGTTTAGCAATGGAGTTCAATGGCCCGACTGAATAGGTTTTCCCTGGCTCTGGTGAGGCCAGGGTCGGGAATCCATCTAAAAGCTTCGTCTATTGTCTCTGTTGGAGTTCGTTTGTGGACTGTCATGGCTTTGTTTTCAATTTCCTCAATCTGATTCTTCATATCCTGACTGGTGGCTGTAGCAAAATCCAACGTCGTGTTTCTTGCTGCAGCTTCCATCCGCGTTACCGGGGGCCGAGTGGGGGTGGTCCAGCGGGCACTATGTGTCCACCACGGGCAGGGAGAGGGGCATTAGCTCTGCAGGGGGCCATAAGAGCGTTGTTGATTAGTGGGAGCAAGGCCAGAGCCACAAATTGCAATGGGAGGCTAGGGTGGCTAAGCGTGGGAAGAGACAGGGATGAGAGGGCAATCGGGGAAATTGGAGACAGGGTTGTAGAAGCTTGAAAATGGAATGAGTTATAGTTTGGGAGGGTATGGTTAATATAGGTTGAAGGGAGAAATGCGAGACAGGAGGTGCAGTGGGTAGATAGGACACCTGGGTTGGAGTTCGTCTATGGGAAATAAATGCTACAGTTGGAGCATTTATTCGGACTTCTGACAGGGACAGAGTCTGTAATATCCCAAATGGGAACTGTCAACAAGGCATGACTGGAAAACACATTTTCCAGTAATGAATGCTACATAAATGGAAACCAACACTTGGATCCCTTAGATCTGACAATCTAACACCGAAATCCAAGAGGGGATCAAGAAAAAATCTTCCTAGGTGGGTTAAACAGGTCTCCCCACACCTAGTATAGCTAGAAAATGCCCAATGAAGGGATTGCAGCAATACAAAAATAACATTGCTGGAAAATAACACAGTTCAGCCCAATATTTGCAGGAGATCAATATGGAGGCTCATATTTCAGCTATACATCAGCAAAATAAATTTACAAAGTAGCTTATACAATGTATAACAGAAAGGAGAAGGGTTATACAAGAAGAAACCCTCAAAATGAGGTGCTACAACCACAAGAAATGTTTGAATAAGCTTGATAGCGTTATTTTCATTGAATGAAGTAGCAGTATGTTACAACTCAGATCTAGAGCATATCTGTATACAAAATGATAGATCTATTTCATATCTGTATACAAGAAAGGCTCCTTTATACACTCCCCTTGGGGATTTCAGCAAAACATGAATAATAGTGAGTAGATCTGAGATCTAAGTCACAGATCTGCAGTAATATTCAGAAAACTCTGAATCATATGAAGTACAGCAAATCAGATCTGAAACATACATGGATTGGATGGCCAATCCACGGATCACCACAGTGAAAGGAAGAATCCAATCACAAGAGATCTCTCCTCCAAGATGATGCCAAAACTCCCTGCAAATCTTCTTTTTCAAATAACGCAGTACAAGGAAAGTGACTGCACTTTAGACTCTGAGAATGCTTTGGCCTGATGCCAAGATGTGGATCTGGAGCTCCAAGGGTCTAGAACACTCTTGTCAAAGGGATAGTAGACTTTCCTAGTGAAAAGGGGTGCTAGAGATGCATAGATCTAGAAAGATCTATCCTCCACTTGCTGCAGCTCACAAGGAAAATCACAAGGACAACCCAATCCTAAACAGGATCAACGTTGTAGGTGCAAGACGAAGCTTGGCGAGCTGCTAGATAGTGGACAAGACAAACAAGGCTCCTCAAAGCGCTGCTAAAGGAAGGAGGTGGGTTTCCCCCTCAAGAACACCCAATGCTAAACATCATTACTCTCAGCTAAACACCTAGAGAATGATATATGTCTAACCAGACAATATATTCAGAAAATAACATATCATGAACAACCATCTCATGTTGCCCTCCTCTTCCCTTTATAAGATAAAAGCCTTGCCAAACCCTAAACCACTTCAATGAGTTAGCTCCTTTCACATGTGGAGCCTCCATCTAGAACTGCGTTGTGCATCCATGAGGTACATTGCATCTAGACTGCATTGTAGATTTGGTCAAGGTTGACCCAGTCTCATAGTTCAAACCCATTCACACCTGCAAGTGTCTATTTTGCATGGCCCATATTTGTCTTTGTTCACATGGGCATTGATTTATTCATTATTTTCAGGAGTTTTACATGTCCTCCTTTATTCATTTATTCAATCAACAGAAAATGAAACAGAATTGTATATTCCTCTTAGCTTGGGCTAAGTAGGAATATTATAGTCCTCCCCTCCCAAATGTTGCTTATCCTCAAGCAACTGCAAGGATAGAACTGAAGAAGTGCCTCCCAAGGAATGGAGACTGAAATGTATTGGGAAAACATCTTTCCCCGAGCAATCATCCATACAAAATGAGTCACCTCCCAACGTGGCAACTCCAAAAAAAATTCCTCCACCTTGAGTTCATACAATGTAGGTGGGCTGAAAATCTGAACATGGTAGACATGGGAGCCTACCCCACGCTATCCTCCTCTCCACTTATTATAAGTGTTGAGTGACTGTTGATCTTGGACTGCAATAACATTGCCCTCAAGTGGCAAAAGGAAGACTAGATCTCCAAGGATCTCCTCTCCAACGCTGTGAATCAAGCTGGCCCAAACCATTCCATATGTGATGGATGGGAAATCATCACCATATGGCATCTCATCAAACTCATGGCCCACCTCATAAAGAAACAAGTGTTTGGCTGTGGTGGCCATACCTCCTCTCATGTTCCCATTAGAACATGCAATGCAGAAAGTGTGGTAATCCTTTTCCCAAAAGAACACATCTATCCAATGTGTTTCCTCTCCAATCATGCTCCCCAAAAAAACAAGAATAACAGCAGCAATTGGAACCATGATTAGAATCAAGAGGAAGGAAATACAGAAGGTTTCATATGGTGCAGGAAGGTACCAACAGTTTCCCATGTGCAGTTTCCCAAACTGCTGCTTCGGAAAATTACATGGCAAGTTGTTTTTTGTTACATGGATAATTATGTATGTCATGACATCTACTGGTAAATAGCAAATGGTTAGGTACATCAACTAAACATACATGAAAGAAAACACTTTCCCAAGGCCATATAAGAGATGGTTCTCTCCATTATACAATTTGGCCCAATGTTGAACACAGAGCTTAATGAAAAGCTTGCCCTCTTGTGGAGCAATGCACTGAATATGAATGGTAAGAGTATCCAAATACTGTGTTAGACAATCCATGGATGCAAAAACAATATTCTTACCATGTGTTGAGAGTAAGATGATGCATATCTATGTGAATAATTCCTCCATAGTGGTATGACACACTCCTATGCAGAGGAATAAACCATGTGTTGCATGAAGATTACTCTTCTCATGCTTGGAAATCCAAGTTAATAAGATCATATCAATGTAATAGATGTTTCCATCCACTACTTCATCATTCTCACCTCCTCCTTTTCAACCAAGTGCATCCAGTGTGAAGTGATCCAAGGGACACTCCATCAATAACCCCAAGCTCCCAAGTGACAGTGTTGTTGGCCTATGCAAATAGGCTTCTACAAACTCATAACTCCATTCTTTGACATGCTCATTGTCAAAGACAACTCCCATAATGCTGCTACATATAAGAAGTTCCTCCCAAAGTGGAAGTACCTCTTGATCATCTAATTAAGGCCAAGGAGTAGCCTCTTTGCACCATGATAGTGCCATCTCCTACCCCTGCAACATCATGCAAAGTGTGAGAGAAAATTTTCCCTTGCTCTCCCAAGAACAACCAAAGCAACAAAATTTTTTGTTGCCTCCTCATACCCTTAGAAAGAGGATGGTGACCAAACTCTTTCAAGAGAAGCCAGCACAGCCAAGCCTCCTGCTGCCTAGTGTCATATATTTGCAAGTAGCTCACCATCTTCTTGCTCTACATCCACACCCCTTCATCCAAATGTGGGTGCCTCCCATCATGCTCAATCTTGGCACCCTTCCAAAGAAGACTACCATCCTCCCAAATCAGTCTCTTGTCTTTACATTTCATGGGATATTGAAATTCAATCTCCTCAATGACCAAGTTGATCCCATAAGGATCCAAATAGGTGGTAGGAAAAAACCTCCCATCATGATGTGTAGGGCTCATTAAAAAGTATCCAACACAAACATGAGAGATGTTATCCATACTAAGATGTCCTCCATCATCTATCTATTCCCTTTTTGTTATGCATATGGGAAGGTCATTGGAATAGTCCAACAATGGTTGGGTTCTCAACTCATTATTGCTGCAAATTGACAGTGTTGTTAATCTTTCCAATGGTGTACTTGATGTTTCATGCTCCAACTCAAGGATGAAACTATGGTTTTGTGGAAGTTTGTTTGGAACAATATTTATCCTTTCCTCCAAGTTTTCAGACCCCTACCTCAAGTGTGGTATGCAATCCAAGAATGGCTCATGAGGATGATGGTTCATCTCTTCCTTGGATGATTCAAGGTTGCACAACGCAGTGCAATTTTTTTTCTCTAAATCAATAGCATACAATGATGTAGATCCCTCCATAAGATTTGCTGAAATGACAAGAGATGGAAACTTAATCATACCTTGGTGAAATTTGAAAGCTTCTTGCAGGGTTGCAAGAGTTTCTTCCTCATATGTGTTGGCTTCCCAAACTGTTGAAGATGAAGGCTGCTCCTCCATGGTTATAACAATGTTGGTACATGCCTCTTCCAATGGTGGTGAGGGCTTCTCCTCCTCTAATCTTTCTTTGTCAAATTTCCTGATCAACCTTTGAGAAAACTTAGCAAGGGTAGATACTCTTGCATGGCTCAAATGGTCGAACCACCAAGTGTTTGCTTCACCTTCAAGGTGCAGCGCTGCAATTTCTACAGCCTCTCTCTCTACTACTAGATGTAGTAAGAAGAAAGCCTCTAGTTTCATCACCCAAGCCTTTGTTGCACATGTGAGTGATCCGTCAAAAGTGGACAATAGGAATCTATTGCCTCTCATCATCCCATAGTTGTAGGGTCTTCTTTCTTCCTCTTGCTGAATGAACTGTGGTAAAGCTAGAGTCTCCTTGAAGGCTCTAGATTTAGATTTGTACTCAACAAGGTATTTACTTAGAATCTGATGATCCAAGTATCTCCCATGCTCATTGTCTTCTTCTTGATGAGAATAGGAAGTGCATGGTCCTTACCCTTCTATTTGCCCATCCTCCTTGGGGAGGTTCTTCATAGATCTGAAGAATGATGAGACAAAACTCATCCTCTCCAACATTCTAATCTTCTTCTATATTCTTTGGCTGAAACTCATAGGATGAGCCAAGACTATGCTATGATACCACTGTAATATCCCAAATGGGAACTATCAGCAAGGCATGACTGGAAAACGCATTTTCCAGTAATGGATGCTGCAGAAATGGAAACCAACACTTGGATCCCTTAGATCTGACAATCTAAGACTAAAATCCAAGAGGGGATCAAGAATAAATATTCTTAGGTGGGTTAAACAGGTCTCCCCACACCTAGTATAGCTAGAAAATGCATAATGAAGGGACTACAGCAATACAAAAATAACACTGTTAGAAAATAACGCAGTTCAGCCCAATATTTGCAGGATATCAATATGGAGGCTCATATTTCAGCTATACATCGGCAAAATAGATTTACAAAGCAGCTTATACAATGTATAACAGAAAGGAGAAGGGTTATACAAGAAGAAACCCTCAAAGTGACGTGCTACAACCATAAGAAATGTATGAATAAGCTTGACAACGTTATTTTAATTGGTTGAAGCAGCAATATGTTACAACTCATATCTAGAGCAGATCTGTATAAAAAATGATAGATCTATTTCAGATATGTATACAAGAAAGGCTCCTTTATACACTCCCCTTACGGATTTCAGCAAAGCATGAATAACAGTGAGTAGATCTGAGATCTAAGTCACAAATCTGCAGTAATATTAAGAAAAACCTGAATCATATGAAGTACAACAGATCATATCTAAAACATACATGGATTGGATGGCAAATCCACAGATCACCACAATGAAAGGAAGAATCCAATCACCAGAGATCTCTCCTCCAAGATGATGCCAAAACTCCCTGCAACTCTGCTTTTTCAAATAACGCAGTATAGGGAAAGTGACTGCGCTATAGACTCTGAGAATGTTTTGGCCTGATGCCAAGATGTGGAACTGGAGCTCCAAGGGTCTAGAACACTCTTGTCAAAGGGATATTAGACTTTCCCAGTGAAAAGGGGTGCTATAGATGCATAGATATGGAAAGATCTATCCTCCACTTGCTACAGCTCACAAGGAAAACCAAATCCTAAACAGGATCAGTGTTGTAGGTGCAAGATGAAGCTTGGCCAGCTGCCAGATAGTGGACGAGACAAAAAAGGCTCCTCCAAGAGCTTCTCAAGGAAGGAGGTGGGATTCCCGCTCAAGAACACCCATTGCTAAACAACATTATTCTCAGCTAAACAGCTAGAGAATGATATATGTCTAACCAGACAATATATTCAAAAAATAACATATCATGAACAACCATCTCATGCTGCCCTCCTCTTCCTTTTATAAGATAAAAGCCTTGTCAAACCCTAAACCACTTCAATGAGTTAGCTCCTTTCACATATGGAGCCTCCATCTAGAACTGCAATGTGCATCCATGAGGTACATTGCATCTAGACTGTGCTGTAGATTTGGTTAAGGTTAACCCAGTCTCATAGTTCAAACCCATTCACACCTGAAAGTGTCTATTTTACATGGCGCAGATTTGTCTTTGTTCACATGGGCATTGATTTATTCATTATTTTCAGGAGTTTTACATGTCCTCCTTTATTCATTTATTCAATCAATAGAAAATGAAACAGAATTGTATATTCCTCTTAGCTTGGGCTAAGTAGGAATATTATAGAGTCGTAGGCACGCTCATACAGATGGAGAGTAGTGAGGGTGCAAGAGGTCTGAATCATAATTGTCGTAGGGGAGGTGTAATGATTCCAAGGGGATGGGTTGTACTTTGGTCGGCATTTTGTTGTCCCTCATGCAAGAGCATTCTTTTTTTACAGATGGCAGATCGAAGGCATTCCACGAATTGGACAGGAGACAGGTATTAACGTTAACACCAACATTTTCCAGCAGGTCGGCCAGTTGGTTGGCCTTTGACTCTGACCATGTGGAAGGTGACACCTTTGGCAAGGTTGATGTGGAGTTTAATTCTCTGAAGAATTTTGTTTAGTCTCCGGTTTTTTGATACCTGGTTGACGTTTCTGCCCTGCTGTATCATTTTGTAGTCTTGGGTAAAGACCATGGAGTCCCCTTCAATGAATAAAGGCTAGAAGTTCTGATCCTTAGCAATGGCGAGACCATGAGCCAGAGCCTAAAGCTTCGCCGCATTATTGGTAGTGTGTCCAAGATTTCCATAATATATCCAGAGAATTTGGCATGCATGATCACTAAAGACACCATCAAAACCTGCTTTGCCTGAGTTATCTTTTGATGCCCCATCATAATTTAACTTGATATAGTTGGGTTCAGGAGGCATCCAATTTGGGTCAGATGATGATCCAGTGGAGTTTTGTGATGCATAGGAGAGTTGTGAAGGGATAGGTCTAGCAGTGGTAAGATACGGAGATCCTCTCGGGTAGGGGGGGTAGTAGGATCAGGAAATATGGCGATGGCAACAGATTCTCAGAGATTTTGTTTTATGGAATGAATTATATGTTCCTCCTTTTTTTCCTAAATTTTGAAGATTCTTGCATTTCTTTCTTTCCAAATGGCCCATCAAATAATTCTCGGCATAAGGTTCCCATCCAGATTGATTAGAGGTTGATTGGATAAGGAGGTGCGCAAGTGGTCCAAGGAAGTGAGAATGGAGGAGGGGTCCTTATTCGAGGAGTTAAAGACCAGGAAGGTCCAATTCTAGAGGTTAGAGGAAAAGTGGCATTCATTTAACAGATGATTTGTAGTTTCACCATCCCTTTTACAGAGCATACAAATGGAAGGGCCGATGAAGCCTCTCTTGATTAGATTCTCCCAGGTCAGAATTTTTTTTGTGCATCACTAGCCAAAGAGAGAGTGAGATTTTGGGCCAGTGTTTGCCATTCCAAAGAGTGTGTCATTTTCTTTCAGTGGGGGTGGGGTTGGGGTGGATGAAGTAGCCATAGGCCTCTTTTATGTTGAAGTGGCCAACAACATTAGAGCCCCATCTTAGCTTGTCCTCCTCCTCTTACGTTTGAATTTTCCTTTTTCCTAGCTCTTCAGCTAGATTCCTCCATTCCTGAGGGTGATTTTGCTGAACCCATTTCAAGGCCTCTTGCCATTCCCTCCATCCTCTATTTTCATCATTTTTCCATAAATATTTGACAAACCTTTTGCTTTGGTTGTCCATATGAATTTTGATTTGTTTGAATTGGTCTTGATTGAGATGTGGGATTTGCTACCATTCATCATCCCAGAACAAGCTTGTTCCTCCACTTCATATTTCCCAGAAGCAATGTTTTTGTACTATTAATTTATTCCCCCATGCTTGGTTCCATATCGCAGAGCTCTTGATGTTGCCACTGAGCCTAATGAGAGTCTCCTGGTGGTGAGACGAGGCATACTTTTCATTCCAAAGCATGGCCCAAGAGTTTTGAGGGCAGGGATCCACCTCCACCAAGTTTTGGCGCCCAGCACTTTACTTAGCATATCTGGGTCTCTTAGGCCCATACCTCCTTCATTTTTGGGTCTGCAATTTTTTTCCCAGGCCACAAGGGCCCATTTCCCTTTATTTTCTTTTTCTTTCCATAAGAAATATCTTTGGATGGTCTTGAGTTGATTAGAGATATATTTGGGAGCGGAAATGGCAAAGTACTGGTATTGTGGGATGGCTTGGAGTACTGAATTGACCAAGACTAGTCGACCAATAAGATTTAGGCATCTAAAGGTCCAATTGGAAATCTTCTTCTTCAGTTTGGTTACTAGAGATTCCCAATTAGCCTTAGCAAGAGGTTTTTTTGTTAAGGGAACTCCAAGGTTCTTGGAGGGGAAGGAGCTAAGCTTGAAACCCAGAATTATTGCAATGTTGAGCTAAATGGGATGGGAGGTATTTAGGAAACAAAAATTAGATTTGGCCACGTTAATGGATGTGGCAGAGGCTTGGGAAAAATCGACAAGAATGTTCTGAAAGGCCAGGGCTTCTTTGACAGTGGGAGATCCCATAAGCAGAGTGTCATCAAAAAATGGTTGGTGAGCAGAGGGAGGAGTGGAGGGGTATAGTTTTATTCCGAAGATTCTGCCATTTGAGGAGGCTGTCATTATGGAACGACTGAGACCTTTCGCCATGATGACGAAAAGGAAAGGTGAGAGGGGATTGCCTTGCCTACTTCCTTGGGATGGAATAATGATGGAGGAGGGGGAACCATTAAGAAGAATGTAGTAGAAGGCTCCCGAAACCATGGCCATAATCCATTTTATGCAGTCCTTGTTAAAATTGAAAGCTTCCAGCACTTTTATGATATAATTCCAATTGATTTTGTCGACAGCCTTGGACATGTCCAGCTGAATGAGCACGTCTGGTTTCTTCTGCTCCTTGAGAGAGTGAATGAATTCCTGTGAGAGGATAATGTTGTCCAAAATTTGTTTGCCTTCCACATAGCCTGTTTGTTGGGGGAGATGAGGAGGGAAAGAATATTTTTGATGCAATTCACCAAAACCTTGGAGATGATTTTGTAAATAACATTACATAGGGAATGGGCCTGAATTGATTAGGGGAGTCAGCATTTTATGATTTTGGGATGAGGGCAAGGAAGGTATCATTGAGGGCTTTTAAGACAAAATTTTGGATGCGGGATTCTTCCACCAGATCATGAACCTCCGCCTTAAGCAGTGGCCAACAAGCTTTGAATAAGTCAATGGTGAAACTATTCGGTCCTAGGGCTTTTCCATTGGGCATGGTCTAGACAACTTCTTCAACCTCGCTCAGAGAAACTTTCCTTATAAGCATTTTGTTGTGCTCCTTTGTTAAGATAGTGGGGATTTTTCTAGTGATTTTTTCTATTGCTTCCTCGTTGGCATTATTGGGTTCAGTGAGGATGTCTCCAAAATACTGGTTGATCTCCTCTTCTATTTCTCTGTGATTGCTGAGGATATTGGCTTGTGGATTGTTGAGGCTCAATATTTTTTTTGTGTTTCTGATGTTGGATCATGGATCGGTGGAAGAACATTATGTTCTTCTCTCCCCGTTTAAGCTAGCTTAACCTGGATTTTTGGTGCCATAAGGTTTCCTCTTAGGCATCCCTTTCCTCCCAAATTTTTTCTAGCTTTAATTCCTCTTGCTTTCTTTGTTCAGTCATCCCATTGTTGATGATGTTTTGTTGTAGGGCTTCCATTTTGAGTTCTATCAATTTTTTTTCCGCAATGATGTCTCCGAAGGTGTTCTTATTCCAGAGTCTGAGTTCAAATTTGACGAATTTCAGTTTATGTTAGAAGTTGTACATTTTTTTGCCTTGGGTGGGTTGGGGGGCGGACCACCATTCTTTCATTTTGTGCATGAATTCAGGATGATTGATCCAAAAGGATTCAAACTTGAAGGGCTTATTTTTTGGACCTTCAGGTAACTTGATTTTTAGAAAAATGGGCCAATGATCTAAGCCCACCTAAGGGGTGATGCTTGACTCAGTTTCCAAGGAGTTGAGGTACATGTCCTCAGATAGGAGGAATCTATCCAGCCTAGAGGCTATCTGTCTATCCTCGCCTCTTCTATTGTTCCAAGTAAAAGAGCCATTTTTGGTGGGGGTATCTATAAGTCTGAGAGCATCAATAAGGTCCTGGAAGGCAGCTGAGTCTTTGTCCAGTTTTCTGAGTCCGCCTCTCTTCGCCCCAAGATTTATTATCATGTTAAAGTCTCCTGCTATGATGCTGAGGGGATGGTTGAAAGAGCTGAGGTTATTTTTTAAAATGATTAACCAAGAAAGTATTTCGGTGACTGAATGAGGAGCATAAACATTGGTGATACAAATATTATCCATGGTGCCAGCGATTTGAAGAAAAGTGGTGAGGGCGTATTTGGAAGCGGAAGGTTCAGAAACGTGAAAGCGGGAGTCCTTTCAAAAGGTGGAAAGCCCTCCCGCAGTGCCCGAGGTCGAGATAGCTACATGGTTGTATTGATTTTTGAAGCAGGGTTGTTGTAGTAATTCCATTGAGTTTAGATCGTTTTTGGTTTCTTGGAGCATCACAATGTCCGTTTTATCAGAGGCTATTCTAGATTTTAGGATTCTTTTCTTACCAGGACTGTTCAGTTCTCTAATATTCCAGGATGTAAAAATCATTGAAAAACTACTCAAAACCCCTCCATCTTTACTATATAATCAACCAAGGAATCATGAAACAATACAATGCATGTGTGCTCACCACAAACTCATACACTCTACCAATTACTTCACACTGATCTAGGAAAAATTGGACCAATACATAGCCAATTTCCTGCCTACCCTCAACCTGCCTTGCTCACACAATCCCTAGGAAAAATAAATCCTATTAAATAGGAATTCCAACCTTCCTTTACTGTGCAATCCATCATGGGATTCATGTGGCTTTATAACTTCACCTGAACAATTTGCTAAAAATACAACTGATATTTTACTCACCTTTAACCTTTGTCTCAACTGGGTTTTCATTAGAATTGGCATGCATGCATCTATTAATAGTGAATCATCAGTTACTTGGTAGATCACTACTTGTGAATTAAATCTATTTTAATTCACTTGATAGTCCACTAGCTCATCAATCAATTAGAACTAGTTAAATTGATTTTAACTCAATTAATGTGAGTTAATTGATCACACTCACACCACACGAGTGCTACAACTGCAACTGGACCTTGTAAATAATAGAATCACTCTACACACCTATCATTTGACCCTCAACTCGAAATTATTGAGCTAAATAAGTCTATCACACTTAGTTAACCATTACAAGTTGTTATGAGATAGGCTTGAAATTTATTTTAAAATTGGTTGCCCACATTCTCACTAATGTGTCACCAGAATTCCTCACTCATGTGTGACTTGGTATCCCACACTAGTATGTGGTACATTTTCTTGTTGAATTTCAACAAATGTACCATGGATGTAGTGAATGGAAGCGTCATCCATGAACCCATGGGATGGCCAGTATGCACGCGGTGTCCTCCTGTGACATGAAATGAAAACTATACCACCCATTCATCAAACTGTAATCTTTTGGTGGATATCCTAGGAGTCGAGTCCACAAACCATCAACCCAATTTGCATGTCCCTATACTTCTCACGGTCTAAATACAAACGACCAATCAGAGCGCGCTTCCACAGGCTAGCCACTCGATCCTACATGACATCGTAGCCAAAGATGAGAAGTTTGATTATTTTTGAAGGTATGTGTGGTCTAGTTTGAGCACTGCATGCAATGGAGTTCTGACTTGAATGTTCATTTATTATCTCCACATGGAGACCAGTAGAGGAATTGGAGTTCCCATGGAACGTTTTTCGAGGGGTCACCATGTTCCCACCCACCTTGTTTTCATGTAGAGCATTCTCTGCCACCTACATCGCTTCCACCATGACCTCCTGACCCATGACGTCAGCCTCCAACATGGCCATATATGCATCAATATGTGCCATTCAGTAAATATTATGTTAGGAGAATAAACTTGGAGTAAACAGAAACCGGTGTTTGTCACCCCGCCTCCGTCACCTCACCTGCAGAAAATGGGAATGACGACGTCCTCCAACGAATGCCAGTTCTAGAAACACAATGGCCATAAATAAGGTATTAGTGTCTAATCCAATGTAGAAGGCTTCACAACATGCCACACCCAAAAAGGACTGTATAGAAAATAATATTCAGCGGTGGAGGGAGGGAATATTAATAACTACATGCAAATCCTACTACAGGTGCAAGTCTCAATGCAACCTCGCCAACATCTATGAAATTAATGTGTGGATGTCACCATAATGTGATGTAGAAATATTAAAATGTAAAACAATGGAGGCTAGATCTAGATTCACAACTTGAATCCAACCTTAGCAACTCCAGTACAAGGATCATTTAGTGCCAGTCCCCTTAAAAAAAATTGAAAGTGCCAGATTCCATCGAGTCTTCCTGATTCTGATGTTGCAATAAAAAAAACCAGCCAGATACACCAACACCCCACAGGATCCGTTGTGTGTCAATCCTCCAGCTTGCAACTTGCAATCATAGAGAAATTGTATTACAATATTTCTTTTAGTGATATCCTCAAATAAGTACATATATCTTTTCAGCATAAACAAAAAACTCAAAAATGTCATTTAATATTTGAATGACATGCAACATAGATGGTGTTTGAAATTTGCTTAAGTTATTCCCATGGCACACATTTGCAAATTATCTTATAAGTATTTTCTTTGTTAATTCAAAAAAAAAAATATTTGAGATATTGTTTAACATTAATCAATCAATACAGTCAATTTATTTATTAGAGATCCCTTCAAAATTTTGATATAATATCTTAAATCAAAATATTCCATATAAAAATAGACATAAAAAATGTATCGCAATCATCTAATTTTATTAATTTCATAATTTTTTTTTTTTACAAGAACGGGTATGGGTTTATATTAGAATTTGGTCAAAATGCCTTTCACCGGTTACATTTGGTCGGGCATAGCCCTTAAAATTTCTTCCACTAACTGATCAAAGGCCCCAAAACTTGGGAAACCGCAAGATTTACTCGAGACTATCGATTCTATCTCCGTTATTTTTCCTATCTTAAATAGATAAACAAACTGATTCAGTAAAATGCATAAAAACATGACAATCTTTATGGAATGGAGTCCCAGTTCTCAATTCTGTCTGCCAAGAGAAAGCCTGTGGGAAGTGGAACTGCCCTGTTGGTTTCCAAATCAACAGCTTTATTATTTTCCCTCAAAATATGGAGGAAGGTTGTGGTTCGGAAAGATTTCACCAGGGTTCTGATTCTTGAAATCACTCTTGCCATTCTAATGTCTGCAGGAGATGAATCCTCCACTAAGACTTTGATAATGGACTGCGAATCTCCTATAATACTGACATCTAAGAGACCAATAGCCTTTTCTTGCTTGAGACCTTGCAGAAGTGCCAAGGCTTCAACTTGCATGCTGGTAGAATACCCTAATCCCCAAGCGAACCTTGTCACAGTTATGCCCTCTTTATTTTTTATAATTCCTCTTGCCCCAGCCAATCTGGGATTGCCTTTCGCTGCTCCATTGAAGAACAAAGAGAATCTGGATTGCCTGAGGAGAAAATCCGAAAGATCATTCTCCTTCCCTCTGAATTGCCACTCTTTTATGACCTTGTGGTGCCTTGTTTCGCCAGAGAATTGGAGGTCCAACGAGGCACCCCATTCTAAGTCTTGCTGGCTCAGATTCAAATCCGACAAATGTTCCCCCAGACTTTCTTTCCAAAGACATTTTGTTTTGGTGATGATGAACTGTGAATTTAGACTTTCATCTCTAAAAACTCTTCTATTATGCTCGAGCCAGATTTTCCAGCAAACAAATTTCGGCAAGGAGAGCCATGCAGCTTTGAAACTTTCATTTTTTGGGAGCGTTTATGGGTAGTAATTCCGCCAGTTTGCAAAAATATCTGATATAGACGTGGGTAAGATAAATTCAGTTTTACTGTAGCTCAAAAGGCCATGCCAGATTTCTTTTGAAAATTTGCAGTCCAATATGATATGTTGGGCGCTCTCCTCACTGTCACAGCATAAGTGGCATCGAGAGGGACCATGAAATCCTTTCTTCATCAATCTATCTGCTGTTAAAATCCCTCTGTGGCATAACAACCAACAAAATGAATCGACCTTAGGCATGGATTTGAAATTCCATATCCCGTTCCAAACAGCAGGATTAGGAGGGAAGTTAGGACGATCATGAAGGTATTTATACCCCTGCGCAACCGTGTACAACCCTGGGGCGGCTCCTCAACCCCGGGCATCCTTATTACCCACGCGCAGAGGCGCCATACCATTTAACAAAGAAAGGAGGAGATCGCGTGCGTGAGACAGCTCAGGAGGAACGGGAGGGAGTCTCCAGCGCAGCCAATTTCTGCCTTCCCATTGCAAAATGTCCCAAAGAGTTACGCAAACTGCATTGTCCAACCACAAACGTAGCGCATGCAGAGAGCAATGGGACGATAAAGGAGGGTGCATCATGATGCTGTCGTCCCATATCCTAATTTCTTTGTCGTTTCCTGGAATCCAATATGCTCTGTCTCTGATTAAAGGGGCTGCTTTGTGACAGAGTTTGATCAGTTGCGAGCCTGTGGTGGGCAATAGGGCATCCAGACATCTCTTCCTCTTTCCCATGAAATATTTCCTCCATAGAGCTCTTTGCGCCCAACCTGGATGTGGTCCAATGATTCTCCAGAAGATCTTGGCTCCTTGGCTATGTTTTGGAGGCTGAGATCTTTGAAGTTAAGGCCTCCTTCGCTCTGGGGCTTGCAGATTCTCTCCCAACTTACCAAAGGGATTTTCCTGTCATTGTGATTGCCCCCTTTCCAGAAGAACTTGCGAATGAAGGCTTCCATTTTTTTGATGATGCCTGAAATGGCTAGAATTACAGAGAATTGAAAAATGGGGAGGCTACTGAGAACGGATTTGATGAGGATAGTTTTGCCGGCAAGATTTAACCATGAGAAACCCCAAGCTTGGAATTTGGCCTTAAATTTGTCCAACAGAGGAATCCAGTCTCTGTTGTATGCCAATTTGCGGAAGATGGGGAGGCCCAAATAAGTAAAAGAGGACTAGTGAGGGAGGCAATAAAGCCAAGAATTCTGGAGATGGCAGAAAGGGTGGAAGCAGAGATATTCCAGCAAAAAGCTTTGCACTTACCTTTGTTTAAACTGCTGCCTGTAGCTTCACTGTAGTCGTCTAAGACCTCCTTGAATCTTAAAGCAGATCTGGCAGAGGCAGCCCCTAACAAGAGGGTATCATCCGCAAACAGGGTGTGATTTACATTTTTAACCCCTCTGGCTATATTGAGCCCCAAGATCTCTTGGTCAACCAATTTATGATCAAGGTAGAAACTCAAGACAGAAACATGAAGGACGAAGAGGAACGGAGAGAGGGGGAAACCCTGCTTGAGCCCTCTTGAAGCTTTAAAAAAACCAGCTGCTTTCCCATTCACCAGGGGGGCGATCCAAGGATCGACAATACAAGCACGAATCCAATTTAAAAAGCCCATTCCAAAGCCAAATTTTTTCAAGACTTCCCAAAGAAAGCTAATTCTGACTCGATCAAAATCATTAGCCAAATCTAATTTAATTACCATACCTTTCTCTTTGCGAAGCTGGCTCGAGTGAATTGCCTCTTGCACGAGGATGAAGTTGTCAGCAAGCTGTCTCCCCTGAACAAATCCGCCTTGGTTCTCCGAGATGATGGCTAGAAGGATACCTTTTAGTCTATTGGAAATAACCTTTGTGATTAATTTTTATCCAATATTACAAAGAGAGATGGGGCGGAACTGATTAAATTATTTAGCACCCTTTTCCTTAGGAATGAGGGCAAGAAAAGCTGAATTGGTGCTGCCCCCAATTTTCTGGCAATTTTGAGATTTCAAAATCATTTTGTAGAGGTCTTTCTCCACAAACTGCCAGCAGGTTTGAAGAAATCTTGCAGTGAAGCCATCCAGGCCTGGGGCTTTGTCAGGCTCCATGTCGGAGAGAGCGTCTTTTATTTCTTGTATAGAGATCTTCGCTTCAAGCTGTTGTTTCATTGAAGGTGAGATCATAGGGGGAACCGCCTCCAAGAATTTAGAGTTTGGATCCGTCACACCCTCTTCTCTATACAGGTTTTGAAAGTGATTGAAAGCTGCTCTCTTTATGCTCTCAAAGTCTTTGTGTGTCGAGTTTCCATCTTTTATTTTTGCGATAGAATTGAAGCTCTTTCTGGCTTGAGCTTGTTTGTGGAAGAAGGTAGAATTTTTGTCTCCTGCTTTAAGCCATAAACTCCTAGAATTTTGTCTCCAATGCTCTTCCTCCGAAAGGCAAGCTTTATGGAAGATTTTCTGGAGCTCAACTTCCTTATCTAACACTTCTTTAGTGATTTCTACATCTTCACTTTGGGCATGGTGCTGGGAAAGATTGTCTTGGGCCTGTTTTCTCTCTTTTGCAGGGGAGGGAATAGATTTGGCCCAAGTTTTAAGAACTGCTTTCAGTCTTCTAAGTTTTTCTTCCCAAATGAAGAAAGCAGAACCTTTCACTGGCGTTTTCCAGCAGTCCTGAACCAAATTTAGAAACTATGGTTCCTTGACCCAAAGAGGATTGAATCTGAAGGGGATGGGACCAAGATCTTTGTGGCCCAACATCTCAAGAAAAATGGGCTTATGATCTGAAACACTGCATGGGAGAATATGCAATCTGGATTCTAAGCCCAGCAAAAGGAAGGAACTCTGCACCAAACATCTATCAAGTCTAGCAGCAATGTGACCAGGACCTATTCTTTTGTTAGACCAGGTGTACTTACCATTTTCTGGGGGGATGTCAAGCAGATCCCAGTCCTGCATGAGGTCTTCCACCCATTCCCTTGCAGGGTCCCTTATGATTGTGCCTCCTCGCTTTTCCTCCATGCGCAAGGTAAGGTTTAGATCACCTGCAACAATGATGTTTTCCAAGTTTTCTGACTCCGACAGATGTCTGATGGAGTCCCAGCAGTCCCCTTTCTCCCCTATATTTGTTGGAACATAGACATTGAAAATACTGAATGCCTCCCTCGAGTCCAAAGGCTGGAGCTTCAAAAACAGCCAGTGGGTGTTGTGCAGCTCGGTGACCAGCCTAAACTTGAGAGGATTCCAGAGAGAGCCCAGTCCCCCAGAGGCTCCCCGTGCTGAAACTGCATGGCTGCTACTTCCTTTCCCAAAATATTTACTTATTTGGAGAAACTCCTTGTCCTCCATTTTGGTCTCCTGAATCAGAAGAATGTATGGGGCTTCTCTTCTTATAAGGCTTCTCGTTGCTTCTTCTTTCACTTTGCTCCCCATTCCTCTGCAATTCCAGGAGACAATCTTCATCATTTAATTTTATGGTGATGGGCTCCCTTGGAGCCCTGCACTTGGTTTTTGATCATCTTCGGATTTTTTCCAAGGAGTTTCTCCAGAGTGGGCTGACTACCCTGAAGCTTATCTTTGTAAGTTTCCTGATCTCTCTTTTCTCTAGCGGATTTGCGGCCCCTTGCAAATCTTCTGACCGATGTCTGCATATCTCCTATTTCTCCATCCTCCTCAGACACCTCCGAGTCATGTTCCTCCTCGGAGGCTTCTGTTTGCTTATCCTTATTTCTTGCTGTGGCACTTTCTTCAGGTCTTGTTTCTGCGGAAGTCATTTTTTCTAATGGTTTATCTTGCCTATCTTCTTCCTGGGGAGTCTCTTCAGCAGAGCTTAAGACCTCATACCTATTTTCTTGACTTTTTGGCGGAGGAACATTCTGGGTGGAGGCAGGCTGGGGGCCATGAACCCTAGATTTCTTGTGAGATGTCTTTGACCTCTTGACTTGGTTCCATCCATCTTCCTTTCCTTTCTCTACTTCCCCTTTGTTCGGGCACCCTCTTGCAAAGTGGCCATAGATGTGACATTTACAACATTTGAAAGGGAGCTACTCATAGTCCAGCACTTGCACATGCGTCCAACTGCCAACCTTTAATTTGATGGCCTGCGGAAGCCCCACCTCTAAGTCCACCTTGACACAGATTCTAGCGCAATCGTACTGATCGTTGTTGTTTGCTCTATCAATGAATTTCCCCAAAGTATTTCCTATGTGCTTGAGGGATTCCCAGTTCCAACAGTGCACTGGAAGATTAGGGAGTCGTACCCAGACAGGGACTGTCGTTGGGACATCCACGGTCGGATCAAAGTCGAGGGTCCATTTGTTGAGGTAGAGGCCTTGAGGTCCCATGAAATAGGGCACATTCCTGAAGATCAAGTCTTTGTCCTCCTTTGTGTTAAACTCGAATAGGAAGAAGCCTCTACCCAGAAAATATGAGGTGACTTTGTTCTTGATCAGCGGAACCCAGTTCTTAACGACCCAGTTTTCCGTTGATTTTGGCGAGGGCCAAAGGCCCGTGAATTGAACCACCAGGGCTCGATCTGCCAGGGACAAAGCGACCTGGATCAAACCCTCAGGATGGAGGTTTACCTCCGGAACATCGTCGAGCCTTTTGACGAACTTAGCGACTTCGGACTTCTTCTTTTTGGGCAGCGAAGCAAGTAAAGAGGAGAAGGCTGCTTCAGCTTCCGGGGACGGAGCTAACGAGGGACCGATGGGCGAGCTTTGGGCCTCCATGGCAAAGAAGGTCAAATCAGCAAAACCGATTTGCACCAAGCAAATACAGGAGGTGAGGCATCTCAAGACCTAGATGAAGAAGAAGAGGATCCGATCAGATCCTGCAGGAAGAATCTCCAAGGCCGAGGAGCAGGTCCAAGCAAATCTGACAAAAGAGAATGAGCGAGAACCTGAAGAAGATCAGGAGAAAAAGTAAGGATCCTAGCAGATCCGAGAGACCCAGAGGTCAGGAGGACCAGGGTCAGAGGCAGAAATGGCTGAGAGGGCAGAGCCCGGTCTCAGGCTGCGTAGAGCAGATCACAGCAGGAGGCAGCAACGCTCAATTTTTTGAACCATACATAGCCTCTGAAATAAGAAAGTGACCTTCCCTTGCATAATTCATAAAAATATTATATATCAAATTTTATTGTATTTATTTTGAAGAAATGTTATTATAAAATATCATGTTAATAATTTATTGTTTATCTTATCAAACCATTTTTTTATTTGAAAATATAAAGAAAAAAAATACACAACATTATAAGACACTCATAGCTTGTGTTAACCATTTATCTTATGCTACATCCCTTGACCAATTAAATGAGATATCTTAGAGTTGAATTACTAGATCACTTCAGTTTGCAGGAATGAGACAAATGCTTATTCCTCAACCTACATCCTCCGCAAAAAGTATCTAACAACCATGTCTCCCTTGGATCAAGTAGTTTACTGCTCCATCACCTTTGTACTCAAATAAATATATGAGTCTATGTTCCATATTGTTTTCCTCCTTTGACACATATTAACACCTATCTACATTTTTGTTATGTCCTTAATTCCTAGGAAAATACAATTCCAATGTAAAAGGAAGGAAATTAAAACCGAGGTGCAGTGGTGAAATAAATGAAACACCATAACCCAATCCTAGTTCAAGGTCAACAATTGGTTCAACTCTTAGCTTTGTTGCTTCGGGTGCTCCAGGTGGTTCAATGAGTTCAAGGTAAGCTATAGTATCTACATTTGTTGCTCGCTCTCTGAAAGTTATATCTAAAGTAGGGATTCTTTTTTCTTTCACTATTATCTGCTCCATTGTACTGAGAAAATCATGTGAATCTGATATACTATCATATATTGGTGGTGCAATGGTTAAAGAAATGAAACACCATAGCCTAGTGTTGGCTTAAGGTCAAAAATTAGTTCAACTCTTAACTTTGTTGCTTTGGGTGCTCTAGGTGGTTCAACAAGTTCAAGTTAAGATATAGTCTCTACATTTTCTACTGGCTCTCTAAAATCTATATCTAGAGTAAGGATCATATGTTCTTCCACGACTATCTACTCCAATGTACTGATGAAATCAACTAATCTTGAAGTAACATTCAACAGAACAATTATATGAAAATGTTACAGTCCCTATGTGCTTGTCAAACATTTCCAGATGTTTTTGTGCTCGCCAAGTATTTCCAAAATTTTTCAAGCTATGAATTGATAAAAGCCCAGATGTCACAAAGATTGAAACGAAATGGGAATTAAACTTGGGCATTAAACTTAAACATTTGTTGTTAGTGAAGTACTGTGAACCTTACTTCATTGGAAAAAAGTGTGTTGATAAAATGTATTGTATATACTAAGTTTAAAGTGAGCTAATATGGGTCACTGCCTTAGGAAGAGGCTAAATAAGACCTCAATCCTCAAACTTTAACTAAAATCATGAAAATATTATAAAAGACATGATTTTAGGAAACTTTGGCTTAAAATCTTGAAAATAATTTCGGTATCTGTGCACAACTAATACAACACTAAAATCAATTATTATAGTTGCTACAACCCGAAGGGAAGGGACTAATAAGACTCTATTATGAAGTGTTCAAGTAAGTGTAGACTGAGTGGTTGAGGTGAGTTGTTAACCCCCTCACCGCCTGTGTTCGATCCTCCGAAATGACATGCTTAGTCTGTATTGATTAGGCTCAAGGAGTAGGCGGCCCCAACGAGTTTTCACTCTGTCCATGGTGAATAAGGGATATCTCAACTCTTGCTTAGTCATTCATTCATTCATTAATAAAAAAATGGAATTAACAATAATACTAGTTTTATCATTTTTTATGAGTTTTAAGATTTAATTTTTAAAGATAATAATAATAATAATAATAATAATTAGAAGTGATTGCACTTTTATTATGGTATTGAATGATTTCGATAAATGATTTTTTATTAGATATTAAAATAATTGCTCCTTTTATTAAATAAATTAGTTTCAGGGAATTTCTAATTTATATTAAAAATATTTACGGAATTTTTTTTCAAAAAATCTGGCCAAAAGAGTGTTTGAATATTTTTTTGGATGCTAGAAATAGATTTAACACCATCAAAAACCCCTTGAAGCACCCAAAATCCTAAAATCCTAAAACTTGACAACTTAACACAGATTTCCAAAAATATTCACACAAAACAATTTCTTCAACTATACTTTAAACTTTAGTAATTTTCTTTGTGCAAAAAAATGTTTACCGTACATCCCCGACCTTAAAATGGACGCAAAGAAAAAATGTTAAAACTTTAATAGTTTTCTCTGTGCAAATAAATGTTTAATGTACATCCTCAACCTTAAAATGCACACAAAGGAAAATAGTTAAACTTAATAGTTTTCTCTATGAAAAAAATGTTTACTGTACATCCCCAACCGTAAAATGGATGCAAATATCCCCAACCTTAAAATGGATGCAAATATCCCCGACCTTAAAATGGACAAAATTCAAAAAGGATATCGTCATTGCTGGGGATCGAACCCGAGTCACCCGTCACGCGGGAATACTCACCACTATACTACAACGACTATAATGTCATATCATACGACTGTGATGGCATGAGTGACTATTCCAGTATTCGAGATAAATGGGCATTCACTTTACCTTTGCAATACAAATGTGATGATTTGTATTGAAGATGTTGAGGTTATTGCGAGGATTGACCATTTCCACCACCACAAGTTGAGGGAAGCCTTGGAAATCGAAAAGAGGTCGGTTAACCTTAACAGGGATGAGGGGTGGAGTGTTAGCAAATGTTGGATTCCTGCCCTTCACTCTTAGTTGTTTTTTCTCTTCCCCTGTGCTCCTTCTTGTCGTTGCCTCAACTCTGGCTCCCAGTTTCTTTCTCCTTGTATGTGCCTTTTGAATTATTATTATTATTATTATTATTTAAATTAGTAAAAGTACCTATTAATTAAATTAAATAAGAATTTTTATTAGATTCTATTATATAACATATAACTATTAATGAATTTTAATTTTATAACATATATTAAAAGTATTAAAATAATAAAAGTATTAAATTATATTAAAAAAAGTATCAATATTAAATTATATTCAAATTAGACAACATTAAAAAAATATTAAAATATAATAAAATAAGATAAAATTTAATTTAATTTCTTATTCTAGTCAAACTAGCCGTTGTTTTACAATGGCTAGTTGGAGCTTTCCTTATCTATTTAAATAGGTTCCTTGATCAAATTTATCATCTTGCTTACATGTGATTTTCACCGAAACTTTTTATACACATTTTATGGATTACAGAAGCCAAATTCCTAATATTATATATTTAGTTTTATCTTTTCAAAATAAGTTTATATAATATATATATATATTTTTAATTTATAAAATCAATAGTTGAGATTGCTTTTTACATATTACTATGTGATAAAATTGTTTAAATAAATAATTTTATAAATTGGTACAATTTGTGAGTCTATTTTTAAACTGGTGGAAGTAGTTGTAGATTATACAACCATTTTCATCTAATAATGTTAGAGCTTAGAGTAAAGTTTTGTTTAATAATAACTATCTAGAAATAAAAAATAAAACATATTATGCTATATTTGTGATTTATTATTGGATAAAGTATGTTATAACAATGGTGTTCTTTGAGTTTTTGTACAATCTACATGATTTAGATTTGCACAAATTATATATTTTTTATAATAACCACTTATAATCACATCTTTACCATTATTACAATGTTTCGCTTAGTGATATCCTCAAATAAGTACATATAACTTTTCAACATAAAGAAAGTACTTGAAAATGTCATTTAATCATTAAATAACATGCGACATAGCTAGTGTTTGAAATTTGTTTAGGTTATCCCATGGCACACATTTGCAAGTTATCTTATAACTATTTTCTTTGTTAATTCAAAATGAAAAATCTTTTGACAAAACAAAGAATTGATATATTCATTTTTTTTTTAAGAAATGAGTAGCTTTATATTATCAAACTGGAGAGCGAGCCAAAACTCTTACATTCACATATTGTTCATCTACTGTCTAAAACCAAAACAAATCTAAATACACTCTATCACTACCATGCCTATATGCTATACTTTTAACTGAATTAAGCTTATATAGTCTCCAGAACAAGCCATTATAAAGAATTATTTACATAACATTAAGAAAAATAAAACTTTAGACTGATATAAACTAGTTTCCTGGAGGTTCTCCACCTATCATTGTTGTGTCATTTTCTGCCTCTGCGTGCACTGGGATCTCTTTAGATACCAGCTCCTTAGAACCACCTGCATTTTCCACACCGGGAGGATGGAGGTCTTGAAAACCAAAGAATTTCTTAAGAACCCCGACCGTTATCGCTTCCACTGTGACCTCAATTCCCTCAACCTTTCTAGCAAGAGTGTCGACCTTCGTTTCCAAATTAACTACCAGGAGTTGAAGCTTCTCAATGTCCTCCCTCATAATTTGGACTTATCTCATCAACACCAAGAAGTGAGATCTTGCCTCCTCTAGAACCTGAGCCCCAACACCACCATGATTGCTAGTATTTTATGCCATTATTGCCATATCTTGAATTGCTTCCAACCCCACTACACTTGTTGGATATGAGGATGTCGATCTCAACCTCAAACAAATTGTTACCAAGACTCGACGAACTTCCTCTCCAATTGTTGGCCATTTATAGAAGATCTCACTCCTCTTACCAATCTTGGATTTCCCTCCTAAGCATTGAATGGTAGCTTTTGTAGTCACTCACTCGACAATTTTTTTTTATGTCTTGCATCCTTTCCACATTTAAATGATCCATCTTTATGCATTACTCCAACTACAAAGGAATACAGGTATGGCCTGAGGAATGTTATATTTTAAGCGCTGGGAATATATGCATGAATACTATGTTGTGACAAGTGCCTTCACCTTTGTACATTTGTATATACTACTTGCCATGAGATCTATTATCGAGGACCACCATTTCAAGACATTCATTGAATTCGTTACAAAATAATTAATGACTACCTAGATTTTCCTTCGATCCCTGTCAGTCTGGCTCGTCCTCCAATGCTTAATGATTCCTATTGTGTCTTTATTAGGATTAATAGATGTCATGGTATATGATGATATGTTTTTTCACCTTGATTACGTAATAAATCACCTTGTTCTAGGAAAGCACCAATGTTTGTCTGCTCATCAACAAATCCATTATTTTCTCTTCTTATATGATAAAAGGAAATGGAGTCCAACTTTGTTATTTCTCTCTAATCCTTAAATCCATGGGAGGCCAAACATGCTCATGATGCTCCTTATATTTATGGAATTTTTGAATTTTTAACATCGAACCTCCAAGAGAAATTAACTGATGTATATCTTTGTCTATGGCTAGCTTCAGAACAAGCCATAGAGTCCGAGTGGAAATTCCCAGTCCCAAAGCGTATTTAATCTCTATTTGTTTGCTGGGGAAAAATATTACCCCTCTCACTCTTACCTCCCCTAGATTTCCTTTCGAACCTCCAACAAAAACTAATTAGTGCATACCCAAGGAACTTCGCCATTTCATGAATTGTTGTCATTTGAACCTTATGACATACAGAGGAATAAGCTTTTTGTTTTTTGAAGTTGTCAGCATGATCACTAGGTTTAATTAACTAGGACCATTCCTTTTTCATTAGGGTTGAGCTCTTTCAAGTCCGTTGGGTCAAATCCTTTCGCTGATATATTTCCAAAGTGCATTTGTGTTGCTTTCGAGGCTGAGATGATCAGATTCGGGGTAGTGATTTGGAAGATAGTATGATTACATGATAACTAAATTGATCAATAGATAAATTTTGGTAAAGCAACCCACCTTCACATGACTAAATAATCATTATTCCTTTTCCACGGGTATTGAAGCCTCTAACTTTCAAAAATGTCTTCCCAAGACTAGGGAATGGATTAGATGGTTTTTATAGGGATTATTGTTGAATTCCAAACTGCAATAAATAAAGGAAATCTAAGAAAAACATGTCGGATATTCTCCTCCTCCTCGTTTCACACTGACACACCTTGATGGTCCTTGAATTTACCTTTTCTTCATATTATTCATCGTCAGGATTTTCCCATGAACGAATTGCCAATATAAAGTATTTATTTTTGGAAATCCGTCGTTCGACCATATCTTCTCCCAAATACTATAATATGCCAGATGTGGAATCTGAGATATTAATATGTCATATCCTTCTTTTACCGTGTAGTATGGTTTCTTCCCTCTTGTCCATATTTTATGATCCTATTTATTAGTCGCTACAGGCGCTGGCCCTTTAAGTGCTTTAGTTGGATCTTTCCACTGAGATGAGAGGTGAACTAGGAGATTGTTACAATGCCATGCTATCCACGTAGCACCTGGATCCCATTTAGAAAACTCTTTTTATTTTCTTTGTTGATCATTGAATGGATTGGGAGCTTTGATTCTCTCAATCACATTCATCTCTTTTCTTGTTGAATTGGTAAATTGATCCCTTGAGAGGGGCCTCTTGCAGAGCTTTAGCTTGTATCCATTCACTAGAATTGGGGTATGTTCTTGATCTATTGCAATGATATGAGCTAAGACATTATCATGATATTTCTCAAACAGATAAGGTCCTAACCATCTAGTCATGAGTTTACCTTTAAAATCCTTGAACCTAGATTCACACAAGTGGGCCCATTCACCCTCCTATAAGGCTCTAGTCTTGATATGATTATCATGCCATACATTTTTTTGTAGTTGAACCACTTTGGTGTGCAATAGGGCTTACATTCTAAACTCATCAAGTGAATTTAGTTGTTGTGTCCTTTCTTCTTATGCCTTCGTGAGATCCATGTCAAGCTATGTTGCCACAATTAGCATGTTGTATTCGAACTTAATGGATAATTTTTATTTTTTCCATATACTGGATCATAGGGGGTGAACCCAATAGTGGCATTCTAGGTGGTTTCTAGGTCCAAGTGGCGTCAACAGACCTTTCTTCCCAATCTTTTCTATTGTTGTTGATTACCTTAGTCAAAGTGCTTTCAAATGCTCTATTAGTCCCCTCAATTTTCCCATTTGATTGAGGTCAATATGGGGTGTATTTTTTTATGCCTGGTATGATGTTGCCTCATGATCCTCTTTATGAGATTAAAAGTGAACTGAGATCCTTATTCTGTCACCTATTCCCTTGGGAAACCAAATTTGCAGAAGATGTTCTCCCTTAAAAATTCATCTACCTTTTGATCTACTGTTTCCTTCACTACCTTCACCTCGACCCATTTGGTTAAATATTTCATATGAACAATGATGTACCACTTATTTGCATATGGTGAATCAATAGGGCCAATTATGTCCATGTCCCACTTCTCAAATGGCTTGAAAGCCACTTGAAGTTGTAAAGGCATTTCATCCCTCTTAGTAGGTTTCCCAATCCTTTGGCATTCAACACATTGTGTTGTGTATCTCTGGGTATCTTTATGAAGGGTAGGCCAATAGTATCCTACTCGTAGGGTCTTGTAGGATATCCTATTAACCAAAAAATGGCCCCCAAAGGGTCCATTATGACAATATAAGAGGATGTCATAAACCTCATCTTACCTCATTCATCTTCTTAGGATATGATCAAGCCCCAACTTGAAGATGGTGCCCCTAATCCAAGTATAAGGGGAGTTGTTTCTGCCAATCTTACATTTCTCCTTGAAGATAAATGAGGGAAAATTGGACATCAATTAATAAGTTAGCTATGTATGTGAACCATAGAGAAAAGAGTTATATGGTGAAAATATTCTCATTAGGGAGATGGTCATCCACCTTCTCTTCATTCTCTAAAAAATAAGTTAGCCTTGAAAGAAAATCTACAAAAACATTTTATTTTCCTAGCTTGTTAACAATAGTTAGATCAAATTGTAGCAACAACAATAACCATATAATGATTTGAGCATTTACATTAGGTTTATTCATCAAATACTTAATTTTTGCATGGTTAGTATGTACAAAAACTTGATATCCATCAATGTAGAGCCTAAATTTATTCAAAGAATATTAAACAAATAGAAGCTCTTTTTCAATGACTATGTAATTAGGATAAGCTTTGGAAAAGTTCATGTCAATGAAATAAATGACATAAGGAAATTTACCTTCAACCTGCCCTAGTGCTACCCCAACCACTTTCTTTTATGCATCTGTGTGGATGTGGAAGGGAAAATTCCAATTTGGACCTCTAAGGACTGGTGAAATAATCAATTTCTCTTTTATTTCTTTAAATGCCTACTGACATGGGTCTGTTCAAACAAATTCTAAATATTTTCTTAGCAAAGAAAAAAAGGTGAAACAATATTGTTAAAATCCTTAATGAATATCCTTTAATACCCAACAAGTTCAAAAAAATTCCTAACAACTTTATGTTTTAAAGGAACAAGAAACTTTATAATGATGGTTATTTTAGTAGGATCTACTTGAATTCCCTTTGTAGAGAGGAAGTTCCCTAAAATTATTCATTCATTCATAAAAAAAAAGAAATTTTCAGGGCTTAATGAGAGATTCATTTCTATGCACATCTGCAAAAAAATGCATAGATTGGAGAGAGCTTCTTGGAAAACATCCCTGTAAGGTGTAAAATCATCCATATAAATTTCCACTGAATCATGTACAAGGTTAGGAAAAAACTCAATACATTCCTTTGGAAGGTAGTAGGGGAATTACGAAAACCAAAGGGAAGAACCTTGTATGAAAAGGTTCCCCATGAGAATGTGAAATTGGTCTTATCCTGATCTTGAAGCTTGATTTGGATTTGATTATACCAGTTAAATCCTTCTAAAAATGAAAATAATTTTTTCCCTGCAAGAACATCCAAAACTTGGTCAATAAAGGGCAAGGGAAGCAAGAACAACCAAAAACATTTCAGGGCAAAGGGAAGAAAGAACATCCAAAAATTGGTCAATAAAGGGCAAGGGAAGCAAGAACATCCAAAACTTGGTAAATAAAGGGAAAGAGAAAATGGTCCTTTTTGATGGCCTTGTTGAGTTCCCTGTAATCAATGCAAACTCTCCATTGGCTATTTTTCTTAGGGACAATAATTAAGGGAGACACCCAATCACTATCTGAAATTGGATAGGTAAAACCTACATCTAATCATTTCTACAATTTTTCTTGTACAATATATTTTAGTGCAGGTTTCATTCGCTTATGTGTCTAGAGAATATGTTAGTGGTGTTATTTGATGTAAAAATGATGAGTGCATATAAAAGGATGGACTCACTTAATTTCCTTGTAATCCCATGCAAAGGCATAAATATTATGCTTGAAAATAGTGAGAAAATTTTCCTCTTGATTAACTGAAAGAAAGGGTTTGATCTTCGGAGTTTTGGAGGGGTTGGTTTCTATAGATTTTACATTACTTTGGTTTGTGTTGGTTTGATGGAGTCTAGACCCAGGTTCAATGTGACTGCGCAATCCAACAAAACTCAATATTACCGGCCCTTTCAGCAATGACCTGCTTGCACAGATCAAAGTCTCACCCGATGCAATATAGGGGGATGATAGAACCAGGTGGCAGGTTTATGCATCCAGATGGACACTAGACTATGTATTTAGGGATTTTCCTTCTTAGCAGAGCTTCGTAGGCCAGATCTGTCAGTAATAACAGCTTTGTTCAACACATCTATTGAACTTACTCACAAGTTGCGCGATCTCACTTATTCTTGCATTAAACAAAGTAAATAATCATAAACAGGACTACGATATTCAGTTACAGATCAAAACCCTTTTTCATAATAGATATTCAAAAATAGTAAGTAAAAGAAAAACACATCAATATAACTAAGATCTTTCTCAAGAAGTCTTTCATTAATAGCCAAATCCTTCTCATACATTCACTTTCCACCCTGCGCACACAACTACATGGGTCTGCACACACAACTGTAGACTTCCTCGGGTCGTCGTGTACACCGCTGCAGAAGAATTTTCCTCTAACTAAAAAATAGACTTGGACTCAAAACAATCGTACATCTAAATGCATTTCATCAACTTCTACTTAACTTCCTATGACTTTTATCTAGACTCTTTATATAGATTTTTCATTTTCAATACCATGGTCCAAAACCCTGGGCAGAGTCAAACGTTCACCAAATATATCCCATCCCATTACATAGTAAGGGGCTTGGACCCACCCCACATCCCCTATGACTCAGAATATACTCTGCGAGGGGTTTACCAAACCCTTGTTTGTTCTACCTCTTTTTCTAGCAGCTTTATAATGATTTTTAAATATTTTTTTGATGTCTTCATAGTTGAGCTAATAAATATTCCATTGGCTAGCATGTTAAGGGTCTCCAGTAGTTCTTCTCTGACTCCTCGTATCAAGACTAATTTCAAGTAAATTTTTTCTAGAGTGCAATTGTGTTCTCTCATGTAACTTAACTAGAATCTTTTCTTGAAATCTTCTAGGGAATTATCTGCTTCTTAACTCATTCTAAATATTTTGTCCCTTGTGTCTCTTTCTCTATAATAATATTTGTATTTGGTGTTGAAATTTTGCTACATTTGTGCCCATGAAGTGATGTTTCCCCCCTTTAGGCTCATAAACCAATGAAGGGTTGCATCCTTGAGAGTAGAAGGGAAGAGTTTGAGCTTCTGTTCATATGTGGTATAATCATATGTCCTACAAAACAAAAAAAATTCAAAAATGAAAATATTAGAGTCTTTAGTAGCCAATCCATGGAGATGTGGGAGAGTAGATGGACTAATATTTTCCTTTTGGCTTTTCCATTTGTCTTCCTAATAGGAAAGACCTTAGGTCTCTTGTTTCAAGCCATGGTATTAGTGGGTGATGAAGGGACTTCTTCTCCTACAAGCTCTTTAGTAATCCTTGCTTGGTCACCTAAAAATTCCTTTATCTCCTCTATGGATAAATTTGGACGCTCAAAGTTAGTATAAATAATATGGCTACTTGTAGAAGTGGCAGATTTCAGTAAAATGTTTCCTGTGTTATCCCTGGTTCTACAAGGCATAAAGAAAATGTTTTACTATTTTTAAAAAATTTTGAATGAGAAATTCAATGCAATAATTTCTCTAGCTTTGAAATGAAGAATTCCTAATGTATATTTTTTGTCTTTTTGCAAATAGATAAAAAAAGTGAATCAATTGGGAAGAAAGCAATTCATACTTTGAAACCTCCCCAACAACGATGTCAATTAGTGATGACCCTCAGTATTACAACAAGAATGTTGCAACTCCCAAGGGTCTCAACTTTAATTTTCAACCTCGGGTTCATAAAAACTTAAGAGGGGTCAACACTATGTGTGCAACATGAAATGTATTCTTATTTTTTTGATCTTATGTAGGTGAAAGTAACTAAAGATAATTTAAGTTACACAAAGATCATTTTGTTGGCTATACTACAGGAAATACTCAAAATTGTATGAAAGAAAGAATAACAAGAAAAATATATTCCATTTGTAGAAAAAAGGAGGCAAACCAATTCAAACAAGCTAAAACAAAACTGGATCTACTCTATTTTGCATTGGAAACAAATTGGTAGGCGTAATAAACCTTTGAAACATCAAACCCTAATTTACAAGAAAAAAAATAGTTTGCTACAATGACTAAGTGAAAGATTCTATGAGATCTCTAGGCTTCCAAATTCCATACTCAAAATATTGGGGATGTTATAACATGCCAAGGAAGGTTAACCATGATTTTGATGCAAATCTAAATGTTTTTTTGATGTGAAATGTGGTATGCTAGGAGTCCATATTTTGCTATAGGATACAATCCAGTGGGCATAAAGATGTACTTTAGATGTGTTTTGAGGGAGGGATAAGTTGAGGAAAGGATAAATTATGGTTAAGATGTATTTTCTAAGTCCTTGTTCCTATGATGGATGCATTTATTCAACAATAAAGTGATTCTAGGGTTTCATGTAACTCTACAAAATAGGAATTAATGTAATGATAGAATACAAAAATGTATGAAAACCAATTAGAGAGAAATAATATCAATAAGATAATGCATGAAAAAAAATGTTAATTGCATAAAAAAACTATTTCTAATTTTACTAAAACATGATGCATAAAGAGGCTTGTAAGCAAACTAATTCATTAATCCTACAAAAGACAATGTTCATAAATGAAATTATAGAAATAACTAAATGAACACTATTAGGGTCAATGGTTTTCATTGTCCAATTCCTTTCGTATCCTTTAATTTTCAGTTTTTTAAATAAGTCGAACTTATAATCACTGCCACTGTCATAAGTTCAAAAGTCACTGTCTGACATCACCATGGGTTTAGTCATTAAATGGTTTAGGTGAAGCATGAAACCATATTGAGTCAGTGAGGATCATGGTTACATTTTTCTAAATAGCCTGTCATAAATTTCTCGAGTCAATTACAATAAAAGTTGTGTTACTTAAAGAAAAATGATCTTTTTATGAATACCTTATTTCTTATTCCCTCTAATCTACCCGTGTTTCCCTAATTCCATAACCTAATACTCCCATTATTCATTCATAAATCCCCTTCCTGTCCCCTATTCAGTTTTCATTTCATTAGTCACATGATTTCATTTTCCCATCACGTCCTAAACTTAAAAAAAAAAACAAAAAAAAACAAAAAACAAAACTTTACATGACATAACCCATATATTCCCCACTATCCAAAAAACGTATCTTTCCAAATGCTCTAATAATTTCCCATGAATAAGTCATGATATCACCCTAGATGGAGCGCCTTATGACATCATGCTACAAGACAAAATAGGCGCTAATTCATATAAAGCAAGGTGACCCCCATATTTCTTCCACAAAGTCTGCATGCTGAGTTTAAGCTGGTAAATCATCAAAGTTGAAGAAGAAGGATCGATCTGCAGCCAAGACATGACAGAGAATAAATTTACAGCCATTCTAGAGCCATCGCTACGCAACAATGCTACCCAGCCTACTCATTGCATAGTGCTGCGCATCGTACTCTATTTTCAAGATCATTGTGAAATGATGATTCCAACCACATGAAGGTGAATTATGGAAAACTGAAAGAGATTTTTCTGGCCAAATAACAATAACCTCTTCCAGTTTTTGTCACAAATCAGGAGATTTGAATGAATATTTCAAGCCTATTTTTTCAAAACATTTAGTGTTACATGTTCACACAGTCACCGTATTTTCTCTATATCTCCTAAACCAGCCTTCAATTTGCCCCTGAAAATTTTACAGCAAATGTATGGGGTGAGATGAACAAACTCAGTTAAAATGTAAAAAAACACTTTAAACTTAATAGTTATCTCTGTGCAAAAAGATCTGTACTGTAGATCCCCAACCTTAAAATGGACGCAAAGATAAATAGTTAAACTTATTAGTTTTCGCTGCAGAAGAATGTTTACTGTACATCCCCAACCTTAAAATGGACGCACAGATAAATACGTATAAAATTTAAAAATATCGCCGTTGCCGGGGATCGAACCCGGGTCACCCGCGTGACAGGCGGGAATACTCACCACTATACTACAACGACTGTAATGACATTAAAAACGACTGTGATTATATGTGTAACTATGCCAGTATTTGAGATAAATGACATTTGCTTCACCTTTGCAATATATGATAATGTAAAATTATTAGATGGCGTAAAGATAGCCAATTGCTAATTAAAGATGGAAGACTCAGATGCAACAGTCTCAGCGTTATTATCGAACTGAGTTTTGGAAGGGAACTTGAAACCTCCATTTCGTGCAACTTATCATCACGGCCCACCCATATTCAGTAATTGTTCTTATCTCTCTATATTAAATACGAAAATTACTCTCACACTTCCCATGTGGGATTAAAGTAGTCCACTCTTCTCAACTTCATTCACGATAGTTTTTGGATTCATTTATGATACATTAATGCATTGGTGGAGTACTTTTGGAAAACAAAATTAATGTAAGAAAATTAAAATAAAACTTTAGATGTATAAAAAAATATTGTGAAATATTTTGATAGGTTTTATGTGATATGATTTTTTACAGTCGTAAGAATGACTATTTTTAAGAATATATCGATTATATGACATTAAAATTATATATTTTATTTTATCGTTTCAAAATAAGTTTATATAAAAGAAAAATTAATTCATAAAATCTATAGTTGAGATTGTGTTTTACATATTACTATGTGATAAAATTGTTTGAATAAATAATTTTATAAATCGGTACCATTTGTGAGTATTTTTATATGGTTGGAATTAGTTGTAGATTATACATCCATTTTTATCTAATAATGTTATAGTAAAGTTTTGTTTAACATTTGAAATACAAAATAAAACCTAATAAGCTATATTTGTGATTTATTATTGGATAAAGTATGTTATAACAATGTTGTTTTTGAGTTTTTGTACAATTTATACGATTTAGATTTGCACAAATTATATATTTTTTATAATAACCTCTTATAATCGCATCTTTGCCAATATTACAATGTTTCCGTTTAGTGATATCCTTAAATAAGTACATATAATTTTTCGGCATAAACAAAGCACTTGAAAATATCATTTAATCGTTAAATGACATGCAACATAGCTACTGTTTGAAATTTGTTTAAGTTATCCCATAACACACATTTGCAAGTTATCTTATAACTATTTTCTTTGTTAATTCAAAATGAAAAAGCTTTTGACAAATCAAAGAATTGATATATTTAGTTTTTTTTTTTAAAGAAAAGAGTAGCTTTATATTATCAAACTGGAAAACGAGCCAAAACTCTTACATTCACATATTGTTCATCTACTTTTGAAAACCAAAAATGATCTAAATACACTCTATCGCTACCATGCCTATATGCTATACTTTTAATTGAATTAAGCTTATATAGTCTCTAGAACAAGCCATTATAAAACACTATTTACATAACATTAAACAAAATCAAAATTTAGACTAATATAAACAAGTTTCCTAGAGGTTCTCCACCTGTCATCGTTGTGTCGTTTTTTGCTTCTGGGTGCACTGGGATCTCTTCGGATACCGGCTCCTTAGGCTCACCTGCATTTTCCACGCCAGGAGGATGGAGGAACTAAAAACCAAAGACTTCCTTAAGAACCCCGACTGCTATCACTTCCACCGTGACCTCAATTCCCTCGACTTTTCTAGGAAGAGTGTCAACCTTCTTTTCCAAATTAACTATCTGGAGCTGAAGCTTCTCAATGTCCTCCCTCATAATTTGGACTTCTCCCATCAACATCGAGAAGTGAGATCTTGCCTCCTCTAGAACCTGAGCCCCAACACCACCATGATTGCTAGGATCCTCTGCCATAATCGCCACTAGCTTTTCATAACCTCTTTCCATGAACAATTTTTCTACTTTCGAGAATCATTGGTTCAACCCCACTACAAATTCAATAATGCATGCCTCAATGATTGTCTTCACCCAACATTTGATAGCTCTCACAACCTTTGGGTAAAACCTACGTAGCAAAACTAGGTTCAAGACATTCCATAAGATCTCCCTCCTTTTCTAGGCAAGTTATGCATGTTCTCCCAATATTTTCAACCACTCAAATATCACCACTTGGAACTCCACTTGAAATATTTCATAGCTAACATGGTTGTCATGCATCCATCAAAATCAATTACCTTTAATGTATTGTTTCTCTATATCATGTATTTGGTGGAACAACCAATCCTCTATGTAGCCTTGGGTTAGCTTTCCAATCATGCTAGTAGAACACCATACATGAGATGAAGGGTTGCTTACCAATAGAACCATTTGTTGGCTTAATATTAGACCAATGTGCATCCAAATTAGTGTCCAATAAATGGGGTCAACTATAGTATAAGTGTTAGAATATTCAATCCTAGAGAAGGGGAAAGTCTCAACCAAAGCATTATGCTAAGACTAAAGACTATATAGGGCATACACAACACGATTGTTGTGACTAGCACTTAAACTAGTATACATAGTTTCCCTTACTACTTATCTAGGACATTACTAATCCATAGAAACAAATCTTGAATCATATAATTATCATATAGATATTGAATGAAACAATTAAAAAGTCTTGTTTTAATTAAAAAAAATTAATATATTAGTGAGAAAAAAATTAGTGTAATTTTGATATTCAATTTTGAGATTAATAAGATTTTGATTAAAATAAAAATAAAAAAATTAATATATTAGTGAAAAAGAAATTAGTGTAATTTTGATATTCAATTTTGAGATTAATAAAATTTTGATTAAAACTTTTCACTATATCTAATATATTTCAATCACCAAGAAATTCATAATTCACTAAATCTAAATCTTTATAAGAAATATTTAAAATCTCATTATTCTACCAATCAGAAACTCTTATAAAAGCTTCCTTAAAAGCTTGCCATTCATAATTCACTAAATCTAAATCTTTATAAGAAATATTTAAAATCTCATTATTCTACCAATCAGAAGCTCTTATAAAAACCTCCTTAAAAGCTTATACCAATCACAAGCTCTTATAAAGAGCTCTTTAAAAGCTTATCACAAGAATCATTGATAATTCTATTTGTAAAAAAATATTCAAGGGAGGAAAGATTTAAAATGGATGCAGACATAATAATCAACAACGGAGGACTCAGTTGCAACAGTCTCAGTTAAAGAGGGAACTTGAAACCTCTTTTTCATGCAATTTCTCATCACAGCCCTCCCAAATGACTCATTTCTTCTTTTCGCTCTATATCAAATAATATGAATTATTGGGCTCCTCCCATGTGGGATTAAAGTAAGCTACTTTTCTCGGCTCTCTTGGTTGGCATTCATTTTGAAGCCAAGGACAGGTAGAAGAGTCCATTTCCTACCATTAATTGAAAACAAGTGGAGGCCGAATCAAAGCGGACTTGTTACTTGTTTTGTAATCAACATCATTTATGAGACATTAATGCATTGATCAAGTATTTATGGTAAAAAAAGTGGAAAAAAAAAGTAATGCAAGAAAATTAAAATAAAACTTTATATGTATAAAAAAAAATTTGATTAGGTTTTATGTGATATGATTTTTTTACGTAGTACAAAAATAATTATTTTAAAGCTTTTATCAATTATATGATGTTAAAGTTATATATTTAATTTTGAATAATGCTTTTTCAAAATAAATTTATATCACAATATATTTTAATTTGTAGAATTGTTAAGTGATGGTTGAGATTGTGTTTTAGATATTAGCATGTGATGAACTTACTTATATAGAGAATTTCATAAATTATTACAATTTGTGAGTTTATTTTTATATTGTTGTAATTAGTTACCAATTGTATAATTATTATAGTTGTAATTAGTTGTTATAATTATTTTTATTTAACAAGGTTATATAAAGTTTTGATTAATAATGATTATTTAGAAATATAAAATAAAACATATTATTCCATATTTGTGATTTATTATTGGATAAAATATGTTATAGTAAAGTTGTCCATTGAGTTTTAGTACAACCTACATGATTTAGTTTTGCACAAATTATATATTTTTTATAAGCACTTATAATCACATCTTTCTTCTTCTTCTTCTTCTTTTTCTTCTTTTTCTTTTTTCTTTTTTCTTTTTCCCTTTTTTTTCTTTTTTAGTAAGAAAAAAACTTGGTCTAGCAAGTAAAACACTCCTACATTAGTTAGCCAATCTTACCAAATGGTGCTCATGTTACCATAAGTGGTGTCCCATAAATAATATACAGGGCCTCTTAAAAGCATCAAAGTAGTAAACAACAATATTGCACATAATAAGACCCCAGTCAATCAAAACAAAAACAGAGGATATGATGAACCCAGATGGCAACGTTAAAATAAACTAGGTGTAGTATAAAGGAGAGATAACATGTGTAAGAAAGTAAACGCAGATAGTTTTGCTTGTGCAAGGAAACACACAAAACACATAAACAAAATACAAAAAAAACAAAGTCAAATTTTGAAACCAGTCCATAATCATGGCGGAATGATGGTGCCTTGCACAGTGATGGAATTTGCATCATAGAGGGTGTAATGCATATGTCCAGTTGAGGTCCAGAGTCCCGATCTTATGAGTGAACGAGATGTATTGGAAGGTGTCCAGTAGCTTGTCGATGTGATCCATCCATTGCGCTAGTTGAGGTGGAGCGAATCTATTCCTATGATTCATCCAGTCGATGATAATCTTTGAGTCCCCATATATTGCAATGTTTTCAATAGATAGTTTTCTTGTGAACCATAACGGGCCCCAAATTGCAATTGATTCAGCCTTGTTGTTTGTGTCGGTGCCACAATTCCAATATATCTTATAATGAGATCGTTGGTCCACTCTGAACTAAACGTCGCATCTGCACCGGCCATGTTGTGTGGCACAATCAAAATATTCCGCTAGAAAAGTGATAGTGTATGGTCTGAGTCGATGTGAGAGGTCCCTAGGTAAACTTTGTGCAACATGACTCCCCACAGTAGCCCTCATGGTGTGTTGTGTGACCTGAATGTAGCATGTTGGAGTGCCATGGAATATGAGTATGTTCCTTTCTAGCCAAATGAAACAAGTTAGCCACAGGGGGATACGTATGTCTGATCTACTACATTGTTTCCACCATTTAATGCGAGCCTCAAGACCATCTTGAGCCATGTATTGTATCTAAAAATATACACCACAGAAATCTACAATCTACCATGTATTGTACCTGCAGTAATTTACAAATCCTAGACCATACCTCAATAGAAAATTTTCAATGAAAGAATAAATGGGTGTTATTTTCCCCTGCCCATTGATAGAATGGGCAGCATCCCGATCCACACCATCCCCATTTGCCAAGTTTTTCCCATGTCAGATTTTTATTTCTCCATACCAGCCAGTTATGGATGATCACTTTATAAGGTATGTCAGTTTTCCATATCGACATGAACCAACAGTTGTATTAATTTTCCCTATCCCTGGAAATAAGGTGCATGTAGATGTCCTGAAGGTGAACCGTGCCTTCTTGTAATGTGCCTGCCCATGTAATCCGATCACCCAATTGATCCCTATGTAGACCATCACATTGTAACACATTTTTGAATGCATCCCAAGTTGTGGCCGCATTGCCCACAAGCCCCAAGTTAATCGCCTCTTTCTAGTGTGGCAAATCCTCCCTCCAATATTTGATTACCTGTGCCAGATATATAACTCCCCTAGCAAGTAGCATTTGTAGTAATTCCATATTAGTCAGTGATACCTCCTGCATGCCCCCAATGTGATCAGCGCCTAAGATTATATTGTGGCCATCCCCAAATGTCAAATAAAGACGATTGTGAAACATATTCCATATTTTTCTGAAACTCGGCCAAATGCAAGATCCATTCGTGTTGCCCAATGGGCCAACCCTATACCAATTAGGTATTTCTGCGAGACAATGTTATTCCAATCACTCGCATTAAAAATACATATCCACAAAGATTTAATCTATAATGCAATGCTGAAGATTTTCAAGTCTAGGATACCCCAACCTCCCATGTCCTTTGGAATAGTGATAGAGTCCCAACTAGATAGGTGATACTTGCATCCATCCCGACCACCCGACTAGATGAAATGAGCCACCATAGAGCGAAACCTACAAATAAGTGTAAGTGTGCCCAGTATACAACAAGTTGTTGTAGGACAAAAATAGCCAATACATAGCATCCACCCATGGTTAACCATCGAAGGGGCCAAACCTGTATCTTCCTCCTGAACATGTCAGGAAGCCAAATCCAGTCACCCACCTTGTAACCGGATGGTTTCAGTCTATAACCGAGGTACGTAAAACCCTCTGAAATCTGACAAATCTTGAAATTAAAAATGGCAGTAATTTGTAGGATATCCTCCATATCCCCGTGCGAGTACAATATCAAGGACTTATGAGAATTTGCCACCAAACCCGATGCATTTCCAAATCTAAGAAAAATATCGAAAAAGTATTGCCAATGTGCAACAATCAGACGCCCAAATATCATAATATCATCCACGAAAATATTATGAGAGGTATCCATGAACCCTCTAGTCTTAATATCGAAAAAATATCCCATTCTGACCGCTGCATAGATCTTAACTCTGAGACAACCCATCACGAGTATGAAAAGAAGGGGAAATAATGAACATCCCTGGTGCAACCTCCGCCCCGCCTTGAAGAAATGAGTAGGGATTCCATTTATGATTACGACAAGGTGTGCAAAGTTTACACAACACGTGATCCATTCAATGTTTAGTGTCGATAAACCGATTTTAACCATAATGAGCCTGAGAAGCTCCCAATCAACGCAATCATATGCCTTTCATAGATCCACCTTCATGGCGATAGCCTTTTTCTTATGAGAGTGCATGGTGTGGATGGCCTCCTAGGAAATGGCCACAACGTTGTGCATTAATCTATTGGGAAGGAAGCCAAATTGTTCCTTAGTAATGTGTATGGATAGTGTGAACTTTATTCTTTCTGCAATGATCTTCGATATAAGTTTATATGTGATATTACAAAAAGAATTTGGGCAGAAATCCAAAAATGTGGATGGAGACAAGCCCTTTGGGATGAGCGCGATAAAAGTTGAGTTAATTGCCCCATTGATGCGACCCGGCAGTCGGGACTCCTCCACCGTTTTAGTAAGGTACACAACCATAATATCATAAAAATGTAGGAAAAATTCAACTATCCAACCATCCGGGTTGGGAATTTTGTTACGAGCAAATGAATTCAGCCCATTAATACTTCCTCAGTAGTCACCTCCCAACCAACAAAGTCAATCAGTGCCGCATCGAATAACATAGGGTAGTCCATCGTTGCCCAAAGATGATCATCAATGTGTATGTCCGGGAGTGCGCAGAAAAGAGTCTGAAAGTGTCGCACAACCTCTGCCTGTATATCCCCATTGGAGTGAATCAGGTGTCCAGTTTCAGTACGGATCTCCCAAATGCTATTTCTCTTCCGACAATGGTTGGCATATTGGTGAAAATATTTAGTATTTTTTCCACCCGCCTGCAGCCAGATTGCCCGAATTTGTAAGCGCCATGTCTGCTCCTGTATCAATAAAATCTCACGTTTTTTGCACTCCAATATTTTTATACGATCCCACATTCCGTACAGATCCACCAAAGTGTCAAGTTTTTTTATGGCAACCCCCAACCCCCAAATCCCAATACAGGTGAAAGCCTCAATGCAACCTCGCCAACGGATATGAAATTAATCGGAATATTAATAACTACATGCAAATCCCAATACAGGTGCAAGCCTCAATGCAACCTCGCCAACGGATATGAAATTAATCTGTGGATGTCACCATAATGTGATGTAGAAATATTAAAATGTAAAACAGTGGAGGGTAGATATAGATTCACAAATCGAATCCAACCTTGGCAACTACAGTACAAGGATCATTTAGTGCCAGTCTTTTTTTTAATTCCAGGTTCCATCGAGTCTGCGTAATTCCGATGTTGTAAACGGAAAATCCAGCTGGATGAACCAACACCCCACTGGCTCCGTTGTGTGTCGATCCTCTAGCTTGCAACCTGCAATTTCATAGAAACTGTTTTACAATATTTCTTTTAGTGATATCCTCAAATAAGTACATATAGCTTTTCGACATAAACAAAATACTCAAAAATGTTATTTAATCTGTGAATGACATGCAACATAGATGGTGTTAGAAATTTGTTTAATTTATTCTCATGGCACACATTTGCAAATTATCTTATAAGTATTTTCAAAAAAACAAAGATTTGAAATATTGTTTAGCATTAATCAATCAATTTATTTATTAGAGATCTCTTAAAAATTTTGATATAGTATCTTAAATAAAAATATTCCCTATAAAAATAGACATAAAAAATTTATCACAATCATCTAATTTTATTAATTTCGTAAAAATATTATATATCAACAAAAGTTTGTATTTATTTTGAAGAAATGTTGTTATAAAATATCATGTTAATAATTTATTTTGTATCTTATCAAACCATTTTTTATTTGAAAATATAAACAAAAATACACAACATTATAAGACATTCATAGCTTGTGTTAACCATTTATCTTATGCTACACCCCTTGACCAATTAAAAGAGATGTCTTAGATTTGACTTACTAGATCACTTCAATTTGCAGGAATGAGACAAATGTTTATTCCTCAACCTAGGTCCTCTGCAAAAATCATCTCACAACCTTGTCTCCTCTAGATCAAGTAGTTTGTTGCTCCACCACCTTTGTACTCAAATAAATATATGAGCCTATGTTCCATATTGTTTTTGTCCTTTGACACGCCTCAACACCTATCAACATTGTTGTTATGTCCTTAATTCCTAGGAAAATATAATTCCAATGTGAAAGGAAGGAAATTCAAAACCCAGGTGCAGTGGTGAAAGAAATGAAATACCATAATCCAGTGCTAGTTCAAGGTCAACAATTGTTTCAACTCTTAGCTTTGTTGCTTCAGGTGCTCCAGGTGGTTCAACGAGTTCAAGGTAAGCTATAGTATCTACATTTGTTGCTCTCTCTTTGAAAGTTATATCTAAAGTAGGGATCCTTTGTTCTTTCATAACTATCTGGTTCATTGTACTGAGGAAATCATGTGAATCTGAGATACTATCATATATTGGTGGTGCGATGATGAAAGAAATGAAACACCATAGCCTAGTCTTGGCTTAAGGTCAACAATTGGTTCAACTCTTAACTTTGTTGCTTTGGGTGCTCTAGGTGGTTCAACAAGTTCAAGTTAAGCTATAGTCTCTACATTTGCTACTTTCTCTCTAAAAGTTATATCTAGAGCAAGGATCATTTGTTCTTCCACAACTATCTACTGTATTGTACTGATGAAATCAACTAATCTTGATGTAACATTCAAGAAAAAAATTATATGAAAATGTTACGGTCCCTATGTGATTGGTAGACATTTCTAGATGTTTTTGTGCTCACCAAGTATTTCCATATGTTTCCAAGCTATGAATTGATAAAAGCCCAGATGTCACAAAGATTGGAAGGCGGTGGGAATTAAACTAAAATGGGCATTAAACTTAAACATTTGTTGTTAGTGAAGTAATGCTAACATTATTTCATAGGAAAAAAGTGTGTTGATGAAATGTATTGTATATACTAAGTTTAAATTGAGCTAATATGGGTTAATGCCTTGGGAAGAGGCTAAATAAGACCTCAATCCTCAAAGTTTAGTTAAAATCATGAAAATCTTATAAAATACTTTTGATTTTAGGAAACTTTGGCTTAAAATCTTGAAAATAATTTCGGTATCTGCGCACTACTAATACACACTAAAATTAATTATTATAGTCCCTACAACCCGAAGGGAAGGGACTAATAAGACTTTCTTATGAAGTGTTCAAGTAAAGGTAGACTGAGTGTTTGAGGTGGGTTGTTAACTCCTAACTAATAAGAATTTATTATGAAGTGGTCAAGTAAGGATAGACTGAGTGGTTGAGGTGGGTTGTTAACTCCCTCACCGCCTATGTTTGATTCTTCGAAATGACATGCTTAGTTTGTATTGATTAGGCTCAAGGAGTAGGCAGCCCCAGGGAGTTTTCACTCTATCCATGGTCAATATGGGATATATCAACCCATTCTTGGTTAGTCATTCGGTCATTAATAATAATAAAATGGAATTCACAATAATACTAGTCTTATCATTTTTTATGGGTTCAAAATTTTTAAAGATAAAAAAAAAAAAAAAAAATTAGAAGTGATTGCACTTTTATTATAATGATATAGAATGATTTCACTAAATGATTTTTTATTGGATATTAAAATGGCTCTTTTTTATTAAATAAATTAGTTTTAGTGAATTTCTAATTTATATAAAATTTATGGCTTGACAATTGCGATTTGATGGCGAATTGATGATTTTTTTTCAAAAAATCTGGCCAAAAAAGAATTTGAATAATTTTTTTGGATAGTAGAAATAAATTTAGCACCATCAAAAACTTCTTAAAACACTCAAAATTCTTGAACTTAACAACTTAACACAAATTTCCCAACTTAACGTTAATAATTTCTCACCAATAAAACATGTTTTGTACATCCCACTATACTACAACGAGTGTAGTGATATATATGATGGCTGTGATAAATAAGATAATGTAATTAAGATTTTACACCAAATGTTGCAAAGGAAACGTCGTAAGTCAGTAACCTAAATGGAAAAAGAGCATCGAAACATGTAGTATGGTATGTGATCTAACTATTGCCTAATTTAGAGGGAGCAAAAAATTCGAGGAGCGAGGATTCATGGTCGCCTATGAAACTCAATACCCTGGTTTCATTTTGAAAGATGCAGGGAAAAACAACCCAATCCGGGAAGATACAAAGCATGTTGTGCAGAGAATAGTCAGATTTCTTGAGAAGACAGAAGAGGCAATGGTTTCGACTTTCGATGGGTTTGTAAACCTTGCAGTTGCAGGCACAATTTTTGTCTCAACAATGCATTCGATGGGCTCGAAGAAGGTAGCATACCACATCCTGAAGATGTTGGCCATAAATCACGATGGTAATCAGCATGCAGTCATGGGATTGTATGGCCACACACTGCTAAAATCCCTTGTGATCGATGGCCTCGTCGTCCTCGAACCCCACCTTCGCGAGTACATCGTGACCTGCTCTGGCACATGCGAGATCAAATCACAGGTAAAGCTTCATGTTTGTATTTGAAATGAAATTGGATTGGATTGTTCGGATTTGACTCAAATGCGCTCAAGATCTACATTTCGGTAATTGATATGTTGAAATTAGATTAATAAAAAATAACAATCTCACCCAAAAAAATTAGTATTTAATGAGTAATTGTAATTATGTATAACTTCTATGTTGAGATTACATTATTAAAAAATAACAATTTCACCCAAAAAAAATTATTATTTAATGATTAATTGTAATTATGTATAGCTTCTAGAGTATGCTTGTGAAAGTTAGAAATAGTAGTTTATATTTTATGTAACTACTTATGTTCAATTTTATGTGAAACTTTAACATAATAATTTTTTTGAAAGATGTAGTTCAATTATTTTGGAAAGTTGTAGTTTAATTATTTTAAATTTATATTTTTTAATAATATAGTTATTTTGTCTTTGGATGTAATTAAAAGAAATATAAAATCATAATCTCTCAAAATTAAAAATCAATCTATTTATATTAAAAAATAAAATTTTAATCTTGTACAAACTAAATTAATAAAAAAATAACAATGTCACCCAAAACAAATTAATGATTTAATGAGTAATTGTAATTATGCATAGCTTCTAGAGTATGCATGTGAAAGTTAGAAAGATTAGTTTATATATTATGTAACTACTTATGTTCAATTTTATGTGAAACTTCCACATACAAAAGTTTTGGAAAGTTGTAATTTAATTAGTTTAAATTGGGATTTTTTAATTCTATATATATATATATATATATATATATATATATATATATATATATATATATAATTGAAAAAAATATAAAATCATAATCTCTCAAAATTAAAAATCAAAAGATAACAAAAGTAGAAAAACATTAGTTTATCCATAATGTAACTACTTCCTTTCAATTTTATGTGAAAATTAGAAGAGTAATTTATACATTAAATTAGAAAGAATAGTTTATACATTAAATCAAAAAGAATAATAAAAATTATCAATTGATACTTCTCATAAAGTAACTATAATTATTATTATTTTTTTACTAAAATTAAAGAGAATATTTCTTAATTATAATTATCATTTTTATTTTTATTTTAGAACCTTTCTTAAATTGTCTAATAAAAAATTACAAAGAATGACCAATGTCTTTAATTTACTCTAATTTAATGATATCAATCTCGTTGCAACAAAACATTAACAATATTCTAATAACAATACTTCAACTTACTATTTTCGATAGATATTATCTTATCCTCAATTGGACCAAATCGTGTCTACATTCATTATCAACTAGTCCTTTTATGTACCAGTATTAATTTTTTTTAAGGGTCTTCCTTCCATTAATACCCCTTATTTTTATCCTTTTGCCATTATATTATGACAATTAAATAGGACAATTCAAAGTAATATGGTAAGGTTAATATCAGTGAAATAATAAGGAAATCCCATCATCCACCTATTACATTTGTGCTGCGCCGACATATCTTTCCGATACATATATTTTATCCACAACCCTGCTCATTGCCTTTGAGCAGTCCAAAACGATGGGCTCTTGTACAGGGATCAACCTCCGCATGGGCTCCCCTGCTCATATGGGCTCTTGTACAGGGATCAACCTCCACATGGACTCCCCTGCTCATTGCCTTCGAGCAGTCCAAAACGATGGGCTCTTGTACAGGGATCAACCACCACATGGGCTCCCATGTAGCCTGAGCCTCCATATGGCATCTCAGGTCAAAAATAGGCATGGCTATAATGATTGTAATAGCTGGAACCGGATTCTTCATTTTCCACTGTGACCTATTTCTCTACAGCCGGATTTCAGATTCTCTACTGTAGTCTATTTCTAAAAAATCCACAAAATAAATCAGAAATTTTAGTAATATTACAAAATTTTTAGGTAAAGATTTTTTAAAATCATCTTTATAGTTGTTAAAATTTAGTATTTTGAGTACTTTAAGGGTTTTTGATGAAGCTGAATCTATTTCCACAATAAAAAAAATGCAATTCAAAAATTCCTACTTGATTTTTAAAATTATTTTTACCAGATTCCAACAAAAAAAAAAACTACCAAACTATTCTGTTGTGACTATAGATAATTCCTTTCCCAAATTCCAAAATGGACAACATCTAAGAACCGAATTGCCAAGAAATGAGTGTGCCACCGTGTAACAGAAAAACTGTTTCATTGTGTTCAGATTAATGAGAGTTTTCACGGTAGCGTAACATAAAAACGGTTTCCCTGTGTTCAGGTTAATGATAATATAGAAAAAATTGCTTGTTAGATGGACTGTTTTTCCATTTATCATTAGAAAATTTGTATTAAAAACGATTTCAAAAACAAAATCTGGATAACAATGATATTGTTTTTCATTCTACATTAAAACAAACCCAACTTGAACTAACTTGTTTACAATGAAATTTACTTCTACATCCAGCAAGCCTGCCCCCACAACTTGATCGATAACAACAGGACTTTTCCACTATAGTTAACGCATTAAAGATATGACAGATCAAGATTACAACAAGATGGCCATTTTTAAAAGCTGATTTTGAGGTTGCATATCTTGCATTCCTTACAACAGAAATTCTCAATAGAAACGGATTACCTCCATTGCAGGTTCCTGAAATGGGAAGTTATGAATAGGTCTCACGATATTTACTTTGATTTTTTATATATAAATTAAAGTAGTTAGTGTAATGATTATTAAATCCAAACTTAATGCACTTGGTAATTCTGCACGTTAAACATTATTCAAGTTCAATGAAATATGGAATCTGCAACTCTTTATCGTTTGAAACACTTTTGCTCCCATACCTACTCAAATTAACTCTGAGAGTTCAGAATACTCACCACAATACTATCTTTCAACATGTTTTCTTAAAATACCAAGCGTTACGCTTTGAATTGGAAAAACCCAATTCAATAAACCCAACTACTCTCATCATATTTACAGTAGCTAGAGTCAATTACACCAAGACATCATACAATGCAATCTCATCAAATACATTTATTGTTACACCAAATACTTATTCAATCATATTAATTGACACAGTACCAGAACACACAACGCATTGATATGACACAATACCAGAATATACAAAGCAATCATTTCGAAGAAAAAGCAGAAGAGTAATTAACAATTAACCCTGATTCTCTGTATGAGACAATCGTATACCATGATTCTTAAAAAAAAATGTAGTTGTGACAGATGATTAAAACTGACTTTCAACATTGTGAGCACCTGTGATTCATGATCCAAATTTAGCCAATCTAAATTCAGTGAGAAACCCTTGATATATCACTAGCCACATGAAAGATTGATGTCAATTTAAACAAAGAGGAAAGAAAATATTTACTCCCTTGTGATCCAAATTTAGCCGATCTAAATTCAGTGAAAAACCCTTGATATATCACTAGCCACATGAAGGATTAATGCCAATTAAAACTAAGAGGAAAGAAAATATTTACTAACCTGTAATTATTTTGATGCTTGAAAAAAAGAAAATAAAGAGGAAAGAAAATATTAATAGACCTTTTCCAGGTTTCTACCACAGCCTTATGCTAAGACTTCATTTTAGCTTTTCTGCGCTTGAATGAGGCACTAGAACACTGGAGATCTTGGTTGCGTATGATGTGAGAAACAGTTCAAGACCTAGGTTTACCCTTTCGTCCCTCTCCAGGTTGAACTTTCTCCTGACCAGTGGGAGAGTAAGAAGGCAAGGTTGAACTTTCTTTCCTCTTCTGTGAGGAAAGCTTGACCGGTGGGAGAGTAAGAACCCAAGATCGCTCTATATCTGGTACAATGCAGAATTTGAGGATACTGTAAACTACTAAAACCATGGAAGTTCTTAACATTTCCTCTAATAAATTGAGGCTTTTATAAAGTATAAGAGAAATTAATAGGATTTGGTGAGTTAGTTAAGTAGTTATGATAGGTTAGATAAAAGAGGCAGTAGATCTAATGGTTTAAAACATTTCAATCGTCTAACATTTAATCCAATGCGGTAAAAAAAACAGGTGGCAAGTAGGAAAGGTTGTTTTCAAACTAATAACGCCTTACTCACAATTAGAAAATGAGGTCAAAGTAGCTAATAAGAGAATGTAAAATTAGAAAGAGGTCAAAGTAGCTAATAAGATAATGTAAAATTAGTAAATCGGTCAAAATAGCTATGTAGTGATATATATGATGGCTGTGATAAATAAGATAATGTAAAATTAGAAAAGGAGGTCAAAGTAGCTAATAAGATAATGTAAAATTAGAAAAGGAGAACAAAGTAGCTAATAAGATAATGTCAAATTAGTAATTCGGTCAAAATAACTAATTAAAGTTGAAGGACTCAGATGCAACATTCTCAGCGTTAATATCCGACTGAATCTTAGAGAGAACTTGAAACCCCCATTTCGTGCAACTTTTCATCACGGCCCATTCACACTTTACCTTTGTTCTTCTCTCTATATTAAATAAGAAAAGTACTTTGACGCTTCCCATGTGGGATTAAAGTAGGCCACTCTTCTCAATTTCCTATGCCATTCCTATGGACATGAATGAATCCACGATGGTTTCTGTATTCATTTATGAGACATTAATGCATTAGTGGAGTACTTTTCGAAAACAAAATTAAAATAAAACTTCAAATGTATAAAAAATACTTTGATAGGTTTTATGTGATATGAATTTTTTTTACAAGAATGACTATTTTTAAGAATATATTCATTATATGACGTTAAAATTATATATTTAATTTTATCTTTTCAAAATATGTTTATATAATGACTATTTTTAATAATATATCCATTATATCACGTTAAAATTATATATTTAATTTTTTTTCAAAATAAGTTTATATAATAATTTTTTTTAATTGATAAAATCGATAGTTGAGATTGCGTTTTACGATAGAATTGTTTGAATAAATAATTTTATAGATTGGTACCATTTGTGAGTATTTTTATATTGTTGAAATTAGTTGTAGATTATACAACTATTTTTATCTAATAATGTTATAGTAAAGGTTTGTTTAATAGTAGAAATACAAAATAAAATATAATAAGCTGTATTTGTGATTCATTATTGGATAAAGTATGTTACAACAATGTTGTTCTTTGAGTTTTTTACAATTTACATGATTTAGATTTGTACAATTATATATTTTTTATAATAACTACTTATAATCGTATCTTTATCAATATTATAACGTTTTGCTTAGTGATATTCTTAAATAAGTATATATACCTTTTCGACATAAACAAAGTATTTGAAAATGTTATTTAATTGTTAAATGGCATGCAACATAGCTAGTGTTTGAAATTTGTTTAGGTTATCCCATGACACACATTTGCAAGTTATATTAAAACTATTTTCTTTGTTAATTCAAAATGAAAAAGCTTTTGACAAATCAAAGAATTGATATATTTAGTTTTTTTTTTTTAAGAAACAAGTAGCTTTATATTATCAAACTAGAGAACAAGCCAAAACTCTTACATTCACATACTGTTCATCTACTGTCGAAAACCAAAACTGATCTAAATACACTCTATCGCCAGCATGCCTATACGTTATAGTTTTAATTGAACTAACCTGATATAGTCTCCAGAACAAGCCATTATAAAGCATTATTTACATAACATTAAGCAAAATCAAAATTTAGACTGATATAAACTAGTTTCTTGGAGGTTCTCCAACTGTCATCGCTACATCATTTTCTGCCTTTGCGTGCACTGGGATCTCTTCAGATACCAGCTCCTCAGGCTCACTTGCATTTTCCACGCCAGGAGGATGGAGGTCCTGAAAACCAAAGACTTCCTTAAGAACCCCGACCACTACCGCTTCCACCGTGATCTCAATTCCCTCAACCTTTCTATCAAGAGTGTCAACCTTCGTTTCCAAATTAACTAACAGGAGTTGAAGCTTCTCAATGTCCTCCCTCATAATTTGGACTTATCTCATCAACACCGAGAAGTAAGATCTTGCCTCCTCCAGAACCTGAGCCCCAACACCACCATGATTGCTAGGATTCTCTGCCATTATCGTCATATCCTGAATTTCTCCCAACCCCACTGCACTTGCTGGATATGAGGATGTTGATCTTAGCCTCAAAAAATTAGTTACCGAGACTCAACGAACTTCCTCTCCAACTATTGGCCATTTATAATAGAGCTCACTCCTCTTACCAATCTTGGATTTCCCTCCTAAGCATTGAATGACAACCTTTGTAGTCACTCGCTCGGCGATTTTTTTTTTTATTTCCTGCATCCTTTCCACATTCTGATCCATCTTTTTGCATTACTCCAACTACGAAGGAATACAGGTATGGCCCGAGGCATGTTATATTTTATGCACAGGGAATGTATGCATGCATACTATGTTGTGACAAGTGCCTTCACCTTTGTACATCTATACATACCACATTCCATGAAATCTACTATCAAGGACCAGCACTCTAAGACTTTCATTGAATTCGTTACCGGATAATTAATTACTACGTAGATTTTCATGTGATCCCTGGCAATCTGACTTGTCCTCCAATGCTTAATGATTCCTATTTTGTCTTTATTAGGATTAATAGATATCATGGGATATGATGATATGTTTTGTCACCCTGATTACGTAATAATCACCTTGTTTTAGGAAAGCACCAATGTTTTTATGCTCATCAACAAATCTGTTATTTTCTCTTCTTATATGATAAAAAGCAATGGAGTCAAACTTTGTTATTTTCTCTCTAATCCTTAAATCCATGGGAGGCAAAACATGCTCATGTTGCTACTTATCTTTATGGAATTTTTGAATGTTTAACATCAAACCTCCAAGAAAAATTAATTGATGTATACCTTGGTCTATGGCTAGCTTAAGACCAAGCCATAAAGCAAGAGTGGAAATTCCCAATCCCCAAGTGTATTTAATCTCTATTTGTTCATCGGGGAAAAATATTACCCCTCTCGTTCCTACCTCCCCCAAATTTCCTTTCAACACTCCATCAAAAAATAATTGGTGCGTACCCAAGGAACTTTTCCATTTCCTGAATTGTTGTCCTTTGAACCTTATGACATACAGAGGAAGAAGCTTTTGTTTTTTGAATCTGCCAACATGATCACTAGGTTTAATTAACTGGGACCATTCCTTTCCTTAGGTTTGAGCTCTTCCAAGTTTGTTGGGTTAAAGCCTTTGGCTGATATATTTTCAAAGCACATTTGCATTGCTTTTGAGGCTGAGATGATCAGATTATGGGTAGCGATTTGGAAGAGAGCATGATTACGTGATAACCAAATTGATCAACAGATAAATTTTGATAAAGAAATCCAGCTTCGCATGACTACATAATCATTCTTCCTTTTCCACGGGTATTGAAGCCTCCAACTTTCAAACATGTCTTCCCAAGACTGGGGGATGGATTGGATGGTTTTGATAGGGATTATTGTTGAATTCCAAACTGCAATAGAAAAAGAAAATCTACAAAAAACATGTTGGATATTCTCCGCCTCCTCTTTTCACACTAAAGCACCTTAATGGTCCTTGAATTGAACTTTTCTTCAGATTATTCGCTGTCAGGATTTTCCCATGTACTAATTGTTAACATAAAGTATTTATTTTTGGAAATCCATTGTTTGACCATATCTTCCCCCAAATACTAGAAGATTCCAGATGGAGAATCTGAGATAGTAATATGTCATATCCTTCTTTTACCGTGTAGTATGGTTTCTTCCCTCTTGTCTAGATTTTTTGATCATGTTTATTGGTCGCTACAGGCGTTGACCCTTTAAGTGCTTTAGTTAGAGCTTTCCATTGAGATGAGAGGTGAACTAGGAGATTGTTACAATGCCATGCTATCCACGTACCACCTAAATCACATTCAGAAAACTCTTTTTATTTTCTTTGTTGATCAAAGGTTGAATGGATTGGGAGCTCTGATGCTCTCAATCACATTCATCTCTTTTCTTATTGAATTGGTAAATTCATCCCTTGAGAGGGTCCTCTTGTAGAACTTTAGCTTGTATCCATTCACTAGAAGTGGGGTATGTTCTTGATCTATTGTAATGATATGAACTAAGCCATTATCATGATATTTCTCATCCAGATAAGGTCCCAAAAATCTAGTCATGAGTTTACCTTTAAAATAATTGAACCTAGATTCACACAAGTGGGTCCAATCACCCTCCTAGAAGGCTCTAGTCTTGATATGATTATCATGCCATACATTTTTTTGTAGTTGAACCACTTTGGCGTGCAATAGGGCTTACATTCCAAACTCATCAAGTGCATTTAGTTGTTGCATCCTTTCTTCTTATGCCTTCGTGAGATCCATGTCAAGCTATGTTGCATTAATTAGCATGTTGTATTCGAACTTAATGGATAAAAAATCATTTTTTTCCATATATTGGCTCATAGGGGTGAACCCAATAGTGGCGTTCTAGGTGGTTTCAGTTGAAAAGTCAACAAGAAATGTGTGTCTAGTTTAATTTCCCCTTAATTAAATTGGACAATAATCGCTTGTAATAATTAACTAAGTGTGATAAACTCAGTTAGCTCATGAATTTCGAGTTGAGGGTGGTTGTTGAGGCATGTAGAGTGATTCTATTTGTTTTTTAGTCCAAGTTGCAATTAGTGCATTAGTTTAATGCATGAGAAATCAGTTAACTCAATTAATTGAGTTAAAATCAGTTTAACTAGTTGTAACTGATTGTTGCACTAGTGAGAGGTCAAGTGAATTAAATAAAATTTAATTCACATGCAGTGATCTGTCAAGTAACTAATGATTTACTATTAATAGTTGCATGCATGTCGGTTCTGATGAAGACCCAGTTGAGACAGAGGTTAAAGGGATGTTCACTATCAGTTGTATTATTATCAAACTGCCTGCGTGCAGTAATACACCCATAGGATTTACCATGAGCATTGCGCAATTTTGGAAGGCTGAAATTCCTAAATAATAGGGATTTAATTCTCTTAGAATTGTGCAAGCAAGGCAAGCTGAGAAGAGGCAAGAAATTGGCTAAGTGTTGGTCGATTATGTCCAGATCAGTGTGAGACAATTGGTAGAGTGCAGCATACTCTTATGAGAAGAGTGCATTGTTTGTTTCATGATTCCTTGGTTGAATATACAATATAAGATAGAGGGGTTTTGAGCAGCAAGCCTTCCCCAGGAAAAATATCTGTGTTGTGGATTTATTTTCTTTTTTCTTTTACTTGGTGTGATTGTGCGATCATTTTATTTTCCGCAATTAATTTGTAGAAGGATTCAGTATCTTGCTTTAGCATATTGCATGATAGGACCATTGGTATACATATTATTTGTATAATTTCTATAGTTTCTAGGCCCAAATGGCGTCAACGGACCTTTATTCCCAATATTTTCTATTGTTGTTGATTACCTTATTCAGAGTGCTTTCCAATGCTCTATTAGTCCCCTCAACTTTCCCATTTGATTGAGGGTGATTTGGGGTATATTTTTTGTGCCTGGTATGATGTTGCCTCATGATCCTCTTTATCAGATTAAAAGTGAATTGAGATCCTTATTCTGTCACCAGTTCCCTTGGGAAACCAAATTTGCAGAAGATGTTCTCCCTCAAAAATTCATCTACCTTTTTCTCTATTATTTCCTTCATTACCTTCACCTCGACCCATTTGGTTAAATAGTTCATACGCACAATGATGTACTGCTTCTTTCCATATGGTGAATCAATAGGGCCAATTATGCCCATGCCCCACTTCTCAAATGGCTTGAAAGTCACTTTAAGTTGTAAATGAATTTCATCCCTCTAGTAGGTTTCCCAATCCTTTGGCATTCAACACATTGTGTTGTGTATCTTTGGGTATCTTTATGAAGGGTAGGCCAGTAGTATCCTACTTGCAGGGTCTTGTAAGATATCCTCTTAACAAAAAAATGGCCCCCAAAGTGTCCATTATGACAAGATAAAAGCATGTCATAAACCTCATATTCCCTCATGCATCTTCTTAGGATATGATCAGGCCCCAACCTAAAGACGGTGCCCCTAATCCAAGTATAAGGGGAGCTCTTTCTGACAATCTTACATTTATCCTTGAAGATAAATGAGGGGGGAATTTGATAGCAATTAATAAGTTAGCTATGTATGTGAACCATAGAGAAAAAAATTTATATGGTGAAAAGATGATCATCAAGGAGATGGTCATCCACCGTCTCTTCATTCTCTAAAAAAAAGTTAGCCTTGAAGAAAATCTACAAAAACATTTTATTTTCCTATTTTTTCAACAATAGTTAGATCAAATTGTAGCAACAACAATAACCATATAATGATTTGAGCATTTAAATTAGGTTTATTCATCAAATACTTAATTTTTGCATGGTTAGTATGTACAAAAACTTGATATCCATCAATGTAGTGCCTAAATTTATTGAAAAAATATTAAACAACTAGAAGCTCTTTTTCAACAATTGTGTAATTAAGATAAGCTTTGGAAAAGTTCATGCCAATGAAATAAATGACATAAGGAAATTTACCTTCAAATTTCCCAAGTGCTGCCCTAGCCACTTTCTTTTATGCATCTATGTGGATGTGGAAGGGAAAAGTCCAATTTGGACCTCTAAGGACAAGTGCAATCATCAATTTCTCTTTTATTTCTTCAAATGCCTCCTAACATGGGTCTGTTCAAACAGATTCTAATTTGTTTTTAGCAAAGAAAAAATGGTGAAGCAATCTTGTTAAAATCCTTAATGAATATCCTTTAATACCCAACAAGTAAGAAAAAACTCCTAACAACTTTATGTTTTACAAGAAAATTTCTATTGATGGTTATTTTAGTAGGATCTAATTGAATTCCTTTTGTAAAGAGAAATTTCCCTAAAATTATTCATTCATTCATAAAAAACAAGCACTTTTCAGGGCTTAATGAGAGATTCATTTCTATGCACATCTACAAAAAATTGCATAGATTGGAGAGAGCTTCTTCGAAAACATCCTTGTAAGGTGTAAAATCATCCATATAAATTTCCACTTAATCATGTACAAGGTTAGAAAAAAACTCAATACATTCCTTTGGAAGGTAGTAGGGGCATTACAAAAACCAAGGGGAAGAACCTTGTATGCAAAGGTTCCCCATGAGAATGTAAAATTGGACTTTTCCTAGTATTGAAGATTGATTTGGATCTGATTATACCCGTTAAATCCATCCAAAAATGATTATAAATTTTTCCTTGCAAGGACATCCAAAACTTCGTCAATAAAGGGCAAGGGAAGCAAGAACATCCAAAACTTGGTTAATAAAGGGCAAGGGAAGAAATAACGTCCAAAACTTGGTCAATAAAGGGCAAGGGAAGCAAGAACAACCAAAACTTGGTAAATAAAGGGAAAGGGAAAATGGTCCTTTTTGGTGGCCTTATTGAGTTCCCTGTAATCAATGCAAACTCTCCATTGGCTATTTTTCTTAAGGGAAAATAATTAAGGGAGACACCCAATCACTATCTGAAATTGGATAGGTAAAACTTGCATCTAATAATTTCTACAATTCTTCTTTTACAATATATTTTAGTGCAAGTTCCATTCGCTTATGTGGCTAGCGAATAGGTTTGTGGTGTTATTCGATGTAAAAATGATGAGTGCATATAAAAGGACAGACTCACTTCATTTCCTTGTAATCCCATGCAAAGGCATAAATATTATGCCTAAAAATAGTGGGCAAATTTTCCTCTTGATTAACTGAAAGAAAGGGGTTGATCTTCAAAGTTTTGGAGGGGTTGGTTTCTATAACTTTTACATTACTTTGGTTTATGTTGGCTTGATGGAGTCTAGATCCAGGTTTAATGTGACTGCGCAATCCAACAAAACCCACTATTACCGACCCTTTCGACAATGACCTGCTTGCGTAGATCGAAGTCTCACCCGAGGCAATATAGGGGGATTCTAGATCCAGGTTTCTGCATCCAGAGGGACATTGGTCTATGGATTTAGGGATTTTACTTCTTAATAGAGATTTGTAGGCCAGATCTATCAGTAATACCAACATTGTTCAACACATATGTTGAACTTAATCACATGCTGCACGATCTTACTTATTATTGCATTAAACAAAGTAAATAATCATAAACAAGACTACTTTATTCAGTTACAGATCAAAACCCTTTTTCAACATAGATATTCAGAAACAATAAGTAAAAGAAAAACACATCAATATTTCTCAGATCTTTCTCAACAAGTCTTTCATTAGTAGCCAAATCCTTCTCATACATTAACTTTCCACCTTGCGCACACAACTACAGGGGTATGCGCACACAACTGCAGACTTCCTAAGGTCTCTGGGCACATAGTTGCATGATCCTTTTCCTCTAACCAAAAAACACACTCTGCCTCAAAACAATTGTACATCTAAATGAATTTCATCAACTTCTACTTGACTGCCTATGAATTTTATCTAGACTCCTTATATAGATTTGACATTTTTAATAACATGGTCCAAAACCATGGGTGGATTCCAACGTTCACAAAATATCCCATCCCATTACATAGTAGGGGGATTTGACTCACCCCACAGCCCCTATGACTCAAAATATACTTCGCGTTGTGTGCTCCGCTCCTCAATCTGCGAAGTATTTCCTTACTTGCTTTCTTCGGGAGGATCCCAGCTCCAACAATTTGAACCATTAGTTATTATATCTATCCATGATATATCTTGAGAAAAACTAGGTTTTCTTATAGTTTTATCTTTCAAGGCATCAATATTCATGGCAGCAGGATAATTATTTTGTAGAAAATTTTCAATCAGATTATATTCATCTAATTGTTTGCTGCCAATGGTGGTTTCTAATATATAAATAGGGTAGGGTGATGATATATAAAGGTATTATTCTTCTTATTCTTCTATAAAATAGGAAAATCATGCTCAATGAAGGGTTGAGATGGTGGATATAATACAAGTTTTTTAGACTACCCATTTGTGATTGTGATATTTCCAGCCCTACAATTGATAACAGCATCAATAGTGACCAACCAAGGCCTTCCTAAGATAAGAGGATATCTATTAAACTTGGTTTTTGGATAAAGAAAAAGGAAATTTGTGGTATATTCCCAAGAATCTATGGATAGCATGACATCCTCAATGATGCTTTCAGGAGATATTATGGATCTATCAACAAGTTGTAGCATAGTGGTGGTCTTCCTAAGGTATCCTTGGAGATTGAGTTTAAGCATTATCTCATTGTTATTGAAATTTATTGTAGCTCCCAAGTTAGTGAGAGTGTGAGAAATTACAATATAATTGATGTGAACATCTACTACTAAGCTTCCAGGATCTAAATACTTTGGAATGATGACCTTCCCAAGCATAAGATTAGCTAGCTGCCTTATGACATTGATAGTAGGGGGATATATTTTCCTCCTTCCTAGTATTCTAAGAGATTCATCTTTGTTTAAATTGTTGTATGTAGTAACATCTTTGATGGCCTGCAAAAGGGGAATATTAACACATAGATTTTTCAATTTTGCTAGAATTTCAACTTCTTATGGGATATGTGTTTTGTGAGTGGCCAAAATTTCAGGATAGGGAGGTTTGTTGACTTGAGGTGCAGGACATTCCTTATTTCCTTCTATGTTTTCTATTAGATAAGGTGGGTGAGCATTCATAAGAACCTTCCTAGACTTTAGGTTGGTTTCTTGAATTTCTACAACATAGGTTGGATAAGAGGTCTCTCCACTATGGATTGGTTGGCCCTGCTTTCTTTTAGGATTCAGGTTTGCTAGGAATGCATCGGAGGTCGCTTTGGAGGATTATTTTTGGATAATTATGTTTTAGGAGGAGTAGGAGAATGTTATGAAACCAGCACCAAAAATATAAGAAAAGGCGTGGAAGCTAATATGGAGGGTTTGAAAAAATGCGTGGAAGCTAAAATGGATGTTTTGAAGAATAGAATGGAAGACATGGAAGAAAAATGAGAGACAACATGGAAGACATGAAGAATGATCTAAAAGTAGACATGGAAGGTTTGAAGGAAGGTTTGACTAAGTTGATACAATACATGATTCTTAATGGCGAAAATATAGTAGAGGAAACTCATTATGAGAACAAAATAAGTGTTAAACGTGATTTCATGAACTCAAATGTTGGATCGAAGACCCACCATATTCCAAAGATCGATATGAGGAATTTTGACGGAAAGGATCCCGTAACATGGATTCTATAGATGGAGCAATATTTTGATCTCAATAATGTGAAAAACACACAAAAGGTATGCCTTGCAACTTTATATTTAGATCAAAATACATTTGTATGGTATCGATGGCTTTTCTCCCATAAAAAAATTGTCACTTGGTCAATTTTACGGAGGAAATGATATCGCATTATGAAGATACAAATAGAAACACCTTCTTTAGCCAATTAATACATATCAAACAATAAGGGGGCTAAACTAACAATAATAAGGGACTACACTAGTAATATAGGGACCTAACATGCCCCTCTCCTTCAAACAAGTGTTGTCCTCAACGCTTGATTATTTATTGATGCTTCTGTATAAAATTTGCATCCTCCCATGTGGAATATTCAATGGGTAAGTTCTTCCACTTGCCGAGATACTCTAAAATTGATCGATTCCGTAGTTGTCGAGTTCTTGTTTTTGTGACTGCTTCGGAACTTCTTTCGCTGCGATGTTGATCTTCCTGTTGTTTCATTCGATTCTGCACCAAAGTTAGGTTATCCTTTGAGAGTTGGAGAACTTGTTGTTGATGCTCGATGTGATCTTCCACTACTTTATCATCCATATTATCTTTCATTTGATCCTTCAAACCATCCAACTTAGCCTTCATTTTTTATTTTAAACCATCTATGTCATATTTTATTGCTCTTTGTAAGATTGAAATTTGTTGCACTTGGTATCGTAATTTTGATATATCATACTGCAATTCTTCATCTTCATGCGTCAGAGTATAGCTTTCTGAGGGCTTAATGGATGTGGAATTATTTTTGGGAGGCATTATATAACTCATTACTGATATCTATGCTTCCATTTTCCCATGGAATCACTTCGAACTGATTTTTTAAACAAGACATGCAATTTGAAAACAAAATGCACAACTTTTTCTTGATTTTGAGGAGCTCAATATTGAAACCGAATTATCTCTATGATTTTAGATCTTAAATATCTGAAATTTGGTCCTGTAGTATCCCTCTGAATCTTTTTTCGAATTCCATAGGTCTGACCTGATTTGGATTCTTCAAGACAAAGTTATTCCCAATCTCACTTAACAACCTAATTATGGACTAGTTCAGTAGAGAAAACTTGTACGACAAACCACGTGCCATTGTTTCCTCCTATGGCTCTGAAATTGATACACAGGAAACTGCAATTCATGTAATTTCAGCTAATTTTTACAGAATTCCAATCTGATACTCAGAGAGAGCATTATGACGATTTTCCCAAGGTCACCTCTTTTAGATGAAATTTGGGAGCCTGCAAAAACCCAACCTTCCACAGATCATATCTTTGAAAATATTGTGAAAAAAAATTTGAAATTTTTACATGAAGTTTCTTAGGATTTATTAGAAATGGGTTTTTTGTTTTAGTGTCTGAACCCTCGTTTAAAAAAAGTTATAGATAAAATTCCATGACGACCTATTTGAAGCAATGAAACCCTAGAATCCAAAGCTCTGATACCAAATGTTATGAAATCAGCTCCAAAAATGGAATAAAAGAGAGATCAATGCCTTATAAATAAGCCACTTCGAGGGGGAAACCTCCTTTGCATTACATAAATGAACAATTCTTGGATGATTCAAATGAAAAAACCTCCTTTCTATATGTAGGAGTCCAAGGGGTCACAATATAATCCTAGCCGACCTAACAATAATAATGTAAGGGCACAATAATAAAAATATGGCGGCTATAAGGGTACAATAATAACAATAAGGGGGATACACTAACAAAAATAAGGGACTAGAGAGACATTGGAGGATTCAGAAAAATGCTCGAAGATGTTTAATGGTGAAAACCCTAGCGTTTTCCCTTGCCCTTTGACTCTTTTCGGCCCCTGCCTTTGGTTGCTGCAGGCTCTGCCTAAGCAGACCTGCCAATCCTTCGACTGCTCCTCCAATGGAGTAGGGTGGAGGCCCGAAGGCTCCATCCTTCTGAGATCAGGTCACAGGGTATTCACATTCGTCGAGCCTTTCTTTCTTCACTCGACTTATCTCCACGTCTGCCTCTCCCCGTTTTGATCTTGAAATGCATCCCATCTCCACTCAACAAGAAACGGATAAAGAAGTGTTGGTCACTCAGAAGAACAACACAGAGGCTACTTCTACGGAAGCTGGCCAAGACTCTGAGCACGAGAATCAAAACACCACTCCTTCCGATGGAAAATGGCAAGATGTGACTTCTACAGTTCAAAAGGAAGCCATAAAAATGAACGCCTATAACCCCAAGGCTGCAAAGATCCATGAAATAGTCATTCAAGAGCCAGACATCATAGTTTACAGAGAATATATGCAAGAAAATGTGATAATATGTAAGTTCATGGGTATCTGGCCATCTGAGAGAGCTCTCAAGGGTTGGATCCACGTCAAATGGGATCCGAAAGGAGGCATCGAACTACAGCTTGGATCCAAAGGTTTTTTTACAGTTTTTTTCGCGCTTCTGGAAGACAGGGACAGGATCTTTGAAGGGGGTCCCTATTTCTTTAACTCTGCTAGGCTATACATGAGATTCTGGAAGGAAAACTTTACACCGGACAAAGAATATTTTATGAGAGTTCTAGTCTGGATCAGACTATATTCTCTCCTAATAGACTACTGGGCTCCTTCAGTCCTTAAATCCATAGGGGATGAATTGGGATAATATATAAATATGTCTGAAGGATTAACCTTATAACTCCGCCCGTTTAAATTGTCAAACGACTCGCCCACTATAAGCTGACCCATGGGTATTCAGGTCGGGTCGACCTCCGCCCGAGGCATGACCCGACCCATATGCGCTCACTGCTACACGAGGGCCCGACCCAAACACGTTCAGCGTGACCCAACTGCGTTCAGGTCGGGTCCGGTTTGCCCATCAATTTTTTAAAAACATGTTTTTGAACCAATTTTTGAACCCATGGCATGGGGGCACGTGGCAGCCTTTGAGAAGGCCACGTGGCACCCTGTGAGAGGCCCTCAAAACCTTAATAAAAAATGAAATTTTCCACACAAATTTTTTGAAATGAATTTTTTTTTTGTGTTCAAAAGTCATGTTTTGAAGGTCATTTGGAATTTTAAAAATTCAATATATTTCTCATACGACATCGGATTTGAGTCCCGTTTGCGGCACCAGAATCACAGTGACAAGGCCTATCCGGTCATTCAGGTTGCAACCAATTTTGAGTAGTTCCAATTTTGAGAATTGTTTTCCACTTGGACATGATCCCCTGATCAAATACAAATATTATTATAGATAAAGAGACACAAGGGACAAAATATTTAGAATGATTCAAGGAGCAGACAATTCCCTAGAATATTTCGAGAAAAGATTATAGTTAAGTTACATGAGAGAACACAATTGCACTCTAGACCAAAATTCCTTGAAACTAGTCTTGATATGAGGAGTGAGAGAATAATTATTGTAGACCCTTAACATGCTAGCAAATGGAGATATTTATTATCTCAACTATGAAGACATCAAAACAATATTTAAAAATAATTCTAAAGCTACTAGAAAAAGAGGTAGAACAAACAAGGGTTTGGTAAGCCCCTCTTCCTACACCTAAACCACTAAGAATGAAATAGGAGGTATGATACAAAATAAAAAAATTGATATCTTATGCGCCTTTGCAATACAGATAGATACACTATAGATAAAAAAGAAACAAGAAGAATCAGAAAGGGAATTAGTTATATTTTCCCTATATGTACCAAAAGACATCCTAGGAATGAGTGCCCCTTAGATGTCATAAAGATATATGGGAATAAAATCACTCAACTAAAAAAGGTGCATCTTAACCAGTTTTGAAATTTATGTACCAAGGAGCAGAAGGAGACATAAATAAGCTTTGATTTGTTAATTAAAAGAGGCCACAAGGCCCTAGACAATATCAACAAGGTATGAAATACCCTCCTCTTTAAATACAAATTATAATGCACACTTTCAACCTTGGTATCCACCCAACACCTCACCTTGGTCTATGCCTACTCCACGACCTTATCCTCCCCAAAATTTCATTCCTCCTTTTCACCCATATCAACACCAACCTCCTCAATGGGGTAATTCATCTTCGGGATACAGGCCTTAGGATGCCCAACCACCCGACTTAATGCTTATGTTAGGTCCCTATATTACTAGTGTAGTCCCTTATTGTTGTTTTTTTTTTGTAAGTTAGTCAGGTCTATTCACATTCCAAAAAGTTACATAGATTACATCGCTGCCTAAGAAGGCAGAAGAATCAGACTAGCTTTTGTCACAAAAAGATTCTTGCCCTTTGGGAAGGATTTTTACAGGGGAACAATTCAGAGGGGAGAGGTCAAAAACCTGGACAGAAACAGAAATACTGAAGCATCGAGAAGAGAAGAGTTCAATCTTAGGACCCTGTCTATGGTGAACCGTTGAACTGCGTTTGAGCTGGGCATAGTGGGGAGAATTGCGGTCAATGAACCACATATGATGGACTTCCCTCACGTACGCAACAAATTTTTCAAACAGGGATTTGATTTTCTTTTCGAGCTCCTTGCTAGTGTTCTGCTGATCCTGCAAAGCAATTTCCAGAAGCATTTTTTGTCTGCCAATGCAGATCGATGGTGCAACTGTAAATATTCTCTCAGGCTCTCGTAAGGCCTAGATCTGGAATCCAACGAAGAGAGGCATCGACCACCTCCAAAGGCACTGCCCTTCGATGGATGTGGGCTTTTGACTCCATATCTGCAATGCACCGCTGCAGGTTCTGGGGAGTAGTTTCAACAAAGGTGCGAGCAGCATTTCTGGCAGAGGTCTCAGCTCTAGTAACGGGCGGGCGAGAGGGGTTGGCCTAGAAGGCCTGGCGACCTCGTCGAGTGGGGGGAGGGTGATAAGGATGAGGGCGCCTAGGAGCCATGTAGATGGACCAAAGATGGAAGGTGACAGATGAGGGGAGGAGATGAGAGGGGACAGAGCTAAGAGGCCAAATGGGGCTGACCCAAGAGGCAGCAGAAAAGCCAAAAGGATATATGGGTATAAGGTGAAAACATAGGGGAAGGGGTATATGAAGGAATTCGTGGGAGGCGAAGGCCCGAAAGGGCGGTTGGAAGGCATGCCAGAGAAGCAAGTGGAATCATGCGGGGGATTAATGCCTGTTAGTCATCAGTAATTTTCACCTGTTGTTGATGACTAGTTTCCTAGCTGAGTTTTCTAGAAGCTGATTTCCATATGTCAATTTGTCATCTAGAAAACCCCCAAACAAATTTTTGCTTTCCTAGCCCTTCCTGTCAGCCTATGATCAAAGCAATCTTCAGTTTTCAAAGTCATGTCTTGTTTTAGCAAAATATCCCCGTCTATAGCTGTCTTAGTCTTGCTGGTCTACTATCATTTTCCCCTTGGTTCTCATGAAACTCACTGTCCAATATTTGACAAAGTGTCTCCCTTCCTATCCTTGATCTCCTTGTCAAACACAATCAGAATCAATGAAAGTTGCCCCTAAGTTAGGTAGTGGCGCTTTAGAGAATCCATTCCTCGACAAAAATAGCCTGAGCTAGAATCTTTTGTTCAATACCAACCAGCTTGAATTAGTGCTTAATCTGCAAAAACAAACCTTGATATACCCCTAGGTCGCACCACTAAGAGGTCTTGTTGTCTCAGTCCAGAAGAAATTCTACAAAGATCTAATACAAAAAGAGATGAGCGTGTGCACAGTCTAAAAGAATATGCTTAAGATTGGGCAAAATCTCTATAAGACACTAAAGGAGCTTTCAAAGGTTCAAATTCATATTTTTTGCATCTCTGCAGGGTGCGAATTGGATGAAAAACAGTAGCCAGACAAGAGTAGGGAGACAAGTCTAAATAAGTCTCTCATGTTGAAGAAATTTTCCATCAGCAGGTGGAGAGCTGCAATGAAAAGAAAGCAGGAGTACATTGTTTCAAAAGCCAAACTAATATAAGGTTGATCTGCAGTGTTTCAGTGTGTCTTTCAGAGGTAATGCTGCATAATTTTTCTCGAGGATATCATCATAGTAACTAAGAAGACAGCTGCTTCTTATGCTGCCTCAAGCCTGGGATAAGAATAATAGTCAAAGAGAAAATCCAATGTACCTCTGCAAACACAGTAAAAAAAGGTTAGTAAATGATGACTAGCAAGCAAATAATCTACAAATACATGTCATGTGGTTTCTGGTTTAAAGGGTTCACAAAGATATTTGAAAAAGGATACATATCTCAAAATATGCCTCATATAGAAGATTGTCAAAATTTCACTTTATTACCTATTCTGATATACCAAGTAGAGACATGTGTGGCAAAGAAAGATGACATAGTTTGGGAAATAGATGAAATGTCATGACTGTGAAACCTCCTCCAATAGAGAGCAGATGGTTGGGTGACATGCTGAAAACCTCCTCTAATATAAGAGTAGATGGTTTAGGAACAGAGATGTAACCTCATTTAAAGAAGCAGAGGGTCAGGGTGTTTTAAGTGATCTCATAGCTGTTGTAGGCCACCTCCTTCCAAGGGATAAGACAAAAAATGCATCAGTAGGTTCGAATTATGTTTAAGAAAGTTTTCAATTGGAAAGTCAAAGTTGAAAATCAGTGGGACAATTGAAAGTTTATAAGCTGAATTCTAGTACTACATCATAAGAAAAGCAGTGATATTATAGTATTGAAGAAACCTCTTATTCCTGTCTATAAATACCTCCATCAACAGATAATAAGAGAAGGCCTCATGATAGGTCTAAAGGGTCATTGAAAAGATTTGCAACAGTAGTTTTTGTGATGATTTCCCTTATTGAATAAATCAAGAAAAAAAACACAACTACTCCTTGAAATGATCTATTCAAATTGCAGAAGGTGTAGTTATGCCATGCATGAAAAACATGGTTCAAGGTGGTTTCCCCGTAATGAACAAGCAAGAGCAGTGGGTTTTTGATGGTTGGATTTCATCTTGGCAGTGTTATGAGCTCAACTTTTTCACCCATTATAATGGAACAGACAAGAGTCTTCGGTCCTTTCGTTATCTTCGGAATCCGTGGTTTCCTTTGGCTTTTAGTATGGCTAACAACAATATCTAGAAGTCCTCTAAATCATCCTCAAAAACCTGGGTCAAAGCTTCTGTACATTCTAGATGGAGATGAGAATTCCATAAAAGTTGGCACACATAAGCCCTTTGCAGAGTTTTGATAAATATTGACTGGAGAGAATTTTACAGCTCTTGCTGTCAGGTCTATTTCACTGACAAATACAAACTGAAGATGAAGCTGATCCAGATGATTGTTCTAGAGCAAGAGTTAATAAAAAACATGCAAGCATTGATCTGGAACAAGAATTTTCAGAACCATATCCAGATGATAGAGAAATGCATGATGGTGTTGACAAGCTGCAATAAGGATAAAAATGATAATCTCCTTGGTGAAAAATCAGAGGATATGCCTATGAAAGGACCCTCATCACTTCAAAAGCAATGGGTTTTTCATTATACTTCAAAGGCTGTAATGGAAAATGTTATTAACCCCTTTCATCATAAACATAAGGCCTCAGGAAATTATCATGGCATGACTTCATTCAGGACCGAGTAGAAAATCAAGACAGATTGTTAAAAATCCTCCTTACTTCATGAAGCAATCAATTTACCCTATGATTGATTGAAAGGTTGCATGGTTGTCTTGATAATGGACTCCTCTATAAACAACAATCCAAGTCTGTAAGCTTCAGCACTCCTTTCATTCCATACAAGACAAATTTTTTAGAAGACACATGACAGTTATCAAACATAGGCCTCCTTCATAAATAAGTAGAGGGCCCACCATTGTTTAAGGATGAAGAGCATTTATTTCAGGATGGCACGGATTTCAAAAAAGACTGTTGTCAAAAATGGTAAAATGAGTGAAATTTCACTATTTTTAGGCCTCATTCACCAAGGAACAAAGGGACAACTCTCCAAGGTTTTCACCATGTAAATCACCTCATACAAATAGTTAAAATGATGCTCAAACAAGTTTCATGTTCATATCAAAGGATCCTCATCAGCAGATAAAGAGAAAGGCCCCATGGTAATTTTGAAAGGTCTTTTGAAAGGGCTGCAAACAGTGTTTGTGTAAATCTCCCTTGAAAATAGTGTCTGTGTAAGAATTTTAGGACCTTTTCACTTCTTCAAAAAGGAACAAAATCTTGGTGGATACAAGCATCTATGTCTTTAGGCACTTTAAAACAGAGGACTGATTCTTGGGTTACAGCTTCTATGAATATGCTCATTCATGAGAATTAAAAGGTGACCATTTTTGGTAAACAAGTAGAAGATCAAATTAGGTAATAAGACCTTCCTTCACTTCATCAAAAAATATATTTGCATATATGTTTTCAAGAAAGCTGCAGTAGTGGTGTCTTTATAAGCCTCTTTCAAAAGATATACTAGGTCACTGTTTTGGAAAAGTCCCTTATAGTCTATCTAAAATCTCCTCCAAAAGGATAGGAAAATATCCTAACTAACAGTACAAAACAGAAGCCTTGTGTTGATAGATGAAATCTATCGAGGAACAAAAATACAAAGGGAACATGCATTGCTGCAAGCATGATAGAGGAACTTGATTCCATTGGTTGCATGGACATCATATCTACTCATTTGCATGGCCTCTTAGATGTGTCACTGAATGCAAGAGATTTTATATATATATATAAAGCAATGGGAACTAAAAAAATTAATGGGCAGACCAAACCAACATGGAAATTGATAGATGGGGCTCATAGAGAAAATCTTGCATTTGAAGCAGCTCAAGAAATGGTAAGATAGAGGTTAAGGAGCACCCAGGTAGTTTGTTTAAAAATGTGTTTCTGACCAATAAGAGATGAAATTGACAAAAGTGAGAGAGGTTTTTTTCCCTCATAGGTTCAAGAAGAAAAACCTCCTTCAGTTTCTACACAGGTATCATGGTTTGTGAGAAATGTAAAAAATACAGATGTCACAGGAGGATTTCTGCACCAAGATTCACCATTTTGACCAGTGTTGGGACAGTAAACTTTTGAACAAAAAAATGGATACCAAATGAAAAACCCCAAGCATATTTGGAAATTATACTTCCATATATTTCCAACGAGCCATCTCGGGCCAAATTCCGACAACAGGAAGGCATCCAAAAGTAGCCTGCAAACAACACTATGTTTTTCTGCACTAGCATTCACCATTTTTGACCAGTGTTGGGACAATCAATTTAGAACAAAAAAATGGACACCAAATGAAAAAAATCAAGAATATTTGGAAATTATACTTCCATAGCTTTCCAACGAGCCATCTCAGGCCCAATTCCGACACCGGGAAGGCATCCAAAAGTGGCCTGCAAACAGCACTATGCATTTCTGCACCAGGATTCACTAGTTTTGACCAGTGTTGGGAAAGTAAATTTTTGAACAACCAAATGGACACCAAATGAAACAAATCAAGAATATTTGGAAATTATACTTCCATAGCTTTCCAACGAGCCATCTCGCGCCCAATTCCGACACCGGGAAGGCCTCCAAAATGGGATGCAAAAGTGCGCGGCGCGTTTAAAAAATTGCGCGGCACGCCGTAGGTATTAACAATGTGTTTTTCTGAAGAGCGCGGCGTGCCTGTGCAGCCAAGGGTTATCTTAAATATTTATATGAATTAGTGAAGATAACATAGTCTTATATAAGAAAAATGGTTTTGTTTTGAAGATCTGTTTGCAAAGGGGTTGTTTATTGAAACAGTGAAGGAAGGGAAGGTTGATGTGCCATCTTGAAAGTATTCTTTGTGCTTTAAAAATAGCTAAGGATGCCCACAACTGCTAGAGGAAAAAGCAAACTTACATTCAAATATCTCAAATATGTTTAAAGGGTGTTTTAACAGTGTTTACAAAGGGAAAATTGTTTGCTATATCAAAAAAAAATATAGAAGCAGTGTTGGAAAATGAACACCTTTGTCAAATCAAATGTAGTCTTTGAAAACATTGATTTCAAAGGAGCCTTAATCATCTATAAAACTTCAGAGAAATATAGCTCAAGGAATGGTGAGACAGTGGTTAAAAGACTACTCAAAATTACAAATACACTTATTCAAAGAAAGTTTTTGTTTTAAAGAGCGAAGAGGGCTTCGAAATGATGAAAAACAGAGTTTGAAAGGACATATGAGTGTTTACTGTTAAGGGTTTGTTTATCATACTTTTGTGAAAATTTGTCAAAGTATTATGACCTAAGTAAATTACTAAGAGGTCCCACGGGGCTAAATTTTAGTTTACAAGGGCTTCCAAAGATCATTTATAAAGAGAATCACAATCAAAGAGAGAAACAATAGTAAAAGGGATAAAGCTTGGTCAATTTAAGGAGGTCTTTTATGCTGTGAGATAATGAAGAATTTGTGCAGTCTCCAAAATTAGAGAGATAGTGATGAAATGGATGAGGAATTTCTCAAAATAAAAGAGAGATACAGTGAAAGAAAGGATGATTATTGTGCAAATTTGAAAATCCTTTTGTGCTATGAGACAGCTAAGGTTACACACAGTTGATAGAGGCAAAAACAAAGTTTTGTAAAAGAATTTCAAATCAGTTTAAAGAGTCATCTTGGCAGTGGTTTCAAAGAACACCTTGTTTACTAAACCAAAGAAGAAATAGTGATAGAAGGGTAATGTCCTTGTTGAAAGTTTGAAAGGTTGTTTAGAGATAGTGAAAGGAAGAAACATATCTTGTTTTGTTTTAACATACCATGTTTGTCATGATCAAAGAAAACAATGACTTCAAATGAGTCCCTTTTTGTTTCAAATAAACACAGAAAGACAGTGAATAGGGGATGAAGATTTTGTCAAATTGAAAGGGATCTTCTTGCTGTGGATAACAAGGATAAAAATATTGATTGAGGGAAAGAGGTTTGTGGTGCCAAAAACACAGGGATACTTCCCTTCAAAAACCACAAACATGTCTTGTTAAAGGCCTCTTGGCTCAAACACAATACTGAAGAGATGACTTTAGTGATGATGAGGAACAAGGCAAAGAGGCTAAACATAGCAGTGATAATGAAGAGAAAAGTGATGGGCAGTGAGGCAGTGATGAAAAGGAACATTATGGCAGCCAATACAACAATAAGCATGAGGGTGATGAAGCACAAAACAGTGAAGGGAAAGAGCATGACAGTCATGAAGAAAGCAATGACAGAGACAAACAAGACGGCCCTCAAGCAAGCAATGATGAGGGCAAGCAAATACAAAACATGGATCATGAAGGGCACTCTTCAAAGCATGTGCTAGCTGCCTCTCCTAGGCCAGGGGCCATGACTTCTTCACCAAAGCTAAAATGCCAAACAACAAGGAAGAAAACCAAGAAAAGCTCAAAACTGCCCAAAGAGGGCGCCAGACACCAAAAATGAAGAAAGACAACTCAAGGCTCCAAATTTTGGCCTCAACTTCTCAGCATGTCTCTAAAAACCCCTGAGGGTCATGCTCGCCAAAATTAGGCGAAATTTAACAAGTTTTGGTTTTTTGTCATTTTTGGGCTTTTGACTAAAAATCATGGGCGTCGCCATTTTGGTTTGGAGCATCCTCAAAGGATGAAAATGGTATCATTGGATGTCATATTTTTAGGGGCATATACTCAGTGATTTTCAGATCAATTAAAGATGATTTGGTCCCCCAAAGTGGCAAAAAACAGTCACTTTTTCAACACTCTGCCCCGCATATCAGCAAAGGCAAATTTCTGGGTTTTTACACATAGGTCCAGTTTTGATAGGCTTCCCGTGATCAGTTTGGAGAAAACTAAGCATTTTCAGAAAATAGACATTCATATATTTCCAAAGAGCCATCACGGGCCTCGTTTCGACATCGGGAAGGCCTCCAAAAGTTACTGGCAAGTCAGGGGACTTTCTGCTGATGTATTTCTTAAGTATTTTTGTAAAAAATGTACCTTTCAAAAGTGACTTTTCCTCATGTGCGTTTAGCTATTTTTGTGCATGGTTAGTTAGGAAAAGTCAATTTATTTTCCTTTTTTAGCATTTTTGAGATATTTTATTAGATATTTTGTGCCTTGGGCTTTGCAAAGCCTCAAGGACAAAATCATATATTTTGGATAGGCCAATGAGATTGCAAGTTGAACTAAGAGGTTTTCCTCACTTTGGCCTATATATTCCAAAGGCTTTCATTGTAAACAAGGCTGAACTTGATGAATAGAAGCAATATATGGTCATATAAGCTTGGAAGAAACACTTGTCTCATGCTTTTGGATAGTTTCTTGGATGTTTTTGGATGATGAAAGAGGATTGTTGTTGGATTCCATGACTTGGTAGAATGGTATAGTGTCTCTCTCTCTGTTTTGTTTCTTAGTTTTCATTCATAATTTCATGTTCTTGCTTGCTATAAGACAATAGAGAATAGATTTGAGACATGCCCTTGGAGGCACCTCAAATTTCCTGTTTCTTTATAGCTTCTATGTTTTCTTCATTCTTAGTCATATTAAAGAATCCTTGATTGCTATTTAATAACTAAAGAATATTGAGAATATTGTTTGCTTGTTTCATTTATGGTTTTATGCATGCTAAGTATGATTCACGGTATGCCCTGCTTACTCATGGCTAATCATAGCTCCACCTCTGAAACCTCTCTTTGATTGATTAGATTGTCATTTGTTGAACCAAGGAGGTCTTGTACTGATCTTGCCCTTTGCCTAAAACTATGCAATCTTGCTTCAAAGTGCCCAATAGCTTGAAATACTATGTTTAGGCGTTCCTTCATAGTGGTTTGAGTTGTTTGTTTGTCTTAAATGTATTTCCCCAAAGTCTAATAGCCATTTCCTAAAGTTAGAGAGTCATATATCTCTATGCATGGCTTGAATGTTTATTTCTATGCATTGATCAGTTTACAGTTACATTTCTCATGATTAATGGTTAGCCCTACCATGTTTATGTCAGCTATTAAACTAGTTGTGTTTTAAATCCTTTGTTCTTCACAAATTTAATGTCCATCTCACTCCATTTTACCCAAAGATCCATTTTACCTCGAACCAAATTGGCCCTTCAGCAACCTTGTATCACCACCTGAAAGCTTTCTTGACCTTTTCGACCCCATAGCCCAGTTGATCTGACATCTTTTTACCTATCTTATGTCTTTGATCAGTTCATCCATCACAACCTAAAAACCAAAACCAAAAACCTACTTCATAACTAGCCTAAAATTAGAACACAATAAGCAAACACACAGATATCCCTTACACAAATAGAGAGAGCCCTCTCTAAGTCCAGGAAGGCTAGGTCCTTGGGCTCCAAAGATTGGTTTGATGTTACACTGTCATTTGGCTTGCCAATCAGCCAAATCACGGGACCCTAACAATGCCCGAGGTGGGATTGTACTGGAGTGAGCAGATCGATGGAAAGCCATCGTAGTGCTTAAGCGTGAGAGGGGAATTGTGAGGTGTTGTCATGATGACTGAGGTGATTGGGAGGGAGAGCCAAGGACAAGGATGCCATGGCCTGCTGCAAGTCTTGATTGTTGATGCGAGTATAGTCTATTTTGACAGATGGCTCCCTTAATGAATTATAGTCCATAGAGGAGATTCTATTGGTGTCTTCCACTCTAGTATTTGCAAGGAAGTCAGCAAGGGTATTGGCCTTTCTTCGGGCTGCCGTGAAGGAGATGCCTTTGGCATCCTCAATGCAAACGTTTGATCCTTTGAAGGATTTTACCGAGGCACCAGCATTCAGAAACATGCCTGACATTGTGACCTTGCTGAAGTTTTTGACAGGCTTGGGTAGCGACAGTGGAGTCACCTTCAACCATAAGAGGCCAGTAGTTGTTGTGTCTGGCAATATCCAGACCTTGAGCCAGTGCCTGAAGCTTCGCGGCGTTGTTTGTGGTATGACCAAGATTCCCATAATATATCCATAGGATTGTGCCCAGATGATTGCGAAAGACCCCACCGAAACCTGTTGTCCCTGGGTTGTGCTTGGAGGCACCGTCATAGTTGAGCTTTATGAAATTGGGATCGGGAGGAATCCAAACCGTAGTCTGAGGGAAAGCTAGGGTAGCAGCCGGATGAGGGAGATGGAAAGGGGTGGGGAGATTGAGGAGGGACAAAATGCGGCAGTCCTCTCTGGTGGGGGGGGGAGGCTAGGAGCTTGGATATGGAGACAGATTCACTGAGGGTTTGCTTAATAATGTGAAGAAGTCGTTCTTCCCTGTTTTCCTTATTTTTGAATATGCGAGAATTACGCTCTTTCCACATAGCCCAGCAGATGATACCAGGGAGAAGGTTCTAGGCCAAATTGATGACGGGCTAGGAGGAGAAGGAAAGGCGCCAGCCATAAAGGGTGGTGAGAATGGAGGCGAGAATACGATCAAAGGCCTTGAAGACGAGGAGGATCCAATTCCAGAGGTTAGAGGCAAAATAGCAATCAGTGAGGATGTGGTTGGTCCTTTCAGAGTTGGTATAGCATAACGGGCAGATAGAAGGACCTATAAATCCTTTCCTTTGAAGATTGTCCCAGGTTAGAATTTTTTGATGCATTAATAGCCAGAGAAAAAGAGATATCTTTGGCCAATGCTTTCTGTTCCATAGCCTCTTCCACTTGTCGTCCTGAGGGATGGGATCTGGGGCTAGAAGAAGACTGTATGCCTCCTTGATGTTGAAGCTCCCTGCATTGTTAGAACCCCACCTAAGTTTGTTCGGCTCCTCATCTCTTTGGATTTGTCTTGTGTTAAGCTCATCATCGAAGATTGGAGCGGATTGATAATGGTTGAGCTGAGCCATTTCTCTGAAGTCCATCCACTCCCTCCAGTTCAAGTCGGCTGTGGTTATGCAAAAGTCTTTGACCACCTGTTTATTGAGCCAATCCATTTGAATTCTAATGGGGAGGAAGGTGTCAGAAGTTAGTTTGAGGCATTTCTCCCACGCATCTTCCCAAAACAGAGATTTTTCGCCATTGAAAATCTCCCAGAAGCAATGATCTTGAATAAGGGATCTGTTATCCCAGGCCTGGTTCCAGATGGGCGAGCCCTTGAGAGTGCCAGAAAGTCTGATCAAAGATTCAAGAGGCTGCGTGGGGGCATATTTTTCTTTCCAAAGCGTGGCCCAAGGAGTGGTGGGAATGGTAATCCGGTGCCACCAAGTTTTCGCACCCATTACCTTGCCTAGGAGATCTGGATCCCTGAGACTGATCCCACCAACTTTTTTGGGCTTGCAAAGTTTGTCCCAAGCGAACAGAGCCCATTTTCCTTTGTTTTATTTCCCTTTCTAGAGGAAATCTCTTTGAATTGCTCTGATTTTATTGGATATGGATTGGGGGGGGGGTGCAATGGCTGAGATCTAGTAAATAGGCATGGCTTGCAAGACCGAACATACCAGAACTAAACGTCCCGATAAGTTGAGGAAGCGGAAGGTCCAGTTGGAAATTTTCTTTTGAAGCTTAGAGATAAGGGGTTCCCATTTTTTCTTAGCCATATGTTTGTCTGTGAGAGGAACTCCCAGATATTTCGAAGGGAAGCTGCTAAGCTGGAAACCAAGGATATTAACAATGTTTCTTTGAATGGCATTGGAGGTGTTGAGGAAAAAAAGTTTGGACTTGGAATTGTTAACGTAGGAGCTTGAGGCCATAGAAAAATCATCAAGAATGTCGCGGAAGGCGTGGGCTTCTTTGGTCGAGGGGGTTCCCATTAAGATTTTGTCATGCACGAATTTCTGGTGAGTGTTAGGAGGATTAGGGGGATAAAGATTGAGACCAGAGATACGGCCAGCTGAGGAGGCAGCAGAGATGGAACGAACGAGGCCTTCAACCATTATCACAAAAAGGAAGGGAGAGAGAGGATCCCCCTGTCTGATACCTTGGGAGGGTTGATGATGGGGGGGGGGGAGCCATTGATGAGAATTGAGAAAAACGCCCCAGAGACTAGAGCCATAATCCATTTAATGCATTCTTTGTTAAATCCAAAGGCTGCCAACATGTGCCTGATTTAATTCTTGTTGATTTTTTTAAAGGCTTTCAACATATCCAATTAGACGATCATGCTTGGTTTTCCTTGAACCTTGAGGGAATGAATAACTTCCTGAGAGAGGAGAATGCTGTCTAGGATTTGCCTTCCTTCAACGTAGCCTGTTTGATGGGGTGAGATGAGGAGCGGTAGGAGATATTTGATGCGATTAGCTAGGAATTTATAAATGAGCTTATAGATAACATTGCAGAGGGAAATAGGCCTGAATTGATCTAGGGAGTCTGCCTTATCCGATTTGGGGATGAGGGCAAGGAAGGTGGCGTTGAAATATTGAAGAATGGAGCGGTTGAGGTGACATTCTTCAATTAAGTCATAGAATTCATTTTTTATTAGAGGCCAACAAGCTTTGTAGAAGTCAATTGTAAATCCATCACGGCCCGGTGCCTTGCCATTAGGCATGGAATGGGAAACAACCTCCACTTCGTACATTGTTATCTTTTTAAGCAACATCTGATTGTGCTCTCTAGTTAAGATGGAGGGAATGTTGTTAGTAATTTTCCTGATATGATCCTCATTATCATGGTTGTTCTCCTTGAGGATGTTCCCAAAATGCTGATGGAGCTCATTTACTATTTCAATGTAGGTGCTTAAAACGATCCCCTATTGATTTTTAAGATTGAGAATTCTGTTGTATTTGCGGTGCTGAATCATGGAACGGTGAAAGAAAGCCTTGCTCTTTTCCCCATATTTAAGCCAACTGATTCTCGATTTTTTCCTCCAAAGCTTTTCTTCCTAAGCTGCTCGAGCATCCTAGTTTTTTTGAAGGATTGTTTCCTCCTGCTTTTTTTCCTCTGTCATACCGTGTTGGATAATGTCTTGTTGGAGAGCTTTCATTTTAGCCATGTTATCTTCCTCTCTGCTATAACATCACCAAAGTTTTGCCTGTTCCAGATTTTAAGCTCTTGTTTGATGATCTTTAATCTTTGATGGAAATTGAACATCTTGTTGCCTTGCTTAGGGAGGGGAGCACTCTTATTAGAGGTAGACTTACAAAGTCAAGATACTTTGCTGAAATATATAGGTGGTTTGCACAACTAACTTAGACATACTATCCTTATGTTCAATCCTACTAGTCTTGACGAAGTTTGTGTACAAGCTACGCATTTAGAGGCTAGAAGGAGAAACACTTTTGATGAGGGTAGAAACAAGCCTTTTAAGGGGAAAAACAAAGATAAAACCTTTAAGGGAAAAGGCAAAAGGAATGCATCTGTCAAACAAGAGGGTGAGAAAGTGATATGTAAACATTGTTCAAGAGAAGGCCATGAAGAGAAAAACTATTGGAAATTACATCCTGAAAAAAATAACTCAGTTTAACAAAAACAAAGGAAAGAAGAAAACTGCAGCTACTACAACTACATCACAAGACTTAGGTGATGATTTAGGTGACGAAACCAAAATTTCAGCCATGGGTTTGAAGAGTATGAAGGGAAAGGAAACTGAAACTAAGCCAAGTACTAGTACTTCAAACTGTCATGTACAAGCTCCAAATGAGGAAGAAAGAATTGAATTGTTTCATGTGAGGGTAGTCTCAAAACATACAAAAATTGACACACTGTTTGACAGTGGTTCATAAGAAAATATCATATCAGAAGACTTGGTCAAACGGCTTAAACTTGAGATCATTCCACATCCCAAGCCATATCCACTTGGATGGATATGCAAGGATGCAAACTTACAAGTCTCAAGAAAGTGCATATTGTGTTTCACAATTACTGCACACTTTATTGACACAGTTGAACTTGATGTAGTACTGCTTGATATATCAGGAATTGTTTTGGGAATTCCTTACTTATTTGAAAAGAAAGAGATATTCCATTGCCATGAAAATGAGTATCATCTCTTTAAAGATGGAAAGGAGTTTATTGTTAGAGCACATCGCAAGAAAACAAATATAGTGATGGTAAATGCGGGACAAGTAAAAAGACTAGTGAATTCTAGTAAGAGTTTTGTACTTCTTATGGTTAAGCCCAAGGTTGATGTGAATCATGAGTCATTTGAAAATTGTGATTCTAAGCTTAAATCATATTTATATGATGTAGTTTATGCACATCATGAGATGTTTCAGGAACCGACAGGTTTACCTCCTAAAAGGGAGATTCAACATGAAATCCAGTTACATCAAAATTGTCCTCTTCCTAACATAGGCATGTACCGCATGTCTATTATGGATAATGTTGAAATAAAGAGGCAAATTAAAGACTTGTTGGACAAAGGATTCATAAGACCAAGCACTTCTCCATGTGGGTCACTAATAGTGTTGATTCCAAAGAAATATGGAACTTGGCGCATGTGTGTGGACTTCAGGGCATTGAACAAGATAACGGTAAAGAATCGATACCCACTTCCAAGGATAGATGATTTATTAGATCAGCTGAAAGATGCTAAATATTTCACTAAGTGAGACTTACGTAGTGGTTATCATCAAGTTATAATTGCAGAAAGTGACATTTGGAAGGCAACATTTAAAACCAAACAGGGAATCTTTGAGTGGCTTGTTATGTCGTTTGGTTTATGCAATGCACATGCAACATTCATGCAGGTAATGGATGATGTCTTACGTCCTTTTCTTGATGATTTCGTTATTGTCTACTTAGATGACATCTTAATTTTCATCAAGACTAGAGAAGAGCATGTCATGCATGTTAAGAGAGTACTTGATATTTTGAAGAAAAATCAGTTGTTTCTTAAAATGTCAAAGTGTGAATTTGGAAAGACTTATTTGGTTTATTTGGGGCACATAGTAGGAGGAGGTGCTTTGATAATTGATCCTTATAAGGTAGAAGAAATTGTGAATTGGCCTACTCCCAAATCCATTACAGAGGTAAGAATTTTTTTGGGTGTAGCTCAGTATTGGAGGAAGTTTATTTCTAACTTCTCTGTCATAGCAGCTCCTATGCATGCAGTGAAAAGTGTGAAGCGTGCTTTCCAATGGGGAGGCAAGAAACAGAAAGCTTTAGAGTCTTTGAAAGAGAAGATAAGTTCAGCTCCATTCCTTGCATTATTGGACTTGAGACAACCATTCGAGATTCATACCGATGCTAGTGATTACGCCATGGGTGCAGTTCTCTTACAACATGGTAAGCTTATCACATTTCATTCTGAGACATTTAATGGTGCTGTTGTGAATTATCCTACATATGATAAGGAGTTGTATGCGTTGGTACAAAGTGTCAAAAAGTGGAAACACTATTTTATGGGCAAAGAAAAAGTTGTTCATACCGACCATCGGCCTTTACAGTACTTGCAGTCGCAAAGTAAATTACAGTAGTCACGACATTTCAGATGGATGGGTTTCCTACAACAATTTCACTTGGTAATAAGGTACAAGAAAGTTATTTTCAATAAAGTTTCTGATATGCTTTCAAGGCCTATTATTAGTGCTACTACTTTACTTAAGAATGATTCTATTGTACATGAGAGCTACAAAGAACAGTATGCATCAAATGTTGAATTTAAGGATGTGTATGCTAACTTGAGTGAAGGGAATCATGTTGAGGAGAATGGTTATCATTTGCATAATAATTTGTTGTTTCATATGGTCAAGTTATGTATACCACAAGGGGAGAGATTAAGGATCATGAGAGAAGCTCATTCTTCTCTTATTGCTAGAAATTTCGGGGTAAGCAAAACGGTGGCACATTTACAGAGGTATTGTTATTGGCCTTGCATGGTAGATAGTGTTTCACGTTTCATTAGAGGTTGTTCATTATGTGCTACAAGAAATCCTAGCAATAGGAAGCTTGGTCTATATACGCCATTTTCGGTACCTTCTAGACCATGGGAAAGTGTTTATATGGATTTTGTTGGAGGTCTACCATTATCTAGAAAGCAGCATGATTATCTATATGTAGTAGTTGATAGATTCAGCAGGATGTGTATTCTTATGCCATGTAAGAAATCTATAATTGCTGAACAAACTACTGATTTATATTTTCTACATGTATGGGTTCATTATGGCTTGCCTACTTCTATTGTTAGTGACAGGGATTCCAGATTTGTTGGGAATTTTTGGTCAAATCTATGGAAGATGATGGACACCAAGTTGAAGAAGAGTACTGCTTTCCATCCACAAACGAATGGCCAAACAAAGGTAGTGAACAAAACCGTTGCACATCTCTTGAGAGGTTTTTTCATCAAGCATCCCAAGCTTTGGGATGAGCACTTGCATTACATTCAGCATGCTTACAACCGGGCCAAGCACTCTTCTACAAATACTTCACCTTTTGAAGCTTGCTTTGGGTATTTGCCTAAGTCACCTTTAGATTTCATTCTTGAGAAGGATGTTGCCATTGATGGGCATAATGACATTGACAAAGCTTGCATGTTCATTGAAAGAATTCAGCTCATACATCAGTAGGTTTAATAACAACTTGAAAAAATTCAAGGCAAGTACAAGGAGAGGCATGACAAACATAGAGTTGATCATAAGTTTCAAGAAGGAGATGAGGTATGGCTGCATATTAGTAAGGAAAGAATGCAAGGAGAAGGTAAAAATTTGAAGCATATTTGTTATGGTCCATTCAAAATCCTTAAACAAGTAGGAAATAATGCTTTTCAACTATATTTTCCTTCATATATGCAAATGTATTCCGTTGTGAATGTGGAAAATTTAAGTTTGTATGAACCTCCTTTAATTGTTGATTATGAAAGTGACATTTAGCTGTCATCCATAGAGGATTTCTCGCCAGAAATTTTGGATGAGTTGAATGAGGATGCTATCCTTGACAGAAGGACACACACTTCGAGGAGGGGAAATGTTGATTATGTTCGGGTTGGTCTTAAAGGAAGCAAACCGAGTAAGGCAAAATGGATGGAGGTGGAAAAGGTGAGGGATATGTACCCTCGTCTTCTTAACAGGTAATTGAAGGATTTTGGGGTCCAAAAGCTTCCCAATGGGGAGGTGTGATCAGGTGATCATGTCCAAGTGGAAAAAAAATGCTCAAAATTGGAACTTCTCAGAATTGGTTTCAACCTGAATGGCCGGATAGGCCTTGTCGCTACGATTTTGGCACCGTGAACGAGACTCAAATCTGATGTTGTATGAGAAATATATTGAAGTTTTAAAACGCCCAATGACCTTCAAAACAAGACTTTTGAACACAAAAAAAATTGTCATTTCAAAAAAATTGTGTGGAAAATTTCATTTTTTTATTAAGGTTTTGAGGGCCTATTACAGGGTACCACGTGGCCCCAGGCCATGGGTTCAAAAATTGGTTCAAAAACATGTTTAAAAAAAAATGATGGGCAGACCCGACCCGACCTGAACGCAGTCGGGTCATGCTAAACGCGTTTGGGTTGGGCCCTCGTGCACCAGTGAATGCATATGGGTCGGGTCATGCCTCGGGCAGAGGTTGACCTGACCAGAACGCCTATGGGTCAGCTTATATCAGGCGAGTCGTTTGACAGTTTAAACGAGCAGAGTTATAAGGTTAAGCCCTCAGGGCTTAAGGTCGGAACACTCTGCGACCAGACGCAGAACCAAGGGCTAAGCCCCTTTCAAACAGTGGTAAAAAAATGTTTAAACCCTCGGGTGCTAGCCCTTAGCCAAGTGACCTGCGAGCTATGACCATGGGTGCAAGCTATGACTTAACCACCAGCACTAAACTGCCTCTGGTTTTCTCGCATGTGAACGCGCCACCACTGACAGTTAAGATTAATGATGCCCCCAAATTTAGCGCACAGTTTCGACAAATTCGGCCTTCCGCCATTTCTACTGCGCCTAACTGGAGTTCATCAAGATTTGGTGGGATTTCCAAGGGACATCGAGCAGAAAATTTTGGAGGTCATAACTTCTCTAATATTGAACCATTTTGGACGAAATTTTGGTCAATTTGGGTATTTTGAGCATTCTGGAGAGGTTGGGACAGGTTGAAGAGCTAACAGAGGTGTTTTTCAGCCATTTTTTTCATGGAAGCTTGGAGAGCCACTAGGGCCATGAGGGAAATGGAGCTGTATTGGACTATACTTCACTGTTTGAGGTGAAATAAAAGCCATTCTTAGCTTATTTCTATCTTTTGAATTCAATTTCACAGTTTTTTCTTCTTGTTTAGGCATATTTCTCACTGTAAAACCAATTTGAGCAACTTAATAGAGCAAGGACATGCCCATTGGGAGCCTTGGACCCGACAGATGTATCCCAGGAGGGGTGAACTGCCTCATCATGTTGTTGTGTTGTTATGGTGAAGTTTTGCTATTGTGTATTTTTTATTTAAGATGTTAAATAATAATTTTAATTAACATTCCCTCATACATAAACTCAGAAACAATTACCAAAAACACTTTGTTTAAATTGCAAGACATGATAAACACTTTGCACACTTAATTAAATGAAAATGGATACTTTGAATAGCATATACAAATAGTGTCATTTTCAGATCAGTATTTGGTGTTGAAATTTTGCTACATTTGTGCCCATGAAGTGATGTTTCCCCCTTTTAGGCTCATAAACCAAGGAAGGGTTGCATCCTTGAGAGTAGACTGGAAGAGTTTGAGCTTCTTTTCATATGTGGTATAATCATATGTCCTACAAAATAAAACAAATTCAAAAATGAAAATATTAGAGTATTTAGTAGCCTATCCATGGAGATGTGGGAGAGCAGATGGACTAATATTTTTCATTTTTTGATCTGAAATTGATTGTTAGTTAATGTTGTGCTAATATCAGTTTAAGAATTAATATGAAAGGGATTTGGTTTGCTCCTTATGCAAGGGTTTATACATGTGTTTATGATTGACAATTCATAAAACTTGATGAGATTAAGTGTGTTTCATGAAATTAAAAGCATGGGAACTCAATGCTGAATAAAAACATAATAAAACACAACAATCACAAATAACAGAGACAAATACACAAGTTTTTGATGAAGAGTTCACCCCTCCTGGGCTACATCTCCTTGGTCCAGCTTCATAATGTGGGCCTTTGTATTAGCTTAAATTATTCAAAAGTGTTTTTTACATTCTCCTGTTTCCTCTGCAACATGCTCCAATGGCTCCAAAACATCAAAATCTACCAAGAATGACTCTTCCTGAGCCAAAATTGGTCAAAAATGGCCTCAGTTTTGGCGCCAAAACCAAATTTTCCTAGTTTTTCACCACTAATTCTAGAATTCTGCCAGTTAACTCCACTAAATGTGGAGCTTCCGCTAAATCTGGCAGGTCTGCCAAAAGCATCGCTAAGATAAGTGCACAATTAATATTAATATAAGTATGTGTTAAGTGGGATTAACCACGCGTTTAAGTGTTAAGTGCGTTTAGCGCTAACACTGCGAATTAGAGCTAAACCACAGATTAGTGGTTATTAACCATGACTTAATCCTATTTTAAGAACTTTAAATCCCGCCAGATTTCTATCATAGCTGTTGGTCATAGCATGCAGACATGTGGGAGGGGGTTGGCCCCCTCTGGACCCCCATATCTGGCACCGAAAAAGTTGAAATAGTGATGAGATCCTTAGTGGTTAAGGACCGTCATAGATGGCATAGTGGTAAAGTGTTGGAGCTGTAGGCGAGTGGTCATGGGTTCGACCCAACCCCGCCATAAAAATTTTGTTGCATAAAACTTTCGGATCCCGACCATAGTATAAAATTTGGTTTAAATATAATGCGCCCCATTTGATATTTGTATTTCAACTATGGTTCCGAACTTTGGTATTATATATATAATGCACCCAACTTGACATTGCATAAAAAATAATCATGCCAACCAACCTTGCCATGCGGGGGGGGGTGGGGCGCGTGGCCCTTCCCCATTGGCCTAAAACTTCCACCATTAACAAAAATAATCCACCATAGATAATTCCAACTTAGGATTAGGAAGGAAAATTCAAATTCCCCAAGAAAAATTGGTGAATCCAATTCCGACACTTGTCACAGTGCCACTGGCTGAAATTTGGAGAATATTCCCTAAAGATTCCTGAGGTGTTGACTGTACTGCCAAGTCATCAGTCTGTCACTGTTTTGCATAATTTTTACATGTTTGGGAAAATGAATAGTAGACCATACCTTACTCATACAAACTCATATTTTGATGAAACGAGTTGCATTGGAATCTTGGCGACGAGCTCTATCCAGTCTCTCTGGTTTGAAGCATTTTTGAGCACTTTTAGTTTTTAGCTAAATACTGGGCCTCTGATCATTCCTCCCCACTAGAAGCCTTTTGGACCCCAAAAGATACTATCAATTGTTCAGTAGGTGAGGGTACAACTCCCTCACCCTTTCACTCTCCATCCATTTGGCATTTAAAGGATTTTGTCCCTTGAGTCCCACTCTAAGGTATTCAACATTCCCTCTTCTTGAAGTTATGATTCTTCTGTCAAGTATGAGATCTTGTTGAATTTCGTCAAGATATTCTGGCGAGAAATCATCTATTGATGTTAGCTGAACATGTTCTCCTTGATCATCAATCAAAGGAGGCTCAAACAATATCAAATTCTCAACATTAAAGACAGAATATATTTGCATATAAGGGGGTAAATCTAGCTTAAATGCATTAGTACCAATCTTTTCCAGAATTTTAAATGGACCATAACGGATTTGATTGAGCTTTTTACCTTCCCCTTGCAATATTTCTTTGTTGATATACAACCAAAATTCATCTCCAACCTGGAATTTTTGATCAACATGGTGTTTATCATGCCTTGCCTTGTAGATTCTTTGACTTTTTTCAAGTTTCTCTTGCACTGTGTGATGTATCAGTTGAATTTTCTCAATGAACTTACTTGCCTTATCTATGTCACTATGACCATCTATAGGGACATATTTCTCAAAGATGAAGTCCAAAGGCGATCTTGGCAAGTACCCAAAACATGCCTCAAATGGTGATGTGTTTGTGGAAGAATGCTTTGCCCTATTGTATGCATGTTGAATTTAATGCAACTATTCATCCTACAACTTGGGATGCTTGCTGAAATAACCTCTAAGAATATGAATAACTATCTTTTTTAACACCTCGGTCTGACCATTTTTTTGTGGATGAAATGTTGTACTCTTCTTCAACTTTGTGTCCATCATGTCTTATAATTTTGACCAAAAATTCCCAACAAACTGGGAATCTCGATCACTTACAATAGAAGTAGGAAGACCAAAATGAACCCATACATTTTGAAAGAAAATATTAGCGGTTTGTTCAGCTGTAATTGTTTTCTTACATGGCATCAAAAGACACATTTTTCTGAACCTATCTACCACAACATACAAGTAATCATGACCTTTCCTTGACATGGGAAGACCACCTACAAAATCCATTGAGATACTCTCCCAAGGATGTGAAGGAACCGGAAGTGGAGTGTACAATCCAATTTTTCTATTAATGGGCTTACTTATTGCACATAAAGAACATCCTCTAATAAAACGAGATAAAATATAAATCATGTGTGGCCAATAAAAATACCTTTGGAGATTCGCTATTGTCTTGCCTACACCGAAATGTCCAACAATCAATGATGTGTTGGCCTCCCTTATGATACTATTTATTTCTCCTTGTTGTATACATAACTTTCCCAAGTGATACAAAATTTTCTTATGCACATGATAAGCTAACTCTTCATTTTTGTTTCCTTGACTCAAGCTTTCATACACATCTTGAAAATCACTATCATATGCATATTGTTCAATGTAACTTTCATGCATAACTGAATTGTGCTTGAGTATAATAGATGAATTTAAAATAGGCCTAGAGAGCATATCAGACACCCTATTGTAGATTCCCTTTTTGTACCTGATAACCAAATGAAATTGTTGTAGAAATCCCATCCATCTGAAATGTCTTGATTGCTGCAACTTTGACTGTGATTGTAAGTACTGCAATGACTAATGGTCAGTATGGATAATGGTCTCTTTCCCCATCAAATAGTGCTTCAATTTCTTTACACTTTGTACCAATGCATATAACTCTTTGTCATAGGTGTGATAATTAGTCACAACTCCATTAAAAATTTCAGAATGAAACGAAATAAGCTTACCATGATGCATGAGAACTGCTCCCATAACATAATCACTTGCATCTGTTTGGATCTCAAATGGCCATCTAATATCCAGAAGAGCCAATACCGGTGTTGAAATTATCTTTTGCTTTAAATCATCAAATTATTTTTGTTGCATATCTCCCCAATGGAAGACTTTCTTGACACTTGTCAATGCATGTAACAGAGCTCCAATGGAAGAAAAATTAGCAATGATTTTCCTCCAATACTGTGCTGCCCAAAAAGCTTCTTACCTCTGTAACTGTATTGGGTTTGGGCCAATTCAGAATGACCTCTAATTTGGAAGGGTATATCTTCAACTCACCTCCTCCAATAATGTGTCCCAAATACACTAAATAAGTCTTTCCAAACTCACACTTTGACATCTTTAAAAATACTTGATATTTTTTCAAAACATCAAGTACCTTGTTCACATGCATGACATGTTCTTCTCTTGATTTGCTGAATATAAGTATATCATATAAGTAAACAATGACGAATTCATCTAGAAATGGTCTAAGTACATCATTCATGACTCTCATGAAAGTATCTAGAGCATTTGTTAGACCAAATGGCATAACTAGCCACTCAAACAATCCTTGTCTAGTTTTAAAAGCAGTTTTCCAAATGTCTTCCTCAACTATTCTAACTTGATGATAACCACTTCGCAAGTCTAACTTAGTGAAATATCTTGCATACTTTAATTGATCTAGCAAATCATCAATGTGTGGGAGTGGGTAGTGATTCTTTACCGTGATTTTATTCAGTGCACAGAAATCTATGCACATGCGCCAAGTCTCGTCCTTCTTTGGTACCAAAACAATTGGTGAACCACATGGCGAAATAGATGGGCGTATGATACATTTATTCAGAAATTCTTGAATTTTCTTCTTGATTTCCAAACTCTCTAAAATTGACATGCGATAAATGCCAATGTTTGGAATTTGAACATCCTGCTGCAACTGAATCTCATATTGAATTCCCCTTTTGGGAGGTAACCCATTTGGTTCTTGAAACATATCGCCATGCTGACTTACCACATCAAACAAATTAGATTTTAATTTGTCATCACATCCTTCAAAATATTCATATTCAACATCATCCCTTTTCTTGATCATGAGAAGCACAAAATTTCTACTTGCATTAACTAGCCTCTTCATTTTCCCTGCATTAACTAAAGAAATATTCAGTTTCTTGCGATTATCTCTCACAATATACTCCACCCCATCCTTAAGCAAATGATATTTGTTCTCATGGTGATAAAACACCGCTTTCCTGTCATACAAATATGGATTTCCCAATATAATCCTGAAAATGTCAAGTGGAACCACATCTAACTCAACTTCCTCAACAAAGTTTGCAGTAATAGCAAATCGAAATATGCATTTCCTTGTAACCTGTAAATTGGCATTCTTGACTATCCAACCCAAAGGGTATGGTTTATGATGTGGTACGGTTTCAAGGTTAAGCTTTTTGAATAAGTCTTTTGAAATCAAGTTTGCTTGTGACCCACTATCAAACAATGCATCAATATTTGTATGATTTGAAATCACTCTAACATGGAACAATTCTATCCTTGTGTCTTCATTTGGAGTGTTTTTGTGACTATTTGAGGAACTATTACTTGCTATGGCTTCCTTTCCTTTGTTAACCATGGCTACTATCTTGGTCTCATCTCCTGAATCGGATCTAAGATCTTGTTGTGTGGTGGCAATCATCTTTTGTTTCCCTTTGTTATTTGGTTTCTTTGGCCTTAGTTCGAGATGTAGTTTCAACAGTGGGCTTCATCATGCCCCTCTTTGGAACAATGTTTGCATGTAGTTTTCTCCCCTTCTTTATTGATGATTGCATTCTTCTTTCCCTTCCATTTTCCTCCCTTCTCTTTTCCCTTACCCTTGAATGACTTCTTCTTACTACCCTCTTCCTGAATGTTTTTCCCCTTGCTTCAAGATGTATGGATTGCACACGTAATTCATCTAAGTTGTTTGGGTTAAACATAAGCATAGTATGTTTCAAGAAGGAATGTAAACCCCCAATGTATTTCAAGAGTGTGTCTTGTGAATTCTAGTTTACTCCTAACAACAAAGCCCTCTTTCTAAACTCCTGTGTGTGCTCTTAAATAGTTTGGCCTTTGAGTTGCCTAAATTTTTTCCAACTCATTATTGATTTTTGCATATAGGCTAATGGATAAAACTATATTTTAATGGAAGAAATGAATTCAACCCAAGAAATGGATATCTTACCATGAATTCACATTTCCTCTTGAGTCTTTGCCTCCCACCAAACTAGTGTTGCTCCTTCTAGCCTTAATGAAGCTAACTAGATCTTTATGTCTTCCTCTTGTAGATTCTGAATTCTGAAGTATACTTCCAATTGATGGATCCAGTTGTCTAACTTCTCTGCATTTACCTCACCATTGTACATGGGAAGTTAAAAATTGATGTCCAACTTGAGTAATGGAGTTTTTCCTTTTGGGATTTTTGAATGAGTGTGGGTGGCTTTTGTGGTGGATGTGGAATATGAAGATGCTAATGAATATTATGAGGATGAGGATGGTGGAGATGGAGGTGGATTTCCTCCACTTCCTTTCTAACTCTTCTCTTCATCCTTCTTACCATCTGAAGACCCTTCTCCGTGTGGAGGCTTAGAACCTTCTCCTGCTCTTTTTGTAGTGAATGTATCAAACATGATTTTAACCATTCTTTGAATATCTTTGAAGTCTTTCTTAACATCCTCTTCTTCTGAATGTCCATGAATCTCTCCAACTCCTGACATAATGGCTAAGGATTCAAGCTCAACCTCTGATGCTTGTACCTCTTCAATCACTTCAACTTCTTGTGCAATTTGTACATCTTCAATCTCAACTAGAAGAGATGGAACTTGAGGTGCTTCAAGTGCAGATTTGAGTGGAACTTTAGGTGAATATGATGCTCTCTCAGCTCTCTTTCTTCTTTTCATAATCTCAGGACTAACAACCAATAGCTTCCCCTCTCCTCTCTGCAACTTCAACCTTGAAGCATCACAAAATTGCAACTATTAAAACCCTTCTTGCACAATCTCAAGAAAAGAAAGCAATAACCTTTAGAAACCTTGTGCTCTGATACCAACTTGATTTGAAATTGATTATTAGTTAATTTTGTGCTAATATCAGTTTCAGAATTAATATGAAATTCCTTTGGTTTTCTCCTTATGCAAGGGTTTATACATGTTTTTATGATTGACAAATCATAAAACTTGATGAGATTAAGTGTATTTAATGAAATTAAAAGCATGAAAACTCAATTCTGAAAAAAATAATAATAAAACATAGAAAACACAAATAACAGAGAAAAATACACAAGTTTTTGATGAAGGAGTTCACCCCTCTTGGGCTACATCTCCCTGGTCCAACTTCATAGTGTGGGCCTTTATATTAGCTTCAATTGTACAAAAGTGAATTTTATAGTCTCCTGTTGCCTCTGCAACCTGCTCCAATGGCTCCAAAACATCAAAATCTACCAAGAATGACTCTTCCTGAGTCAAAATTGGTCGAAAATTGCCTCATTTATAGCAAAACCAGATTTTCCTATTTTTTCTCCACTAATTTTGGAAGTCCGCCAGTTAACTCCACTAAATGTGGAGCTTCCGCCGAATCTGGCAGGTCCGCAAAAATTTCCGCTAAGATAAGCGCATAGTTAATATTAAGATAAGTATGCGTTAAGTGGGATTAAACACACATTCAAGTGTTAAGCGTGTTTAGCACTAACATCACAGATTAGAGCCAAACCACAGACTAGTAGTTATTAACCACGACTTAATCCTATTTTAAGAAATTTAACTCCCGCCGGATTTCTTTCTTATTCGTTGGTCATAGCACGCGGACATATGGGAGGGGGCTGGCCCCCTCTAGACCCCCAAATTTGGCGCCGACAAAGTTGAAATAGCGGTGAGATCCTTAGTGGTTAAGGACCATGGTAGATGGCATAGTGGTAAAGTGTTGAAGCTGTAGGTGGGTGGTCGTGGGTTCGACCCTGACCCCGCCATAAAACTTTTGTTGCATAAAACTTTCGGATCCCAACCATAGTATAAACTTTGGTTTAAATATAATGCGCCCCATTTGATATTTTTATTTCGACTATGGTTCTAAACTTTGGTATATATATATATATATATATATATATATATATATATATATATATATATATATATATATATATATATATATATATATATATATATATATATATATATAATGCGCACAACTTGACATTGCATAAAAAAATAAAATTAAATAAATCATGCCAACCAACCTTGCCATGGGGGGAGGGGGGGGGGTGCATGTGGCAGCCTCCGACTGCGTCACGTGGCCCTTCCCCATTGGCCTAAAAATTCCACCATTAACAAGAAAAATCCACCATTGATAATTCCAACTTAGGATTAGGAAGAAAAATTCAACTTCCCCAAGCAACATTGGTGAATCTGATTCTGACACTTGTCACAGTGTCACTGGCTGAAATTTGGAGAATATTCCCTAAATATTCCTGAGGTGTTGATTGGACTGCCAAGTCATAAGTCTGTCATAGTTCTACACAATTTTTACATGTTTGGGAAAACAAACAGCAGACCATAACTTACTCATACGAACTCGGATTTTGATGAAACGAGTTGTGTTTGACTCCTAGTGATGAGCTCTATCTGGTCATTCTAGTTTGAAGCATTTACGAGCACTTTAATTTTTTAGCTAAATACTGAGACTATGATCATTTTGGCTTCTCCATTTGTCTCCCTGATAGGAAAGACCTTATGTTGCTTGTTTCAAGCCATGGTATTAGTGGGTAATGAAGGGACTTCTTCTCCTACAAGCTTTTCAATAATCCTTGCTTGGTCACCTAAAAATGCCTTTATCTCCTCTATGGATAATTTTGGATGCTCACAATTAGTAAAATAATATGGCTACTTGTAGAAGTGTGGATTTCGGTAAAATGTTTCTTTTGTTATCCCTGGTTCTACAAGGTATAAATAAAATGTTTTACTGTTTTTGAAAATTTTTGAATGAGAAATGAAATGTAATCATTTCTCTAGCTTTCAAATGAAGAATGCCTAATGTATATTTTTTGTCTTTTTGCAAAAATATAAAATAAGTGAATCGACTGGGAAGAGAACAATGCATCCTTTAACACCTCCCCAACAATGATGCCAATTAGTGATGGCCCTTAGTATTACAACAAGAATGTTGCAACTCCAAAGGGTCTCAACTTTAATTTTCAACCCTGGATTCATAAAAACTTAAGAGGGGTCAACACTATGTGTGCAATATGCAATGTATTCTTATTTTTTTGATATTATGTAGGTGAAAGTAACTCAAGATAAACTAAGTTACACAAAGAACATTTTTTTGGCTATACTACAAGAAATACTCAAAATTGTATGAAAGAAAGAATAACAAGAAAAATATATTCTATTTGTACAAAAAAGGAGGCAAACCAATTCAAACAAGCTAAAACAAAACTAGATATACTCTATTGTGCATTGGAAACAAACTGGTAGGCGAAATAAAGCATTGAAACATCAAACCCTAATTTATAGGAAAAAAAGTAGTTTGCTACAACAACTAAGTTAAAGATTCTATGAGATCTCTAGGCTTCCAAATTCCATCCTCAATATATTAGGGATGTTATAACATTCCAAGGAAGGTTAACCATGATTTTGATGAAAATATAAATGTTTTTTTGATGTGAAATGTGGTATGCTATAGGAGTCCATATTTTGCTATAGGAGACAATCCACTGAGCATAAAGATGTACTTTAGATGTGTTTTGAGGGAGGGATAAGTTGAGGAAAGGATCAAGTATGGTTAAGATGTATTTCCTAAGTACTTGTTCCTATGATGGATATGTTTATTCACCAAAAGAGTGATTCTAGGGTTTCATGTAACTCTACAAAATAGGAATTAATGTAATAATAGAATACAAAAATGTATGAAAAACAATTAGAGAGAAATAATATCAATAAGATAATGCATGAAAAAAAATGTTAACTGCGTAAAAAAAACTATTTCTAATTTTACTAAAACATGATGCATAAAGAGGCTTGTAAGCAAACTAATTCATTAATCCTGCAAAAGACAATGTTCATAAAAGAAATTATAGAACTAACTAAATGAACTATGTTAGGGTCAATAGTTTTCGTTGTCCAATGCCTTTCGTATCCTTTAATTTTCATTGTTTTAAATAAGTCAAAATTATAATCACTGTCATTGTCACAAGTTTGAGAGTCACTATTTGACATCGCCATGGGTTTAGTCATTAAATGGTTAAGGTGAAGCATGAAACAATATTGAGTCATTGAGGGTCATGGTTACATTGTTATGAATAGTCAAGTCAAGGGACATGTGTTATTCAGGTGTTTGTCATAAAGTTCTCTTGAGTAAATTATAGTAGAAGTTTTGTTACTTAAGGAAAAATGGTCTTTTAAGAATACCCTATTTCTTAATTTTTATTCCCCTCTAATCTACCCTTGTTTCCCTAATTCCATAACCTAATAATCCCATTATTCATTCATAAATCCCCCTCCCATCACCTATTCATTAGTCATATGATCTCATTTTCCCCCATCACATCCTAAACCTATTCCCTGAAAAGACCATGATTACACCCTATACATGACATAACCCATATATTCCCCACTATCCAAGTAACATATCTTTCAAAATGATTTAATAATTTCCCATGAATAAATCATCATATCACCCTAGATGCAGCGCCTTATGACATCATGCTATAAGGAAAAATAGGCGCTAATTCAAATAAAGCAAGGTGACCGCCATATTTCTTCCACAAAGTCTGCATGTTGAGTTTAAGTTGGTAAATAAAAAAGGTTGAAGAAAAAGGATTGATCTGCAGCCAAGATAGTGACAAAGAACACATTTACAGCCATTGTAGAGCCATCGTTATATAACAATACTACCGAGCCTACTCGTTGCACAGTGCTACGCAACGTACTCTATTTTCGAGATCATTTTGAAATGACGATTCCAACCACATGAAGGAAAATTATGGAAAAATGAGAGAGGTTTTTCTCAAGGACAGGCCAAATAAATATATCCTCTTCCATTTTTTGTATAGGTGTCACAGATCGGGAGATATGAATGCATATTCAAGCCTAGAGTTCACACAGTCACCGTATTTTCTCTATATATCCTAAAACATGATCCCATTTGCCCTGAAAATTTTACAGCAGATGTATGGGGGTGAGATGAACAAGCTCAATTAATTTCAGCTCAAAATCCTTCACATTTTTTGAGAAACGAGCTATTGTCACCTACAACCATTTTTGTATTTTCTTGAGACCTCTGAGTCAGATTTGACTCAATTTTTTTTTGTGGAGGTGTGCCATGATGATATTAATATGCAGTAAAATTTTAGCTTAATTTTATTTACCACTTGGGAGATATACATGTTAGGGTCCTATATTTTATAGGATCTCAAGGTGATTGAGTATGTCATATTTGTAATTTTACATTGTAAATTATTTTCAATTTGAAAATTATTTCCAAAAAAGTATATATAAAAGAAAATCAAAAGAGGGTATGTCAAAAGTAAAAGAATGTGAAGAAAAAGACAAAAAGACAGAAATTTGAAAAAAAAGAATAAAAAGAGAATAAAACCCCACAAAAGAAAAATAGAAATAATACTTAAAGTGCTGCAAATTTAAATGCCACTACTGTTAAATTAGTTTCCTTTATGTTAAAATCCAATAAAATTGTGTGCAACTTGTCTTAAAATGCCACAATGAATAGATTCTTGTTCCAATACCGCTTAATCATGATGGAACAATTGTGAATTTCATGTTAATTAGGTTAGTGAATAAAGATTTTTCAAACAATTTAATCTTGACAAATCAGTAGTTAGGTAGAAAATGAGATTGATTCAACATTATAATTTGAGTCAATAGGAGAAATAAGTGATAGAGTAGGTTAGATTGTTATAAAAAAGGATATGTGGGTTTGCTAGCTCAAATGCACCCTAAAGAGATAAGATGAAAAAATGTTAGCTTAGAAAAAGAATTGAAAATGAAAGGGTAGGTAGAAATTCAATTATGACTTTGAAAAGCATGAAAAATTTTACCCTAAGTTTAAATTTCAAAGTTATTTCATGGAAGGAGAAGGCAAAGGAATAAATTTTTTATCCTAAGTATAAAAGGTTCGAAATATGAAAACAAAATTTGGCGCATTATCCCCCTATCGTAAGCTTTAACCTTTATCAACCCCCCCGCTACCCGCAAAATGTCTCATCAAATTCCACCATTGCACAATTAAATCCCCTCCATCTGTCCCATCATCCTATCCCCCACACATTCATCCAACGAACCATATCATTTTTTGGCCCCCCCTCTCCATTCGAACTCACCGAGGGGAGGGTGTCCTGGGGGCCGTTAAGCTTTTGTGTTTCGGGCCCACGTTAACGTAGCACCCTCTCGTCATTTCGCATCCCCCTGCCGAAACTGCTTACCACTTCAGACCCCGTCCGAAAAACAGTTTTCCCGCTACGTAAAAAAACAAAATCTGCCCGTTGAGCGCCAGTCAAGTCACGCCACCTAGACTATGTCATTTCCAATTAAATGTCTTCCCACTGTAATATAGTCGTTCATGAATTTAATTCATCTCTAACTGTTAATTCAACGGATCCGTGCCACTCTCAATGGGAAAACATCCTAATTGTATATAAATTCATGCCTGATCATTGTTTAACCCTTTACATTACCATTTTCACTTCTCTGTACATATTTGTTGCAGGTTGACAGAGCGCTAGAAAATCCAATTTGATTGATGTTAAAGTACTCTCTGCAACTATCACCTCTTCTTCCTAATTGCAGAGTTTTTACTCGGTCTCGACCCCATTTGTCCATCAGAAACCCTCATTCACTAGAAAACCTAATCCAACCATGCCTCTTAAGAATAAAGGACAGGAGGAGCTTGTAAATCCACTACTCCATCCCTAATTTGACCTTGATCATATACCTTTTGCAGACAGGGATTACAAAATCCTTGAAACCCTTTGTGAGTTAGAGTTATTTAAAATGTACTGCTGGCTTGAAGACAAATTCATTGACAAATCTGATGACATTGGACTGTGGGAATCCAATTTTCCCCACTACATTTTCCCCACACCCACAGTGCCCCTGAATTCATCAGGAAATGTCAAGATTTTTATGTACCGGAGACATTTTAATCACCATAAATGCCCAAGCCATAGACCAAATGATGCAAACACCTATCACAGAGAATGCCACCTCTTTTTCTCAAGAAGCACTCACTGAATTATATTAGAAGTTGGACTTTGAAAAAAAGGCTAAAACCCTTGAGCTCTTTCTGGCTGAAGATGCCCAACTACCCAAAAATAACCCCCCCTATCCATCCTCCATTTTCCCTGAGAGAACTAAGCATATCATTACAATTCTCTCCTACCTCCTTGGTTATTACTCAAATCGGTGAGTAGATGAGGTCATTATAGGATTCCTTTCCATTTTCTCCATAGATTCCAAGCCTTCCATCTTATTCAAATTTAGCCAATTCCTTGCAGATTCCATCCATGAACAATTTGTCAAATTCCAAACTGAAGAGGTATTTAAATATCCCTTTGTTTTAGTATATTTGTTTTTATATTTTCAGGGAGACAGGTTCAAGTTTTCATTGCAAAAGTTGGATGATGATGGAAATCAACAATCTTTCATCTTCTAGACTACAATGGTAATGAAGGAGAAGAAAGAATACTCATACAAACAGTTCATAGAACTATTTGTACATCCAACACTTAGCCTTCTAAGCAACAATTCAGAGCCAGGAATTAGTGAAGAAATTAGGAAATTCTTGCAGTTATCAGACCAAACTAAAATAAGAGACTGGTATCTTTACCAAAACTACACATAATTAAGGATCTATGGATGTGAGCTTGCCCCATATACGTTCCCAAAATTCCTCCCAATGAGGATTTTTTCCCTAGAATACACCAGGAAAATGCTCAATGTCGAGGAGGTCCATTTTGTGTCTGCCAAGAAGAAATATTAGTTTTGAATCAAAACAGGGATAGGACCCTTCGTTTGTAACAGTAGAGCAACATGGGAGGAAGCAGACAAATTGCTGAAAGAAATGCAAACCTTAGTTTTACATGGTCATATGATCCATTAAGTACCATCTCCAAGTTAAGGGTAGAGAACAAATATACACCTTATATTCATACCCACAGACCAGAGATTGAGAAATACATGAACCAGCTAGAGTGGACTGAGAACACTCTACAGGAGGTTGAAGAACAATTGGTTTCAACTTAAACATTATAGAATCCTATCCCATAGGAGAAAGCATGAAAAAGAATCAGAGAAGAAGAGTCACCTTCAGTGACTGATACTTCCAGCAAAGAGTTCAAAATCATGTACAGGAACAAAACTAAGCTCAATCCCAAGGTAAATCCAAGCAAGGATTCTGAGCAAGAAGTCATTATCATCACCAAAGAGACACCTACTTACTCAAAAGTAGGTGGTCAAATGACACTCTCTCCTACCACCTCTATTGTTTCAAAATATCAGAAGCAAGCTATTCAAACCAGCGCAGTTGTTACAGGGGAGAAAGAGAAGACCATATTTGATACATCCATGGAGATTAAACTGAAGAATGAAGTTTTTAAGACTAGTACATATAATCAGTTCTAGAAACAAACTTCCAGATCTCAGAGCAAACTATTTGACTCTGAGAAAGGAAAAATGCAGATGGCTTTCCTTCAAGCACAAATTCCTCAGCCCAAGATAATAGTTGATTATAAAAAGACTACATTTGAGTTTGCTATTACATACATACATCCCATTGATCAAATGGAGATGCACAAGTAGACATGTGAAGTGATTTGATCTACACTCACTAACACTGATATGAGTTTTTCCAAATTGCAAGTTTCTATAGTTAATATCTAGTCATAGCTCAAAATGAAGAAAATATCTTCTTTGGCCAAGGATTCAAGGATCAAGTATTTGAAAGACTTAGTAATTAGAATTGGTTATGATCCCTCCAATATCAGAGCTGCAGAAGAGGTGATTAAAAATAAAAATTCTCACATAGAAGGATTGAGGAAGCAGCTAAAACTGCCAGCTATAGAGGACCCTTTAGCCAACAACATTGAAGAGACAGAGTCCCAAAAATCAGACATTATGAAGCTCATCATGGAGAAGAATGCTCAGTTGAGGCAGATGGAAGTAGAGATAGAAAAGATGATAAAGTAAAAAGAGCAGGATGCCAAATTGTCATTAGTCCCTTTGGAGGTTGTACCCCTTATAGCCCCTCCTACAACCACACCTTCTACAACGAGTACAACAGATGGATATAAGAAACTCACCAAAGTAGTGCATAATTTTTCAATTCAGACAGAAGAGATAAAGAAGCTTTAGGACCAAGTGAAATTATTACAGGATCAAAAGTCAAGGAGTGATAGCTCACATGCAGTTGAAACCCATAGAGCACATAAGTTAATAGAAAGGTTGCAGAATTTTGAGAAGGAATCATCTATTGGAAACACCTTGGGCCAAGTCAAAGAGATAATTTGGACAGATATCATTGAGTCCATCAATGAAATCTGGCCTTGCATAAAGATCATATTTGAGCAGAAGGAGATAATAGAGAAAGCCAATGATGCCATTACAAAAATCAAGGAAGAACTTGGAGATAAGCCAACCACTGCCAACAACATTATTAAGTTCTTAAATTCCAAGAACAAGTATGAGTTGGAGGAGTTAGGAGTGGATGACAAGACTGAAACAATATTGGAAGTAAAAAAGGTTCTTACAAAGAGAAACCTTATTGTATAGTTGGAGGAAAAATTTCACGGCTTAGAGATAGTTGTAAACATATTTTTTAGTAGGCTAGAACCTTTAACTCAGAAAGGTCTTCCTTCCCAGTTTGTAATCAATGACAAACTAATACACAGACAAGATTATGCAAAGAAGTTGGAGGAGATTTCCAGAGACACAGCTAAGTTTTCAAACATCAAAGGCACTATGACAAGGAAAGTGTTCTTGGAGGCATTAACTCGTGACCTTTTCATCCAGCATGAGATAAACCATGTTTTTGTGGTAAAACCAACTTTTGCTAAGTATACTGAGGTGGATGAAATATACAGGAGGGTCATCAAGTTAACTATCCCAGATGAAGAGCGATGGGATAAGTTAACTGAGTTCCAGGAGTAAAAGTTAACAAAGAACAATCATCTATAGCCAGTTCACAGGACAACACATTAGACAACATTACAGCCAGCGCAACCTACCAATAGGCTTACTCATCAAATTGATTCCTTGAAAACAGTTCCAGAAAGCCAGATCACCCACATTGAGCCTATTTTTTTTAACAGTTAGAGTTTATTGTTAGAGTTAGGCTAATAATAAATTGTCTATTCAAACATTATTTATTGTAAACAATTTTGTAAATTTTAGTATAAATACTTCATTGTTTGAAGTATTATAGGTTGACTTCTGAACATATTTTTCCTACTGCGCAATTGTAAATTCCAAGTTTCTGCTGGAGCATCAATAATACAAAGACTTCTTTTAGGATTCATGTGGTGTAATTATGGTGAAGTGTTTCTGCTTTTTCTGTGTTTTCCACTGTCATTTCCTTACTCTGTGTATTATAATTTTTAATTGTAAAACATAAAGTGTGATGAATAGGACATGTTATTTAAAACTCCTTATTCTGGCTGCTTTTACAATTTAAATGTTTGCTACTTGAAGTCAGATTTAAAATTACTAAAATTCTTCTTAGTCTCAACTGATATTCACTTTTCTGCCATATCCATTATTTCATTTAAGAATCTAAAAGAATCCAGTAAATGCAACCTAGCTTGCCCTATTATAACTCTTTTAAAAATTGATGCAAAATCCAGTTTTATGTTTTGACTCCATTGCCCAATGGGAATATAAAGATTTAATCAACCGAATCAATCAAAATCAAACAACCATCAAGTACAAAAATATCTAGCCTAATATCCATTCAAAACAAACTTAAATCCTAAAGAGAGACCCCTCTCTGAAGTTGGAAGGGCTAGATCCTAGCTTCCAAAGTGGTTTTGATGTTCTCTTTTGTGATTTGTTCTCCCAATCTTAAAAATTACAGAACAATAACATAGTGGCGACCATACTGGGGATCAAACCTAGAATCTCTGGTTAAAACATTGTATGATAGAAATAATTTAAGATTATTTTTCATTTCGATAGTGTAAATAATAAGCATGTGTGTGCATTTAGATCATAACTCTGGCTCCTAAAAGAGCCTATACTAGAGCTCATCCTAGTCCAAAGCCTACAAAAATTATAGATGACCCTAAGAAAATACTGAAAAGAAAGAGCTTAGCAGAAAACCAAGGAAGTACTAGTCCTCCTCATAGAGCAGATTCACTCCCAAAAGACTTTGTAACCCTGCAAGACACCGAGTTTGATTTACCCTTTAAAAAAATCCTATTTAGAACTAAATCAGCCAATTGGGCAGACAAGATAGTAGTAGATCAAGCTACATTAAGAAGAAATTCGTCTGAAGCCCAATCTTCTCCTGTTGATATAGACCTTCAAATCCTACAAGACTTTGAAAAATTGCAGGGTTTACTATTAGGTCTAGACCTTTCTGTTCATGAAGCTTATGTTTAGCAATCTGTAAAACTTTCTGCTTTGACTTCTTATGTTGAATCACTCACCTCATCACAATATGTGCATCCTAGATCAGCAAGCCCTACTCCTTCTGTAGTCTCCACAACTACTCTGGTACTTTCCCATAAATCATTAAGCCCTAATCCTTTTGTAGTTTCCACAACCACTCCAGTACTTTCTCACCAAGCAACTCAAACTCCTTCTTCTCCCCAATTCTCATCTACAATCCAACCTTCATCTCCACAAAAACCTCAGGTTTCAGCTCAGCCTTTACCTTCTATTCAGCCTCCACCTTTCATCCAACAACCACATCATATTTTTCATCCTCATATCCCCATAATGGCAGCTAGATATGCTCTCCTTATCCTTCAAGCTCCTTTGGCAAACATGCCACAGGATTATCAAACAATAATCCCTCAATTTGATGGAACTGGACCTATCACTACCCAACAACATGTAGATAGGATGAATGACAGTTTTGACCTTCAGGAGGTAGATGAGGAGAGTGTAAAACTTATGTTGTTTGAACAAAGTCTCACAGGAGATGTGAGGAAATAGTTTAAAGCATTACCTGTTGTTAGTATTAATGATTTTCCTGGATTTCATCAAACATTCCTTACTAGGTGGGAAATTAAGAAAAACCCTCTTCAGATTTTATTTGAATATGAAAGCATTAGAAGAGGACCAGGGGAAAGTGTACCAGACAATTGCACTAGATTCAACAGTGTATATAACACAATCCCTGCTAATATCAAACCACCACAAGGCTTAGCCTTAATTAAATTTCCAGATGGTTTTGAGGCAGACATGGCTTACCAGGTTAGGGAAATAAATTCATCCACACTAGAAGAAATGCAAAGAGATGCAGTAAGTGTAGAGGAAAATCTGTTAGCTAAGAGAGCTATAATTAGGAATGAAAGGAGAGTAACCATAAAAGAGGAACCCTCTACTTCTTTTGCTGATGCTAAAATTGATTCCTTCGTTAAAACAGTAGAAATAATTATCAAGAGTATTAATTTGAATGAGAGGACTTCACCTAGGGAAAATAAATCTGCACCTCAAAATCGAAATCAAAATCCTAGGATAAATCCTCCTCAAATCAAAAAAAGAGAGTAGAGGGGTCTTGATCTAGAAAATTAGACCTCCATTTTAGGAGAACTATACTGATGAGGATGGTGAAATAGTGGAAGAAGTAGAAGAAAATCAGATAAATCTAATGGGTATCAATGATGATGAAATTCTGTTTCTTACTCAGGAAGAACAAGAGCTCTTTCAGTTATCCCAAACTGAACTTGATTACGAGGAATCAGATGGCTATAAGCAGGGATTTGAAAATGCTCTCTTGGAAGTCCATAGACAGTACAATATTAGGAGTAAGAAAACATTAGATGCTCCAAACAAAAATACTAATGAAAACCCTGTCAAGAAAACGTTTGATACCACTTCAAAGATAAATCTAGAAAATGTTCCTAAGAAAAATCGTGATAGTTCTAGCAAGAAGACATCTGACATTCTCGCTAAAAATATTGTTGAGATTACCTCCAAAACTACTCAAATAGACAATATTCCCACCACCAGTCACCAAAAAGAACACGTGTCAAAAGAAACTACTGATAAATCTGACTTTCTGAACTTAAATAAATTTCAAACATCATTTAATATTGAAAATGAACTAGCAAAGTTGAAAATTCCTATCCCTTTGACTGAGTTAATAAATAAAAATCTGTACAGAACTCAAGCTATGAAAGCTTTGAACATAAGATAAAATAATTATATTGTCAATAATCATCTTGAATTATTATTTGGTCCAGAGGTAGATGGTAAACTGCAAGAAGGAGGAGTTACTCCATTTTATGTCAGTCTCAATGTTCATGATAAAATTCTACACAATGCTATGTTAGATTCAGGTACCTCACACAATTTGATGCCAAAAGCCGTTATGGAGAAACTTGGTCTTGACATTACTAGGCCTTATACAGATTTTTTTTCATTTGATTCTAGCAAAGTAAGATGTTTAGGTCATATTAAGTATCTATGTGTCACTTTATCCAAAATCCTAGCTAAGAGTCTAGTAATGGACATAGTAGTGGTTGATATTCCCCCAAAGTATGACATGTTGTTGTCACGCTTTTGGGGAGAAAAACTACAAGGTACCCTACAAATGGACATTACTTATGCAACCATCCTAGTGTTTGGTCAACAGAGAAGACTATACAGGGAAACCTTAATGAAATACATGGTGAGTAGTCAGGAGAAGCCACATAATTACTCCATTTAATCTGTTCACTATGATTTAGACTCCTTCATTCTGTATAATGATGGAGATATTGATGCTTAGGTTACCAGTGCTGAAAATGACATTTGTGAAACACATGAAAATCAAACACAAATTGTACAACAAAACACTGAAACTAAACCTTTTTGGAATATGAGTTTTGATGGTTCTTGTAGTAGAGCAGGGTCAGGAGCAGGTATGTGGGTCTCAAATTCAGGAAATAATCATGCAAAAGGTCATTCATATAAACTGAATTTTCAATGTACCAACAACATAGCAGAATATGAAGCACTTCTTTTAGGCTTGCATTTATTGAAGAAATTAGGTGCTAAAAGAATTTTTGTTCATGGAGATTCTGAATTGATAATTAAACAGATTAAAGGAGAATATGCTGCGAAACATCCTAGATCGAGAGCATACAGAAATGTTGTGCTTGATTTCTTACACACTTTTGTAGAATATGATATTGTTGTGATACCCCGAAATCAGAATGTCCTAGCTAATGGTCTGGATTTTTGAGCGAGCACATGCAAAATGCCTCATCCCAACAAACAATATAGAGTGGAGGTTAAACATCGTCCAACTGTACCAAACAACATGAGGTATTGGAAGGTGTTTGGAAATGATAAACAGATAGAAAACTTTCTGCAGTCCAAAGATGAGTATGAAGAAAATAACATTGATTTAGATGGTCAAGTAGAAAATCAGGTAGTTGTGCATAATAATGTAGAAGATCAGTTTGATGAATTAGACGTAAATATTTCTATAGATGAAGTTGTACATAAATTAGAATTGCATGAAATTGATCCAGAAAAAGAGGAATTTGAAGTACTTCAGCTTAAAGATAATATTTTTCCTATAGGTCTAGTTCCATTAGAAGAACTTTTTTATTTCAATGATGTAGCAAAAAATCCAAAAATAGAGCCCGCAGGGGCAGATGTAGAAGAATGTAATATAGGTAGTGAAAAAAATCCTAAAATAATAAAACTCTCAAAATCACTGCCTACTGTTAGAAAACAAGAATGCATAGCTTTATTCAAAGAGTTTGTTGATGTCTTTTCTTGGATCTATGAGGATCTTAAAGCATATGATACTAGTATCATCCAACACAAAATCCCAGTCAAAGAAGTTCAGAAACCATTCAAACACAAGCTTCGTAGAATAAATCCTGTTCTGATGCCTTTGATTGAGAAAGATGTCAAAAATATGTACGATGCTAAAATTATTTTCCCTCTCAGATACTCTAAATGGGTGTCTAATATAGTCCCTACTAGGAAGAAAACTGGAGAAATCCGGTTATGCATTGATTTTAGAAATCTTAACAAGGTTTCCCTAAAAGACAACTAACCTTTGCCCAAAATGGACCATATATTACAGAAGGTAGTAGGGTCTAGTAGGATATCCTTGTTAGATGGTTTCTTAGGTTATAACTAGGTCCTTACATCTTGATGTTCAGGATAAAATAACTTTCACTACTCCATGGGGGACATTCATGTATGTGAAGGTGCCCTTTGTGTTAATGAATGATGAGGCCACTTTTCAAAGAGAAATGGATATTACCTTTGCTGATGAGATTGGCCATTTTATTGTGTTTTATCTTGATGACATTATTGTATATTCAAAAACTGATGAGGAACATTTGAGGCATCTAAGAAGAGTGTTTTAAAAGTGCAGAAGGTTTGGTATCTCATTAAATCCTAAAAAACATTGTTTGGCCTTGAGGAAGGTAAGCTTCTTGTTCATATTATTTCGAAGGATGGAATTAGGATTGATCCCACTAGGATTGAAGAAATATTAAAAATCAGTCACCCAAGAAACATCAAAGAGCTTCAGTCTTTTATTGGCAAAATTAATGTCCCGATTCATTCCTAATCTTGCAGAATTTCTTAGAAATATAACAAACATGCTTAAAAAATATTCAGAATTAGATGGAGTATTGAGGCTAGAGATTCCTTTGATTTCTAGTTATACAGGTATTAACAAAAGCACCAATGCTGATTAGTCCAGATTTTACCAAAGATTTTATTATCTTTTCTTTTTCTTTTGAACACACTGTTGCAGCTGTTTTATTGCAGAAAAATGAAGAAGGATTTGAACAACCTATTGCATTTTTCTGTAAGGCTTTAAGAGATGCATATTTGAAATATAATATCATGGAAAAATAGGGCTTTGCATTGGTTAAAGCAATACAATATTTTCGAGTATATATTTTGCATTCACATATTATTGCATACATGCCTAATTTAGTTGTAAAGGATATTTTAACACAAAATGGATCAAATGGAAAACGAGGAAAAAATGATTGATGTCATCCTTGAGTATGACTTAGAAATCAAACCAACCAAGTTGATCAAAGGATAAGGAATGGCCAAACTAATGGCAGAGTCTAATTTCCATGCATTAGACATCAAATTTTTTGTTTCACTGGATGATCAAGAGGAACATGCGACTCCATAGATCAATGAAGCATTTTTGAACTCCCCTTGATATGCAGACTTGTTGTATGTTTTATTCAATTTAAATGCTCCTCCTAGTCTAACAAAAACAAAGGGAAGATTTCTGAAATTAAAGGCAGTTAAGTTTTGCATCATTGAAAATATTTTATATTGGAAAGATGCTGGTGTCATTTTACTTAAGTGCTTGTTGAAGGATGATGCAGAGAAAATCATGCAGGATTTCCATGAAGGTGACTGTGGTGGCCATCTCTATTGGAAAACCACTACCAATAAAATCCTCAGGGTTGGTTTTTACTGGCCTACCCTATTCCCTGACATTCATAAGAAGATAACTTCATGCCATAAATGCCATATTTTTGAAGGAAAAAGAAAGCTCTTACCCCTGCCATTAAAACCTATTTCAGTTGAGAGCCCTTTTCAGCAATGGGGACTGGATTTCATTGGTGAAATTCATCCTCCTTCCTCTGGCCAACATAAGTGGATTATCACTGCCACAGATTAATTTACTAAATGGATAGAGGCCACCCCTTCTAGATCTGCTACTGATTTTGTCATTATTAAATTTCTTGAGACCAATATCCTTTCTAGATTTGGTTGTCCTAGAAAAATTATTACTGACAATGCAACAACTTTTAAATCTAAGAAAATGATTGAATTCTATAATAAATACCACATTACTTTGGGACATTCAACAGCTTACTACCCTCAGGGTAATGGGCTGGTTGAATCCTCAAATAAGAGTCTGGTAAATATCATTAAGAATTTGTTGGAAGACAACAAGAAATCTTGGCACAACAAGTTGGTTAATGCACTTTGGGCTGACATACTTACTACAAAGAATTCAATTGGTATGTCACCATACCAATTGGTCTATGGAATGGATGCTCTGTTTCCATCATCTTTAGGAGTACCAATCATGAAGATAATACAATAATTATAGGTTGAGCCAAATGATATATAGAGAAGAATCAATCAAACCATTTAGTTACAGTAGTCAAGGGAGGAGGTTTATAACAAAACTTAAGTAATTCAGGAAAATGTCAAAAATATTTTTGACAGAAGGACTAAAGAAGATGACTTCAAAATTGGAGACAAAGTTCTAAGATGGGATTCCAGGAGAGAAGACAAAGGTAAACATGGTAAATTTGATAACCTTTGGAAAGGGCCATACATTATTTATGCTTTCAAGGGAAACAATGCATTCTTCCTCAAGGATACGGATGGAGTAGAATTACCTGGTGGTCTTGTTAATGGCATGATACTGAAGCACTACTTTTCTTAGCATTAATAATTTTTCTTACATCATTGTAAATATCACAGTATATATTTATTTGATTGGATAACTTGCTAATTGGAGTTGAAGCCCGCAGAGAAGGCCCTAAGCCTTGATTGACAAGCTATCAAAAGTACCTTAACAACAAAAGAAATTAGATGAAGACATTATAGACATTGGATACTCAAGGCTATTGATCATATTTTCTTGACACTTCACATGAAGAAGTGCCATCCCCAGCTAGAGCCACTGTTAGGGTCCTATATTTTATAGGATCTCAAGGTGATTGTAAATTATTTTCAATTTGAAAATGATTTCCAAAAAATTATATATAAAATAAAATCAAAAGAGGGTATGTCAAAAGAAAAAGAATGTGAATAAAAAGAAAAAAATATGGAAATTTGAAAAAAAGGAATAAAAAAGAGAATAAAACCCCACAAAAGAAAAATAGAAATAATACTGAAAGTGCTGCAAATTTAAATGACACTATTGTTAAATTAGTTTCCTTTATGTTAAAATCCAGTAAAATTATGTGCAGCTTGTCTTAAAATGCCACGATGAATACATTCGTGTTCCAATCATACAACTTAATCATGATGGAACAATTGTGAATTTCATGTTAATTAGGTTAGTGAATAAATATTTTTCAAACCGTTTAATCTTGACAAACCAATAGTTAGGTAGAAAATGAGATTGATTCAACAGTCTAATCTGAATCAATAGGAGAAATAAGTGATAGAGTAGGTTAGATTGTTATAAAAAAGGATATGTGGGTTTGCTAGCTCAAATGCACCCTAAAGAGATAAGATGAAAAAATGTTAGCTTAGAAAAAGAATTGAAAATGAAAGGATAGGTAGAAATTGCACTATGAATTTGAAAAGCATGAAAATTTTTACCCTAAGTTTAAATTTCAAAGTTGTTTCATGCGCAGGAGAAGGTAAAGGAATACAATTTTTATCCCAAGTCTAAAAGGTTCGGCATATGAAAACAAAATTTGGTGCATTATCCCATTATACTAAGCTTTCACCTTTATCAACCCCCCCACTACCCGAAAAAATGTCTTATCAAATTCCACCGCAGCACAATTAATTCCCCTCCATCTGCCCCATCATCCGATCCCCCACACATTCATCTCACGAACCACATCATTTTTTGGCCCCACCCTCTCCATCCAAAATTTACCGTCGGGGGTGGGGGGTGTCCAAAATAAGTGGTTTTATGTTTTGGGCCCACACTAATGTGGCGCCCTCTCGTCATTTCGCAACCCGCCCCCCTGTCGAAACTGCTTACCACTTCAGACCCCCTCTGAAAAGCAGTTTTCCCGCTATGTAAAAAACCATAAATCTGCCCGTTGAGCACCAGTCATGTCACACCATCTGGACTATGTCATTGCCAATTAAATGTCTTCCTGCGGTAATACAGTCGTTGATGAATTTGATTCATCTCTAACCATTAATTCAATGTATCCGCACCACTCTCAATGGGAAAACAACCTAATTGTATATAAATTCATGCCTGATCAGTGTTTAACCCTTTACATTACCATTTTCACTGCTCTGTACATATTTGTTGCAGGTTGATAGAGCACCAGAAAAGCCAATCAGATTGTTGTTAAAGTACTCTCTGCAACTATCGCCTCTTCTTCCTATTGTAGAGTTTTTACTCAGTCTCGGCCCCATTTGTCTATCAGAAACCCTCAGTCACCAGAAAACCTAATCCAACCATGCCTCCTAAGAATAAAGGACAGGAGGAGCTTGTAAATCCACTGCTCCATCCCTAAGTTGACCTTGATCATATACCTTTGGCGGACAAGGATTACAAAATCCATGAAACCCTTTGTGAGTTAGAGTTATTTGAAATGTATTGATGGCTTGAAGACAATTTCATTGACAAATATGATGACATTGGGATGTGGGAATCCAATTTCTCCCTCTACATATTTCCCCACACCCACAGTGCCCCTAAATTCATCAGGAAATTTCAAGAGTGTTATGTACCCAGCCAGAGAGCTATTATTGCCCTACAAGACATATTTTAATCACCATAACAGCCGAAGCCATAGACCAAATGATGCAGGCCCCTATCACAGAGAATGCCACCCATTTTTTTCAAGAAGCACTCACTGAATTATATCAGAAGCTGGAATTTGAAAAAAGGGCTAAAACCCATGATCTTTTTCTCGCTGAAGATGCCCAACTACCCAAAAAGAACCCTCCCTATCCATCCTCCATTTTCCCTGAGAGAACTAAGCAGATCATTACAGTTATCTCCTACCTCCTTGGTTATTACTCAGATCAGTGGGTATATGAGGCCATTATAGGATTCCTTTCCATTTTCTCCATAGATTCCAAGCCTTCCATCTTATTCAACTTTAGCCAATTCCTTGCATATTCCATCCATGAACAATTTGTCAAATTCCAAACTGAAGAGGTATTTAAATTTGCCTCTATTTTAGTATTTTTTTTTTTATATTTTCAGGGAGACATGTTCAAGTTTGCATTGCAAAAGTTGGATGATGATGGAAATAAAAAATATGTCATCTTATGGACTACAATGGTAATGAAGGAGCAAAAATAATACTCATACAAACAGTTCATAGAACTGTTTGTACATCCAGCACTCAGCCTTTTAAGCAGCAATTCAGAGCCAAGAATTAGTGAAGAAATCAGGAAAGTCTTGCAGTTATCAGACCAAAATAAAACATGAGACTGGTATCTTTACCAAAACTACACAAAATTAAGGATATATGGATGTGAGATTGCCCCATATAAGCTCCCAAAATTCCTCCCAATGAGGATTTTTTCCCTAGAAAACATCAGGAAAATGCTCGATGTCGATGAGGTACATTTTGTGTCTGCCAAGAAGAAATATCAGTTCCGAATCAAAACACAGATAGGACCCTTCATTTGTAACAACAGAGTAGCCGGGGAGGAAGCAAAAAATTTGCTGAAAGAAATGCAATTCAGTCTTAGTTTTACATGGTCATATGATCCATTAGGTACCATCTCCAAGTTAAGGGTAGAGAAAAAATCTACACCTTATATTCATACCCACAAACCAGAGATTGAGAAATACATGAACCAACTAGAGTGGACTGAGAACACTCTACAAGAAGATGAAGAAAAATTAGTTTCAACTTGAACATCATAGACTCCTGTCCCACAGGAGAAAGCAGGAAAAATAATCAGAGGAGAAGAGTCACCTTCAGTGACTAATACTTCCAGCAAAGAGTTAAAAATCATGTACATGAAGAGAACTAAGCTCAATCCCAAGGTAAATTCAAGCAATTATTTAGAGCAAGAAGTCATTATCATCACCAAAGAGACACCTACTTCCTCAAAAATAGGTGGTCAAACCACACTCTCTCCTACCACCTCTACTGCTTTACAGGATCATCAACAAGCTATTCAAACCAGCACAGTTGTTACAGGGGAGAAAGTGAAGACTATATTTGATACATTCAGGGAGATTAAATTGAAGAATGAAGTTTTGAATATTAGTACACATAATTAGTTTTAAAACAGACTTCCAGCTCTCATAGTAGACTGTTGTCAACCTTTGACTCTGAGAAAGGAAAAATGCACTTGGCTTTCCTCTAAGCACAAATTCCTCAGCCCAAGACAACAGCTGATTATAAAAAGACTGCATTTGAGTTTGATATGAAGACATACATCCCATTGATCAAATGAAGATGCACAAGGAGACAGAAGAAATGATTTCATCTACACTCACTAACCATGCTATGAGTTTGTTCAAATTGCAGGTTGCTTTAGCTAATGTCTAGTCACAACTCAAAATGGAGAAAATATCTTCTTTGGCCAAGGATTCAAGGATTAAGTCTTTGGAATACTTAGTTATCAGAATTGGTTATGATCCCTCCAATATCAAAGCTGCAGAAGAGGTGATTAAAAAGATAAATGCTGGCATAGCAACATTGAGGAAGCAACTAAAATTGCCAGCTACAGAGGACTCTTTGGCTAAAGACATTGAAGAGACAGAGTCCCAAAAATCATATATGATGAAGCTCATCATGGAGCAGAATGCTCAGTTGAGGAAGATGGAAGAAGAGATGGAAAAGATGATAAAGGAAAAATAGGAGGCTGCCAAACTGTAATTAATCCCTTTGGAGGTTGTACTCCTTACAACCTTTCCTATAGCCACACCTCTACAGCAAGTACAGTAGATGGAGCTTAGCAGCTCACCAAAGCAGTGCAGAATTTTTCAATTCAGATAGAAGAGACAAAGAAGCTTCAGGACCAAGTGAAATTATTACAGGATCAGAAGTCAAGGAGTGATAGCTCACATGCAGCTGAAGACCAGAGAGCAAATAAGTTAATAGAAAGGTTGCAGAAGTCTGAGAAGGAATCATCTATTGGAAAAACCTTGGGCCAAGTCAAAGAGAGAATTTGGACAGATATCATTGAGTCCATCAATGAAATATGGCCTTGCATACAGATCATATTTGAGCAGAAGGAGCTGATAGAAAAATCCAATGATGCCATTACAAAAATCAAGGAAGAACTTGGAGATAAGCTAACCACCACTAACAACATTATTAAGTTCTTAAATTCCAAGAACAAGTATGAGCTACAAGAGTTAGGAGTGGATGACAAGACCGAAACAATATTGGAAGTAAAGAATTTTCTTACAAAGAGAAACCTTATTGTACAACTGAAGGAAAAATGTCACAGCTTAGAGATAGATGTAAAAAGATTTTTCAGTAGGCTAGAAGCTTTAACTCATAAAGGTATTCCTTCCCTGTTTGTAATCAATGAAAATATAATACACAAATAAGATTATCCAAATAAGTTGGAGGAGATTTCCAGATACACCGCTAAGTTTTCAAACATCAAAGGCACTATGACAAGGAAAGTGTTCTTGGAGGCATTAACTCATGACCTTTTCATCCAGCATGAGATAAACCACGTTTTTGTGGTAAAACCTACTTTTGCTAAGTATACTGAAGTGGATGAAAACTACAGGAGGGTCATCAAATTAACTATCCCAGATGAAGAGCGATGGGATAAGTTCACTGAGTTCCAGGAGTAAAAGTTAACAAAGAACATTCATCTACAACCAGCTCACAGGACATCACATTAGACAGAATTACAGCCAGTGCAACCTACCAATAGGCTCACTCATTAATTGATTCCTTGAAAACAATGCCAGAAAGCCAGATCACCCACATCGAGCCTATTCTTTGTAACAATTAGATTTTATTGTTAGATTTAGGCTAATAATACACTGTCTGTTAGGACAACATTTATTGTAAACAATTTTGTAAATTTTAGTATAAATAATTCGTTGTTTGAAGTATTATAGGTTGATTTCTGAACATATTTTGCCTATTGCGCAATTGTAAATTCCAAGTTTTTGTTGGAGCATCAATAATACAAAGACTTCTTTCAGGATTCATGTGGTGTAATTACTGGTGAAGTGTTTCTGCTGTTTCTGTGTTTTCCACTCTCATTTCCTTACTCTGCATATCAGAATTCTTAATTGTAAAACAAAAAGTGTGATGAATAGGACATGTTATTTAGAACACCTTATTCTGGCTGATTTTACAATTTAAATTTTTTTCTGCTTGAAGTCAGATTGAAAAATACTTAAATGCTTTTCAATCTCAACCGATATTCACTTTTTTTTCCATATCCATTATTTCATTTAAGAATCTAAAAGAATCTAGTAAATGCAACCTAGCTTGCTCTGTTATAACTCTTTTAAAAATTGATGCAAAATCTAGTTTTATGTTTTGACTCCATTTCCCAATGAGAATATAAAGATTTAATCAACCAAATCAATCAAAATCAAGCAACCATAAAGTACATAAATAACTAGCCTAATATCCATTCAAAACAAAGTTAAATCTTAAAGAGAGATCCCTCTCTGAAGGTGGCAGGGCTAGATCCCAACTTCCAAAGTGATTTCGATGTTGTATTCTGTGATTTATTCTCCCAATCTTAAAAATTACAGACCGATAACAATACCCAAAACACAGACCCACTACAAAAGGCGTTGCGCAACTGTTGCACATAGGTGGAATGGAGCGTTTTGAGGATGCTACTTGTTAGGGGGAGAATGGTGGAATGTGTTGATGTGATATGAGATTATTCATTCCCTAGTCACCTACCATATTTCTTTGAGTACGTGGAAAATTATTCCAACATGACATGCTACGTGGTTGTTGCGCAGCACAAATGGATAGTTCAGTGATGTTTCATGTTTTTTATTTCTAAAGGCATGGTTACAATGTTATGGAAATTATTCTCATGGATTAGGTTGTTATCTAGATAATATAGTTTGATAAGATTTAAGTTAGTTTATTATCCTTTTCCACTGAAAAAACTAAAAATATTTTTAATAACTTGCTGCTTTGTGATAAGTTTGATCCTTCTCATGGATAACACATCCATTGTATATTTTCATAAGCTTCTCAAGGTTGTAAGGCTATTTAATGTCATGGAAAACAATTCAAAAAAGGTTGGATGTTGTGGAGAATTGCATAACAAACTCTGTGTGTAAATATTTCATTTGAATAAAAGCTCAGTGCAAGCTGGTGTCATTGTGTTCAGAGATTCTCGTGGTGTGTGGTTTCTAGTTTTGTGTTTCACTTGTGATAATCTGATTTTCATTTCTGAAATTGTTATATTGAATCCATATTTAGATGCTCAAGGTAATTGTGGATATCGTACATGGTGGAAGTCTTTATTGCTCTGTCATGGTTCTTCCAATATTTAGTCATAAGTCATCATTTTATGCAACATAATTCATAATCATGTGCTCTTTTTTATTTGATTGAATATTTTACGTTTCTCCTATTCCTCATTATACTACAACTGATATTGACTTGAAATATATGCGTATCTTGCGTCTGTTCTCCAAAAGTCTTATGCATGATATGATGTTCTATGATCTCATATTTACATTGCCTTTTCTCCCAACACCTTTTCCTTAAATGTTATGTCACCCTTTATATATTTGGTCTCTGTGAGCTTTAGTGTTTTTATCATTAGAGTTTTGTATCGAGGGATCCCCCTCTAGTTAGAAAGGACATGTTTCTAGCCAAAAGTGGTTTTTCGTTACCTCTGTGGCCCTTTCCTCAGCCTAAAGGGATTTACGTAGCGATAACATAGTGGCATCGTTGCCCAGGATCGAACGGTTTCATATTCGCCAGGAAGGCTGAACCATTCACCTGGTGACTCCAAATCAAATTGTAACTTGATCCAAAAATCAAGTTTTATTGGAAACTCTATTGGCAAAAAATGAATTCAGTTGCAAGGTATGCTCCCATGAAACCATATCACATTCCAAGTTTTCCAAATCGCATGCCTCATGTAGACTAGAAATCATATTTCCCAAAATTCAAATATGACAATAGTGATGATGCTGCTTTACATCTTATCAAATTTCATATGCATTCACGAATTCTTAAAGTTGAATGGAATGAATATTGTCTCATGAAGATTTTCATGACTACTCTGGAAGGAAAGGCAAGGTCATGGTATGAACAATTACCAGCTGCTAGTTTATGTTCTTTAAAACATTTTCATACAGTATTCTTTGAAAATTAAAGAATCTTATCCATCTTTATTGTTGGTTCAAAATTTTTGTGGACATTTTGAGAGTTTCATTGAAAATTTGGAAAGCTTGTATGAAGATAATGAGTTCATGGATGAGGAAATTTTAGAGGCCCTTTGTTGAGGAGGTAAATCCCCTCTGCAGACAGAGGCGATCCCTACTAGCCCAGATCGGGTCTAGAAAAAATCAAACACGCTACAGTGCAGGTTCCTAATTGTAAATAAACCGACTTGTGAGGAAGGCTTACCTGGAATCCAATGCTGTCGTTTGTAGAAGAGGTGGTGCTCCCGTTCCTTTGCCCTGGCAGATCACAATCCTCACGATCTCCGTGATTGGACACCTACACATGCAAGAAAAAACACAACCGAAAGCATAAAACCCAGAATATACAACTATATGTTAGTCGAAGAGGACATAACTCATGAACATTATCAAGAAAAAGAGTGGAACCATAACCGATAGTCGCTTAATATTAATGAGTCAAAAAGAAGAATACAACCAAAGCTTCGACACTGAATTCTCCTTTGGCGGGTCGTCAGCAGAACATGTCTCGATAAAGCCTGTCAAGGATGGGACAAGCCTCTCTCTCCGGATACTTGGCAATAGTCTCCTTGCTTGGATTTGGCCTTAAGGAATCAAGAAGGCTTTTGCAGCATGAAAGCTCTTGGGAACTTGGAGATTCTGGAACTAGCTTGCAATGGAAATGGGCAAGCTTTTATAGAAGGAGGAAGGGGAGTTGGGATCCCTATAATTGTGGGATTGGCCCTATCATCAAGGAAGCTTCCATGAGAGGTGGCAAACCACTTCCTCTCTATGGAAATCCGTAGCCAAACCACCCAACTCAAGATAGATATCAGTCCAGGAATTTGTTAGGATGAAACTTCTGCCTTTTATTTTTTAAAAACACCTCTTAATATGGTTGGCGCGGGTGCGGCTCTATGACAGAGCGCCAATTGGCGCGCCCTCTTTGGAGGATTTTCCCTCTTGGCGCGAGGGCTGAACTATGGAACCGCGCCAATGGAAAAAGAGCTATTTTTAGGGTTTTTTGCAAGGAGATGTCTTCAGGGCAATGAAAGCTCATCTTCAGAGGGATGCAATGAAATTATTTTCAAGTCTTGTCTCTGCTCACAGGTCACGGAATGAGCCCTCCAATGTGCGGGATGGGGATTGCAGGGACGGTGACAAATTGCTGTGTAACAGATGCCCCCTAAAGCATGAGGCCCGAGAGAGAGAGAGGGGTGAAATGCTTTACGAGAACATGCCGACTGAAAACACCGCCATCGGAAAACCTGCGGAGCGAAGTACAACTGATGTCTCAGATACATGATATATATGCGTGGTATGGGCGCAGCCATCCATAACAGAGTATACAATAATCCAGATCCAAGGCATGGACGCAGCCATCCAGTGAGGATTGATAAATAGACTCAGGTATGGTCGCAGCCATCCAGTAAGTGAGTCATGTAAATAATCATAATAATCCACAAACTCGCAGCCTGGATTACAACAGACACAATCCAGGGTCTTGCGCTCCATCTCGACTCGAACAAAGTACAAGTTCAAGCATGCGAATATGTGAGCTGAAGTCGAACATGCAAGAACATCGCCTGATTACCAGCCAATGATGAAAGCTGTTAACAGACGCGAGAGGAACCACCAATAATGACAATGGCTCTCAAGGTACTATAGGTACAATCTACGGCGTGCGAATCAATGAGCTGGTGTCGAACACCCGTAGAATCACTCGATCGGAGGCCAATGATGAAAACCTCATGTCGAATGCGACGAACCTGCCATTGAGGCATGCAGGCTCCAAGGTACATTAAGGGAGTCTCTAGATCAGCTTCCCGGATAATGAGCTGAAGTCGACGGGAAGTGACCTTGATCGAAGGTGGGCCATAATGTTTCCCACATCATCGACACGAGACAAAGGAATATGATGTTTTTGTGAATCAGGATCATATGAGAATCAGAGGAAGGTTGATATTTGCAGAGGTCAACTTTTCTTGAACATATAAATGGCACGACAGTGGACTTGGCAGTATTTAACATCAATGGATCAGAGGTCATGGTGACGAGGCAATGAGAAGATGAGAGGTCAAAAGGGATTATCCAAACCCACGGAGGCAAGTGAAGAACAAGATGAGATGTCCCCAACCCGACACGAATGCAGACAAGTGCCATGTTCAAGAGCGACATACTGCTGACACGACAATGATACTGGTTCCATTTTCCCCCACCATTTCTAGCGAGTACCCCAATTATTTTTGACAACAAGCTTGAAGGGGATAGCATATTCTTGTAATATAAGTCCGCCCTTCGGGCGAATCCATCCTAGTACATTTAACGAGCCCTAGGAAGGAGAAACTCGGAGAACGTCATTTCGACTGAATCCAATGTCATCAGGGTTTAACGAGTATGAAAAAGGAAGAACTTAGCGTCTTTTCATATTTAGAGAGTTTGAAAAGACAGCAGAAAAGTAAACTCCAGCAGTCCCTTTTCGTAGATAGTTCCTCGAACCCGAAAAGGTAGAAAACAATATCCGAGAAAACCTCCTAGTCACGATAGGCTAGGGTATTCCTTTTTCGTAAATAATCTATCCCAGCCCGAAAAAGGGGTAAACGTATACTGGGCAGATGTCGATTCGTGTCCACTTTAATGAGATCGAAACGACAAGGGCCTCAGAAATCTTTTCATGTTTAGAGAGTCAGAAAAGAGCTGAAAGATGACTCCAGAGTGACTTTTTTGTGTATTTACCGAGTCCGAAAAAGTATAAAATACAACTCGTTTCGCTGTCTAAGTTGCATGAAAACCTGTCGCTACACAAAAAGGCAAGTGTAAAACCCATTTTCGACAAAATATATTAAAATATTCAGAAAAATAACTTTCAGGACCTATTTTAAGTTCAAAAAGTCATAAATATGTCAAATGGTAAAAATAAAATTACTTTTTACTTTTTACCTCACCGAAGAGCAGCAGTGGTCCAGTTTGAGTGCGAACTTCCGACCGCGATTGCGATCGATCCGGGCTACTATTCCGAGTTCCGTCAGTTCCAGGTAAGAGGCGCTTCCTTGTACTCCATTTCAATCCATTTTTTAATAGCTTTCCATCATGCATTAGACTTCTGAGGCAAATTTTTAAATTTTTAGGGCTCCGCTGATTAGCGCGGGTATCGGGCATGGACCCGCGCCAATGGGCTTTTATATGCAAAGGGCCCGCGCCAACTGGCGCGACTGTTCATGAAATAGCCGCGCCAGTGGCGGAACCTAAATTTCCGCCTAAAAATTTGAGATTCTAGTCAATTTGGATGAAATTTGAAGCTCATCAGAGATCTAATTAAGGGTTTGTGACCATGTTGATGCAGGAAACTGAGCAAAATGGTGATTGAGTGGAAAGAAAGAGAGCACAGTGAAGAGGATGAATAGGCCATGGAAAATGAAACTTGCATGAATGCCCTCAGGAACTGCGGGCTAAAAAAGTTCTTCCTAACACCTTGTTTACGAGCTCAACCTGAGCTTCTACAGTACTTGATCAATATGTGGGACGCAGATGAACAAGTATTCAAACTGCGGGACCAAGTGTTAGAACTGGAGGTTGTTGATGTGTACTTCATAACCGGATTATCGCGCAGAGGTTCGGTACCCATATTGATAGGGAGCAAACCATCTGGTGAGAAAATGGAGCAAGTGATGGCACGAGTGTGCCGAGGGGCACAACTGGGATCAGGAAGTGGAAAGGTGGACATCCACACCATTCCTAATCTGGCACTGAGAGTGGTGCTGCATACCATCACGCGGGCTGCGGGATCGCAGGCGCCGCACGAGGCTACAAAGGCCCAACTTTTGTTAGCCTCAGAGTGTACGACTCCCCTATTGTTTGACTGGGCCACAGCAGTGACGATAAACATAAAGAGGCAACTGACCAAATGCAAACAAGCCAAGCTGAAATAGTTTGGCTATGGTTCTATTCTGGTATCGTTCATTCTGGAACGATTACCAATCTTACAGGGCCAAGGGGCCATAGTAGCTGAGCCGATTCCACGAGAGCCAAGAATGGCTCGTTGGGCAGCACTGATGCCCAGAGCTCCAACAGATGTCCTGGAGGCCGGAGTTTTTTGGGTGGTTGCGGTGTCAGTTGATCGTAGTGGAAGACTGGCCATATGCAGGTACCGATTTCACTGGTGATCCAGATCTCCCACTGCCGGAGGGAGATGATTGGGACGAGGAGTTGGGTATGACCTCTTCTCTTTTTGATTTTGTGTTTTATGATTTTTTTTGTTAATACATATTCATCCTGACACATTTTATATGTATGCAGACGTGGGCCCAGAGAGACCAGCCGGTATGTCTCCTATCACGCGGAGGACTCTTCCTGCACCTGATCCTCAGGCAGAGCGTGCAGAGGGGGGGGGAGTTAATCCAGAATCTTGAGGGCATTGCCTGAGGGATCCCAGACTACGCCCGGCTGGCGGATGTACCGATGGAGTACCAGAGACATACGGTGGGAGTGCCTAGTCGCTTCCACCGACTTCTGAGACGCTTAGTGCGTGCAGTCACCTGCTATCATGAGCACCATGCGGATTAGACTCCTAGGGGTTTTTATCATGCATATTTTTTGAGAGACATGTCGTCTCCAGATGTATTAAGACGAACATATATATTTTTTGATTCTATGCGACACACACTATGTAAACATTTTGATATCTATATATATACATATCTATTTCTGGATGGATTTTCCTATTACATGTGATGATGATTTACAAATTGTGCAAATGTCTATCTAACACCAAATTAGCTACTGCATATGTTAATGTATTCATGTGCCTAGGTATATGCTGATATGTAATATAGTAAAAAAAAAATTCAGTAAACGAATACGCAGATACAGACGTAAAATGGATGGGTTTTTGACTGAATAATGACCGTTCAGTTGTAATACTACAAGTTGTGAGTCTAGATACACAATCAATTCACGGATACCAAGGTTTACAGCCTCAGTTAATAATTATAATACAGCATTATATTCCACGATGTTATTTGTAGTACGTCCCAGACACACACCTTGCAGGTTGACCAACTCACCAGCAGGATCATAGATTACCCAGGCTGCCGAAGACAGGTTCTTGGTACTGCGGGAGGCACCATCCGTGAAACCAACAAACGGACGAATGGACATCTGCACAATCAGGAAGACCCGATCAGCAAAAAGATGTTTACATCGCACACCACACCACACATGCACACAAATGAAAAAAGCACACCTATGTACACACACCACACAAAAAATGACTTTAAGCGTAGTATTTCTTTAGGTACAGCCCATTCCTGGGCTGCGCCAGAGGAACTCCTTCATAATCTATAAGCTCATAAGCCCCATTCTTCAAAACACGTTTTACTATGTAGGGCCCATGCCACATAGGTTGGAACTTACCAGCCCCAAGCTTGTCATGTGCTTGATCGTACAGGAGGACGAGGTCCCCTTCAACAAAGGAACGAGGAGAAACTGATTGATCGAAGTGAGCTTTGACCCGCTTCTTTTGTGCTTCAATCACTAAAGCAGCTAAGCGGCGGTTTTCATCTAACCGTTCCAGATACAAAAGACAGTCTTCCTCAGCAGAAGTGTCGGGTAGAAGTTCCACAGCTAATTTCAACGAAGGAATCTCGCATTCAACCAGAAGAGTTGCTTCCAGACCATACACCAATTGAAATGGTGTGAATCCAGTCGCACTCTTTGCAGATGTCCGGTATGCCCATAGAGCTGAGAACAGTTGGAGGTGCCAATTGGATTTGTGGATACCATATAATCTCGGAAATGAGTACCGTGGTCAGTAACGATGGCTTGCGGGACCTCGAAACGTGCAATGATATGGTTGAATATGAATTGGGCAGCTGTCTTACCGTCGGCAGCATCGCTTCGGCCCACTTGGTGAAGTAGTCGACAGCGACAATGATAAAGGCATGCCCCCCCGACCGAGTGAGGGTTACACGTCATAAAATTCACGCCCCATTTCGCAAAAGGGCCGACGGTAATAACAAGATGCAAAGGGAGAGGCGGCGCGCGCATCTTGCGCTGAAATACCTGGCACACGTGACATTTACGGACTGCAACGATACAGTCTTTGAATATTGATGGCCAGAAATAACCTGCTCGCAGAATTTTCTGGGCAGTAGCATATCCGGACATATGTCCACAACAGGCGCCACTGTGGCAGTCATTTAGGACCCTTTCAGCCTCTTCCAAGGTTAGGCACCGACGGAGCACCGAATCTACTCCAACACGGTATAAAGTATCTCCTACGATGCGGTAGGGTTGAGACTGATGCCGAATTCGACGTTGGGCATCTTTAGTCCACTCAGACCGAAATTTGGAGGTCTGAAGATACACGATTATGTCGCCATACCAAGGGTCACGAGTACTGATGAGGAAAAGAGTTTTGTCCGGGATATGATCCTTGGAGTGTGAAGGAGTGGAGTCTGTCGGGAGTGAGCATATAAGATCCGCGAAAACAAGTGATTTGGTTGACTTAGCAGTGGTGAACTCTAAGTCAAACTCCTGCAGGATCACGATCCATTTGGAGTATTTTCCCCCCAGTAATTGTCTAGAGAGAATATATGTCATGGGGTTGCAATCCGAAACCACTGTTATCATACGCAACAGGATGTAATGGCGAAAACGCTGCACTGCGTGTACTGCGGCTAACGCCAACTTCTCGACATGAGCATAACGCGTTTCTGTATCGAGAAGGTTTCGCGATAGATAATAAACGACATGTTCATTACCATCATCATCATCCTGCACCAGAACCATAGCAATGGTGCTAAACGCGGCGATGAGATACAAAGTGAAATCACGATGATAGTCTGGAGGATGAAGCAAAGGAGCATTAACCAATAACGTCTTTAGCTTCTCAAAAGATTGCTGAGCAATTTCGTCCCAATGGAAGGGAACATTCTGCTTTAATAGGCGCGTGAATCCTTTAGCCACCTCCGCATAGTTTGAGATAAAGCGTCGAAGGAAGTTCTCTTTTCCCTGCAGACTTTGCAACTGATACAACGAGGAGGGCGATGGGAGGTTGATGATAGCCTCGACTTTTAAAGGGTTTGTGACCATGTTGATGCAGGAAACCGAGCAAAATGGTGATTGAGTGGAAAGAAAGAGAGCACGGTGAAGAGGATGAACAGGCCATGGAAAATGAAACTTGCATGAATGCCCTCAGGAACTGCGGGCTAAAAAAGTTCTTCCTAACACCTTGTTTACGAGCTCAGCCTGAGCTTCTACAGTACTTGATCAATATGTGGGACGCAGATGAACAAGTATTCAAACTGCGGGACCAAGTGTTAGAACTGGAGGTTGCTGACGTGTACTTCATAACCAGATTATCGTGCAGAGGTCCGGTACCCATATTGACAGGGAGCAGACTGTCTGGTGAGAAAATGGAGCAAGTGATGGCACGAGTGTGTCGAGGGGCACAACTGGGATCAGGAAGTGGAAAATTGTTGAGGAGGTAAATCCCCAGCGGAGTCGCCAAATTGTTGAGGAGGTAAATCCCCTCTGCAGACAGAGGCGATCCCTACTAGCCCAGATCGGGTCTAGCAACAATCAAACACACTACAGTGCAGGTTCCTAATCGTAAATAAACCGACTTGCGAGGAAGGCTTACCTGGAATCCAACGCTGTCGTTTGTAGAAGAGGTGGTGCTCCCGTTCCTTTGCCCTGGCAGATCACAATCCTCACGATCTCCGTGATCGGACACCTGCACATGCAAGAAACAACACAAACGCAAGCATAAAACCCAGAATATACAACTATATGTCAGTCGAAGAGGACATAACTCATGAACATGATCAAGAACAAGAGTGGAACCATAACCGATAGTCGCTTAATATTAATGAGTCAAAAAGAAGAATACAACCAAAGCTTCGACGCCGAATTCTCCTTTGGCGGGTCGTCAACAGAACATGTCTCGATAAAGGCTGTCAAGGATTGGACAAGCCTCTCTCTCTGGATACTTGGCAATAGTCTCCTTGCTTGGATTTGGCCTTAGGGAATCAAGAAGGCTTTTGCAGCATGAAAGCTCTTGGGAACTTGGAGATTCTGGAACTAGCTTGCTATGGAGATGGGCAAGCCTTTATAGGAGGAGGAAGGGAAGTTGGGATCCCTATAATTATGGGATTGGCCCTATCATCAATGAAGCTTCCATGAGAGGTGGCAAAACACTTCCTCTCTATGGAAATCCGTAGCCAAACCACCCAACTCAAGATAGATATCAGTCCAGGAATTTGTTAGGATGAAACTTCCACCTCTTATTTTTTTTAAAACACCTCTTAATATGGTTGGCGCGGGTGCGGCTCTATGACAGAGCACCAATTGGCGTGCCCTCTTTGGAGGATTTTCCCTCTTGGCGCGAGGGCTGAACTATGGAACCGCACCAATGGAAAAAGAGCTATTTTTAGGGTTTTTTGCAAGGAGATGTCTTCAGGGCAATTAAAGCTCATCTTCAGAGGGATGCAATGAAAGTATTTTCAAGTCTTAACTCTGCCCACATGTCACGGAATGAACCCTCCAATGTGCGGGATGGGGATTGCAGGGACGGTGATAAATTTCTGTGTAACACCCTTCATGACAATCCTTTTCATCACCAAGAATAAAATTTGCAGTAGTATTATCATTTTTAAAGTGATCAAGAGGGGGAAATAGTAGATTTTAGTAGCCTCGATACACGAGAACTTTTCCAACAAACAATGTTTTCTTCCGTGACTGAAGACCAATCATATTTGCATGATGAAAGACATGTTTCATCTCATGGTTTTAATGATGTTTTGCAACAAGATTGTCAGTTTTCATCTGACCAAAATAGGGAGAAGCCAACATTTCAAAATTTCCTTCAGATAGTGCCAATGTTGTGAGTGCAGGTCAGATGAAGAGGTTGGTGAATTCTAGCAAAGGGTGCATGCTCATGGTTGTGAGAGAGAAAGATGCAGAGACATCTGATGCTTTCCAAGGTTGTCATCCCACTCATAAAAAGGAATTATGTGAAATTGTTTCTAACTATGATGGGATTTTTCAGGAACCAAGTGGGTTTCCTCCAAAGCGTGATATCCAACATGAGATTCACTTGCATCAAGATTCTCCTTTACCCAACATTGGTATGTACAGGTTGTGAGCCATTGAGATTGAGGAGATAAAGAAACAGGTGCAGGAATTGCTGAACCAAGGGCTCATACGACCAAGTTCTTATCCATGTGGTTCACCTATTGTGTTGGTTCCAAAGAAGGATGGCACATCGAGGATGTTCATGGACTACAAAGCACTCAAAAAAATAACAATGAAGAATCAACACCCTCTCCCTTGAATTGATGGTTTATTAGATCAATTGGAAAATGATATCTATTTCACAAAACTGGACTTGTGCAGTGGTTATCATCAGGTTAGTATTGCAAAACATGATGTATGGAAGATTTCATTCAAGACGAAACAGGGGTTGTTTGAATGGATGGTGATGCCATTCGGACTCTGCAATGCTCCGACCACATTCATGAGGGTGATGAATGATATTTTCAGGAATTTTCTTGATGATTGTGTACTTGTGTATCTTGATGACATTCTTGTTTACAATAGGACATGTGATGATAATGTGAGTCATGTTAAAAAATTGCTTGTTGTTTTGTAAAAAGAAAAATTGTATGTCAAAATATCGAAGTGGAATTTGGTAAGACCTCTTTGGTTTACTTAGGTCACATTGTCGGTGGTGGAAAATTGAAAATAGATCCTTCTTAAATTGATGTGATTGTAAAGTGACCTAAACCCACCAATGTTACAAATGTTCGTAACTTTTTGGGTGTAATATAATATTATAGAAGGTTCATTGCAAACTTCTACATCGTTGCATCCCCCCTACATGCATTGATGAGTTTGAAGCAAACCTTTCAGTGGGGAGGAAAGAAACAACAAGCCTTTGATACACCGAAGGATAATATCAACACCACACTAGTTTTGGCCTTACCTAACCTCCACCAGCATGTTGAGATCGAGATAGATGCCAGTGGATATGCCATGGGAGCAGTATTGATGCAGCAAAGGAAATCTGTATGTTACCATTCAGAGACATTCTCCCAAGCTATTGTGAAATATCCCACATACGACAAGGAGTTATATGCATTAGTTAAAAGCGTGAAGAAGTGGAAGCAATACCTAATCGACAAAGAGACCATCATCCACACAAATCACTAGCCCTTGCATTACCTCTAGTCACAAAACAAGCTTCAACATGCAAGTCATTTCAGATGGATGGTATTCCTCCAACAATTTCACTTGGTAATAAAATACAAGAAGGGCACCAACAACAAAGTGGTAGATATGATTTCTCGCCCTCCTATTTTTGCATCTACAAGTTTTCAAAATGCTTCTTTATATTTTGAAAGTTATGTTGAATAGTATGTTGATGATGATGATTTTAAGGATATTTATTCAAAACTGACGCATGGATCACAAGTGGATAATTATCACTTGAAAGGAAAAATTTTGTACCACCATGGAAAAAAAATTATTCCCGCGAATGAAAGGATACATGTAATCAGAGAGGCACATACCTCTCTTGTGTCAGGTCATTTTGGTGTAGAAAATACTTTGTGTCATTTACAAAGGTTTTGTTTTTGGCATCATATGAAAAACATTGTGACTCGATATGTAAAGGGATGTGTGATGTGTTCAATTTTCAATCCATCTAATAGAAAATTAGGGCTCTACACACCACTCCATGTTCTGAGTCGTCCATGGGAAAGTGTGTCAATGGATTTTGTAGGCGGTTTGCCTTTGTCTAAGAGAGGTCATGACTATTTGTATGTCATTGTGGATTGATTTAGAAAAATGTGTGTCTTAATGCCTTGTAAAACGCAAGTCACTATAGAGCATACTACTCATCTCTTCTTCCAATTTGTATGGTTCCATTTTGGGCTACCCACATGCATTGTGTCTGATCGAGAGTCTCATGCTCTTGGAGAGTTTTGGACGATTTTGTGGAGAATGTTGGACAACAAGTTGAAGAGGAACACGAAATTTCATCCGTGGACCAAAAAAAAAAGAAAGGTTTTCAACCACATAGTGATATACTTACTCTGAGGCTATTGTGGCAAGCATCCCAAGTTGTGGGATGAGAAACTTCCTTATGTGTAGCATGTAGAAAATTGAGCAATGCATTCATCTACTCAGAGCTCACCGTTCGAGACATTCTTTAGTTATTTACCAAAGGATCCATTAGACATGGTATTTGAGAGAGATGAATATTACAGTGGGAAAGATGACAGGGACAAAGCAGAGAAGTTAATTCAACGGATATATATGATTCACCAGGTAGTGTAGGAGAAGTTGGAGAAAAGTCGGGCTCGATATAAAGCTCGACATGACAAGCACCGAGTCGATCATCAATTCTAGGTTTGGGACAAAGTATGGCTCCACATCAGCAAAGACAATATGAAAAGGGAAGGAAAGAAGTTGAGACCAATCCGATATGGCCCATTCACCATACTAGAGAAGATTGGAGACAATGCTTTTCGTCTCGCTTTTCCAGCATACATGCAGATGTACCCAGTGGTGAACGTTGAAAATTTGAAGCTTTGTGAGCCTCCATTGATCATGGACACCGAAGAGGTTGGACAAGTTTCTACAGTAGATGAATTTGCACCTAAATACTTGGAAAAGCTACTATATGACATCATTCTCGACAGGAAGACCAAGAGTTCACGACGGGGAGACGTGGAGTATCTTGGTATTGGTTTCAAAGGAATGCATCCAAGTAAGGCTCGATGGATGGAGAAGGAGAAAGTGACAGATCAATTCCCTCACTTTCCAATTGACTGATAAAGATTTTGGTGGTCCAAAAGCTCCTAAGTGGGGAGGAATGATCCAGGAGGATCCAGAAATACAATTGGCCTTAAAAATAGCTCAAAAATAAAAATAATCGTATGGAAGTGAAACGAAGAACATATCATATTTCTTGTCGCCATGATTCCAACGGTGCGAACATCACTCTAATATGAGCTCGTATGCTCAAGATATAGCTAGTCAAAGTTCTGGTCAAACTTGGTCAAGTGGCAATCTTAACGAGGAAACAATTTGTTTAATATGTTATTTTATATGCAATTATGAATGCATCCTTGAAGTTAAAAGATCGTGGATCACTACTTTTTCTCGATGTGATGAGATTCAACAAGATGATTAGCTTAGTGAAAAGAGTCGCCTTCACTAACTGGGCTCGCAGGCTATTTTTGGCGTAAGTCTATTTTTAGACTATGTCTATTTTTAGACATGTCGATCATATTTCAGAAGTTGTAGGATGCTATTTGTGGATGGTTGATCAAGTTGGAAAAATAGATGAAATTCTATTTTTAGAATATTGGGCGAAGTTTATTTATAGATCATCAATCTAAAAATAGATGCATGTCGATTATTATTAGCTCTTAATAATATTCGACTCTAAACAACAACCTATTCTCTTGAGCACTCTCTGCCTAAAGGTACGTATGTGGCATTAATATCTAAAAAGGAATTATGCTATTCCTAAGGGTTTACCGGAGCTACGCATGGAGGACTCGCGATAACTCAAGTGGTAGAGTTATGGCACAGCTTGGAAGAAGTAGTTATGGAGTTGTATTGAGTTAACTTAGTTAGACTCAGTTGAGCTAGTTGTATCTAGTCTAACTGATTGATACAATAGTGAGAGTGGAGTGAATTAATTAGTTAATTAATTCACAAATAATAACTCATTAATCAACTGAACAATACAACAGTTAACTACAGTGCATGGCAGATTCAGTGGAGACCAGTGGAGAGATAGGTGAAAGGGCAAGATAGACTATCTGTTGTGACTATTAGTGATGCATTGATTGCATCACATACAAAGTGGAGATGCCAATGAGGATTGCGCAGTCAATCCAAGAGTAATTCGAATTCATTCAAAGCTATTCTTTAGCAGATATTGCGCAGTGGAGGCAGGCTAGCAGGTGGCAAAGATCGATGCATGGATTTGCAAGATTAGGCCTGATTAGTGTATGAAAATTGTACTGTACTGAGGGCTTGTGATAAGATCTGTATGTTTGTATGAGATTTTCATATGATCTCCATTTTACATGATATATAGTTGGGGTTTTCAGCTTCAGGCTTTCTCGGTTAAAAAATGTGTTATGTGCGATTGAATATTTTTGTATATACTTCACATGTGTGTGCAATTAAATTTTCTGCAAAATATTAACAAGTGGAATAGATTCAATATCTTGCATAAATTTAAATAGTGTGAGATCAGGTGGATCTTAGACATATGCATGCTTAGTGCATATAATTTCTACATGGTATCGGAGCATTGTTGATTGAAGATTGCAATTGTGAAGTGAGTTTGTGCTGGTGGACAATTCGAATTTGCTACAGAAGATTCTTGGTGCAGAAATTGAGTATACATTGAAATGTCTTTCAACGGGTTGAGATTGGAGTATGCCCTTGATGGGAGCTCGAATTACATAGCTTGGAAGGACAGGATGGAGGTGGTGCTGGAGGATAATGGGCTGAAGGAGTTCATCGATAGAGATGTTCCTAAGCTGGGATCTAGCGATGATGCATTACTTGATGCATGGAAAAAGAAGACTGCAAAGATGAGGAGGATTCTGTTGGAAGGTGTGAAGGACCATATTGTGTCCAGCCTTCATGGGAAAGCAACTCCATTCTTAATGTGGAATGCTTTGACAGACTTTTTCCAAAGCAGAAGTGACCAGAGGAAGTTGGCACTTAAAGACAAGCTCAGAAAAATAAAAATGGAGAAAGGCGACATTATTCCAAAATACCTCACGAAGTTTGTCCAATTCAAGGATGAGCTGGGAAGTGTGGGGGTTACTGTTGATGATGAAGACTTGGTGAGCTTGGCTCTTCTTGGGCTTCCGAAGAGTTGGCATAGCTACGAAGACTCTGTCAATGGACGGGAGAAACTGCTAGGATGGGAGAGACTTTGGTCAGATCTTGTGCAGGAGGAGATAAGGCGGGGTACCAGGGATAGATCTTCATCAAAGAATGAAGATGAAGAGAATTTCGCTTTGGCTGCCAAAGAAAGGAAAGGGAAGGGGAAGAAATCTTCTTCAAAATCCGGTGCTAAAGGCAAGAAGCAGGACTTGTCTAAATTGAAGTGTTTTCACTGTCACGAGCATGGACATTTCACCACTAACTATCCATAGAAGAAGAAGAATAAGCAGGCTGCTGGATCTGCAGCTGGAGAGGCCTTAGCATCGTAATTTGAGCTGGATTTTTCCTTGATCTCATGCTTGGTTTCAAGCTGCATGGGATTGGTGTGGTATCTTGACAGTGGTGCATCTTTCCATATGACAGGAGACAAAGAGTTGTTTAGTGACTTGGAGGAGAAGGACCTCTAGATGCATATAGAGATGGGCGATGATGGTCGGTATAGTGCGATTGGCATTGGGACCATTACCTTTGAGAGGGAGTCCAGTAATCCATTCTTGTTGAAGAATGTCATGCATGTTCTAGGTCTGAAGAAGAACTTGGTCTCACTTGCAACGCTGGAAGACAGGGGTTATGATGTTGTTTTCAGTGAGGGAAAAGCTTTCCTTCGACATAAAACAATGGGTCAAACCAAGAATATAGGGGTTCGAATTAAGAATCTCTACAAGCTGGAGGTAGATGGCTGCGCTGCAATGGTGGGCAAAGCAAAAGAAGTGGTGAGCCGGGATGAGGGCGAGTTATGGCACAGGAGATTGGGACATCTTCACCATGGCGCTTTGAAGATTTTGCAGCAAATTTCTACTGGACTTCCCAAGGGTACTCTTGCACAGTCAGATCAGTGCAAAGGATGTACAATGGGTAAGTTTGTGAAGACCACCTTTCATGAGAAGGAGAATCATGCTTTGGTGATCCTGGAGAGAATTCACACAGACGTGTGTGGACCATTCTCAATTGCTTCAACAGCGAAACATAGGTATTATGTGATATTTTTTGATGACTTTTCTCATAGATGCTAGATATTCTTCATGCAGAATAAGAGTGAAACGTTCTCAAAGTTCTGTGAGTTCAAGGCATTGGTGGAGAAGGAGTCGGGGAAGCAGGTGAAAGATCTAAGGAGCGATAATGGTGGTGAATACATCTCGGGTAAATTCAAAGACTTCTGTAGCAAAGAAGGAATTCGAAGAGAACTCATAGTGCCTCATAACCCACAGCAGAATGGGGTCGCGGCGAGAAAGAACAGAACGATCGTGGGTGCTGCACAAGCAATGCTGCATGATCAGGGCCTACCGATGCACTTGTGGGTAGAAGCATGCAACACTGCGGTTTATGTGCAAAACCGTTGTCCTCATAGAGTACTTGGCATGAGTACACCTGAGGAAGCTTTTACTGGTAAGAAGCCTGATATTTCTCATTTGAAGATTTTTGGCTCACTTGTTTACATTCATGTGACAAAGGATGCCAGGAAGAAGCTGGAGCCAACTGCAGAAGTTGGGATATTTTTGGGGTACAAAGAAACACCCCATAAATATCGTGTGTATTTGCCAAACAATAGGATGATTGTTATGCGACAGGATATAAAATTCAATGAGGTGAAAGCCATGAAGTTGTCGCTTGACAGGGAGCTACACTTGCATGCGGAGGAGGAACTTCTTGTTCCCAAAGATGAGCCTCTGTATGTGGATCAGCCACAGGAGGAGATTCATAGAGTGGAGGAGTCCACTCATGCAGAACCAAACATCAGACAAGGCAGGAAGCGTACCACAGAAGTTGAGAGACTGAAGGTGGATGCGGCACAGAATGTAGGAGTTCCTACATCACAGCGCAGACAGAGACAGTCACCTGACCGTTATACTGGATACATGGCTCTTATGAGAAAGTGTATCGTGACAAAGCCATCTTCTTTTGAAGAAGCTGCACAGGAGCCCACATGGGTAGATGCCATGGTGGAGGAGTATGACTCCATTGTCAGAAACAGTGCTTGGGATATTGTTCTAAGGCTGGTGGGAAAATTAGTTGTAGGATCAAGATGGATCTACAAGGTAAAGCAAGTTGCTAATGGGAGCGTCAAGAAGTATAAGGCAAGATTTGTTGCCCGGGGCTTCTCACAGATTGAGGGGATTGACTATGAAGAAACCTTTGTACCTGTCGCATGGTACTCTTCTATATGGACCATCCTTGCTCTCTCAGCGCAGATGGGTTGGCACATTCATCAGATGGAAGTGAAGACTGTGTTCCTTAATGGGATCATTGAGGAAGAGGTGTACATTGAGCAGCCTGAAGGATTTGAGATCTTTAGCAGCGAGTTGCATGTGTACAGGCTCAAAAGAGCGTTGTATGGGCTGAAACAAGCACCCCGTGCTTGGTACACTCGGATCAACAGCTATTTCACTGGACTTGGCTTCACCAAGAGTGAGGCGGATGCAAACCTGTACTAGATTGTGGTTGAGGGTAAGCTTTTGATCATTGTACTTTATGTTGATGATTTGATACTAACAGGTGATGAGAAGTTGATACACTCATGCAAGGCTGATCTTGCAAAGGAGTTTGAGATGAAGGATTTAGGCCTTCATTGCTTCCTGGATTGGGAAACATGGCACTGGGGGAAGGTGAGTCACAGGTCTCTGCAAAAGAGCTGAGAGGTTGAGAAAGTCACATGCAAGCAAGCCTATCTACACTCTCTTCCAGAAATTGGAAGAAAGAGGATGCTACATCTGCAGAGTAGGTGGATGCCAATCGTTTATCCATATTTCAGGGTTCGGCTCATGCATTAGTTAATACAATCAGCATATGTTATGGCGGTGAACCAAACTTTGACAAGCTGCGGTTAAGTCTACCAAATTTCTTTCTGGGAAAGAAGGCAAGCATGTCTTGAGATATCTCAGGGGCACATCTAAGTATGGTTTATGGTACAGAAATATGGATGAGGTGAAGTTGCATGGCTTCACGGATGCAGATTGGGCAGGAAGCCCAACAGACAGAAAGAGCACATCAGGAGGGATTTTCAGTATCAGATCTACGACAGTTTCTTGGTACAGCAGGAAACAAATATCCGTGGCACTCAGTTCAACGAAAGCAGAATACATGGCAGCAAGTCAAGCTGCATGTGAGGCTATCTGGATGAGGAAGATCCTGGTCGGTTTGTTCGGTTCACATTTAGATCCCACAGTGATACATTGTGATAATCAGAGTTGCATTAAACTATCGGTTAATCCTATGTTTCATGACAGATATAAACATATTGATATCCGGTATCATCATATCAGATATTGTGTGCAACGAAATATCATGTTGCTTCAGTACATTCCTATGGAAGATCGGGATGTAAATATTTTGACGAAGGCGCTCACCAGGAGCAAATTCGAATACCATAGAGGTAGGATCGGGGTGAAGGATAATCCCTATCTTGTTGAGAGGGAGTGTTGAGATTCAACAAGATGATGAGCTTAGTTAAAAGAGTCGCCTTCACTAAGTGGGCCCGCAGGATATTTTTGGCGCAAGTCTATTTTTAGACTATGTCTATTTTTAGACATGTCGATCATATTTCAGAAGTTGCAGGATGCTATTTGTGGATGGTTGATCAAGTTGGACAAATAGATGAAATTCTATTTTTAGAATATTGGGAAAAGTCTATTTATAGATCGTAAATCTAAAAATAGATACATGTCTATTATTATTAGCTCTTAATAATAATCAGACTCTAAACAACAACTTATTCTCTTGGAGCACTTTAGTTTAGTGCACAGATGTGGCACATCAGTTGACAGAAGGAATTATGCTATTTATTCCCTAAAGGTTTCTTTGAACTCAATACTTAGGACTCAGTTAGAACTCAAGTGGCAGAGTTATGACACAATTGGAAGAAGTAGTTATGGAGTTGTATTCAGTTTAACTCAGTTAGACTCAGTTGAGCTAGTTGTGTCTAGTCTAACTGATTGATACACTAGTGAGAGTGGAGTGAATTAATTAGTTAATTAATTCAAAAATAATAACTCATTAATCAACTGAACAATACATCAGTTAACAACAGTGCATGGCAGTTTCAGTGGAGACCAGTGGAGAGATAGGTGAAAGGGAAAGATAGACTATCTGTTGTGACTATAGTGATGCATTGATCGCATCACACACACAGTGGAGATGCCAATGATGATTGCGCAGTCAATCCAAGAGTAATTCGAAATCATTCAGAGCTATTCTTCAGCAGGGATTGCGCAGTGGAGGCAGGCTAGCAGGTGGCAAAGATCGATGCATTGATTTGCAAGATTGGGCCTGATTAGTGTATGACGATTGTACTGTACTGAGGGCTTGTGATAAGCTTTGTATGTTTGTATGAGATTGTCATACGATCTCCATGTTACATAATATATAGTTGGGGTTTTCAGCTTCAGGCTTTCCCGGTTAAAAACTGTGTTATGTGCGATTGAATATTTTTGTTTATACTTCACATGTGTGTGCAATTAAATTTTCCGCAAAAGATTAACAAGTGGAATAGACTCAGTATCTTGCATAAAGTTAAATAGTGTGAGATCAGGTGGATCTTGGACATATGCATGCTTAGTGCATATAATTTCTACATGACGTGCTCAACAATCAACTCTCTCTTGATGTGCCCAATGGTCGCTTAATGTGAATCCATGTTTGCAAATGTGTGACTCCCCTTCCACTTGATGACCACTCTCACAGAAGAAACTTTTTTTTTGCTTCCTTAACCATGGTAAACATGGTCTGAGACCTCTTATCGGTATTCAAAGTATCTACAATCATTTAAGACAAACAAATAATGACCAAAACAAATAATATGCAAAAATTTAGGTGGTTTATCCCTAATGATTTGTCAAGGAAACATCCATGAGCAAGGTAATGATTTTATTGTTATGAGAATATTTTTACACTTAGGCTAACTAACCTTCTCGATCTTTCAGATTTCATAAATGAAGCAGGCACAATTACAATATCTTTGATAACTATTATTTGGTTTCATAAACCAACACCATTAGAGTAAGCGTAACAAAATTTACTTAGGTAAATTCGTTTTTTTTTTATTTATTTATTAAATTATTGTCATAGTTTGACAATTATTGGTTCTCCCTTTGGAGGAGAGTGTCTTCTTTGATATGGTAATACCTATCATGGAATTTGAATAAGTATCAAGACCGCCTTCACACTCCTTTACTCACAATAACACTAAATCACAATGTCTTCCATATTCTTAGACAGATGCACTTTAACACAAGTTTTAGCTAACAACTTAGGATGATATGATATAACCACTTCCACCATCATGCAAATACATTTTTCGAGCTTGAAAATAAGACATGAAAGCAAACTTTCAAGTATATTGGCATCTTAAGGTAATTGGTCTATACTTGATATTTATGGAAAACACCATGGTTGACTAAATTGCTAGTTTCATAGTGTTGGCAAAGAACCATGTAGTGTTCCTCCAAAACCAAGATCTATGCATGAAGATTTGGTTTATAGACACGACGTCAAAAATGAAGGAAATTAAACTCTGACAAATTTTGGATAGTCTTAATTATTCAATTATTCATGTTTTACTTGCTATACACCCATTGCTTGAACGCAACTTGTAGGAAATTTTACTAAAATAATTTAAACTTGTTTTCTATATTAATAACTAATGGCACCACAATAGTGATTTAAAACAACTTCTACACTAGACTCTCTTTGACAAATTTTGGGTAGTCTTAATTATTCAATTATTCCTTTTTTTACTTACCATACACCCATTGCTTGAACAAAGCTTGTAGGAAATTTTCCTTTTTCAATGTAAAAAATTGGATGGGGAACTAACTACCTCCCTAGATACATGCAACAACCCGCAAGCCACACATATAAGAAACTCATAGTTTAGTCTACGATTGAGATGTCCAGAGACCATCAGATTTGAAATCCCAAACTCCAACGAGAGGTCTATCCTTCAAATCTTATTATGACAAGCCATGTTTACAGGCATTTGAACCCAAGTGGATGGGGTGGAAAACCACCATCCCTACCACTCGAGCTAAGCACCCGTTGACTTCAAAATGTCTTAATAATATACCTTTTCAATGCCTTAACAATGCACACATTCACCATCAATCTAAAGCCTTGTGGGCAAAGCTTATAGGAAAATTTACTAAAATAATCTAAATGTGTTTTTTTATATCAAGTAGTTGCTCCATAATAATGATTTAAAACAACTTCTACACTAGGCTCCATAAACTTATCTCTGTATTTTTTAATGAGAATGAGAATTTTTGGAGAAATAGTAACGTTGAAATATCGGCTATAGCTATTACAGTAATGAAACTATTTCATAAATGCTACAAATGGGTCAATTACAAGTCTAGAGACCCTCGGAAACAAGTCATTCACCAAACCACTTGATAACTCCATAAACTTATCTCATTGTGTACTTTTTGCATAAATTCCCATTTTTCCCATAATGTTATTCCACTTATTTAATTTTAACTTATGAAAAAATTACCATAATTTAAAATAAAAAAGAAATAAAAATTTAAAAAACCAAATAAACTATTTGAAAATAATAATAAGAAATAATATTAAAGAATCCCGTCATTAATATCATATTAGTCAATTACAACTACCTCTTATGGAAATGGTCATAGATAAATGACTTACTTAACACGTTTAAATCCCAAAAAATGATATCTAAAATAATAATAACATCATATTAAATGTGTATTTTTTTTATTTAGAATTCTTTCGGTAATAATCACATTGAATAGAACATTCTCGACGCGTTTCGAACCAACCAGTGTGGTTCATCATCAGGATTAGGTGAGAGATAAGATCCAAACGCTAAGTTTGAATAGATGTAGAAATGGCTAAACTAGTCGTTAGGATAACGGCTAGTTTGACTATGAAATTAAATTAAATTAATAAGAGGATTAATTTGATTAAAATTATAATTTAAATGGTTATAGTAGGTCACAAGGCCTTAAAGCTTTCCCGAAAGCAGAAAAAGTTCCTTTAGTTAAAAATAAAAAAGAGCCTAGTGAATGGTCCAGCAGTGCGTGTCTTCATTTCATTCATGGAACCGCTGATAGGATTGCTAGGATCCTTAAGAACCATAGGGTTTCTTCGTCTTTCAAACCCCTTAACATTATTCACACCTCTCTCAAATCTCTTAAAGATCCGGTAGACCATAGGGATGGGAAAGGTGTCTACATTATTGCTTGTTCTTGTGGGACACCTTACTTTGGTGAAACTGGTCGGTCTATAAATCAAAGGATTTGTGAGCATGTTGTTGACATTAAACATGGAAGATCCCACTCCTCTGCCTTAGCTGAGCATGCAGAAAAAACTAACCATCATAATTGCATCGAAGAGGCTAAGGTTATTGCTAGGATTGACCATTTTCATCATCGTAAGTTAAGGAAGGCCTTAGAGATTGAAAAAAGACCCGTTAATCTCAATAGAGACGACGACTGGAATATCAACAGGTGTTGGATCCCTGCCTTATATTCCTAATTGTTGTTAATATATATAATAATAATAATAATAAATTAATTAATTAAATATTTTAATCTAATAATATAATAAAAACTTAATCTAAAATCACAAAAAAATTAACCAAAAAAAGAAAATTATATAAAAAAATCTTTTTAGATTATAATTTTAATAAAATCAATTCTTTTTTGTAAAATTCTTTTGGTAATAATCACATGCAATGGAACATGGTTGACGCTTTTAGAACCAACCAGTGTGGTTCATCATCACGACTATGTGAGATATTAGATCGGGACATTAAGTTTAAATAGATGTAGAAATGGCTCAACTAGCCGTTAAGATAGTTGAGCCTAGTTGAGCCATTTCTACATCTATTTAAGCTTAACGTCCCAATCTGATCTCTCACATAGTCCTGATGATGAACCACACTGGTTGGTTCTAAACGCGTCGACCATGTTCCATTGGATGTGATTATTACCGAAAGAATTTTACAAATTTATATGATGGATCACAAAGCTTAGATTCCAAAAAAATTAATTCTTTTATTAATTTAAAACCTTGCTAGTTTAGCCATTTCCATATCTATTTAAACTCAACATTTAAATGTGATCTCTCACCTAGTCCACAATGTTCTATTACATATGATTATTACCTAAAAAATATTCTAAATAGATAACAAAAAACCAAAATTCTAAAAATATGTATTTTTTTTAAAAAAAATTTCATAAACTCCCTAATTCAATTTTCCTATAATGTTATTCTAAAATGAACATATTTAAAAACCAAACTATGTGAAAATAATACGAACCTTATAATAATAAAGAATCCCGTCATTAACACCATATTAATGATAAAAATAACATCATGTTAATGATCATAAATTGATTATAAATGACCGTTATCCTCCTCGTTTTAGCGATTTGTCATGGAATCATTTTGGACGAATACCTAATTTCAGATTTCTGCAAACTTGGCTTCATCTTTGGGATCTCAGCGGCAGCCCCTCGCAGCGGCAGTTACAGCACTATCTTCACCATTTCCCCGGATTATTTTGTTAAAATTATCATGCCTTTCTACGAATATTAATGACAAAGACGAACACATGACCCGTTTCAGAATTCTTACTCAACGAATGTGGTTTCGGTCAGTCTAATCTCTCAGCTATCCTTAAAGCAAGGCCTTCCATGGTTGCGATGAGATCCGCTCATACAGCCCAACAAGCGGTACAGTTACTGAGAGATTCAGGATGCACAGAACACCAGGTAAGGAAGGCTATTAACAGAAACCCAGGTTTTCTTACTCTCAATGCTGATAGGCAGTTAAAACCCGAGATTGAGTTCATGAAAACATTGGGCGTTCCTGCACAAGACTTGGGAAATGTGATGTCCAAAGGACCCAGATTGTTTAATTATAGTCTCGAGAAAACTCTGCGTCCAGTATCTTCAAAACCTTTTCGGATCGGACGTTAAAGTCTCCGATGTTTTCAAATCGGTACCTCATATTCTACTTAAACGTAACGGGCCTGAATTGTGGGAAAAGAAATTGAAGCATTTGACAAGTTTTGGGCTCCTTGAAGATGACATCAAGGAATTTGTTAGGAGGCACCCGCCTATTAATGGTCTCTGTTTCTTTGCTTTGGGAAAAAGTTTGTAGTAATGGAATGAGATCCATTTCATTCACGCATCTTGTAAAGCAGAACCCTAGCCACTACTCTAAAACACAGCTTGTGATGCATGATAGACTAGGCAAACAATCATTGGCACCTTACCTCGTCCCAACGTGGTTGGACGCTCACTTATCGTTTGTCCTAAAACATTCATAAGAAGTTTGTCAACTTTTCCTTGCACGGTGCCTTCCAAATAGCCACTTCTTTTGGATGAAACCTTACCTCCAGGGAAAGAGGCAGATGAGTTGACTCTCCACACAGAGGAGGGATGGGAACCATTGATATTTTTGGTCTTATTGGGTTTAAACTATTTGCAAATGTTTTCTTGCTGTTTTCTTCACGAATTTTCAGTGCAACATCTACAATGAACTGTGCACATCTGAGAGGATCTGTTGCATAATTGCTTTACCCCTTGGGATGTTGGCAAGAAACATTCTAGAAGTCTAATGGATCAGCATCAGCCGCCGTGCATTTGAAAAACTTGGTAAGGAGGAGCTAGTCATTCTTATAACTAGTTGAAATTTGGTGTCTTTTGCCCCTTCATCACTTGGTTGATCTTTAGGGCCGTTTTTCTAAAATGGTGTGAAAGTTAATGATGAAAGTTGTCTTTTTAAGAAATTTAAAATTTCACCTGTCCAACACAGATCATGCAATCTTTCCTACCAAGGCTTTTGGCTTTCTTTAAGATCTTTTCAGTTGGTTTAGCTGAGAAAGATAATGAAGCAAAAGTGAGGATTCTCATTATAAGAAAGCTCATAGGCTTAGAGTACGGATATCTGGGTGAATACTTGTATGGGAATCGGTGAGAGACCTCTTGGGGCCTGAGCATACGTTCTTAGGAATGTTTTCTGTCTTATGAACAGTTGAAGAGTATTTTATAATAATATTTCTTGAATATTTCTGCAATCTTGTCCACTACCCGGTTTCCCAGTTTCTATAATTGCTGTTGCAGTGCTTATTATTATAATTTTAAGCTAACATGAAAGCAGACCAGTGCTCTAAATTAACATGTTACAGAGATATCAGTTTTCTGTTGATGGAATTGGTTGGTTTGGGCTTGGCATTGTACTTAGCATGTCAGTGCAGTCCTTGGGTCCATAATGCACGATAACTCACCCATACCATATATATGAAGTGAAAGATCAAGCAAAAACTATCTTCGTTGATGATAGGGATGCCAAACATGATGGTGGTATGCAACAACTCAGATCACTAAACCAGGGACAGATTTCATTTGTGGTCCCAACCCAACTGCCAGATACAAGTGGGCATGAACCAAAATGAGATTGTCAATATCAGCATTGCATCAGCATTAACCTAGAAAAATGGCTTAACACTAAACTCAGACAAGTGTTAACCAAAACAAGTGTCTTCATGGGATTTATCTTCTACTGCCACGCTATATAATATAACCATGCATTAGGTGGTCACATCCTACAAAGAATTTAGAAACTTTTCTGCTAATGCTATTTAGTATTTACTATACAAATACACCTGTGACGTTAGTAACTAGTGAGGATTAATATGGAAAAATGGAGATGGAAATAGAGCCGTAAACTAATTTCCAGTAACACCGAAATTTCAAATTCCAAGTACTTTAACAACCTGCAGCTAGCTATAGTTTTTCTCAGTTAAAGAGTGTTTTTTTTTTCTCAGTTAAAGAGTGTTCTTTTTTTTCCTATGAAAGAGAAATTGCAATGTATTTGTTTTTAAAGAAAAACATATATTGATGTTAAAGCAGAAGTGAAATATACATAGCTTGGGTTTGTCCGACACTCAAAAAACAAAAACTGATCTACAGTTTCTTCAAAAAACCTTACATATCTTCCTACCCCTATATATTTTTTTATCATTAATAGCATCTTCCAGCCAGACCTAAAGACTGGCACTACAAGAACATAAAATAATCAACTGGAAAAAACTGGAAATAATCAAGCAACTTCAACTTCCACAGCTATCCGTTTGAAAGATCTGTTTTTTATGAATATATAGAGAGAGTTATGCATGCCACTCTAATTTGCCTCAGTTTTCATCTTGCCTTTCTGCATCTTTAATGCTTCATTTAATAACAGGTCTGTTTTTATGCCGAGTTCCTGTATACATGTTGGAATGAGACAAATTCATCTGTACACCTAGGGGGTATCTAGGGAGATACCCAAGGGGAATAATGGTAGATGTTTAAGTATTGCTATGTAATGAAGGCCATCAGTAATAAATAGGACCTCTTTAGTACTGTGAACAAGATTGGAAGAAGGCTTACTAGAAAGTTCCATCCACCAAAAGGTTCTTTGTCTATAATGTGCGTAGGAGGTCGATAGTATTATAAATAGAATTATATTGCTGATCGGCAGTTGAAACCCAAGATTGACTTCATGAAAACATTGGGCGTTCCTGCACAAGACTTGGGAAATGTGATATCCAAAGGATTATTTAATGGCAGTCTCGAGAAAACTCTGCGTCCCAATATCCAGTATCTTCAAAACCTATTGGACCCTCACTTATCGTTGGTCCTGCATTCATAAGAAGTTTGTCAACTTTTCCTTGCACGGTACTTTTGGATGAAATCAGATGAAAGAGGCAGATGAAGTGGCTCTCCACAGTCCACACACAGATTTAAACTTTTTGCAAATGTTTTCAGTGCAACATCTACATTGAGCTGTGCACATTTGAGAGGATCTGTTGCATAATTGCTTTCCCCCTTCTGATGTTGGCAAGAAGCATTCGAGAAGCCTAATGGATCAGAATTAGCAGGCAAGAATCATTCAAGAAGCGTATTTGAAAACTTGGTAAGGAAATTTGAAATTTGCTACCTTTTGCCCCTTCATCACTTGGTTGATCTTTAGGGCAGTTTTTCTAAAATTGTGTGAAAGTTAATGATGAGATTTGCCTTTTTAAGAAATTTAAACTTTTACCTGTCCAACTTTGATCTTGCAATCTTTCCTGCCAAGGCTTTCTTTAAGATTTTTTCAGTTGGTTTACCTGAGAAAGATAATGAAGCAAAAGTGAGGGTTCTCATTATAAAAAACACACACTCATAGGCTTAGAGTAGGGATCTCTCGGTGAATGCTTGTATGGGAATCTGTTAGAGACCTCTTGGGCCTCAGCATACGTTCCTATGAAAGTTTTATGTCTTATCATTTATGTACAGTTGAAGAGTTTAATTTATCAATAATATTACTTGAAGATTTCTGCAATTTTGTTCACTACCTTGTTTCCCAGTTTCTATAATTGTTGTTGCAGTGCTTGTTATGATAATTTTAAATTAACGTAAAAGCAGACCAGTGCCCTAAATTGTTATTTTGCATAATAAAATCTATTGCTGTTATAACTGACTATATGGCTGTTATAGGTAAGTCTGTTGTTGCTATCGTAATGTTCTCATATCAAGAGAAAAATTCCTGTGCTATAGATTAACATGTTGTTACAGAGATATCAGTTTGCTGTTGATAGGCTGGTTGGTTTGGGCTTGGCATAGTACTTAGCATGTCAGTGCAGTCCTTGGGTCCACAACAGTTAGATTTATAATGCACGATAACTCATCGGTTGGGAACATCAAGGACAAATTATCTCCGTTGATGATAGGGATGCCAAACATGGTGGTGACATGCAACAACTTAGATCACTAAACCAGGGACAGATTTCATGTGTTATCCCAACCCAACTGCCCGATACAAGTCGGCATGAACCAAAATGAGATTGTAAATATTAGCATTAACCTTGACAAATGGTTTCACACCAAACTTAGACAAGTGTTAACCAGAGCACGTGTTTTCATGGGATTTATTCTTGTATTACAACACTATTTCATTATAATATAGCCATGCATTAGGTGGTCGCATCCTACTAAGCATTTAGAAACTTTTCTGGTAATGCTATTTAGTATTTCCTATTAGTATGAAAAATGGATTAGTATGGAAAAATGGAGATGGAAATAAAGCCGTAAATTAATTTCCAGTAACACCGAAATTTCAAATTCCGAGTACTTTAACAACCTGCAGCTTGCGATAGCCTTTTTCAGTTAAAGAGTAACTTTTTTTTTCCTAGGAAGGAGAAATTGAAATGCATTTTTCTAAGAAAGAAAAACATATATTGATATTAAAGCAGAAGTGAAATATACGTAGCTTGTGTTTGTCCAACATTAAAAAAAACAAAAAATGACCTACAGTTTCATCAAAAAAACCTGCTTATCTCCCTACTGTTGTATATTATATTATTATTTATCATTAATAGCATTTTCGGGTCAGGTTTAAAGACTAGGACTACAAGAACATATAATAATCAACTGGAAAATACTGGAAATAATCAAGCAACTTGCAGTACAGCTATCCATCTGAAAGATCTGTTTTTTCAGAATATATATAGAGAGTTATGCATGCCTCTCTACTTCTTCCTCGGTTTTCATCTTGCCTTTTTGTATCTTTACTGCTTCTTTTTATAAGAGGTCCATTTTTATGCTGAGTTTGTTGTATACATGTTGGAATGAGATAAATTCAAATAGATTGTAAGAAGGCTTACTAGAAGGTTTCTTCTCTATAATGTTTGTAGGAGGTAGATAGTATTATAAATAGAATTATAAGCAATGTAATAGGTTTGGTGAGAAATTATTGTGATTGGAGCTTAGCTCATTAGAAGGTTGCCCCCTCAAAGAGGCAAGTGAACAAGAGTAAATTATTCCACAAAAGCATCAATTGTAAGGTGTTACCCTATGTTATTCTTGGATGTTTTGTATGTGATTCTATATTCATATTTGTGGTACTTAACAGTTGGTACCAGAGCACTTTTTTTTTGCCAAAAAAGGGGCAGAATATTTTCTATTTTGCAGGTTTTCAGACGAATAAAGAAAGAGGGTTGCGACAGTTTGATAAATTTTTGTAGCTTTTGGTGCAAAATTTGGCAGAAACAGTTGTATAGCTGAGTACCTCTCAAAAAAACAACTGATTAAAAAAAGGTTGTCTCAATCTTAGTTCAGGAGGTCATGATATCACTTATTTAAAATAAGCTATTTCAGGGTTTTTGCGTGACAGCCACATAGACTGTAGAGCTGACATCTTTTGACAATTTTTTTTTTCAGATTGCCATCAGATCAACACCGTTGGATAGAGTGTATTCAAAGGTTTTATTTGGTATATTATATGTTGTGCTTTTTATCAATTTCCTCTATGTTATAGCCATTGAAAATTTATATTCTCAAACCGTAATGGATCTAAAAAAATGGCAATATGCTAATGTTGATGAAAGAAACCTTCCATGTTTACTCTATAAGCATAGGTTGTTGGACTAATGAAGAGTATAACCAAGAAAGATGTACTTGGTATGATTTAGAGGATGGTTGTGATGACTGGTATATGGACATTTGTCATTTTTGGGATGATAACTATTTTCATCTTCTATTGGATGGCTCTTTTCCACCTTATGAAGAGAACATCATGGAGGAAAGTCGAGATTTGGTTATGACTATTGGTTTTTAGCAGGCCTATGCTCCAATAATATGCGTAATGTGAATGGTTTCTTGGATATGGATTGATTTACATATGATCTTGGTAGGCAATTGGAGCACTATTTTCAGCTGGCTATTGAATTTACATATCTTCAAAGGGGAGTCAACATGCAGACTTGGATGTGGGACCTAGGTTTAAAGTGCAGCCTATTGAACTGCTTCAGTATGATGGCTAGTACTTGTACCTTGGCTTACTTCAACATTGTGGTCAACACTTATCCATGGGATCAATTGCTTCAAAATCTAGCAGGCCTTGTGAGGGGATTCTCAAGGCAAGGGCCATACCATGTTGCAACAATGTGGGAGATTGCCATTGTCACCTCAACAATCTTCCTTTTGCTCTTTAGAGGAATTTCACCACAAGAGAGTCTTCCCAATGATCACCTATGAGGATATTCTGAGTTATAGGGTTCAAGGTGATGAATGCATAGGCTAGGTGAAGACACCCAATGATGTACAAAGCATCAATACTTCTCAATAAGGAAAAATTCATCATGCACCTAGACTAGTAAGGATTTGTATGACCTAGGGTTTGTTGATATGCAACAATATAGGAGTACCTAGACATATGAGTCAAAGAGAGGGTTTATTAAAAGATAAGGTCAACAAAACAATAGGGAAAACTCTTAAGATAAGCTTCAAGTCAAAGGTAGGCTTGGGTTAGAGTTTCCAAGGCACAAACGTGTCTACAAAAGGATGGCGTCAACTCTCCAAGGGGAAGTTTTACCATGAAAAAGGCTATATTTTGCATTAAAATGGATTACAAAGATAAAAACTTAGGTTTTTGTTCCACAAACAGCTATCCACCATGCCCTAAATCAATACAAAATTTGTGAGTGCCTAATCCTACTTGGGTGATGGAGTTTTAGGGAATTTTTTAGAGATAAATGACAAATGATTGGAGTAAGGGGGGGAGGGGGGAATTCTTTTTATTCGACTTAATAAAACCCTAACTATCTTTTTAGTCAAGGGATAAATTCAATAGGAGATGCAAACTATGAGTTCTCCTACGGATTTCAATGAAGAAATATTCAACATGCAAAAATTAACCAAGATTCTCCACAAATAATTTGCATTTATGACATGGATCATCGAAAAAACTCTAGCAATAATTTAATTACATGTAAAATAATGAAAAATCTGCAATAAATTTTAATTTTTCCATGAAAATACCTTCTTTCAATCCCAAAAATTCATCTCCAATACATAAGCCAATATCTGGTAGCAAAAAGCTCCCAAAATTCACATCTCCACAAGTAGTGAGTTACACAAAAGCTAAGTCGAGCTTTACAAAAGAGGTCGAATCTCAAGTGTGATGATGAAAAATAAGAAGTGAGGGATCCTCTCTCTATATATGAGGTATATCCCTCACTTTAACAGCACAAAATTTGCCTACAAGCCGTATAGCAAGCTTAATTTTGAGTGTCCATCAAGATCCACATAGCTCACAATAATAAAACTTTGCATAAAAGTCCACACATGTGGGTCAAAATCCTCCATAAGCATGACATTATGCCCCTTTTGGGCAATAAACAATATGAATGTGCATGGATGGGTTAGGGGGATTTCCCATCATCATGATCAACTCCCATCCTTGAAGGGAAACCCTCAACAAGTTCCTCAAAATGCCTCCAAGTGTCAAAACCATGCTCTGGGTGCCCTACGTCACCTTTTTAAGGGCTAGAAATGTGACATGACATCATTCCTCTCCGGTGTTGGGGCTCCAAGTGCTAGTACAAGCCCTCCCTTGTCATCTTGGGGATGGCCACCATCATTTGGATTGATCAAGCCATGGCCATTAAACAATGTCAACGTTGGCCTGGGGGTCATGCCCATAAACGACTGGATTTAGTTGCCGCCTCAGATGCCATGTATGCTTCATTGATTTGAGTACTTCCATCTTACTTATAAACGTTTCTATTCTTAGTAGCATTCATGACCACTAAAGCACCCTTGGATATCTTTAGTGCTCCACCTTGGCCTATAAACATATGACCTCTAGAATACAAAGCTCCTAAAAAAATTAATTTCTTATTTAGTTTAGGCACATGTCTAACATCTAATAATGTTCTCATAATACCATCAAACATTTTATTTTTGACACTTTCCACCCCAACAGTCTTACAAGAAACGTTATTTCCCACAATAACATTTCCATTATCAACTTCTTCATATGAAGAAAATCAATTTATGTGTGGATACACATGATGAGAACCACCATAATCTAACAACCATTCTTCATAGTATTGAAGAACATTATTGATAGGCAAAACTTCATCAATCATACATGCATCCGATTCAACCATATTTGCCTCCTTTTTGAAGTCTGATTCCTTTTTATTCCAACAATCTTTCTTGAGATGCACAATCTTGCTATAGTACCAACATACGAATTTGCTCTTATTGCCTTTGGACTTTGATCTCGATGTACCCCTTGACTTTTCTCCTCTTTCTTTGGACCAACCTCTAACAACCATCACTTATGATGCATAGGTTTCTCATATCCTTTGACAACAAAGCCCCAACAACAAAATCAAATTCAATAGTTTCAACTTAATTGACGTTACTAGATGATCGCGCAATTCAGGAAATGAAAACAATAGTGTAATTGCCTTATCTTCACCATCGATTTTAACATTCATACTATTCAATTGGAAAATAAGAGTATTAAACACATTCAAGTGATCAACAATATTTGTACCTTATTTCATTTTTCATATTGTATAGCTTCCTTTTCAAATATATTTGATTTGTCAAGGACTTTGTCATATAAAGGCCTTCTAACTTGGCCCATAAGATTGTTGTTATTGTTTCTTTAGTGATATTAAACAAGACGTCATGAGCTAGGCACAACTAAATCGTATTGAGGGCTCCATCATCTATGTCCTTCCACTCTTCATCGGTCACTGTGGCAAGTTTCTTCCTACTTTCGTCTAATGCCTTTTGTAACCCTCGTAGCACTAATAAATCTCTCATTTTAGGTTTTCACATTTAAAAGTTGTTTTTTGCCATTAATTTTTTCAACTTCAAGTTTAGGATTCGTTACCGTTGCCATTATCCTGTACACAATTAAAACAAAAAATATACACACCTTGCTTCTAAACTCGAAACCCTATTTTGAAATCCTTTTAGAAACTTTGTTTTTATAGAAAACCCATAACTTCTTTAAATATTTCTCACTCACACACACACATATATTCTCCCCCTAAAAAACTTTGCTCCAATTGACATCACTAGGTATACCTAATTTATTGCTTGTAGCTTCTCAACCGAACTTACTTTCAACTTGCTCAAGCTCTCTTTAGCTTTATAGCCATGGGCTTCATTGATTCTATGGGTTTCAATTTGTGGCTAGGGTTTGCTTCCACTGCATGGATTCAAAACTAGACGAGTTTCTATTTGTTGCTCAGTTTTGTTGTTGCATCAAATTCTTTCTGTTTGTGGGCCTCCATTGCGTGCTCCAAGGAGTCCTCTTTGACTGCGTGACACTTCCTTTTTGTTTTTGTTTTTTTTTCTTCTAATGGCGTTTGTGGCTTGAACCAAGTGGCCCTCACTCGGTCCACTTCAACCCAACCCCACTCGACCTCCTCTATAGTCTACTCTTGCTTGATGTGCCCAATGATCAACTCTTTCTCAATGTGCCCAATGGTTGTTCAACATGAATTCGTGCCTACAAATTGTGGCTCCCCTTCTACTCGATGATCACTCTCACAAAAAAAATAAAAAATTGGTGTGCTTCCTTAACCATGGTTTGATTCCACTTGTTGGTCTTCAAAGCATGTACAAGCATTTAAGACACACAAATAATGATCGAAACAAATGATATGTAAATACTTTATGTGGTTAAAACCTAATGATTTGTGAAGGAAACATCCACGATCAAGGCAATGATTTTATTATTAGGAGAATATTTTTACTATTAGGCTTACCAACCTTCTCAATCTTTCAAATTTCATAAATGAAGTGGGCATAGTCACAATAGTTTTTAACTATCTTTTGGTTTCCCAAACCAACATTGTTAGAGTAATCGTAACAAAATTTACTTGGGTAAATTCGTTTTTTTTTTTTTTCATTTTCTTTTAATTAAATTGTTGGCGTACTTTGACAATTGTTGGTTCTCCCTTTGAAGGAGAGAGTCTTCTTTGATTGGTAGGACCTATCATGGCATTTGAATAAATATCAACACAACTTTCACACTCTACTCATAATAACACTAAATCACACGCTCTTCCATATCCTTGGACAAATGCACTTTAACATAGGTTTTAGAGAACCAACTTAGGATGGTTACCTCCATGCAAATACATTTTTCCAACTTGACAATAAGATGGTCAAACTTTCAAGTGCATTGGCATCTTAGGGTAATTGGTCTATACTTGATATTAAAAAAAACACCATGGTTGACAAAATAGTTTCATAGTGTTGGCAAAGAACGATCTAGTGTTCCTCCAAAACCAAGGTCCATGGATGAAGATTTGGTTTATAGACAAGGTGACATCAAAATTGAAGGCTTGACAAATTTTGGGTGGTCCTAATTATTCAATTATTCAATTTTTACTTGCTACACAGCCATTGCTTGAACAAAACTTCTAGGAAATTCTACTAAAATAATTTGTGTTTTCTATATCAAGAAACACTTGCTCCCCAATAGTGATTTAAAACAATTTCTACACTAGACTCCATAAATTTACATCTTTTTTTTTTCAATTAGAATGACAATTTTTGGAGAAGTAGTAACTTGAAAATGTCAAATTCCACTATTACACTAGATAAAACTATTTCATAAATGCCATAATTGGGTCAGTTACAACAAGTCTCTAGAGACTTGAACCCACACAAGTGAGGAAACAAATTGGTCACAAAACCACTCAAGCTAATATCCTTTGACAACTTTGTTGGAATTTTGGGTAGCTTGGAAGGTATTTTTGAGAAGGTCTTCTAAAGAATTTGGATAGATAAATTACTGGTGGGGTGGCCAAGCAGACACTTGGGACTAGAAGTATTCTGATTCTGTTTATTCAAAGTTAAAGGAGCTAGAAACTAAAGATGTTTCCTGGAAGCCTTTAAAGAAAAAGGTAAATAGAAGGCCTGGAGGATGCTCACATTGCTCACAAGTGAATGGACTACTTGAGAGGCCGTTTTGCTCTCAAGGAGCGACAGACAACAGAGAGACGTGTGATTGGGAGCAAATGCGTGGTTTCTAGGGAGCTTGAGTTTTGTTCAACATGGGAAAGTTCAAGAAGGTTGTTTGAAGGTGTCCTAGTAAAGGTCGAGATCTTTATGGTTAAGCAATGTTTGTTTGGAGGTTTGGTTAAAGGATTGTAGGTAGCCTCGAGTGCACCTAGAAGCAAGCCTAAGGTTAAAAGAATAAAACCCTAAAGATCTAGAGTTTTCCTAAGATACCCCAAAGAAAGAATAAATAGAGAGCCTACAGAGATGCTCATTGTATCACAAGTGAGATGGACTTCACTTGAGGAGGTCGTTTGCCCTAAAGGAGCCACAGACAATAGAGAGATATGGTCGCAGTTAGGAGCAAATGCGTGGTTTCTAGGGAGCTTGACTTTTGTTCAACATGGGCAAGTTCAAGAAGGTTGTTTGAAGGTGTCCTAGTAAAGGTCGAGATCTTTATGGTTAATCAATGTTTGTTTGGAGGTTTGGTTAAAGGATTGTAGGTAGCCTCGAGTGCACCTAGAAGCAAGCCTAAGGTCGTAGGTCAAGGAGATATGTCAAGGGTAGGGTTGTCGATGCCTGCTCAGGTCTAGTTAAGGGTGGCCACAACCAAGAAAGGGATGGGCATAGGTGCAGAAGTGAGGATAGTAGTTGAGAAGCATACCGAAGTTCCAAAAGAGGTATGTGTGGATAAGTCGAGCGTAGAAGGAGGGTAATCAACCCCAGATCAAACAATCCATCCTTTAGAGAACATATCACAAAAGTGAGCCACATAACTCCCAGAAGGAGAAAACATTGAGAGGATATATATGTCCAAGAAAGGTCAAGTGATCTACGAGGTTTTACGTTGAGAAGGAGTCATGTAGGATACCCACCAAAAGAAGTTGTTTGGGAAATTACCCAAAGTTGGGTTTTGGACCCAAAGCAGTGGGTTTGGAACCTAAAGAAATCAATTGTGTATTCTAAGGGGTTAAAAGAACGAAAATGGTAAAGATCTAGAGTTTTCCTAAGATACCCCAAAGGAAAGAATAAATAGATAGCCTATGGAGAGGTTCATTGTATCACAAGTGAGATGAGCTTCACTTGAGAAGGTCATTTGCCCCAAAGGAGCCACATACCATAGAGAGAGATGGCCATAGTTAGGAGAAAATGTGTGGTTTCTAAGGAGGTTGAGTTCTGTTCCGCATGGACATGTTCTAGAAGGTTGTTTGAAGCTATCCTAGTAAAGGTTGAGATTTATGTGGTTGAGCAACGCTTGTTTGGAGGTATGGTTAGAGGAATGTAGGTAGCTTTGAGTGCACCTAGAACAAGCTTAAGGTTTGGGTTAAGGATATCTGTCAAGGGTAGGACAACCTATTAATTTGGTACTTCATGGAAAAATCCCCTCCTTCGGACAACCTTCCTCATCAAGAAAGGCCACTCCTATCCCTTGGAAGAATTTAATTTGGTTAAGGAAAAAAGTATTTTTATTATGAAAACCCACATGCACAAAATTTTAGGTTGACCTCAAAGGAAAATTAGGTCTTTAAGGAAGCATATAAATATAAGTTAATTTAGCCTCATTTGGACATCATCATCAAGCATCTTCTTCTCTATTTTTTGGATTGGATCGCACGAGTCTGAGATTGGTTCGTGAAATTGGTTCGTACAGGTCCGAAATTGCAGGGTCCGAGCTCGTACGTGTGAAAAAGAGAAACTAATCTGGGGCCGCAGGGTTGGAACATGGAATTTTCGGCAGTAGTCGCTTACATGATAGGGTGCTCCCTGCGACTAGAGAGCTACAGCTGCACGCATGTTCACTAGCTCCGTGCAACTGTGACGTGAGATATTTTTGACAGTCGATCACAGACTTTGATTGTTGACCGCAAGCTTGGAGACTTTGACTTTGATCATATTTGCCTATTGGGACCATCTCTTAGATATTGTTGTGTTGGTTTTGTTGGATGATCTTTTAATTGGTGAATTGGAACATTGTACTCTCTCTTTGTTGAACAGTTTATGACAATCTAATAAGAAGAATAATTTCAAAGGGTTTCTTGCTTGTGGGGTTTTTCCCTGGTTTTTGACCAAATCCTTGTGTCTCTTGTTATTGCTCTTGATTGTCTATTGTATATTGCATGTATTTTTCTATCTACAATTGTTATTGATCATTGGAAGATTAAATTGTTTTGAAATATTTCTAATTGAAGAAAAGAAATGGGCTAAAGTAATTACATTAAATGTGTTCGTTTGCGGGCTTGGGTTGGGCAGATTTAACCAATCAGATCCTTGAATTTCTGTCCTCCTCCGTTCAATTGTTTTTTACCACATTACACTCTGGAATCGTGCGGCTCAGGGCCCATTAATAATCCCCAATCTCCTTAACCTCCACGCCAATGGCTTTCTCTTGGCCCCGCTCTTCCTCGTTTGTTTCCATGGATGTCGAGCCTACGGTCCTATGTAGGTCGTGTTGGTAGAATTCATTGGTTCTCTTGACAAAAGGGCCCCATTTTTTTATTCCTAATTATCTGATTGAGGAAAGCGGATCCACAGATCCGTGGCTCTGGTCATCGACATGTTCCTGCACTCGAATGGATGGGACAAGCTCCCTGTTTTTGTGGTTGAATTTGTACAAAATGAGATGGGGAGTTGAAAGTTGAAATTCTTACCTCATTCCACATAATTTGAGACATTATATGTCTGCATTAATATGCCATCTTCTACAAGAAACTCCTAAGTGTTTCTATAGTTCCTAATTAAGCCACCAAATCAATACAAGAGTTGACTTCCTACATGTTTTTTGAACTGCATGTTGTGGTCATCAAAGCGACTTCCATAGCCTTGATTATGACTTTCGTGGATATTATAATGGTGATTGGAATATGGCGTTGCATCATCTCTAGATAAATAAATATCATTGTTGTACTTCTCTTGATCTCCATTGTGGCGTAGACCTAACATTAAACCAACACTCCCAAATCAAGATGTGAAATCCTCATGCTAAACCTACCACCTATGGTGGAGCTATGGTTGTATGAAGAAAAATAAATTGTGTGAATTGAATTTTCAAAGTCATGCTTCTCCCAAGCTAGAAAAATAACAACTAACTCACTACATAAGATCTAAAATCAATGTATGGATATTCACTTATTTGACAAATGCAATTTTAAAGGTTGGCAACTTATGGGTGGAGAAAATGCTCAAATAACCATGCATGAAGAACAAACACCGAACATTTAGGAAGTCGTCATTATGGACGCCAAGCATGTTGTTCAAGCATTCCTAAATGTTGCACTACACGTTGTTGCCTAAGGTTTTGATAAATATATCTTAATCTTGGTGTTTTCCCTCTACTTACGCCAACAAAACTCGAGTCCTCACCTAATGCCTTACTTGTAACTCTAAGTTAATTATTGATTGTGTCTCTTAAATATTGATCAATATTGGATCATTTTATTGTTTTTCATACATCTCGATGCATTTGGAGTGGAAAAAATGGAGGAATCAGTTCACGGGATCATTTTTACCGGTGGGACCTAGTTTGGAGAAACTGGGTTCTGAGAGAATTTTGAGGCATCAAAGGATGTTTTTTGGGGGGTAAAACTTTGTCGCTTTTGCGTAACACCTTTACATGTTATTCTACACACACAGACCTTTTCAATGGCTCAAGAAGCGCGTCAATCAGAGCCCGTATGCAAATGTTATGCCACTCAAAAGTTGACCTTCATGTTTTCACACCTATAGTTTGTGAGGATGGCACGTCAACTCCCATTATTCATGGAAAAGGGGCTAGCCACTTGATTATAATGTAAAATACTCTAGAATATTCTATATTGTAACTTTAGTTAAGAGTTGATGTAGTCAAAATTAACCACTAGTAGGCTATCGAGTTGTGTTACAACCGAGCCACTAAGAGGAAGAGACATTCCATTCTTTCGAGAGAAATTTGTTCCATAGATGAGCAAAGATAGCCAGGAGAGATAGGAGGAAAAGCACACATAGAGGATATGTGCACTGTATCATCCCACGGGCCACAGACATTACTTTTTTGTACCTGCAGCCATATTTCTAGATAGAGAAAGAGAGCGAAGCAGCCTCACCTTCCAGCTGGGTTTTCTCTCGAAAGGGTTTCCCAGATAGAATATCTTGTGTCTTATGTGTGTGTGTGAGCTTATTTTGTCTTTCTCTACTTTTATGCATAATCTATATTCACATGCATGCACTAATTACAGTTAAATCTACAAATCTTAAAATTTAATAAAACCGTAATAGTGTAAAATTTCAGTATTTTAATATATTATTATCAGATCTGTTGTGACGAACTATCCAGTGGAATATCCAAGGCCTTGACATTGCCTTCAGGGCTAAGGCAGTGCATGGAGTTCCCGCTCTTATATCGACTTTAGATTTAAAATATGTAACAACCATCTCCATTCGTTTACAATATCTCCTCTATATCTCGTGGACCTGGAAGGATAAAGCGAATTAGAATAAAAAATTTATGGAGGAACCACAACACATGTCTTTAAAAACATCAAAAGATCTCTCCCGTTTTCACTCTCTCACACATAGGGGCATTGGGCAACAATATTGCAAGAAACTACGAAATTACTAAGTCAAGGGATTGGACATATTTCTTTCGAAGAATCGGGAAATCAAAAGTTAATATGACTGACATATTGCAACCAAATTCGAAAAATCACTAAATCAAGACACTGAATATCTTTTTTCCAAAGATATGAGAATCATAAAAGTTAATATAATTGGCATATTGCAACCAAATTGTAGAAAAGTTGAAATATGTGAGAAGTCAAAGAGGACCTCATACAATCTGTTTTGACTTCGATCAAAAGCACACTTCAACTCCAATTAAAAGAGCACCAATAAACATTGAAAGAATTCTATATAGCCCAAGATTGCAAGTTCCACCATAAGTAAACTACATAGTAGGCACCTAGCCAAAAACATGGCTAATAGTCATTAACAATCTGCTACCCACAAATAATCTGATGATTAATTATAGCCATTCAAAAACATGCTAAAAAAGATGAACCAACATTTTTAGTCAAGTCATTAAACCAACTTACAATTTTCAAGTTTTCTTCACAAGAAGCCTACATTATCCGTCTTTATCATAATTAGACAAAACAATTTCTCGAGAAGCCAAAACCTTGTTCCTACATGATCATATGATTTTTGAAAATTCTCCATACTTCCCCGAGATAACTATGCTTCTGTTTTTTCTGCCTTCAAGAAATTTAGCTTCTCTTATAGTGTTCCTTGTGATTTAATATACCACCAATTTCTTTCATTGCTTTCTCTGTTCTATTCAGTACAAATTTCCAAATCAAACATGGGGAAATGAATCTTGGTTATCCTCAAACCGCTCGACCATGTTCTTTCCCAAATATTCCAATAATGATTGACCAACCACCTATAAGGGGGGGAAAGGGGTGATTTCCCGTGTACGAATGTGTATTGGCTTGCCCGTGTTTAAAGGAATTCCTAATTTGTAATCGATATCAACGTTTACTGAAAAACGCAAACCAAAAAACACATCACTGATTTATACCAATTTTAAAACCAACAAGGGGATTTATTGATTTATAGATCTATGTAAAATGTGGCTACAAAGCAATATGATTGAAAGTTGACATATAATTATTATGGAACAACAGACACCGCTCCTTAAATTTTGAGTTAATTGTAAATAATGGTGAGAATATTGTGTTCCATCCAGTAAAATGAGACCTTTCATGTCCTAGATGTTAACAACTTAGTATTTAATGATTTATTTGAGTTCTCATCCCTTTCACCCTTAAGGCTGAATAAACTTCCTCCCCCTCTTTAAAACACTCTCACCGGTGATGTGGCACCCTTTCAAAATTCTTGGTTTAAGTTGGAGGACTTGTGGCCAATCTTGTGGGGTTGGAATTTTTCCATAAAGTACGTCATCATGTTTACGGTGGGGTTGTTCCCATTTTCATTCTCATGAAATTCATGGATACAACCATTCCCATTCATCTCATGAAAATCACGGGCACAACCACACCTGCACAATTAATGTTGCTCCTTGTAGTGGCAGGGAGCACAATAACTTGAAAAGTGGTGACATTTTGGATGACGTAAATAATTTCCATGAAAGTCATGACCATAATGTTCATATTTATGCTCATATTAGTTACAATGATCATAAGCCATATTCATAGTGCCAAACGCGGGCAATTGAACCATGAATAGCATCAACTAATTCTGTTATCACATGAACATGGCAAGCATAACCACTCCTATGCGCATCCCACCATGTTGGAAACACCGATGAACATAATCAACATTGTGTATTAACATGGTAAACATAACCACTCATGTGCACATCTCACCATGCAGTTGGAAACCCCAATGAACATCATCAACATCGTATATTTTCAAAGGATTTATATTCAGCAGTAAAATGTTTTTAAACTCAAAGATAGGAATTTCTAAAAAGTCATATATAATATAACATTTAGAATATATTGGAGGCACCTTTCAAAATTAGGAATTTGTAAATAGTTATACGTAATATTTAGTATTTAATATTGTATTCCAAGCATCTCCACTATTCAAGGACTTGATTGGTCTTTCCTTTGACATAGTAGGTTCAAATCTTAATATTGACAAAAAAAATCTTTCATCTCTTCTCTTTGAGAAAATTTAGGATTCAAACAACATGATATCATTGCCATAATTTAAAAATTTAAAAACCAAACAAACTATTTATGAGAAAATAAAATTAATAATAACCAATAATAAAAATTTCAAAATTAATTAAGCTTTTTTTTACCAAAATCAAAATCAATATAACCTCATATTAATGACAATAAATTGAACACAACTACTACTTGATATTTCTCTCCCTTGAATACAACATAATAAACATATACATTTATCTTCATATGTATAGAATACAACATAATAAACAAATACATTTATCTTCATTCGCTATCCTCTCTTTTTAGTGATTTATCATGGAATTATCTGTTAGACAAATACCTAATTTCATATCTTTTGCATTGGCCATGTTCACCAAGTACTTGGCTTCATCTTTTGATCTCAGTGTCGCCTCTCTCGGCGACTATTACAACACTACCGTCACGATTATCACAGATTTCTACGATTATCGCTGACAAAGACAAGCCAACAAGCTACCCAGAAAAAGAGAACACATTAACCAAGGGATCATCAGTATGTTATGATCTTGTGCCATGAGTTACTTCCAATCTAGGATCTTGTTTTTACAGTTTATTGTCACACCACAATCACAATCATCAGGTGTACTGCAATTACACAACAATCACAATCAACATGCACTATTGCAATTGTAATACAACCACAGAGAAAGCATGAAAGATGAAAAAAACTTAGTCAGTTTTGCAACGTCCATGCATTTCTCCCTCCCTTCAAAATGTGATGGGATAGATGTGAAATTTTGACCATTTGAAATTCTTGTAAATGTAAATATTCAGATCCCACAGGAAAATGTAGGGACTTTAAATTTTACGTGTTTCTACAGTATTATGATCTAATTGTTTGCAGGTCTTCTATATCTATGCAGCTTAACTGGAATTAACACGTTTCAAATCCAACCTAAACATTACACACTAGTTTGCACACTTTTTCTTTGTGCTTTGTTAATGGTCTCTGTTTCTTTGCTTGGGGCAAAAGTTTGTGGTAATGACTTTTATTGTTGCTATCATAGATCATAGACCATGATTTCGGTGAGTCAAATTCGTGTTGACCGAGTTTGACTCATAGTCATCGCATTTGATTCGCGACTTGGCATTTGAATGCAATTTCAGCGATTTGCAAAGGACTTGATGATCCACTCAGATTCTTAGGTTAAAATTCTGCGGGGTTTTATTTTGTGGTTTTTCTTTCACTTCTTCTTGTCGCCTGCTGCGCTTAGAGTTTTCTTTCTCTTCTTCTTGTTTCCCGCCTATACGGATATGTCATGGCTCAAACGATGCCATTTTCATGTTCTTCCCCCACCATGTGCACTTCAACTTCGGTAAACTGAAACCCTTTCTCTAATTTGTCAAGGTGCACCACCATGAGTGATGGATGGACAAATCATAGGAATAGAACTTTAATAGATTTCCTTGTATCTTGTCCAACAGGAACATTGTTTCTCAAATCAGTGAATGCCTTAGACAAGGTTAAGACTGTTGAAGAATGTAACTAGGTTCAGTCTTCATTATTGTACTTGAGTCAAATGAAATATTTTTGTCAAAAATAATTTATTATTATTTTAATTGACTTGTTAAAGCATGGGTTTCATGCTTGGGTCAATTATAGGTCAAGCCTCCACTGTAGAATTTAGGTTATTGTAAAAGTCATTTATTGTTTGAAGACTCCTCCATCAAGTCATACTCTTCAAGTCGGCCTCAAATAAATTGTCTTCAAGTCGGATTTCTTCAATGTACTCATGTTGGCCTAAAAACAAGATACACGCCTCTTCACAAAGTCATGTCGGCTCATTTATGATGGACGAACCACTATATATACAAGGCTAAGGTTTTCGCATGACACCACCACAAAATTTCAGACCAATTACAGAGACAAGTTCAAATGGCAATTTCAGAGATAGGTTTTTCGATGGAGAAGCTCTGATCATCTCACAAAAAAAGTTCATTATGGTGGAGATATTTTCGGTGCATTACAGTGATAAAGGTTCGGTATCATAAAAAAAATAAGCTCTCTCAGTTTCAATTTCACTACAGTGAGAAGGATTCAGTGTCAGTACAACAAGAAGGTTTGGTATCATCACAGAAAAGAGTTCTCTTAGTTTCGGTGTCACTACAATGAGAAGGTTTCAGTATCATTATAATAAAAAGGATTCAATGAGAAGGTTTCATTGTCATCACAGTGAGAAAGAATCAGTGCCACCACAAACATGATACCTCGGTGCCATGACAATGATGAGGTATAGAGAGGATATCTCGGTGCCATGAGAGTGATGAGGTCTCGATGCAAACACGATGATGATGTCTCGGTGAAAACACAATGATATAGATCTTGGATGAATTGATGGAGGGAATCTATAGTCCTGGGTATAAGGGTCTTGGTCATCTCATCTTGAATCTACTGAAGGAATAATTTTGACCAGGTTTTCCCCAAAGAGTGGGGTTTTTCCCTGGCAGCGTGCCTCCATCTTGTGTCCTCTTCTATTTTTTGGTTGGCATTAGTCTTGATGATAAGAAAAGATAAATTGAAAGAACACATAATAATAACGAAAACATCACAATATAATGTCATAATAAGAGAAATTGTTTAACTTCCACCTCCTTGGATTTATCGGCATGGTATCAGAGCTAAGGTCATGATGAAAGGTAGTTTGAAGATGACTTATACATCTTTGAAGCATTCTTAGTAAAATGTTTTGTTTGCATTAAAGGTCAAGTCAGTTAGATCAAGATCCTAAGGACATTTCTGGAATTAAGATTCTGAGATATCTTAGAAAATTACAGTGAGCTAGTTCAATCCTTATTCACCTTTCAAAGAGAAAGGTTTAGCTTAAGCGTTCATAAAAAATCACAGCCAAGAATATTTAACTATTCATTCTACCACAGTCTCAGTATAAAGACAGTTTCAATATATCACAATGATGCAAAATCTCAGTATGCCCTAGTGAAGTAGGATTTTGGTATACCAAAGTAAAGGAATTCATATCAACTTTCCGAGAATAAGGATCGGTGTATTCACAGTCTATAAGAGATATAACTTGAAGGTTTTAACTGAAATAAAATGACATGGTTACAGTGTACCACATGTATACAAGCTCAGATCAATCTTTGAGATAAGTTTGGATATCATTGTACACAAGCTCAGATCAGTCTTTGAAATAAGTTTGGATATCATTGTACACAATTTTGGATATCACGGGGATGAATTTTCACCCTAGTGCCACAGTGTAAATGCAATCAAGTGATAAGGGTTTAAATACATCTCAAGACAAATTAGATCAGCTTCAGAAGTGAATTTGTGAGATCACAGTTCGGTAGGAAGTTCGGTGGTCACAATATACCTTTGAAAGGAGGGTTAGCGTTTGAAGAATAAAGTATGCAAAATCTTATCTGAACCTATTCTACAATGATTTTGAGCATAAGTTTGAGGAGATCCTAGTTACAATGGTGATCCAAAGAAACACGAAAATACAAGGCCAAAGACACTATCACTCAAGAAGGAACCAACAATAATATGAAGAAGATAGGAAAAAATGCATTTGTATTGAGATCCAATGACAATAAGTCATGTTATGAGGTCAAAATTCCATCAGCAAAAACAATTCATAAGAAGCAGTCTATATGAAGTCATGTAGCAACTCTTTTTGCAAGCCTTCTCTTTAACAATTTAACAACAACTTCCAACTCAAGTAAGTTTTGTGATTTCTTTTCTTTATTCATCTAACGACGTGTTTACAGTTTCCAAGAAGAGCATCAAGTCCTATGGAACACTGATCTCTCAAACAAAGAAGTTCAAGGTATGTAAACGCAAGAACATAACTTAAAGAGACCACTTCAAGGAATCCTTGCAAAGTTTGTGAGGGAACATCTCCAGGTATGTCTTAGACTATATATCTTATAAAAATCTCTTCATCTTATCTTGAAATTTTCATTATATTACTAACATCGTTATGAATAGCTATCTTGAATCATAAAGATTCTTGTTTGGGATGATTCATAATCTGATAAATTTACCCACCTTATATATTTGATTGTTTGTATAAAAGAACCCTAGGAAGGTTATTTGGAAAACCATAACCTAAGGGTATGCTAATAATGTGTGAAACCCTAAACCTACTTAGGGTTATTGATAAAGAAATTGTTATCATGTTAATGATGTCTTGTTTGGGGTTTTGGTATGATCATGAAATCCCTAACTTGTTAGGGTTGAAATGATGTTGTTTGACATCCCGAACATTTGAATTTTTGGTATAGTAGGGTTTGCTTTGCTATGTTATGAAACCCTAGATCTTTATGGTTTGGTTGGTTCTATATACAAAACCCTTGTTATGTCTTTAAAGTAAAGTCCTAGGGTTTACATCAAACCCTAGTAAAGGTTATTCATTATTAGGAATTTGGTTGATGTGATCCATAAAATGTATATAAAATATTTCGGTGATAATCACATCTGAGCATATTTTGTCGATGTGTTTCGAACCAACCAATGTGGTTCATGATCATGACAAGATGAGAAATTTGATCTAGGTACCAATTTAAATAGATAAAGAGACGCTCCAACTAGCCATTTTAAATAACAACTAGTTTGACTAGAATAAGTAAAATACAAAATTTAATTAATTTAATTTAAAAATGAATAAATTAATAGTTATTTAATATATTTATTTATTTAAAAATGAATTAATTAATAGTTATATATTATATAATTTTAATATATTTTAATATAATTATTTTTCATAATTAATAATGTAATTTTAATATATATACTAAATCTTAATTTAATTAGTTAATTCAATACATTATTTATGAGTGATAAAGGTAATTCATGTTAATAAAGCTATGATTGTTTTTTTTTGTTGCAACTTATGTATGAAATCTAGGGTTTACATGAAATCCTAGTGGGAATTATAACATATGAATTCTGGAAGTTCTTAGATACATTTTTTGTTTGACTTATTTCTAGGGATCTCTATATGAAAGAACTTGTCATCTGACATCTTGATTGAGGTGCTGATGTGATTTAGGGTTTTTAACGAAACCTGGGCAAGAAAGTTGAAGTATTTAAGAATAGTCTCTTGCTGATTATGTTTGTAAAGTCTAATGCTTCCGCTACTAAATATTTTGTTATGACTAAATTCATGCTTCTATAGATTTGGTTGTACTTGCTATCTAAATTGTGTAGGTATATCATATTCAAGATGGTGGAGATGTCCGTAAGAGAAGTTGATATGATAAGCATGATGAAAAGGATGGAAACCATGAAAGATTCTCCAATACCGAAGGAAGAAGTTGATCTCCATAGATTAAGACGGAGACTAGATGAAATAAATCTCTCTGGTTAAGAGGGAGGGCATAACAAAGTTTTGATTGGAGAATACATATGTTCCTACATGTAGGAAAGGAGAGTGTATGATTGAGGAATCTTTTTTCAAAGGTCAGTTGATAGTCCTACTAAGATAAATTGAGAAGCAACATCAAAAGACCTCAGAGGTTTGTTTTTGATGATGTATATTTGAAAGTTTATTACTGATTAGGGTTGTGTTTGTATAGGTGAATCTCTCAAAGTATTGATATCATGATTGTTACAGATCAGGTTGATCGAGAGAAATTTGTTGAGGCTTTGCGAGTGAAGCATTTCCTGGGAAGACATTGGGCCGACACTTTGTTTTGATGTCTGGTAGGGAGGGTGGCATTGGGTGGATGTGCACCTGGATCCTTGGGTTGATGGTTAGTTAGTAATCCTGATGGTACCTAGAGAGGTTGAAATCTCTAGTCCATCTTAGTCCCACTTGGATAGATTTCCTTGGTCAGGAATCTAGTCCATGACATTGCGGTTCCTAAATTGTTGAGAGACTAATGGATAGAATTCCTTGGTCAGGAATCTAGTCCATGGCACTGCGGTGCCTAAACTTTTTCATAGATAAAGTGAGATCTTCCATGTACCTCTTTGATTATATGTAAATATGAATACCTCCTTAATTAAGAGGGAGTGTTGAAGACTGTAACTAGGTTTGGTCTTCATTATTGTACTTGATTCAAATGAAATATATTTGTCAAAAATAAATTATTATTATTTTAATTGACTTGTTAAAGCATGGGCTTCATTCTTGGGTCAATTACAGTTCAAGCCTCCATTGTAGGCTTTAGGTTATTGTTAAAGTCATTTATTGTTTGAAGACTCCTCCATCAAGTCATCCTCTTCAAGTCGGCCTCAAATAAATTGTCTTCAAGTCGACTTTCTTCAATGTACCCTTGTCAGCGTAAAAACAAGAGACACTCCTCTTCACAAAGTCATGTCGACTCATTTATGATGAACGAACCACTATATATACAAGGCTAAGGTTTTCGCATTACACCACCACAAAATTTCAGATCAATTACAGAGACAAGTTCAGATGACAATGTCAGAGATAGGTATTTAAGTGACGAAGCTCAAATCATCTGAGAAAAGAAGTTCATTATAGTGGAGATGTTTTCGGTGCTTTACAGTGATAAAGGTTCGATGTCATCAAAGAAAGAAGCTCTCTCAGTTTCGGTGTCACTATAGTGGGAAGGATTTAGTGTCACTACAATAAGAAGGTTCGGTATCATCACAGAAAGGAGGTATCTCAGTTTTGGTATCACTACAGTGAGAAGGTTTCAATAGCATTACAGTGAGAAGGATTCGGTGAGAAGGTTGTGTTGTCATTATAGTGAGAAATAATCAGTGCCACCATAAATGAGATCTCGGTGCCATGGCAGTGATGAGGTCTGAGGGATATTACAATGAGGAGATCTCGGTTCCATGATAGTGATGAGGTCTCGGTGCAAGCATAGTGATGATATCTCGGTGAAAACACAATGACATGGATCTTGGATGACTTAATGGAGGGAGTCTGTAGTCTAGGGTATAAGGGTCTTGGTCATCTCATCTTGAATCTACTGAAGGAAGAATTTTGACCGGGTTTTCCCCGAAGTGTGGGGTTTTGGCCTGACAACGTGCCTACATCTTGTGTCCTCTTATATTTGTTGCTTGGCATTAGTCTTGATGATAAGAAATGATAATTTAAAGAACACATAATAATAACGAAAACATCACAAAATAATGTCATAATAAGAGAAATTGTTTGAGTGCCACCTCCTTGGATTTCTCAACAAAGACTGCCCAACTTATTTGTGAAATGATGAAGGAAGTTGTTCAAGAAGTGGGAGAAGAACATGTTATACAAATTGTCATCGAAAATGCAGCTAATTATATGGATGTTGGTAAAGTTTTTGAGCTTAGGCACCCCACTATTTTATGGACCTCTTGTGCTTCCCATTGCATAGATTTAATACTTGAGGACATTAATAAACTTCCCTGGATACATGAGGTTGTGGAGAAGGAAAAATCAATAACCAAAAACCGATACAATCACACTATTTTCCTAAACACCATGATAAAATACACTAAAGGAAAATAATTTGTTCGACCTTTAGTGACTAGATTTGCAACAAATCTCGTATCTTTGCAATCTATGGTTGAGAAAAAGATAAATCTGAAGAGGATGTTCTTGGGACTTGAGTGGGATGGAATCTAAACATTCCAAGACCCTCGAAGGCATTGTAATTGTTCCACTTGTGTTTAATGATAGTTTCATGTTGTGAGTGTAACTGGAGCATGTTTGAGAAAATACATTCTAATTAGTGCAATCGATTGACACAAAAGCGCTTAAATGACCTTGTATTTGTGCATTACAATCTATGACTTCACAACAAGCAAATACTAGGTGAGAGTCGAGACACTAAGCCTTGAGGAACAAAAGGCTTGATTTAGTCATGTATAATTGCATTTGAATTTGAAGGTTTCATAATTTAATTTGCACTTTAAAGTTCAAACTTTAATTCACATTTCCATGTTTCGTGATAATGATAGGTTTGGATCATTTGTCAATCGACCTTGAAGAGATAGATCTGCATACTACAAATGCAACATATTGGGTCCAATCGAAGGAGGCTCCTCTTTTAAGCCTTTGAGAGTCAAATGGGCAAAGGAGTGGGAGGAATCACTTCTAGTTTTCACTCTTAGAGTCTTAGTTACTATTTTTTTATTGATTAGTAAGCACAATTTTGTAAAATTTTAGAAGCATGTGCTTCTAGTTTTATGTAGTCACAAGACTCAGTATTTTAGATCATGTTTGGACTCATAACATATATGAGATACTTATTCATGCATACTATTTTGGACATCTATTAATATTATGCATTGTTTGGACATGGCTTTATTGAATATCAATGGAATTTTATTTATTTTTTAATTCAATATGTGTGTATATCTTTATTTATTGTATTCTTTGATTTTTTTCCCAATCCAATTAAAACACTTCGCTCTTTTGACTTGCCAATTTATTGTCGATTTCAAGTCTGGTAACATTGGAGACAAGTGAACGAGAGTAAATTCCTTTCACAAAATGATCAATTGTAAGGTGTTACCCAACCTCAAGGGTTTTGTATTAATAAAGAGTGAAGAATTTTTAAATTATCCTTGGATGTTTTGTATGTGATTCTATATTCATATTTGTGGTACTTAACAGTTGGTATTAGAGCACTTTTTTTAGCCAAAAAAGGGGCAAAATCTTTCCTATTTTGTAGGTTTTCAAAGGAATAAAAAAAGAGGGTTGTGACAATTCGACCATTTTTTGTAGTTTTTGGTGCAAAACAGCATAAACAATTGTATAACTAAGAACCTCTCGAAAAAACAATTGATTCAAAATTAAATTGTCTCAATCAATGTTTGGGAAGTCATGATATGGTTGATTTGAAATACGTTGTTTCAAGGTTTTGCGTGATGACTGCATAGATTGTAGAGTTGATATATTTTGACATTTTTTTAGATTAACATTAGATCAACAACATTGGATAGAGGATTTTCAAAGGTTTGATTTGGTATATTATATGTTTTGCTTTTGATCAATTTCCTCTATGTTATAGCCATTGAAAATTTATACTCTCAAACGCTAATGGATCTAAAAAATGGCAATATGCTATTGTTAATGAAAGAAACCTTCCTTTCAATGACCGTATGTTGTTGGATCAATGAAGAGTATAACCAAGAAATATGTTCTTGGTATGATTTACATAATGGTTTTGATGAATGGTATATGGGGCATTTTTCATTTTTGAGATGATAACTATTTTCATCTTCTATTGAATGACTCTATTCCACCTTATGAAGAGAACATCATGGAGGAAAGTAAAGTTTTGGTATTGACTTTTGGTTTTTAGCAGGCCTATGCTCCAATTATCCGTGTTATGTGGATGGTTTATTGGATATGGATGGATTTACATATAATCTTGGTAGGAAATTGGAGAACTATTTTTAACTAGCTATTGAGTTCACATATCTTCAAAGGGGAGTCAACATGTTCACTTGGATGTGGGTCCTAGGTTTAAAGTGCAACCTATTGAAATTTTTTAGTATGCTGGCTAGTACTTTTACCTTGGCTTACTACATTATGGTCAACACTTATCCATGGGATTGGTTGCCTCAAAATCTATCAGGCCCTGTGAGGGGACTCTCAAGACAAGGGCCAGACCCTATTGCGATAATGAGGGAGATTACCACTGTCACCTCAACAATATTCCTCTTGCTCTTTAGTGGAATTTCACCACAAGGGAGGCTTCCCACTGATCACCTATGAGGAAATTCTAAGTTATAGGGTTCAAGGTGATGAAGGCATAGGCTAGGTGAAGACACTTAATGATGGACAAAGCATCAATACTTCTCAATAAGGAACAATGTATCATGCACCTAGATTAGTAAGGACTTGTATGACCTAGTGTTTGTTGATATGCAACAAGAAAGGAGTACCTAAAGACATGAGTCAAAGAGAGGGTTTAATGAAAGATAACGTCAAATAATAGAGAAAACTCTTAGGATAAGCTTCAAGTTAAAGGTAGGCTCAAGTTAGGGTTTCCAAGGCATAAACATGTCTAGAGAAGGATGGTGTCGACTCCCCAAGGGGTAGTTTTACCATGAAAAAGGCTAGATTTTGCATTAAAAAGGATTATGAAGATAAAAATTAGGTTTTTGTTCCGCAAACACTCATCCTCTGTGAAAATTCCTCAAACAGGAATCTTATTGCAACAAATGATATTATTTCTCCTAATTGCTAATTAATTTAACAAATTATCTGCTACGACAAATATCAAAATAAACACACTGCAATCTTCACAAATAAAATTCTGTAGAAAAATAAAATGTTGGAAGCTGAGAAATTCTAGCACACACATAAAATATAACACAATTATTATTGGACAAATGTCCCCGGAAAAATCCAACTCGAGAAAACTAGTGCATCGGTGAGGGTTTTTATTATTATGCAACAATGAGTTTTTGAGTACAATCTATGGATGCCCAAGTGGCAATCCAATCATCAAGTATCTAACATAAATAGTTAGAGAGAAAAATTCTCTCACTCCACAAGAAATCCCGACACCGGCTTATACAGAAAATTGGTCATCCAAACCCCATCGTGAGCCCTTCTGCGTTGTCTCTCACACGTGTGGCTTGATTATGCCTCTAAGAAAGTTGTCTAGTCTGCCTCTGTTGCTGGAGGTAACTCTCTGTCCCTCTAGAATACTTTCCCAACCTCTGGAAATTGAAACGACTTCCTCCTCAACTAATTCAAATTGCCTCGTGTCAGCATCTGTGCAGTATCTGCGTTGCTTTTGCATGGATCACTTCTATCACTTGTTGTTGCCTCTCCAGACCCGAAAAAAATACTCCGGATCACTTTCCCTGCCCCTCACTCATTGCTTCGATCTCTGGCTCTCTCCGGAAACTAATTTTTTCTACTTAGGAAATCGATTTGCCAAGAAATCAAGTTGCTCAAGTAATCTCTCCATCCCCACATTGACCTCCTTTATAATCCTTTATTGGAGATCCAACAACCAAGATTAAAACATAATCTATGGATATGATCATTTATGGATCAATCTGTGTGAGTTTCTAGACTATTCTCGCCTTGACTTAATTACTACTAATTAATTAACCTGTTTTCCCAAGTTTTGACTTAGGAAACAATAACAAATTAGTTAATAATCTAATTAAGTCACTTATAGGCAGAATTTCCAGAAACAATTTCTGGGTTTTGGATATCTCATGTATTCTAGCCTCTCCACCAAACTTCATAGCTAGAACACATCCGATGCTACAAAAAATAGCATCCACCATGCCCTAAATTAATACAAAATTTGTGAGTGCCTAATCCTACTCGAGTGATGGAGTGTTGGGGACAATTTTAGAGATAAATGACAAATGATTAGATTAAGGGAGCGGGTGGGATTTTTTTTTTTTTTTGAATTAATAAAACCCTAACTATCTTTTTAGTCAGGCGAGAAATTAAATAGGAGATGAAAACTAGGATTTCTCGTATGGATTTCAAGGAAGAAATATTCAACATGCAAAAATTAACCAATATTCTCCATAAATAATTTGCCTTTATAACATGGATCATAGAAAAAAAATCATAGCAATAAATTTAATTACATGTAAAAAATAAAAAAAATGCAATAAAATTACAATTCTTCCAAGAAAATATCTTCTTTCAATCCCAAAAAGACATGTCCAATACATACGCCAACCTCTAGTAGCAAAAATCTCCCAAAAATCACATCTTCACAAGTAGTGAGTTACAAAAAGGCTAAGTTGAGCTCTAGAAAAGAGGTTGAATCTCAAATGTGATGATGAAAAATAAAAGTGAGGGATCCTCTCTCTATATATGAGGTATGTCCCTCACTTTAACAACATAAAATTAGCTTACAAGCTCTATAACAAGTTTAATTTTGAGTATCCATCAAGATAAGGGATTACAAGCCAACCCCATAGCTCACAATAATAAAACTTTGCCATAAAATTCCACACATGTGGGTCAAAATCTTCCATAAGCATGACATCATGCCCCTTTTGGGTAATAAATAATATGAAAGTGCATAGATTGGCTAAGGGGATATCCCATCATCATGATCAACTCCCATCTTTGAGGGGAATCCCTCAACAAGTGCCTTAAAATGCCTCCAAGTGTCAAAGCCATGCTCTGGGTGCCCTACGTCACCTTCTTGAGTGCTAGAAATGAGACATGACATCATCTTTCTTTGGTGTTGGGGCTCCAAATGTAGTACAAGCCCTCCCTTGTCATCTTGGGGATGACCATCATCATTTCAATTTTTATCAAGCCATGCCCATCTAATAGTTTCAAGACTAGCCGGGGGAGCATCCCCATAAACGAGTGCATTTAGTTTCCTCCTCATATTCCATGTCTGCTTCATTGATATGAGTACTTTCATCCAGTTTATAAACATTTCTTTTCTTAGTAGCCTTCCTGAACACTAAAGTGCCTGTGGAAACCTTTAGTGCTCCACCTTGACTTATAAACTTATGACCTCTTGAATATAAAACTCATAAAAAAAATCTTCTTTAGTTTAGGCACACGTCTAACATCTATTATTGTTCTTATAATACCATCAAACATTTTAATTTTGACACTTTCCACCCCAACAGTGTTACAAGAAACATTATTTCTCACAAGAACATTTCCATTATCAACTTTCATATGAAGAATTTTTTTTTATGAGGGGACACACATGATTATGTTAATTTTTACCACTGTTCTATGTTGTTACAATCACTTTAGCCGAGTTCTTATCTTTAGTTAGCAATATTTCAAAATAATTTAATCTTTCAATAGCAATTGTAGATATAACAATAATTGCAATGAACAGTAAGAGACAAATAAGAGACATCATGTTTGGTTGAAGACCAGGGAAAAACCCCACAAGGGGGAAAACCCTCTCAAATTAGCAATCTTTCAAAACAATTTAATATTCCAGTATCAATTATAGATAGAACAATAAATGGAATGAACAATAAGAGACAAACAAGAAGCACTAGGTTTGGTCAAAGGCCAAGGAAAACACCCATAAGGGGGGAAACCCTTTCAAATTCTTCTTCTTATTAAATTCTCATAAACTGTTCAGCAAAGAGAGAGTACAATATTCTAGTTCTTCAATCACAAAACTATCCAGAAAAAACAACCAAACAATATCCAAAAATATGAGCTCAACAAAAATACTAATTAGAGGTAACTTTCCCAGCATGTGGTCACCTGTCAAATGAAGCCCTATGTCCTAGCCACAGAGAGAGAGAGAGAGAGAGAGAGAGAGAGAGATCATGCATGTGGCTAAAATGTTCTAGCCGCACACAAAGGCTTGTATGTGTGCGGCTACAGTCGAAAATTTTCTACGGGAATTCTGCGGCTACAGACCAAAACTATAATCTGCACATGTGAGCTTTGGACCCTGCAATTTCAGACCTGCATGAACCAATATCCACGAACCAATTTCAAACTTGCACAAACCAATATCCACAAACCAATTTAATACATGTGTGAGCCAAATATTAGAAGAGAAAAGAAGAAGATGCTTGATGATGATGTCCAAATGAGTGTCACTTGACTTGTATTTATAGGCTTCCAAGGGTACCCAATTTCTCCTTAGGGTCGACTTGTCCTTTTGTGCACATGTGGGTTTCCATGATAAAAATATGTATATATTTTAACCAAATTAAATTCTTCCAAGGGCTAGAATGTGTTTTTCTTGATGAGAAAGATTGTCCAAAGGAGGGAATTTGTCCTAGAGTTGCTAAATTAACAAATGAGAACCACCATAATCTAATAACCATTCTTCATTGTATCGAGGAACATTATTGATAGAGAAAACTTCATCAATCATACATGAGTTTGATTCAACTAGATTTGCCTCCTTTCTGAAGTCATCCTTGGATTCCTATCTCTTCCAACAATCCTTCTTGAGATGCACAATCTCACTATAGTACCAACATATGAATTTGCTCTTTTTTCCTTTGGACTTTGATCTGGATGTACCCCTTAAATTTTCTCCTCTTTCCTTGGATTGACCTCTAGCGAACTTTGCTTATGCTGTGGAGGTTTCAATACATCATTTCCTCTTCATATCCTCAGACAACAAAGCTCCAATAACAAAATCAAATTTAAAAGTTTCAGTATAATTGAAGTTACTAAATGATCCCATGATTCAGTGAATGAGTATAATAGTGTAATTGCCTTATCTTCACCATCAATTTTAACATCTATACTATTTAATTGGAAATTAAGAGTAGTAAGCACATTCAAGTGATCTGCAATTTTTGTACCTTCTTTCATATTTCAGACTGTATAGCTTCCTCTTCAAATAAAATTTGATTTGTCAAGGAAATTTTCATATAAAGGTCGTCTGTTAATTTTAGTTAACAATGGTATGTTCTAGATTTAGCACAATTACTTCAATGTTCCTTTAACAGCCCAATGAAAATTTCAATTTAGTTTTCCAATAACAATCGCATTAACCATAAATCACATTGACAGTAATTGTAGATATAACATAAAATAAAATGCAGAAGACAAGCTAAGACAAGAGGACACCAGATCTGGCGGATCCCAGGGAAAACCCCCAATGTGGGGAAAACCCTTTTATCAATTCTTCTTATTATTATATCAAATGTTCAGCAGAGAGAGAGTACAAAAAGTCAAAGTTGGCTTGCAAAATCAAATTCAAAACAACCATGTCAAATCTATAGTCAACTGTAGTCAAATTCAACCCTAACCAGAAATTCAATGGTGGTTAGATCAGCAGCAAAATGTCTCCTTTGAAGTTTGGTCAAACCCAGTCAAACTTATCCTGAACAGGAGGTCAAAATTAGCCCAAAACAGTGACAAAGTCAATGATCAAACTTGTTCAAACTCTTCCCTGAAGTCTATTGTCAACCTGCAATTTTCTGTTGTAGTCAAAGTGCCCAAAATACCTTGGTTTTTGTGCCAAGGTGTATGACCTACCCAAACAAAAATATGCCCAGAAAATCGAAGTAAAAATATTCCTAGAAAGTCATAGTCAATGCTGGTCAAATTGTAGGAAAATCTGAATTTTTTGGCCCTGTAATTATGTCTGAAATTTGTCCTCCTTTGCAACACGTGAGTGAGAGAATATGCCCAATAGTTGTACAAACCAATGAGAGAAGGAGAGAGAAGAATGTGTGAGTGATGATGATGCCAAATGAGGTGAGAGGAAACTTGTAGTATACAGTCGTTGAGGGTGAAGAGACATGTGTATTGGGCTTCATGAGCTTGATGATGTGGCCGACCTGAACAATTTGCATATGTGTGGGAATAAATTAAAAACACGCACTTTTTCTTATCCAAATTAGATGATCTTTAGATCAATTTTGGTCCTCTCGAATAGAGGAATTCAATTCAAACATCATCTCCATCAAATGAGTTATCTAATGTGGAATTTGGCCCTAGTTTCCAATTTTAACACTCCCTCTCAACTAGGGAGAATTCCACCTACCAGTCTATCTATCATCATCAATCATCATGCCATCTTGTCGTCATGTACCATCTCTGAATCTCATCTCTGCTATGCTAAAAACTGATATAGATAATGAAGAAGAATCGATTGAGAGTGAGTCGCAAGACCTTACCACTTTCCACTGACAAAAGTCAGTCCAAAGGTAGAACCTCAATCAGACTTAATCCCAAATCAAGTTGTTGAACACCATGCATCCTAGACATAGGGATAAGGACAGTACATGATGCATCCATCGGCAGTGCTATGGCCCCTATCCACTTTTCCCAACTCATTGGACAAATGAGAGGTAGTTCCCATGAGTCCCAGACTACATGGGTAGGATGTATGCTAGGGCATCCGCAGGAGAAGGTGAACCACTCATCCTATGCATATATCATCAATTGTAGGGGAAGGTGAGCCACTCACCCTACACACATGTGTCATCAATCATAGGGGAAGGTGAACTACTCACCCTACACACATGTGTCATCAATTGTAGGGGAAGGTGAACCACTCACCCTACACACATGTGTCATCAATTGTAGGGGAAGGTGAACCACTCACCCTACACACATGTCAACCATCATAGGGTATCACAGGGGAAGGTGAACCACTCACCCTATACACAACGCACCAATAGGGGAAGGTGAACCACTCACCCTATGGTGGTTCATAGCTCCAAGAAGAACCCCAAGCCCCCAGGAGCTGTCAGAGCTCAATGTTAAAATCAAGCGAGACTCTCATGGGAGGGTCTTTTCACGACTCCAAGTCTTGCTCGGAAGGCTAAGACTTTGACCTTCCCTAAGGAATTCGTGAGGATGTCCGCGACCTGCTCATCAATCCTGATGTATTTTAGTCTTATTTATCCTCGTTGTACAATATCCTGGATAAAGTGATACTTGAGATCAATGTGCTTGGAGAGGTATTGGAACATAGGATTATATGAAAGGTGAATCCCACTCTGGTTGTCGCAGTAGATCACGGTGGTATCCAACATGTGCTCAAATAGCCCACTAAAGAGCTTCCTCAACCAAACAACCTCACAACAGGCCATACTAGCTATAATGTATTTGGCCTCGGTGGTGCTTAGAGCAACTAATTTATGCTTCCTACTCATCAAAATAATTGAATCAGACCCCAATGAGAAGCAACATCCAAACATGTTCTTACTATCCACCACAATTCCATCCCATTCAACATCAATATATCCATGTAGCTTCAAATTTCCAGCAGTGTATCTTAGTCCATAGTTGATTGTGCCATGGAGATATCTCAAGAGATTCTTAGCAACAATCTAATGTATGTGATGAGGATCGACAAAATATTGACTCAACGCATTCACAACGAAGCATATGTCTAGTCGGGATTTTACCAAGAACATCAAGGGCCCCACAAGTTGTCTATATTCAGAGGAGTTTTCCAATTTGGGCCCAACAACACTTCCACATAGCTTCCTAAAGTTGAGTTCTATTGGAGTAGACACAGGCTTACAATCCCCCATCCCACATCTCTTGAGCAACTTCACAATGTATTTTCCTTGAGAAAGGAAAATCTCACTTGGCTTTTGCGAGACCTTCAAGCACTAGGAAGTAGTGCATCGGTCTTAGGTCCTTCATCTCGAACTTGGAAGCCAACTCCCTCTTGCATTGATAAATGAGAGGGTCTACACCTATCAGAAAGAGATCATCTACATAAAGGAAAAAAATGATAGGCATGTCCTTTTCAACCTTGAAGTATAGGTTAGGATCAACATCACTCCTCGTAAATCCTAGCTTCATAAGATAGCTATCAATCCTCTCATACCAAGCATTAGGGGCTTGCTTAAACCCATAAAGGGATTTCTTCAACTTGCATACATGTGTCCTTCGATCTTGTACTTTGAACCCCTGAGGATGTTCCAAGTAGACTTCCTCCTTAAGCGAGCCATACAAGAAAGTAGTCTTAACGTCTATTTGATGTAGGCTCCATCCTTGATAGGAAATGAGAGAAATAATCAATCAGATTAGTGGTATATTGGGAAAACTGTGCAAATATATTGCCATAGTCCACTCCTTCCTTTTGAGAGAAGCCTCGAGAAAAAATTTCGGCCTTATATTTTTCAGCACTCCCATCAACTCCATGTTTTTTTTGTAAATCCATTTAGAAGTGACCACAAACTTATCCTTGGGTCTAGGAATGATGTTCCATACCTCATTCTTCATGATTGATTCATACTACTCATTCATCGCATCCTTCCATACTTGGTGCTTTACGACTTCTTCGAATGTGCATGGTTCAACTTGAACAATAGTACTCATAGCGGCCAAATATCCTTGGTATATTTTCGACTTCTTATTTTCATGAAATGTCCCTCTTGGAGTAGTATGTCTTTCAGCATCTTCGAGAGTATATTTGAGCCACAAAGGTATTTTCCTTGAGGTAGAGGGATCACCGGGAGATGGATCAATGGGATCCATTGGGCCTTCAACGTTGGACATAGGCTCATCTGTAGGAGGTCCATCCTATTTTTTCCCCAACATCATTATTTTCCTTTGGGATAGGGAGATCTATGGCTTTCCCAAGGGCAATATCTTCAACTAAGGTGACGTCATGGCTTACTTCCACATCTCTTTGATCAAGCACATAGATTTTATATGCCTTTGAATTTACACTGTAGCCAACAAATATACCTTTATTCACAAATGCTTCCAAATTGTTTCTTTTCTCTTTAGGCACGTGAAAATATACGGGACAACCAAAAATTCTAAAATGAGAAACATCAGGTTTCTTACTAGTGAAAACTTCCTCGGGTGTCTTGAAATCCAATGCTTGTTGCAGGCTCCTATTTTGAACATACACAACAATGTTTGCATCTTCTCCCCATAAGAACTTTGGTAGGCCTTGATCATGGAGCATGGAACGAGTGGTTTCCATGATTATTGGATTCTTCCTCTCAGCAACACCATTTTTCTCAGGAGTGTATGGAATAGTTGTCTCCATCTTAATGCCAACCTCTCTGCAAAATTAATTGAATAAATTTGATTCATATTTGTTTCCATTGTCGGTCCTCAATATCTTGATTTTCTTCCTTGTTTGATTTTCCACCAATGCTTTGAAAAATCGGAACCATTTCAGTACTTCATCCTTCTTCTTCAAGAAATAGATCCATGTCTTCCGTGAGAAGTCATCCACAAAGATTGCATAGTATAAGTATCCTCCCAATGATGTTACGGGAAACATACCAAATAGGTTAGCATGAACCAATTGAAGAATATCAATAGTTTGGATTTAAATAGAAGGGAATGGTCCCCTTGTAAGTTTCCTAGTTGCACAACCCTGAAAAACCCCTTCATGATTCATGTTGAACTCGAGTATAATTGTGACCATCTTCCTTACCCCAGGTAAGGCTTTGTAATGAAGGTGGAAAAATCTCCAGTGCCATAATTCAGATTGAAGAGAAGTATCACAAGTCAAGGCTCCCAAAGGACTTCCTCCAACTTGATAGAGACCATCAACCCTAAATCCAAGTGTGAATGCATATTTAGGGTTTCTTTTCCAAATACGTACCTTTCCATCAATGAATGTTACCATGAAGCCTTTATTTTCCATCGCTGAAATAGACACTAGGTTGTTCTTCAAATTGGGCACATACAATACTTCTTGTAGATGAATGGTTTGACCTTGATTTAAGTGAAGTGTGATAGTACCTATCCCTTTCACGGGATAGGTGGAATTATCTCCAAGTATGATCTCCAAATTAGTCTTCTTTTTAACCAAATTTGAGAGGGCCTCCTTGTACCCAGGGAAGTGCCTTAAGGCTCCACTATCAATCAACCAATGATCCAAGTATCCAGAGGAGAGGCAATAGATGGAGCAGAAATAAGATAAAATTCCTTTTGTTTTTCTACAACATTACTTTCCTCATACGTGGAATTTCTCGTCCTTTTGGGAGGGCGACCATTTCCATATAGAGAAACGAGAGCATTCCTCTTTCCTTTATTGTTGAACCTATTGTTCCCTTGATTTCCATTGCCTTTGAAATTGTTGTGGTTGTTGTCATCATCCCTTGGAGAATTCTTCTTGTGAGGACACTCTCTAGCATAGCGGCTGAACTTGTTACAATTGTAGCACCTTCCTTTTCTTCCTTCTTTGAATCCCTGCTTGAACCCTTGACCCTGTCTCCTTAGACCAACATTATTCTTCCTCTTAGCATGATCCAAGAAAGCAGCAAGTTCATCTCCATTAGAAGGCTTGTCTCTCTCCATCATCCTCGTCTCTTCTTGAGTGCATCTAGCCAATAATTCATCGAAACTAAGAATCATGCAATTGTTGAGAATGGTTGTGTTAAACACATCCCATGCTCTTGAAAGACCTCCAAGTGCAATGAGAGTGAGCTCTCTGTCAACAATAATTTCTCCAATAGATAGAAGGCCATTATTGATTTGTGTGATCCTCATGAAATATGATTGGATAGACTCCCCTTTATCCATCTTGATGTCCTTCAACTTGTTCTTGAGAAAGAGTATTTTATTTGCATTGTGTACTTTGAACATCCCAATCAAATTATCATACAACTCCTTAAATGTTCCCAAATCAAAAACATAGGTAACCAAATGCTTTTGAATGGAGTCTATGATAATTCTTTTAACTTTGACCTCACCTTTCTTGTACTTCGTCTTTGCTGCAACAAGTGCATTTGAAGGAGGCTCCACCACTTTTCCCTGCACATATTCCATGGCATCACGCTCTTTCAAATTTAAATCCAAAGTCATCTTCCATGCATGATAGTCAGATTTTTCCTTGAGTTTATCCTCATATTTGAAATAAGATGTACTATCCATTGAAGCTTTTCCAATAGTCTTGTCTAACAACTCTCCCTTAGTGATTTCTTTTCTCTCTCTTGCTTGGGCTTTGTCTTCACCTAACCTCTGATACCATGTTAAATTTTTTTAACAATGGTATGTTCTATGTTTAGCACAATTACTTCAATGTTCCCTTAGCAGTCCAATGACAATTTTAATTTAGTTTCCAATAGCAATCACATTAACCATAAATCACATTGACATCAAATGTAGATAGAACATAAAATAAAATGGAGAAGACAAGCCAAGACAAGAGGACACCAGATTTGGTGGATGCTAGGGAAAAAACCCAATGTGGGGAAAACCCTTTGATCAATCCTTCTTATTATTATATCAAATGTTCAACACAGAGAGAGAGTACAAAAAGTCAAACTTGACTTTCCAAATCAATGTCAAAACAACCTTGTCAAATCTGCATTCAGCTACAGTCAAATTCATCCCTAACTAGAAAGTCAACGGTGGTTAGATCGACAACAAAATGCTTCCTTTGAAGCTCAGTCAAACCCAGCCAAACTTAGCCTGAACAGGAGGTCAAAATCAGCCCAAAACAGTGACAAAGTTAGCAGTCAAAGTGGCCAAAATACCTCGGTTTCTGTGCCAAGGTGTATGACCTGCCAAAATAGAAATATGCCCAGAAAATCGAAGTCAAAATATGCCTAGAAATTCATAGTCAAACGTTGGTCAAAATATAGGAAAAATATGAAATTTCCGGCCCTGTAATTCTGTTTGAAATTCATCCTCCTTTGCCACACGTGAGTGAGAGAATATGCCCAATAACTTTACTAACCAATGAGAGAAGGAGAGAGAAGAATGTGTGAGTGATGATGATGCCAAATGAGGTGAGACGACACTTGTATTTATACAAGTCGTTGAGGGTGAAGATACATGTGTATCGGGCTTCATGAGCCTACATGATGATGTGGTCAACCTGAACAATTTTCCCATGTGTGGGCATAAATTCAAAAACACACTTATGCTTGTCCAAATTAGATAATCTTTAGATCAATGTAGGTCCTCTCGAAAGAGGAATTCAATTAAATCATCATCTCCGTCAAATGAGTTGTCTAAAGTGGAATTTGGACCTAGTTTCCAATTTTAACACCTTCTAACTTGGTCCATAAGATTGTTGTTATTGTTTCTTCAATGATGTTAAACACGACTTCATCAACTAGACATAAATAAATTGTATTGATGGCTTTGTCATCCACGTCCTTATTCTCTTCATCGGTCACGATTGCAAGTTTCTTCTTATGTCTGATGCCTTGTGTAACCCTTGTTGCACTAATAAATATCTCATTTTAAGATTCCACATTTCAAAGTTTTTTTTTTTCCATTAAAATTTTCAACTTCAACTTTAGAATGTGTTACCTTTGCCATTATCCTCAACAATTAAATAAAAAAATATACACACCTTGCTTCATAAACTGGAAACCCTTTTAGAAACTTTGTTTTTATAGAAAAACCCGTAACTTCTTTAAATATTTCTCTCACACACATATGTATGTATATATATATCTTCTCCTCCTAAAAAAAATTGCTCCAATTGACTTCATCATTTTTTTTTAAAGAAACACTAGGTATATATAATTTATTGCTTGCAACTTTTAAAATGAACTTAGCTTCAACTTGCTCAGGCTCTCTTTGGCTTTATAGCCATCAGCTTCATTAATTCCATGGGTTTTGATTTGTGGCTATGGTTTGCTTACACTGCATGGATTGAAAATTGGATGAGTTTCTATTTTCGACTCCGTTTTTTTGTTGCATCGAATTATTTTTGTGTGGGCCTCCAAGGAGTCCTCTTCAACTGCATGACACTTCCTTTTTTTTTTCTTTTAATGGTTCCCGTGGCTTAAACCTAGTGGCCCTCACTCGGTTCACTTGAATCTAGCCCCACTCGACTTCCTCTATAGTCTACTCTTTCTTGATGTGTCCAACGATCAACTCTCGGTCAATGTGCCCAATGGTTGTTCAACGTGAATTCATGTCTGCAAATCTGCGGCTCCCCTTCCACTCGATGACTAGTCTCACCCAAAAAAAAACGGTTTTCTTCCTTAAGCATGGTATGACACCACTTATTGGTCTTCAGAGTATGTACAAGCATTTAAGACACAAATAATGATCGAAACAAATAATTTCCAAAGAATTTATGTGGTTAAAACCTGATGATTTGTCAAGGAAACATTTACGAGCAAGGCAACAATTTTATTATTAGGAGAATATTTTTACTATTAGACTTACCGACCTTCTCAATCTTTCAAATTTCATAAATGAAGTGGTCATAGTTACAATAGTTTTTAACTATCTTTTGGTTTCACAAACCAACATTGTTAGAGTAATTGTAACAAACTTTGCGTGGGTAAATTCGTTTTTTTTTTTCATTTTCTTTTAATTAAATTAATGTCATACTTTGACAATTTTTGGTTCTCCCTTTGAAGGAGAGAGTCTTCTTTGATATGGTAGGACCTATCATGGCATTTGAATAAGTATCAAGAGAAGCTTCACACTCTTTTATTCATAATAACACGAAATCTCGCCCTCTTTCATATCCTTCGGCAAATGCACTTTAACATAGGCTTTAGCTAACAACTTAGGATGGTATGATATAAACACTTCCATGCAAATACATTTTTCTAATTTGACAATAAGATATAGAAGCGAACTTTCAAGTACATTGGAATTTTAGGGTAATTGGTCTATACTTTATATTAAAAAAAACACCATCGTTCACAAATGAGCCAGTTTCATGGTGTTGGAAAAGAACCATGTAGTGTTCCTCCAAAACCAAGGTTCGTGCATGAAGATTTGGTTTATAGAGAAGTTGACATAAAAAATGAAGGATTGACAAATTTTGGGTGGTTTTAATTATTCATTATTTACTTGCTACACAACCATAGCTTGAACAAAGCTTCTAGGAAATTCCACTAAAATAATTTAAATGTGTTTTCTATATTAAGAAAAACTTGCTCCACATTAGTGATATAAAACAACTTCTACACTAGAATCCATAACCTTATCTCTTTGTTTTTTAATTTAGAATGACAATTTTTGATGAATCGGTAACTTCAAAACATTAGCTTCCACTATTACACTAGATAAAACTATTTCATAAATGCCACAAATAGGTTAGTTACAACATGTATCTAGAGACTTGAACCCACGTGGCCGAGGAAATGAAATGTTCAACAAACCACTCAAACTAGGATCCTTTGACAACTTTGTTGGAATTTTGGGTAGCTCAGAAGGTATTTTCAAGAGAAAGATACCCACCAAAATAAGTTGGTTGGGAAATTTACACAAAGTTGAGGTTTTGGACCCAAAGCAATGGGTTTGGACATAAATAATTCAATTGTTTATTCTAAGGGCTTCAAAGAATGAAAACTCTAAAGATCTAGAATTTTCCTAAGATACCCTAAAGAAAAGAATAAACAGAGAGCCTATGGAGGTGATCATTGTATCACAAGTGAGTTGGAATTCACTTGAGAAGGTTATTTTCCCTAAGGGAGCCATAAACCATAGAGAGGTATGGTCGCAGTTAGGAGCAGATGTGTGGTTTCTAAGGAGGATGAGTTTGTTCCAAATGGACGAGCTCAAGAACGTTGTTTGAAGCTATCCTAGTAAAGGTCAATATATTTGTGGTTAAGCAACATTGGTTTGGAGGTTTGGTTAGAGTATTGTAGGCAGCCTCGAGAGCACCTATAAGTAAACCTAAGGCCACAAGTCAAGGAAAATTGTCAAGGGTAGGACAACTGAGGCTTGATTAGGTCTAGGAAAGGGTGGTCACAACCAAGAAAGGGTTGTGCATAGGTGTAGAAGTGAGGCTAGTAGCCAAGAAGCAGACCGAAGCTACAAAAGAGGCATGTGTGGATAAGACGATAGCAGAAGGAGGGCAATCAAGCTCAGGCCATACTAAACAATCCATCCTTGAGAGAACATATCAAAAAAGCGAGCCACAAAACTCCATGCAAGAGAAAAAATTGAGAGGATATGTCTATCCAAGTAAGTTCAAGTGATCAATTTGGTTTTTCATTGAGAAGGAGTCATGTTTGTTGGCCATAATTTTGTTGGTATCCCGAAGGAGGGACAAAGCCCTAAGTCTCCAATAGGAGGCCTGAAAGGACCTCATATTTGCTACAACAAGGCCGAAAGGCCTTAGGTAGTGCATAGAGAAGTTTGTTAGGGCCTCAACCTTGTCTTACAGTAGGGACGAGAGGCCTAAAGTGGAAGATAAAGAGGTTGGAAGCCTCAGACCAATGGAAAAAGAAAGGCCGAAGTGAAATTGGCCAGGAAGGAGGCTAGCTAGTATGGACATGAAGTTATTGTTTTGGAATAAAAAGGTTTGCTGAGTTATTATCTTGAAGTTTGTTCAAGAAAGGAGCCTTGAACAACAAGGACGAAGGCTATTTATGCTGTGACTTTGAAGGACAAATGCACTATGAGTGGCTAAAGCATTTGGAACCGATAAATGCAAGTGAATGGAATAAATTTTTCATTGTGAGCAGTTGATTAGACAAAGCTCTAAAAGGAGCCACATTTCTATGTGAAAGAGACAAAGGTCAACCAGGTAAAAATTGACAAATAAGCACTAAAAGGACTGATTGTGAAGGGATATATCAAGAAGTAAGTTGTTTTTTCATTATTCTTTGTGCAGTTTGAAGGTCAAAAGGGATCTGATCTCAAGCCCTAATTTTGTATACTATGTATACTAGTTGTACTAGTGATATGAAGGGCCATGATCCCTAGTACGAAATCCCCATGATTATTTTATTGATGGAGTAATAAAGATCGAGTGTTTGGCTCAATAGATCTGTGTACTATTGTTGATTTCATTGTTGTTATATTTCTGCTATGCAAAGTGCTTGTGTGTTGGGGTTCCTAGTATGTTTGTGTGCTTGGTTAGCCAAAGACCAAATCTAGGGACTAAGGAAAATATAATATGGTATCAGAGATACTTTGAAGAGCACGTGGATCAAAGTGTGTGTAGGAAACAAATTGAGCCAATGGAGGTTGTGTAGGTTCAGAGGGAGACTACAAAGAAAAGTCAGTCGCCCAATAGAAGTCTGAATCTCCAGGTTCAAGATAGAGGATTTTTCAACGCATGCAAGGGAAATAATGAACCATGGGATAAAATTCATGGTGGTGCTAGGAGAAGATATGTTGCATGCAATGATAATCATGCACCATGAAATACAAACCTTGGACAAGTACAAAGAATACGTGGCACATATGAAGACAATTATGATTACGCATGGAAATTCATGACTCATGCAAGGAAAATCATGGGCATGCAAGGAAAGTCATGGAGTTGGAAGTGTGAAGGAAATACCTTCCTCGCTAAGAGGGAGTGTTGGAATTTTGTGTAGCTCAGAAGGTATTTCTAAGAAAAGGATACCCATCAAAAGAAGTTGGTTGTGAAATCTACCTAAAGTTGGGTTTTGGACCCAAAGCAACGGGTTTGGGAGCTAAAGAAATCAATTTTTTATTTTAATGGGTTAAAAGAATGAAAACCCTAAAGATCTATGGTTTTCCTAAGATACCCCAAGGAAAAGAATAAATAGAGAGCCCGTGGAGAGACTCATTGTATCACAAGTGAGATGGACTTCACTTGAGAAGTTTGTTTTCCCTAAAGGAGCCACATACCATAGAGAGAGATGGCTGCAATTAGGAGTAGATGTGTGGTTTCTATGGAGGTCGAGTTTTGTTAATCTTGGACAAGTTCAAGAAGGTTGCTTGAAGTTGTCCTACTAAAGGTTGTGATCGATGTGGTTAAGCAGTGTTGGTTTGGAGGTATGGTTATAGGATTGTAGGTAGCCTCGAGTGCACCTAGAAGCAAGCCTAAGGTTGTAGGTTAAGGATATCTATCAAGGGTAGGATAACCAAGGCCTGATCAAGTCTAAGTAAGGGTGTTTTCAACCAATAAGGGGCTCGACGCAAGTGTAGAAGTGAGAACTGTAGCTGAGAAGTAGACCGAAGTTGCAAAACAGGCCCATGTGCATAAGTCGGGGGTAGGAGGGCAGTCAAGCCTATATCAAGAAATACATACGTGAGAGAATAGATTTCAAAAGTGAGCCATAGAACTCCAAGGAGCTAAACTTGAGAGGATATGTTTGTCCAAGGAAGGTCGAGTGATCTCTGTGGTTTTGTGTTGAGAAGGAGTTTTGTCTGCTGGCCATAAGTTTGGTGGTATCTTGAAGGAGAGTTGAAGTCCTAAGTATACATAGGAGGTTTGAAAGGGCCTCAAATATGCTATAGCAAGGCTAAAAGGTCTAAGGTAATACACAAAGAGGCCCATTGAGGCCTCAAGTGGAAGATAAGGATGTCAAAATCCTTAGACCAATCATAGAAGGAAGGCCGAAGTGAATCTAGCGAGGAATGAGGCTAGCTAGTATGGACATGAAGTTATTGTTATAGAATAAAGAGGTTTCTTGAGCTATTATCTTGTAGTCTATTTAAGAAAGGAGCCTTGAACAATAAGGACAAAGGCTAGTTATGCAGTGACTTTGAAGGGAAAAATGCATTATGAGTGGTTGAAGCATTTGGATTTGATAAATGCAAGTGAATTGAAGGACTTGTTCATTGCATGGATTGATTGGACAAAGATCCGAAAGTATCCAGATCACTGTGTGAAAGAGGCAAAGGACAAGCAGATAACAATTGACAAATAAGCACTGAAAGGACTAATTGTGAAGGGCTACATCAACAAGTAAGTTTTATGATTGTACTTTTGGGTAGTTTGAAGGTCAAAAGGGATCTGACCTCAAGCCCTAATTTTTTATACTATGTATTCTAGTTGTACGAGTGATCTAATTGATGATTTCACTGTTGTTATATTTCCACTAGTGATCTGATTGTTGATTTCACTGTTGTTATATTTCCACTGTACAAAGTGCTCATCTGTTGGGGTTCTAGTGTGTTTGTGTACTTGGTTAGCCATAGACCAGATTTGGGGCCTAAGGAAAATCCAATAAACTCCATAAACATATCTCATTGTGTCTTTTTGGCAGTATTCCTTCATTCAATTTTCCCATAATGTTTTTTTTTTTTCCAAACAGTGGGAAAACTTATCATAACTTAGTGGTAAAACTAGCAGTGAGGACAACCAACATTGGTTGTTATTTGCGAATACAGACAAACTCAGCACTGTTCTTCAAGTAAAATCATGCCACTCGGAACTACCCGATCCGCAAAGGGGCAAGCTTTCACTCCTGGGAGATACCTCTAGATCTTAGGCCATTAACCTATTTCCTTCCATGTGAAGAATATGAGCCCTTAACCAAATAGAAATAGTTTTAGGACATACTCTAAACCCATAATATTATTCCACTTATTTAATTTTAACTTATGAAAAATTACCATAATTTAAAAATAAAATAAAAAAACAAAAAAAATATTTATGAAGTACAACTAAAAGTAAAAAATTGAAATTCAAAATTTCCTACGAAAATCAAAATTTATATCCTATTGCCTACGGTGGGTATAAAAATAATCCTGTCATTAACACGATAATAAATTAAATACAACTACTATTCATTATTTTCCTCATTTTCATATAAAAGTTGTATATGTATCGAATACACCATAATAAACAAAGACATTTATTTGACTTTAGGTTTCTGTGATCTATATCATGGAAAACAAGAAAACTTTATGTAAAAATCACATTTTAATAAATTAAATACAATTACTATTAATTATTTCTCTCATTTTCATATAAAAGTTGTATATGTATAGAATACAACATAATAAACAAATACATTTATTTGACTTTAGGCTTCTGTGATCTATATCATGGAAAACAAGAAAACTTTCGGTAAAAATCATATCATTAGAGTTTTGTCGACTTATTTCAAACTATCCCGTGTGCTTCATCGTCAGGACAGGATGAAGAACCAGACCTTGGCATAAGTTAAATAGCTAAAGAGAAACTTTTTTACATTTAAATTTGACTAAATAAAAATTATTTATTAATAAATAATATTTCAATATAAGGAAATAATTGTTAGAATATAGTTGTCAATATTGAATTAAGGAAAATAATTAATCAAAAGGAAAAATAAAATTTTAATAAAATGAATATCTAAAATAAAAATAATATTTAGGTCAAACCTAAATAATCAAAACAATAAAACAATTAATAAAATAAAAATAATATTTGTGTTAAACATAAATAATCAAAACAATTAATTATAAAAACTTAAAAATAAATACAAATAATAAATGGTCAACAAAACTAAATAAATATAATAAAAATAAATGAATGAATTAATAAATTAAATAAATAACTAAATCAATCAATCAATAATGAAGAAATGAAAGTAATTAATCATTTATTAGTAGTCAAAAAATACAAATAAATAATAAAAATTAAAAATGAAGAAATGAGAATAAATAAATAAATAAAAATAACAATAATAAATAAATAAAAGCTTAATAAGAAATAATAGGGATCCAACAATTGCTAATTTTCTAGCCATCGTCTCTATTCATATCACTTGGCCTCATTTCAATCTCTATGGCCTCCCTAAACTTACTGTGATGGAAATGATCTATCCTAGCAATGACCTCGATGTCTTCAATGCAGATGTGGTGTTGTCTTTTCTATGTATTCTGCTAATGCTGAAGATTGGGTCCTCCCATGTTTGATGTCTGCCGCATGTTCCTGAATCCTCTGATTTATTGAGCGGCCAATTTCAACAACATAGGGTGTCCCGCATGAACAAGGGATTACAAAAACACCTTTCATATTTTTACGGTCCATCGGGTCTTTTATAGATCTTAGGGAACTTTAAATGGTGTTGAGGGGCCTAAAGGTAGAGAGAACCTTGCGCTTTCTTAGGATCCTTGCAATCTTGTCAGTGGTCCCTTGGATAAAAGGAAGGTGCACCCCAGAAAACCAATCATTGGGGTCTTTTTTAATCTTGGAAACCCTCTCAACTTGAAGGAAAACTCGAAGACATTGAGCTTATTATAACCATTAGTCTTGAAAACCTTGAGGAAATGGGTTTTCTCATCTTCAAGGTGACTTTCACCAGAAAATCTAAATGCACAAGTGGATAAAGTGTTGAGAACACCCAACTTTTGAGCAGGGAAATGATGTGACATAACATGAACATACTGCTTCGTGTGAGTTTTCTTTTGAAAGACCTGGTCTCAGAATGATCCATCGTCCTTCTTTTAAATAAGGACATCAAGAAAATGCAGGCTCCATTGATTTCACATTCCATAGTAAACTTTAAGGAGCTAATCTGATTATTAAGGTGCTGGAGAAAGAGTTCCAACTTATCATGACCATGAGACCAGATGACGTAGGTGTCATCCACAAATCTCTTCCAAAAATTTGGTTTGTATTGAGTTGACGAAAAAGCTTTTAATTCAAAGTTTTCCATGAAAAAATTAACTACAACAAGGGCAATGGGGAAGCCCATGGCAACACCACACCTTTATTTATAAAATTCCCCTTCAAAGGTGAAAAAAGTAAAAATAAGACAAATCTCAAACAATTTAATAGTATCAAAATCCATAATATGATTAATGACCTCAATAACCTCAGTAATGGAGATATTAATGTAAAAAAAACCACTTCGAAAGTCACAAGAAAATCCCTCTAAAATCTTATGCCTTTTAACTCATTGACAAAAGACTCTCATATACGAACAAAAGGTTTTAGCTTTTAAGCTAAATACTTTGCGAAAAGATAGGTGGACCTCCTATAATGTTGAGGATAGGAGCCACTCTTTATGGATCATCTTGGGAATACCATAGATCCTAGGTGATAAGGTCCTCCAATGAGTTTATGGCTCAAGTTAACTGTACTACTGGATTTATCTTATCTTCATAAGAATCACCGCTATCCTCTCTTTTTAGCGATTTGTTAGCGAATTTGTTATGGAATCATTTTAGAGAAATCCATAATTTCAGATCTTTTGCAATGGCCATGTTCGCCCACTACTTGGCTTCATATTTGGGATCTCAGCGTTACCCCCCTCGCAGCGGCTGTTACAGCACTATATTCACCATTTATCCGTATTATTTTGTTAAACTTATCATGGCTTTCTACAATTATTGCTAACAAGACAAGTCCACAAGCTACCCAGAAGCAGATAAAACAAGCCCCATTTCAAAATTCTTACAAATGTGGCTTCTGTCATTCTGAAATCTCAGCCATATTTAAAACAAGGCCATCGATAGTTGCAACGAGATTATAGCCCAACAAGTGATACAGTTACTAAGAGATTCAGGATGCACAGAACGCCATGTAATGAAGGCTATTACCAAAAACCCAGGTATTCTTTGTCTCAATGTTGATCAGCAGTTGAAACCCAAGATTGATTTCATGAAAACATTGGAAGTTCCTGTAAAATACTTGGGAAATGTGATATCCAAAGGACCCAGATTGCTTAACGGCAGTCTCGAGAAAACTCTGCATCCCAACATAAAGTATCTTCAAAACCTGTTCGGATCGGAAGTTAATGCCTCCAGTGTTGTCAAATCGGCACCTCATATTCTACTTAAACGTAACGGGCCTGAATTTTGGGAAAATAAATTGAAGCATTTGGTAAGTTTTTGGCTCCTCGAAGATGACATCAAGGAACTTACGAGGCACCCACTTATATTAAATTCCATGGATAAGGTGCAAAATAACATGGACTTTTTGATGCATACTGCAGGGCTTCCTGCAAAGTTTATTTTTCATATCCTATGTTTGTGTCTTGTCACAGCTTGGAGCGTAGGATCAAGCCTCGCCACAAGGTGTTTCAGTGCTCTCAGTGCAATGCAACCTTCCAAGTGCCCTCATAATCTTCTTAATGTGCTTAATTTAAGTGAGCGGAAGTTCCTTGAAAAATATGTCTAGTGCAGTCCTAATGCCAAAAAGTTACTTGAAATGTACAGTGGTATGCCTGCCCTCTTGTAAAAGACTAGATATTTGGGTGTCTGTTGAGGTCAGGGTTAGATTGTATTGCATTTCTCTTATAAATTGAAAGAGTTTTGAGAAAATTAACCAAGGGATCATCAGTCTGTTATGATCCATCAGTCTGTAAAGAATGTGAATTAGTATGTATAAAAGATAATCACGACACAGTCAGGTCCGATCTGGGATCTTGTTTTGACCAATTTATTGTCACTCCACAATGACAATCAACATGCACTATGAAGGATAGTCAGTTGTAATACAATCACACCACAATCACAATAAACATGCACTATTGAAGGATACTCAGTTGTAATACAGCCATAGAGAATGCATCAGGTAACATGTTTTTGAAAGATGAAAAAAACTCTCATCACCGAATAATTTGTTGTTTGCTAGTAGTTTTGCAACGTTCATGCATTGCTCCCTCCCTTCAAAATGTGATGGGATAGATGTGAAATTTTGAATGTTTGAATCATTGTTATCTTGTAAATGTAAATATTCAAATCCCACAGGGAAATGTACGGACTTTAAATTCTTATGTGTTTCTACAGTAGTATGATCTAATTTTTCCGGATCTGCTATATCTATGAGACTTAACTGGAATTAACACATTTCAAATCCAAGCTAAACATTACAACCTAGTTTTCACACTTTTTCTTTGTGCTTTGTTAATGGTCTCTGTTTCTTTGCTTGGGGAAAAATTTTGTGGTAATGGAATGAGATCCATTTCAATCACGCATCTTGTAAAGAAGAACCCTAGCCACTACTCTAAAACACAGCTTCTGATGCATGGTTGACTAGGAAAAGAATCATTGGCACCTTACCTCGTCCCAACGTGGTTGCACACTCACTTATTGTTGGTCCTACAAACATTCATAAGAAGTTTGTCAACTTTTCCTCACACGGTGCCTTCCAAATAGCCACTTCTTTTGGATGAAACCTCACCTCCAGGGAAAGAGGCAGATGAGGCGACTCTCGACACAGAGGAGGGATGGGAAACATTGATATTTTTGGTCTTATTGGGTTTAAACTATTTACAGATGTTTTCTTGTTGTTTTCTTCACGAGTTTTCGGTGCAACATTTACAGTGAGTTGTGCACATCTGAGAGGATCTGTTGCATAATTGCTTTCCCCCTTGGGATGTTGGCAAGAAGCATTCTAAAAGTCTAATGGATCAGAATCAGCCATTGCGCATTAGAAAAACTTGGTAAGGAGGTAGAAATCATTCTTATAACTAGTTGAAATTTGCTACCTTTTTCCCCTTCATCACTTGGTTGATCCTTAGGGTCATTTTTCTAAAATGGTGTGAAAGTTAATGATGAAATTTACCTTTTTAAGAAATTTAAAATTTCACCTGTCTAACACAGATCATGCAATTTCTCCTACTAGGGCTTTCGGCTTTCTTTAAGATCTTTTCAGTTCGTTTAGCTGAGAAAGATAATGAAACAAAAGTGAGGGCTCTCATTATAAGAAAGCTCATAGGCTTATAATAGGGATATCTGGGTGAATGCTTGTATGGGAATCGGTGAGAGAGCTCTTGGGCCTGAGCATACGTTCTCAGGAATGTTTTTTGTCTTATGTACAGTTGAGGAGTATTTTATCAATAATATTTCTTGAAGATTTCTACAATCTTGTTCATTACCTGGTTTCCCAATTTCTATAATTGTTGTTGTAGTGCTTTTATGATAATTTTAGGTTAACATCAAAGCAAACCAGTGCTCTAAATTAACATGTTACAGAGATATCAGTTTTCTGTTGACGGAATTGGTTGGTTTGGGCTTGGGATTATACTTAGCATGTCAGTGTAGTCCTTGGGTCCATAACAGTTAGGTTCATAATGCACGATAACTCATCCATCCCATATCTATGTAGTGTAATTCATGGGAACATCAAGCACAAATTATCTCCGTTGATGATAGCTGTTGTGGCTCATTTGCACTTACCTTTGAAATATGTTTCAAAACACCAAAAAGAGCATATATGTTAGAAAATGTAAAAGTTTGTGTCATAGAAGAATTTTGATTTATATGTCGGTACATTAACATTACGTGATGAGATGTGAAGGTGGGTTGAGTCGGCCTCATTAATGTGCAGGACAATTCGAAAACCGGACCGATGGGAACATTCAGAACATTGCACACCGGACAAGGTCGAGTCGAGCTCATTCGCAAGCTCAGGAGGGACTAACGCGACATAACACCGGATAAGCTCAAGAGGGTTACACCGTGGAGCAAACAAACTAATTTCCCGAAGGCGGAGAAATGGTACATTTCCCTTAAAAAATTAAGAGATTTGGAGGAGGCGCAAAGGGAAAAACAGATGGTCAGGATCAAAGCACAGATCAACAAAGGAGCAGATCAATGGCGGAGGTTAAATCACATATCGCATATCGACGAGTTTCACATTTATATGATAAGAAATCGCAAGGAAAACAGTTTAATTTGCGATGCGATAAGTCACATAAACTGTGAAATACGAAGTGCGAGCGATGACATGGTAGATGAATGGCCCCGACCCCACATATCACAGGTAATTTATGATGACATGGCAAGGTGATGTGGCGGTGACGTGGCACGATGACGTGGACCTGGCCTGCATATCACACATCGCAAGTTTAAAAAGTTAAGTGCAAATAGTAAGTGTTATAATCAACCGAAATGCGATGTGCGATGCGATGGGGCCCAATCACAAATCACAAGTTTTAAAGGATAACCATGGGAGGTAAGTGATAAAGTCGCCGAAGTACGATGTGTGATGCAGTGGGGCCCGATCGCATACCTCACATCGCTATTTTTAAAATATAAGTGTTAAGGAAAAGTTGAAGGCAGCGAAGGGCGATGTGCGGGCGGAAGCGATGCAGTTTCAACAATGAATTCCAAAGGTTTTCAGATCTGGAGGTAAGGCATTTCTCGTGTTAAACCATGTCGGAGGAAGAAAAGAGGGTTATAACGTAAAATCGGTGAAATGCCTTGGTAATGAGAAATAGGAAGAACGCGACAGAGAAACTCGGGTAAGTGACCCGACGCAGATGAAAGGAGAAGAGGCAGAGTCGGGTAGCAGGTGATATGATTAACAAGGTTTGAAGCACAGTGGCATAGGCAGAGTCGGGAAGAAAAGCGTATAGCGGCACTGTTTGGGGCATGACAGTTGGGTCAAATTGGACACTGAGGCGTCGTTTTAGAGCTATGCAACCATTGCATCATGACCAGAAAGGCCACCTCGACACTTCGGGAGGACGCATCAGAAACAACAGATTCAACAAAAAGAACAAAATTTCCAGTTTTAATTTTCTTTCTCAAGTATGATTGCTTAAGAAATCTTAACAATTTAGGTAGTCGAATAGTTTCAAGAAGTTCAGTAGTTATGAACCACTGTGATGTATTTAAGTAGATAGAAATAAAGAAAAGGGGTTCCACATTTTATACCTCTGGATGACTGTTAGTTTATGACTGAATTCTCTTACAAATTAATGAAAGAAGATCAAGTTTCCTACACCTGTTGATGTTGATAAGTCTTTCCTGTTTCGCTCTGTGGCTATTCCTCTTTGAATGAAGTGAAGTAATGTAGTAGCCGGTCTCTTAATTACATTTGTGAGTAAGAGTTAAATAACCTTAATTTGCACTCCTTGGCCACATCTCTTCTCTCTTCATAAACTCCTAATAGAACTTTAAAGTGATAGATTCTGTGTCTACAACATATTATTTTAATTTCTCTCTTCCTTCACGAATTTCCTCTGAAACTTAAAAGTGGTAGATTCTGTGTTTTAAGCATATCATTTTGAGTTTCTCTTACAGTTCTTCTTTTCATTCCATTCAAATATCAACAGTTTATGGCATTGTGAAGGCTTTCATTATATCAGATTATTGAGGGTATTAAGTAACTGAATTCCAAGGGTGTTAAAGAAAGGCCATTTGATATGGTAATTGTGACATACATTTATAAAATGTCTTAAGCATTGATTCCTTACCACAACCAAGGGATTGTTTCTTGAGATACAACATTTTCTGGCGCTGTTGTCAGGGACGAAGAAACAAAGTTTATTTTTCCCTGGGTTTTTCACATTATTTCCTCTGGTTGTTCAGTGAGGAGGAAATATTGGGTTGTATTTGTTATTTTCAAAATTCTGGCTTTCAAAAGACCTCACACGAGGCCGGATACCTCACAGCAGATAGTCCCTGCTTTGCCAGATCCAGAAAGATTGGTTTCCAAAAGGGCTCAGAAACCTAAAAATCCTTCAACACCTGATCCTACATTTTTTGCTCCTGGAAGCAGTTCTCATAACCCTTTGTTTGAAGATATTTCCGAGGAACTCTCTTTCTTAGAACAAGATTCTCCTTCCACACCCATTTATTTTCAAGGACCTGAGTTAGAAGAACATCCTTTTGAGTCTGTTTCTTTTACCTTCACTCAAGCTCAACCAAATATAGTTGTTGGTTCTTCTTCCATTGTTCATCAACCCACTCCCATATCAGTGTTACCTCCACCTTAATTCACTTTCACAGCAGGTTCGTCAGCCTCAAATGCCCAAGGAGCAGTTAACCAAGTTGTGAATATGGCAGTACCAGCTTTCTTAACGAACAGATATGCTCCACTAAATCTTGCACAACCAATGAACGACATGCCTCAAGAATACCTCAAATTAATTCCTCGTTTCACTGGAGAAAATGAAGTAACTGTAGAACAAGATTTACCTTTGTTTTGCACTTTTGCTGAGAATTTGAATGTAGAACACCTGGATGTTGTGATGAGACAATTTGTGCAGTCTCTAGATGGAGAGGCTAGAAAATGGTTCAAAGGGTTACCAAATGGTTCCATAAATAACTGGGAAGAGTTAGAAAATAGATTCACTCAGATATGGGGAGAAAAGAGAGATCATGGTTACTCATTGACAGAGTTTAATGCAATTAAAAGAAGGCCTAATGAAGACATTTCTAAGTTTGTAAAAAGATTCAATAAATTGTACAAAATATTACCTATAGAGATGAAGCCCCCCCTATAGGAGCAAAGGTAGTTTTTGTTGGGGCTTTTGAAGCTGATTTTAGCTTTACATTGAGAGAAATAAGAGCCCCTACTCTTGAGTAGATACAGACAGACGCTTTAGAGATTGAAGCTAATATGACTGTAGCTGGAAAGGAAAAAGGGAAACAACTAGCCCAAGAGAAGGGGAAAGAAAAAGAAGAATAATCGCAAGATCCGAGGATAGAAGATATGGCAAGGGTGATAAAAAATCTGACAAATAAGCTATCCAAGATAGAATTGGAAAATAAAAACTCCCAAAGGCACGTACAACAAAACCGAGGGGGTTTCAACCCTCAATTCAGAAGACATCCCCTGCAAATTTTGCAGAGGGAAAGAAGAGATCAAGACCATGTTCAAGCACCGTTGTATATAGAAGCAGCACCCGCAGAGCCAACAAAAGATGACCAAAGGGAGGCCGAGGATCAGGTATCTGCTATGTATTCAATAGAAGAGGATGAAGAGGAATATTATGAGGGAGAATATGTTGAAGTCAAAGTATCTTTTGATCAAGATGAGATGGATGAATACTGTAGACAATTCACAGACTTCATGCAAGCTGAGTTACATAAAAAGTATGATTTAAGGTCTAGAAAGAGATCTAGAGTGCAGGATAATGCAGGTGAACAACAAGGTTCCATTCCTCCCCCAATGGCGACTCCACAAGAAAAGGACCGTGTGAAACAGGTCAGTAATGGGAAACAACCTACAAACTCACTTAAGAGAACAAATGTGCAGTAGGTTGAATCTTCCCAGGACAAATCAGTTGACACTAATATTCTGGAGAGAGTTGTTCCTGTACCCAAACAAATGACAGATTCTAGAAAGAGTGAAGAAGAACTTGAAAAATTTGTTAAGAAAACTCATGCCTTCAGTTTGGCCAAAGAGTTGGAGAAGGTTAAAATTTAGGTACCTCATCTAGAATTGGCTAAAATACCAGCTTACAAGAAAGAAATTTCAGAGTTTATTAATCTCACACAGGTGGAAGATATAAGTGACACGGTGAACCTACAAGAAGAAACTTCCAGTGGTCACGTTTGGCCCTCATGTAGAAGTAGATCCTTCTATTCCACCCTTCTATATTTCTCTGTTGCTTCATGATTTTACTCTACATAATTGCATGTTGGACTTGGGAGCGTCCCATAACCTCATGCCATTGTCTATTATGAAGGAGTTTAACCTACAAATTACCAAACCTTATAGGGATCTGTATTCATTTGATTAAATATGTAGCAGTTTCATTGGCACAAATCCCAACGAAGAGTATAGTCATGGATGTAGTGGTTGTTGACATCCTAGCCAGGTTTGGAATGCTCCTGTCAAGATCTTGGGGAGCTAAGTTGGGAGGTGTACTAAATTTAGATTTCACTTATGCTATCATTCCAGCTTTTAATGGGGAAGAAAGGAGATTGTACAAGGAAACAAGGTTTGTGAAGACCACCTCTAAGAAAGATGCAGGAAATTGCCCCATTTATAGTAAAGAAACAGAAGATCTTTCTTGTTTCATACTGCATGAAGATGCAAAATTTGTTGAGGACACAAGGAAGGTGCAGGCGCCAGATTCTTGCTATTATCACTGGAAGGTAACCTCATGCCATTCTCTTTTAAACTGGAATTTGATTCGACAAACAATGTGGCTGAATATGAGGCCTTAATCTCAAGCCTTCAAGTTGCTAAACAGATGGGGGTTCAATGTATTTCAATTTATGGTGACTCCAAGTTGATAATAAGGCAGATCAAGAATCATTGTCAAACCAAGCATCCGAGATTAAGATCGTACACAAATGAAGTTTGGGATCTGATAGAAAACTATTTTGAAGCCTTCAATCATCAGTATATTCCGAGGGAGGAGAATAGATTCGTCGATTCTTTAGCAGTTGCAGCCATCACCTTCAAACCTCCCATAAATCCCCGACTAAGGTACGAAATTGAAGTTAGACATAGACCTTCTATCCCTGACAATGTGAAGCATTGGCAAGTGTTTTATGATGATGAACAGATAAATCAGTTCTTGACAATGATTGGAAACTTTGAAGATGTTGAGGTAGACCAAGAGGAAGAACAAATAGAGCAGAGAACAGAAATAAGAAACCTCAAGCGATCAATAGGTGAATAGAATATTATCCAATTGAAAGATAATGTGCTCCCTAGAGGGTTGGTTCCCCTTGAAAGATTGTTCGATGCTAATGATGTTGCTGTTGATTCGAAGAAAACACATCAAGAAGAAGAGATGGAAGATTGTAATTTGGGAACTCAACAGGAGCCCAAAATAGTGAAATTGTTCAAAGGGGTTCCCAAAAACTACAAAGAAAGATACATTGATCTTTTTGAGAGGTATATGGATGTATTTTCCTGGTCGTATGAAGACCTGAAAAAATATGACAAAAGCATTATTCAACATAAGATTCCATTTAAGGAATGGCTCAAACACAGACAGAAGCTCAGACAGATCAATCCCTTGTTGTTAGCTCCAATCGAAAAAGAAGTGAAGAAACTGTTGCAGGCGAAAATTATAGTCCCTCTCAGATATTCAGACTGCGTTTCCAATATGGTCCCGTAAGAAAGAAGAATGGAGAGATAAGATTGTGTGTAGACTTCAGGAACTTTAACTGAGCATCTCTAAAAGATAATTATCCTTTGCTGAAAATTGTTTATGTTTTACAAAAGGTGACAGGAGTTCACAAATTCTATATGGTTGACGAATTTTCTGGGTATAATCAAGTAGCAGTGGAAAAAGAAGATCATAAGAAGATTGCTTTCACTACACCCTGGGGCACCTTCATGTACGCAAGGATGCCATTTGGCCTTATGAACGCAGGTGTAGCATTTTAGAGGGCCATGGACATAGGCTTCGTTGGTGAAAATTTTGTAGTGATATATCTGGACGATGTAACTGTTTTCTCGGTGTCAGATGATGAACACTTGGAGCATTTGCAAAAAAAAATTCAAAAGTGCAGAAAGTTTGGTCTATCATTAAATCCCAAGAAATCTTTATTTTCCTTAGAAGAAGGTAAGTTATTGGGTCACATAGTTTCTAAACAAGGAGTAAAGATTGATCCAGCAAGGGTGGAAGTCATTCAGACTATTCCTTTACCCATAAGCAAGAAGGATATCTAGATATTCCTGGGAAAAAGAAACTTTTTGAGGAGGTTTGTGCCCAATTATGCTGATATCGTGAGAAGTATAACAGATATGTTGAAGAAAAATGCAGAAGTGAAATGGGATAAAGAAGCAAGATGCATTTGTTAGAATAAAGGATGCATTGCAGGAAGCCAAGTTTTGATTAGTCCAGACTATCAAAAAGCCTTTCAGATATTCTCATTTCCATCCCCCACTACTATTGCTGTTGTGTTGTTGCAGAAAATGGAAGACAATAAGGAGTAGCCAATTGCATTTTTCAGTAAAGTTCTTAGAGATACTGAGCTCAAATACAATATTCTTGAGAAACAAGTATATGCTTTGGTCAAAGCATGGAAAGCCTTCAGGACTTATGTGTTGTAGTACCAAATAACTGCTTATGTTCCTAATTCTGTTGTGAAAGACGTGTTGGTCCAAAGTGATGTTGAAGGAAAAAGGGGGAAGTGGATAGAAAAAATCCAAGAGTATGATTTGGACATCAAACCCACCAAGTTGGTCAAGGGACAGGGTTTAGCGAATTTGTTTACAGAGACAAATTTTCAAGCCTTGGGAATTAATCTGTTGGCACCAGTGGATGGAGCTGTTAATGAAGAAGGTCAAAGCAAGTCCAAAATAGGCCTCCAATACAAATTTTTGTGCTCTGATTGGTATAAGGATATTGTGTACTACCTATGTTTATTTTCCTATCCAACTTCACTAAATAGAACAAAATACAGAGCTCTCAAGCTCAAATCCATATGTTATCATAGAAGCAAAGCTATATTGGAAAGATCATGCTGGTATTTTGTTATTATGTTTGACCGAAGGAGAATCTATTGAAGTCACCAAACAATATCATGAAAGTCTGTGTGGAGGACATTATAGCTGGAAGGTCACTGCCCATAAGATTCTCAAGTCAGGCTTCTATTGTCCAATCCTGTTTGTTGATGTTTATAGACTAGTCATAAGTTGTCAGAAGTGCCAGTTGTTTGCTGCAAAGAAAAAACTGGCTCCATTACCTCTCATCCCTATATTTATTGAAGAACCTTTCAAGAAATGGGGATTGGATTTTATTGGAGAGATCAATCCACCATCAAGTGGACAATTCAAGTGGATTCTGACTACCACTGATTATTTTACAAAATAGGTTGAAGCAATACCCACGAAGAAGGAAAATGACCAAGTAGTGATGAAGTTTCTGGAGGAAAACATCTTCAACAAATTTGGGTGTCCAGTCAAAATTGTGACTGATAATGCTCAGGTATTCAACTCTTCTCGTTTCATTAATTTCTATCAAACATATAATGTAATCTTATCACATTCCACAACATATCATCCTCAAGGGAACGGATTGGCAGAGTCCTCAAACAAGACATTGGTCAGGATCTTGAAGAAGACAATCGCTGAAAATTAGAAGGATTGGGACATGAAGTTGAAGTTTTCCCTTTGGGCAGTTCGAGTCTCTACCAAGATATCTATTGGAAAATCCCCCTATGAATTGGTTTATGAAACTCAAGCATTGTTTCCTACTCAGCTAGCTAAACCAGTGATTTATTTCCTTCAAGAAGCTCAGGAAGAACCTAATGCTCTGGTAAGGAGATTGAAAAAAATAATCGAATCAAGTGAAAACAGAAACAAAGTCAGGGATAACTTGATTACTTATCAGGAAAGGATGAAGTCTATATTCGACAGGAAAGCAAAAGAGGTTTTCTTTCAAGCAAGAGGTCTAGTACTGAGATGGGACACCATACGAGAAGACAAGGGGAAGCATGGTAAATTTGATCCTCTCTGGTATGGTCCATACAGAATCTTTGAGGCAAGGTCAAATAACACATTCATTTTGGAAATCTAGATGGAGAGCCAGTACAACTGCCTATGAACGGGCAGTATCTGAAGCATTATTTCCAACATTAAAAGTCAGCACTCCACCATTGTAAATACCGGATTGCTCATTGTTCATATGTCACTAAGCAATATTTGACTCCATGCCCAATGGATAAGGCACTAGTCTGCGGTTCTTAGCACTTACGTGGAAGAAAGCACTATCCCCAGGTGGAGCCAGATGTTGTGGCTCATTTGCATTTACCTTTGAAATATGTTTCAAAACACCAAAAAAAGCATATATGTTAGAAAATGTAGAAGTTTGTGTGTCATAGAATAATTTTTATTTATATGACGGTACATTAACATTACGTGATGAGATGTGAAGGTGGGTCGAGTTGGGCTCATTCACGTGCAGGAAAGTTCAAGAACTAGACCGATGGGCACGTTTGAGACATTGCACACCGGACAGGGTCGAGTTGGACTCATTTGCAAGCTCAGGAGGGACTAGTGCGACATAACATTAGATAAGCTCAGGAGGGTTACACCGTGGAGCAAACAAACTAATTTCCCAAAGGCATAGAAATGGCATTTCCCTTAAAAACTTAAGAGCTTTGGAGGAGGCGCAAAGGGAAAAATAGATGGTCAGGATCAAAGCGTAGATTAGCAAAGGAGTAGATCAACGACGAATATTAAATCGCATATCGCATCTCGACGAGTTTCACATTTATATGATAAGAAATTGCAAGGAAAACTATTTAATCTGCGATGCGATAAGTCACATAAACTTTGAAATGCGAAGTGCAGGCGATGACATGGGAAGATGACATGGCAGTGACGTGGTAGATGACGTGGCCCCGACCCCATAGATTGTAGGTAATTTATGATGACGTGGCAAGGTGACGTGGTGGTGACATGGCAGGGTGACATGGACCTGGCCCGCATATCGCACATCACAAGTTTTAAAAGTTAAGTGCAAAGTGTAAGTGTTATAATCGCCGAAATGCGATGTGCGATGCGGTGGGGCCCAATCGCAAATCGCAAGTTTTAAAGGATAACCATGGGAGGTAAGTGATAAAGTCGCCGAAGTGCAATGTGCGATACGGTGGGGCCCGATCGCATACCACACATTGTTAGTTTTAAAAGATAAGTGTTAAGGATAGGTTAAAGGAAGTGAAGGTCGATGTGCAGGCGGATGCGATGTGGTTTCAACAACGAACTCCAAAGGTTTTCAGATCCGGAGGTAAGGCATTTCTCTTGTTAAACTGTGTCGGAGGAAGAAAAGAGGGTTATAACATAAAACCGGTGAAACGCCTTGGTAATGAGAAATAGGCAGAACACGGCAGAGAAAATCGGATAAGTGACCCGATGCAGATCAAAGGAGAAGAGGCAGAGTCGGGTAGCAGGTGATATGATTAACAATGTTTGAAGCACAGGGGCATAGGAAGAGTCAGGCAGAAAAGCATATAGCGGCACTGTTCGGGGCACGATAACTGGGTCAAATCGGGCATTGAGCCATCGTTTCAGAGTTGTGCAGCCATTGCATCATGACCAGAAAGGCCACCTTGGCACTTCGGGAGGACGCATCAACAACAAAAAATTCAGCAAAACGAACAAAATTTCTAGTTTTAATTTGCTTTCTCAAGTATGATTGCATAAGTAATATTAACAGTTTAGGTAGTCGAATAGTGTCAAGAAGTTCAGCAGTTATGAACCACTGTGATGTATTTAAGTAGATAGAAATAAAGAAAAGGGGTTTTGCGTTTTGGACCTCTAGATGACTGTTAGTTTATGACTGAATTCTATTAGAAATTAATGAAATAAGATCAAGTTTCCTACACCTGTTGACGTTGATACATCTTTCCTGTTTCACTCTGTGTCATTCCTCTTTGAATGAAGTGAAGTAATGTAGCAGCCGGTCTCTTAATTACATTTGTGAGTATGAGTTAAATAACCTTAATTTGCGCTCCTTCACCTCATCTCTTCTCTCTTCATAAAATCCTGATAGAACTTCAAAGTGATAGATTATGTGTCTACAACATATTATTTTAAGTTCTCTCTTCCTTCACGAATTTCCTATGAAACTTAAAAGTGGTATATTTTGTGTTTTCAACATATCATTTTGAGTTTCTCTTACAATTATTCTTTTCATTCCATTCAAATATCAACAGTTTATGGCATTATGAAGGCTTTCATTATATCAGATTATTGAGGGTATTAAGTAACTGAATTCCAAGGGTGTTAAACAAAGGCCATTTGATATGGTATGTTATCACCAAAATCGTACCTGATTGGCTGCTGATCAGACAACTTCAGTGTAACTATTTCAAACCAGCCTTTTGGCTGAGGCTTAGCCTCCTCAACCTGAGAGGGCTCTCTCAAGGGTTTATGATTTTTGATAAATATGTAGATGGCTAACTCTATATGGGGTAAAAAGTGGATAAGTGATATAAACTGGTTGTAAATCACATCAGCAAGTGTACATTGGGCTTATGGAGTCATAATAGCTTTAGCAAAACCAAAACAATCTACCTAGCATGGAAGTTAAGGCATATCAGAGTTCAAGTCAAGGAATACACATGTAGAACAATGAAACACACAGTCAGTTTGTCTATGAAGGAAGTCAAAGCATCATTGATGAATTTTGAGTAACATAAACAAACAACACTGTAATAGAATATTGAAGAGATGCCATCAGAACAAGAACATACAGGAACTCCTTATGAATCTTGAGTTGTCTAAGTAGAAATTCTGTATTAAGCTGAAAACAATCACTTACAATAAAACACAGTATTTTTGCTAACAAATGTCCAACCCTTTCTATTTCGACTTCTTGATCTTTTATAGATCATTTACATCACTAGATAAGCTTCTCCACAACTAGATACATTGAATTCCCATGCTTTGACACCTATTCTAACCATAAAACATGGTATTTATTACAAGCACAGCTGTAAAACTAACATAGAGTCCTATTACAAATAGAATTAGAACTCTTTTGATTCTACTCAAAACAACTTTATCTAAACTTAATCACATCATTTGCCACCTATTTGGAAAATCTCTGTTTCTGAAAATAGGGCTTCAATGAAATCCTTGTATCTCCCAACTTATAACACCTGTGAGAAATTTGAGAGAGGTTTGTATAGCTAGGGCTAGGATGAAGACAAACCTCTTTCAGAATTCCAAAACACTTTTCCATTTGGCCAGAAAGTGAACTTGAAGTTGACTGCTAAAAATTCATGTACAGGCCAGTTTAGTAACAACAGTTTCATAGCTCATTTTAATTTATCAATTTCTCCCACCTCCTAATGAATTTGAAGAAAATGAGAGAGGTTTTTATAGTTAGATATGTTATGAAGAAAAAATTCTTTCAGATTTCTAAAATTAATTTTCAGTTACTCAGAAACCGCCTTTGAAGTTGACAGCTACAAAACCGCGTTTTCGTAGCGCTTGTAGTGTATTTTCTGCATTTTGCGCTACGAAAGTAGTAGCGCTTTCGTAGCGCAAATCCTCTTTTTTGAACTAGTGGCGCTACGAAATGGAGGATTCTTGTCTAATTTCATAAATTTAACCTGAAACCTTATGGATTGACCCCTAGATGGAAAATGTTAATATTTGATCATGGAATGGACCTCTAAAGACTTTATTTGAATCCAATGATGACCTTTAAACTTATAAAAACTCTAACCTACCCTTAACCAAATACTAAAATGAATTTAAAACCCATTTTAGACCATGATCAAAAACAGAGTTGACATAATGATGTTTTGAAAATTTGTGGGTGATAACATGGTAATTGTGACATACATTTATGAAATGTCTTAAGCACTTATTCCTTACCACAACCAAGGGATTGTTTCTTGAGATACAACAATAGGGATTCCAAACATGATGGTGGCATGTAACAACTCAGATCACTAAACCAGGGACAAATTTCATTTGTTGTTCCAACCCAACTACCAGATACAAGTGGGCATGAACCAAAATGAGATTGTAAATATTGGCATTGCATCAGCATTAACCTTGAATAATGGTTTAACTCTAAACTTAGACAAGTGTTAACCAAAACAAGTGTTTTCATTGGATTTATCTTCTACTGCCACGTTATTTAATATAACCATGCATTAGGTGGTCACAACCTACAAAGAATTTAGAATCATTTTCTGCTAATGCTATTCAGTATTTACTATACAAATACACCTGTGATGTTAGTAACTAGTGAGGGTTAGTATGGAAAAATGGAAATGGAAATAGATCCGTAAAATAATTTCCAGTAACACCGAAATTTCAAATTTTGAGTCCTTTAACAAGCTGCAGCTAGCTATAGCTTTTCTCAGTTAAATAGTGTTGTTCTTTTTTTCCTATGAAGGAGAAATTGCAATGTATTTTTTTTTAAAGAAAAACATATATTGATATTAAAGTTGATGTGAAATATACATTGCTTGTGCTTGTCCGACACTCAAAAAACAAAAAAAGATCTACAGTCTCATAAAAAAACCTACATATCTCCCTACTCCTATAAAATAATCAACTGGAAAAAACTGGAAAATAATCGAGCAACTTCAACTTCCACAGCTATCCATTTGAAAGATCTATTTTTTAAGAATATATAGAGAGAGTTATGCATGCCACTCTACTTCTTCCTCAGTTTTCCTCTTTCCTTTTTGCATGTTTAATGCTTCTTTTGATAACAAGTTTGTTTTTATGCTGAGATTCCTGTATACATGTTGAAATGAGATAAATTCATCTGTGTACCTCGGGGGTAATATGGGGTACCTAGAGAGATACCCAAGGGGAATAATAGTAGATGTTTAAGTATTGCTATGTAATGAAGGCCATCAGTATTAAATAAGACCTCTTTAGTACTGTGAACACAGATTGTAAGAAGGCTTACGAGAAGGTTATATCAACCAAAAGTTTCCTTGTTATAATGTTTGTAGGAGGTAGATAGTATTATAAATAGAATTATAAGTAGTAGATGTTTAAGGTATTGCTATGTGATGAAGTTCATCAGTAATAAATAAGACCTCTTTAGTATTGTGAACACAGATTGTAAGAAGGCTTACGAGAAGGTTTCGTCAACCAAAAGTTTCCTTGTCTATAATGTTTGTAGGAGGTAGATAGTATTATAATAGGCACGGTGAGAAATTACTTTGATTGGAGCTTACCTCATTAGGATGTTGCCCCTCCAAGCAGGAGTTTTACCATGAAAAAGGCTAGATTTTGCATTAAAATGGATTACAAAGATAAAACTTAGGTTTTTGTTCCACAAACAGTCATCCACCATGCCCTAAATCAATAGAAAATTTGTGAGTGCCTAATCCTACTTGGGTGAGGGATTCTTAGGGAAATGTTTAGAGATAAATGACAAATGATTGGAGTAAGGGGGGGGGGAATTCTTTTTATTCGGCTTAATAAAACGCTAACTATATTTTTAGTGATGGGAGAAATTCAATTGGAGATGCAAACAAGGAGTTCTATGGATTTCAAGGAAGAAATATTCAACATGCAAAAATTAACCAAGATTCACCACAAATAATTTGCATTTATGACATGGATCATAGAAAAAAATCTAGCAATAATTTAATTACATGTAAAATAATGAAAAATTGCAATAAAATTACAATTCTTCCACGAAAATACCTTCTTTCAATCCCAAAATTTTAATTTTAGATAGCAATGGTATGTTCTATGCTTAAGAGCAATTTACTTCAATTTTCCTTATTGGCCCAATATCTGTTTCCAGATTAGCAATCACAGTAACATTGATAGTAAATGCACATAAAACTTAAACAAATAAGTATAAGACAAGCCAAGACAAGAGGATACAATATTTGGTGAATGCCAGGGAAAAACCCCAATGTGGGGAAAACCCTTTGAGCAAATCTTCTTATTATACTTCAAAAGTTCAATAGAGAGAGAGAGTACATCAAAAAATTTTACTTGCCCAAACACTGTCCAAACAGTCCAGTCAAACAATAGTCAACACGATGCCCTAACCAAAAATTCAACGCTGGTCAAACAAACAATAATTCATCTCCAATTTAGCTCGGTCAAAGACAGTCAACTCAGCCTCCAAGGATAGTCAAATTCAGCCTAAAAACAGTCCTGATATCTTCAGTAAAACTTGGTCAACTTTGGTCAACACGGGTCAACGCAGGTCAAACTTCTCCAAATGTCTCAGGATTTGTGCCAGCCAATGCGGCCTCAAGAAATTGGACCTCCTGCCTGAAAACTGTAGTAAAATATGAGCTGTTTACCCTTGATCAACGCTCCTGCAATCAACCCTAAAACTATCCTGAAATTTCCTCTTGAAATTTTCGGCCTCCTGCCACATGTGTGAAGAGAAGAGCTACACCTTTATTGTATGACCCAATCTAGAGAGGAGAGAGAATGTGTGAGATGAGATGATGATCAAATGAGGAGAGGGTCTCTCTTATTTATACAATTCATTGAGAGTGGAGACACAACTATTGGGGCTTCATGAGCCTACATTAGACTTCTGGCCGACCTTGACAATTTGCACGTGTGAGAAATAAATTCCAAATCACACTTCTGCTCATCCAAACAAGATGATTTTTAGATCAATCTTGTACCTCTCAGAAAGAGGAATCCAATAAAAATATCATCTCCATCATATGAGTTTTCCAAGGTGGATTTTGGCCCTAGTTTCCAATTTTAACACACCCTCTCAACTAGGGAAAATTCCACCTGCTAATCCAACTGCTGTCACTGATTATCATGCCATCCTATACCATCTCTGTCATCCCTGATCTGATTTATTGAACCATGAATAAATAATGAAGAATTGATCGAGAGTGAGTCACAGGACCTTGCCACTCTCCATTGACCCAAAGTCGGTCCAGAGGTAAAACCTCAATCAAACTTTATCCTAGATCAAGTTGTTGAATACCATGCATCCTAGTATAGAGAGTACGTCAGTACACGATGCATCCATCGATAGTGCTATGGTATCTATCTTCATTTCCCAACTCAATGGCCAAGTGCTATGGTCTCTATCCTCATTTCCCAACTCGTTGGCCAGATGAGAGGTACTTCCCATGAGTCTCAGGCTACATCGGTAGGATGTATGCTGGGGCACCAACAGGAGAAGGTGAACCACTCATCCTGCTCATATATCAACCAACAAGGGGTATCACAAGGGAAGGTGAACCACTCACCCTGTACACAGCACACCACCAGGGGAAGGTGAACCATTCACCCTCTAGTCGCTCATAGCTCCATGGAGTACCCCCAAGCCCCCCGAATCTCCTAGAGCTCAATGTCCAACTCAAGCAAGACCCTCATAGGAGGGTATGTCCACTACTCCAAGTCTCTCACGAAAGGTTAAGAATTTGACCTTCCCCAGGGGTTTCATGAGAATATCTGTGACCTGCTCATCTGTCCCAATGTGATGGAGCCTTACTGCTTCTCGTTGAACCATATCCCGGATAAAGTGGTACCTGATATCAATATGCTTGGAGCGGTCCTGGAACATTCTCTGAAAGGAAAATCCCACTTTGGTTGTCGCAGTAGATCATGGTGTTATCCAAGACATGCTCAAAAAACTCACTAAAGGGCTTCCTCAACCAAACAACTTCACAACAAGCCATACTAGCTGTAATGTATTCGGCCTCGACGGTGCTCAAAGCAACTGATTTCTACTTCCTGCTCATCCAAGATATAGAAGCAGAACCTAGTGAAAAGCAACATCCATATGTGCTCTTACGATCGACCACACTGCCAGCCTAGTCAGCATTAGTATATCCATGCAGCCTCAAATTCCCGACAATGTATCTTAATCCATAGTTGATTGTGCCTCGGAGATATCTCAAAAGATTCTTGGCAACAATCCAGTGTATGTGATGAGGTTCGACCATAAATTGAATCAACGTATTCACTGCAAAGCATATGTCCAGACAAGAGTTCACCAAGAACATCAGGCCCCCACGAGTTGACAATACTCAGAAGTATTTCCCAAATCGGGCCCAACAACACTTCCACATAGCTTCTTAAAGTTGAGTTCCATCGGAGTAGTCACAGACTTGCAGTCCACCATCCAAAATATTTCAAGCAACTTCACAATATATTTTCCTTAAGAAAGGAAAATCTCACTTGCCTTTTTCCAGACCTCCAAGCCTGGGAAGTAGTGCATCAACCCTAGGTATTTCATCTCGAATTCAGAAGCCAACTCCCTCTTGCATTGATGAACGAGAGGGTTTGAACCTATTAGAAAGAGATCGTCCACATAGAACACCAAAATGAGAGGCCTGTCATTTTCAACCTTGAAGTAAAGGTTAAGATCAACTTCACTTCTTGTAAACCCCAGCTTCATAAGATAACTGTCGATCCTCTCATACCAAGCCCTGGGGGCTTGCTTCAACCCATATAGGGCTTTCTTCAAACTGCATACATGTGACTCTTAGTCCAAACTCCAAACCCTTCGAGTTGCTCTACATAATCTTCTTCCTTAAGTGAGACATGTAAGAAAGCAATTTTGACATCCATTTGATGAGATTCCATCCCTGAGAGGCAGCAAGGGAAATAATCGAACGGATGGTGGTATATCAGGCAACGGGTGCAAATATCTCATCATAGTCCACACCTTCCTTTTGAGAGAAGCCTCTGCCAATGACATCCATTTGATGTAGATTCCATCCCTGAGAGGCAACAAGGGCAATAATCGAATGGATGGTGGTATATCAGGCAACTGGTGCAAATATATCATCATAGTCCACACCTTCCTTTTGGGAGAAGCCTCGAGCAACGAACCTGGCCTTGGAATTTTCAGCACTCCCATTAACTCCATGTTTGATTTTGTAAAGCCATTTCAAGGTGACAATGGACTTGTCCTTGGGTCTAGGGACCACATTGTAGACATCATTCTTCATGATCGACTCATACCCTTCGTTCATTGCATCCTTTCAAAATTGGTGCTTAATGGCTTCTTCGAGTGTTCCAGGCTTAGATTGAACAATGGTGCTCATGGAAACTAAGTACCCTTGGTACCTGTTCGGCTTCTTACTTTCACGAAATGTCCCCCTAGGTGCAATATGTCTCTCGGCTTCTTCGAGAGTGTCTCTGAGCCATGAGGGTCTCCTTTTCAAGGAAGAGGGCTCACTAGAAGGTGGATCAATGGGACATCCTTTGGTTCTTCCTAATTTCCTGTATCTTTATATTTGTCTTTCTTTGAAATAGGAAGATCTCTAACCTTCCCAAGGGCAACATCTTCATCGAAGGTGACATCATGACTTATCTCCACTTCCCTTTGACCAGGCACATATATTCTATATTCCTTTAAAGTTTCACTGTAGCCCACAAATGTTTCCTTCTTCCCAGAAGCATCCAACTTGCTTCTCTTTTCTTTCGGCACATGAAAATATACGAGACTACCAAAAATTCTAAAGTGAGAAACCTCAAGTTTCTTATCAGTAAAAAATTCTTCGGGAGTTTTGGAGTCCAATGCTTGATGTGGGCATCTATTTTGAATGTACACAGAAGTGTTGGAAGCTTATCCCCATAAGAACTTCGGTAGGCCTTGGTCATGAAGCATGGCATGAGTGGCTTCAATGATGGTTCGATTCTTCCTTTCGGCAACACCATTTTGCTTAGGAGTATAAACAGTAGTGGTCTCCCTCTTAATGCCAGCTTCTCTACAATAGTCATTGAACTCATTTGACTCATATTTGGTTCCATTATCGGTCCTCAATACTTTGATCTTCTTCCCTGTTTGATTTTCAACCAAGAATTTGAAAGAGCGGAACCACTTGAACACTTCGTCCTTCTTCCTCAAGAAATAGATCCAAGTTTTGCGGGAGAAGTCATCCACAAAAATAGCATAATACAAAATCCTCCCAAAGATGTTACGTGCAACATACCAAACAAATTAGAATGGATAAATTGTAGAATGTTGGTAGTCTTGCTATCACTTGAGGGAAATGGTCCCCTTGTATGTTTTCCTTCGACACAGCCCTAACAAGCATCTTCATGATCAACTTTAAATTTGGGCATACCTATGACCATCTTCCTAGCATCGGGAAGAACTTTATAATGAATGTGAGAAAACCTATAGTGCCATAATTCAGATTGAAGAGAAGTGTTGCATGTCATGGCTCCCAAAGGACTTCCTCCATCCTGATAAAGGTTATCAACCCTGAATCCAAGAGTGAATTATTCTTTGAAATTCCTTTTCCAAACATGTACCTTTCCATCAATGAATTCCACCTTGAATCCTTTGTCTTCCATCACTGAAATAGACACCAAATTCTTCTTCAAGTCAGGTACATATAATACATCTTGTAGATGAAGGATTTGACCTTGATTTAAATGAAGAGTAACATTCCCTGTCCCTTTCACGGGATAGGTGGCATTGTCTCCAAGTATGATCTCCAAATTGGTTTCCTTTTCAATCAAATTTGAGAGGGCTTCTTTGTACCCAGTGAAGTGCCTTGAGGCACCACTATCAATCAACCAATCATCTAATGTGTCTGGAGGAGAGGTAGTAGAGAGGGCAGATATAAGATACAATTCTTTTTGCTTGTTATCTACAACATTAGATTCATCATACCTGTACTTTCTCAATCTTTTGGAAGGTCGACCATTTTCATATTGTGTAGTGGGAGCATTTCTCTTTCCTTTTTTGAACCTGTTATTCCTTTGATTTCCATTTCCCTTGAAATTGTTGTGATTGTGTTCATCATCTCGAGTTGTATCCCTTTTGTTAGGACACTCTCTAGCATAGTTGCCAAAATTGTTGCAATTGAAGCATATTCCTTTTCTTCCTTCTTTGAATCCCTGTCTTCCTTGACCTTGCTTCCTTGGACCAAAATTGTTCTTCCTTTTAGCATGAGCAGAGAATGCAGTAGGATCATTCCTATTTGAAGGCATGTCTCTCTTGATCATCCTTGTCTCTTCTTGAGTTCATCTAGTCAACAATTCATCAAATCCTAGAATCCTTTCATTGTTGAGGATAGTGGTATTGAACACATCCCATTCATGGGGGAGACCTCCAAGAGTAATAAGAGTGAGCTCCTGGTCAACAATAACCTCTCCAATAGATAGAAGATCATTTTTTATTTCGGTAATCCTCATGAAGTAGGATTGGATGGATTCCCCTCTATCCATATTGATGTCCTTCAACTTGTTCTTGAGAAAGAGGATTTGATTTGTGTTGCTAGCCTTGAACATGCTAACCAACTTGTCATATATCTCCTTAGATGTGGCCTGCTCAGAAATGTAAGCAACCAAATGCTTTTGAATGGAATCCCTGATGATCTTCTTGGCCTTGACCTCTCCTTTCTTTTTCTTTGTTTAAGTGGCAGCTGGTGCATTAGAAGGAGGCTAAATAATCTTTCCCTGCACATAATCCATGACATCATTCTCTTCCAAATTCAAGTCTACAGGCATCTTCCATGCATGATAGTCAGATTTATCATTGAGCTTTTCATCAGATTTGAAGTAAGATGAGGAAGCCATTGACCCTTGATCTCGTCCAACAGATCCCAGTGATTTCTTTTCTCACTCTTGCTTGGGCTTTGTCTTCACCTAGGCTCTAATACCATGTTAATTTTAGATAAAAATGGTATGTTCTATGCTTAAGAGAAATTTACTTCAATTTTCCTTATTAGCCCAATATCAATTTGCAGATTATCAATCACATTAACATTGATAGCAAATGCAGACATAACATAAACAATAGGCAGAAGACAAGCCAAGACAAGAGGACACAATATTTGCCGGATGCCAGGGAAAAAATCCAATGTGGGGAAAACCCTTTGATCAAATCTTCTTATTATTCTTCAAAAGTTCAACAGAGATAGAGAGTGCATCAAACAAATTTACTTGCCCAAACACTGCCAAAACAATCCAGTCAAACAACAGTCAATATGATGCCCTAACTAGAAAGTCAATGTTGGTCAAACCAACAATAATTCATCTCCAATTTAGCTCGGTCAAGGACAGTCAACTCAACCTCCAAGGATAGTCAAAGTCAGCCCAAAAACAATCTTGAAATATTCAGTCAAACTAGGTCAAATTCAGTCAACGCAGGTCAAGCTATTCCAAATGTCTCGGGATTTGTGCCAGCCAATGCGGCCTCAAGAAATCGGACCTCCTACCTTAAAATTGCAGTCAAATCTGAGGTGTTGACCCTTTGTCAACGCTGGTCAATGCTCCTGCAATCATCCCTAAAACTGTCTTGAAATTTTCGGCCTCCTGCCACACGTGTGAAGAGAAGAGCTGCTCCTTTGTTGTACGACCCACTAAAGAGAGGAGAGAGAATGTCTGAGATGAATGATGATCAAATTATCGGGATTTGTGCCAGTTAATGCGGCCTCAAGAAATCGGACCTCCTGCCCAAAACTTGCGGTCAAATATGAGGCGTTGACCCTTGGTCAACGCTGGTCAACGCTCCTGTAATCAGCCCTAAAACTATCTTGAAATTTTTGGCCTCCTGCCACACGTGTGAAGAGAAGAGCTGCTCCTTTGTTGTACGGCCCAATAAAGAGAGGAGAGAGAATGTCTGAGATGAGATGATGATCAAATGAGGAGAGGGTCTCTCTTATTTATATAATTTGTTGAGAGTGGAGACACATCTATTGGGGCTTCATGAGCCTACATTAGACTTCTATCTGACCTTGACAATTTGCACGTGTGAGAAATAAATTCAAAATCACACTTCTGCTCATCCAAACAAGATGATTTTTAGATCAATCTTGCACCTCTCGGAAAGAGAAATCCAATAAAAATATCATCTCCATCATATGAGCTGTCCAAGGTGGAGTTTGGCCCTAACTGCCAATTTTAACATAAAAAGTCATCTCCAATACATAAGGCAATATCCAGTAGCAAAAAGCTCCCAAAAAACACATCTCCACAAGTTGTGAGTTACACAAAGGCTAAGTCGAGCTTTACAAAAGAGGTCGAATATCAAGTGCGATGATGAAAAATAAGAAGTGAGGGATCCTCTCTCTATATATGAAGTATATCCCTCTCTTTAACAGCACAAAATTAGCCTACAAGCCCTATAACAATTTTAATTTTGAGTGTCCATCAAGATAAGGGATTACAAGCCAACCCCATAGCTCACAATAATAAAACTTTGCCATAAATTTCCACACATGTGGGTCAAAATCCTCCATAAGCATGACATCATGCCCCTTTTGGGCAATAAACAATATGAAAGCGCATGGATGGGCTAGGGGAATGTCCCATCATCATGATCAACTCCCATCCTTGAAGGGAAGGCCTCAACAAGTGCCTCAAAATGCCTCCAAGTGTCAAAACCATGCCCTGGGTGCCCTACGTCACCTTTTTAAGGGCTAGAAATGTGACATGACATCATCTATCTCCAGTGTTGGGGCTCCAAGTGCTAGTACAAGCCCTCCCTTGTCATCTTCGGGATGACCATCGTCATTTGGATTCTGATCAAGTCTCGCCCATTAAACATTGTCAAGGTTGGCCTGGGGGAATTCCCATAAACGAGTGGATTTAGTTGCCGCCTCAGAAGCCATGTATGCTTCATTGAACTAAGCACATCCATCTTGCGTATAAATGTTTCTTTTCTTAGTAGCCTTCATGACCACTAAAGCACCCTTGGACACCTTTAGGTGCTCTACCTTGGCCTATAAACATATGACCTCCATAATACAAAGCTCCTAAAAAAATTAAATTCTTGTTTAGTTTAGGGCCTAGGCACAGCTCTAACATCTATTAATGTTCTTATAATACCATCAAACATTTTAATTTTGACACTTTCCACCACACTAGTCTTACAAGAAATGTTATTTCCCACAAGAACATTTTCATTATCAACTTCTTCATATGAAGAAAACCAATTTATGTGTGGATACACATGATGAGAACCACCATAATCTAACAACCATTATTCATAGTATTGAAGAACATTATTGATAGACAAAACTTCATCAATCATACATGAGTCTGAGTCAACCATATTTCCCTCCTTTTTGAACTCATCCTTGGATTCCTTTTTATTCCAACAATCTTTCTTGAGATTCACAATCTTGATATAGTATCAACATGTGAATTTTCTCTTTCTGCCTTTGGACTTTGATTCGGATGTACCCCTTGAATTTTCCCCTCTTTCTTTGGACCGACCTCTAGCGACCATTGCTTATGCTGTGGAGGTTTCAATACCTGATTTTCTTCTCATATCCTTAGAAAACAAAGCTCCAACAACAAAATCAAATTCAAGAGTTTCAATTTAATTAAACTTACTAAATGATCCCGCAATTCAAGAAATGAATACAATAGTGTAATTTTTTTATCTTCACCATCGATTTTAACATCCATACTATTCCATTGGAAAATAAGAGTATTAAACACATTCAAGTGATCTGCAATTTTCGTACCTTATTTCATTTTTCAGACTGTATAGCATCCTTTTCAAATAAATTTGATTCGTCAAGGACTTTGTCATATAAAGGCCTTCTAATTTGTTCCATAAGATTGTTGCATTGTTTCTTTAGTGATGTTAAACAAGACGTCATCAGTTAGGCATAACTAAATTGTATTGAGGGCTCAATCATCCATGTCCTTCCACTCTTCATTGGTCACTATTGCAAGTTTCTTCCTCCTTCCGTCTGGTGCCTTTTGTAACCCTTGTTGCACTAATAAATCTCTCATTTTATGTTTTCACATTTCAAAGCAGTTTTTTGCCATTAAAATTTTCAACTTCAAGTTTAGCATTCGTTACTTTTGCCATTATCCTCTACACAATTAAAACAAAAAATATACACACCTTGCTTCATAAACTTGAAACCCTATTTTGAAATCCTTTTAGAAACTTTGCTTTTATAGAAAACCATAATTTTTTTAAATATTTCTCACTCACACACAAGCATATATATATATATATATATATATATATATATCTTCTCCCCCTCAAAAAAATTACTCCAATTGACTTCACCAAAATTTTTAAAATAAACACAACATATGTCTAATTTATTGCTTGCAACTTCTCAACCGAACTTAACTTCAACTTGCTCAATCTCTCTTTGGCTTTATAGCCATAGGCTTCATTGATTCTATGGTTTCAATTTTTGGCTAGGGTTTGCTTCCATTGCATGGATTCAAAATTGGACGGGTTTCTATTTACTGCTTAGTTTTGTTGTTGCATCGAATTCTTTCCATGTGCGGGCCTCCGTTGCATGCTCTAGGGAGTCCTCTTCAATTGCGCGACACTTCCTTTTTCTTTTTATTTATTTTTTCTTCTAATGGCGTCTGTGGCTTGAACCTAGTGACCCTCACTTCAGTAGTTTGAGAAATCACTTCAACAGTTCGATTTCATTGGCAAATTGATTTCCAGAGTAGCAACTGTCAGTTGTCAGAGAGAGTTAGTGAGATCAAAGCAATGAGAGAGGGGTAGGGATAGTGAAGCCAGTGGAAGGATTACAATTCCGGTGAGTGCATTTACAGAGAGGCAGAGGAGCCATAGTGAGGCTGACGTAGAGCAATGCAGTAGCCTCTAGAGGAAATTTCAAATTTGTTGGGGAGAAGCAGAGTTTCAGTGCCATAAGATGGGTAGAGGTTCCAGAGGCCAGGAGAGACATTTTCCCAGACAATAGATGACCAGACGGCTTGAGGAGAAGTTGTTCCGAGCTCAGTGTAGAAGTGACTGCGCTAAGGTCAGGAGAGACATTTTCCCAGACAACAACTAACCAGATAGCTTGAGGAGAAGTTGTTCCGAGCTCAGTGTAGAGGTGAATGCGTTAAGGTGATGCAGTGATTGCGTAGAGTCAGTTTGGACGACTCAATTTGAGCTGAGGTCAGAGCCCAGATTTGCATGTGGAGTGAGGAAATTCCTCACTAGATTTTTCTTGCCAATTTTTTTTCTCTATAGGATTTCCAGTTTCGGCATCCAGTTGTACTCAGATAATTTCACTGCAGCATAATAATAAAACCCTCAGCTGCTGCACCGGTTTCCCCAAGTTGGGTTTTTCCGGGGACATTGGTCCAAAAATAACTGTTTAAATCTATGTGTGTGGTAGCATTTCTTCCAAAGTTTATTTCTTCCGCAGTTTCTTTGTGTAGGTTGCAGTGTGATTGGTTCAGTATTTGCTGTAGCGAACAATAATTAAATTGTTAAAAATTAATTAACAATTAGGAGAATTATTTCAGTTGCTGCAATAGGATTTGGGTCACCAAATTTTCAGACATTCTGACCTTTGTGGACCCATGCCAATGCATTCTCATGGTGGTCATCTCTATTATATCATATTCATTGATGACTTCTCCAAGAAAACATGGATTTACTATTTGAAGCATAAGGATGATGCTTTTAATATGTTCAAGGACTTTAAGGGGCTGATATAGAATCAAATATGGAGGAAAAATAAGGTCTTCAGGTCCAATATTGAGTTCATTGACTTTTGTAACAAGAATGAAGTTATCAAGAAGGAAACTATTGTACCCTACAATCTCGAGAAAAATGAATTGGCTGAAAGAAATAATAGGTCCATTGTGGCATCTGCCCGAGCCATGATGCATGATAAAAAGATACCAAAGTTCCTTTGGGGAGAAGCATCAAATAAAACGGTCTATGTACAAAACAAGGTTCTCATCAAGCCTTGGATAAAAAGACTCTCGAAGAAATGTTCACAGGTGTGAAGCCCGACATTGGACATCTTAGGATATTCGGTCGCCCCATATACTTTCATGTGCCGAAGGATAAGAGGAACATGTTGGAAGCCACCGAAAATAAAAGGTATGTTTGTTGGGTATTGTGAAAATTCTAAAGCATTTAGAATATATATTTTTGGCCAAAGGAAGATAAAGCTTAGCAAATATGTAACCTTTGATGAAGATGTTGCCCTTGGAAAAGCTAGAGACCTTCCTCCACCTCCTCCAAAGAAAGATGATGATATGGAGATATTAGAAGGTTTCTCTATGCCAGAATCTGAGAAGGACATTGTTGATGATCCCATGGAGTCAATGGACCCCTTGGATTCTCTTCCATGTGATCCCCCTGTCAGGAAGAGACCATTATGACTTCGTGATATCTTACAGGCTGTTGAGAGATATGAAGCCATGCTAATATCAAGGATATGTTGTAGCTATGAGCACTATGATCTAGGTTGAGCCTTCCACATTTGAAGAAGCAGTGAAAGAACAAGTTTGGAAGGATTTTATGGCCGAAGAGTATGAATCCATCATGAAAAATGATGTATGGGATGTTTTTCTGAGATCTAAAGGGAAGTTTGTCGTAACCACGAAATGGTTGTACAAGATCAAGCATGGAGCTAATGGAAGCATTAAGTGTAAAGCAAGGTTCATGGCCCAAGGTTTATCCCAGAAAGAGGGAAAAGACTATGACGATATATTTGCTCTCGTTTCCCACTACACCACTGTTAGATCGATTGTTGCACTTGCTGCTAGCCAAGGATGGACCCTTCACCATATGGATGTAAAGATGACATTTCTTCATGGCATGCTACAGGATGAAGTATATGTTGAGTAGCCTCAGGGTTTTGAAGTGAAGGACAGGAAGACTCACATTTGTAGGTTGAAGAAGGCATTATATGGTTTGAAAGAAGCCCCCAGACCCTGGTATGCCCAGATTCACAAGAAGCTTGGATTCACAAGAAACAATGTTGACCCCAACCTCTACTTCAAAGTGGTCCAAGGTATGCCTTTGATTTTGGTTTTATATGTTAACGATATATTCTTGACAGGTAGTGAGCCTTTGATGATCGAGTGTAAGAGGGATTTGTCCTATGAATTCGAGATGAAAGATCTTGGTATGATGCACTACTTCCTAAGGTTAGAAGTTTAGCAGAGACTCGAAGAAATTTTCCGTTCTCGAGGAAAATATGTTGTGAAGCTATTGGAAAGATTTGGAATGACTGAATACAAATCTCTGGCCACACCGATGGAGATGAATTTCAAGAAGTTATGTGGAGATGTTGCTGGACCTAATTTGGTGAATCCTTCTGAGTATCGTCGATTGATTGGGGCATTAATGTTGCTTGTGAACAACTATCTGGATATATGCTTTGCAGCGAACACTTTGAGTAAATTCATGACTGAGTCCCTTCATGCACATTGGGTTGCTTCCAAACACATATTGAGATATTTGCATGGGACGATTAACCTTGGTCTGAGATATTTTGCTGGTGATGTGTGACTTCATGGTTACACTGACGCTGATTGGGCTGGTAATGTTATTGACCAGAAGAGTGTGAAATTTTCAAGAAGGAAAATATTTCTACAACACTTGGTCTATTTCTCCTACTTATGAGATAAGTTATTTATAGATACTTCAGTAAATTCTGAAATAAACACATTTGCAGATCTTCACTATAATCAAGGGCATAAGAACATAAAGATAAATTATACAAGTAGCACAATAGAAAAAACCATACGAACAAAATTATTTTTGGACAATTTTCCCCGGAAAAACCCAATATGGGAAAACCAGTGCAGTAGATGAGGCTTTTGTATTTATCTTCAGAAATGGAAAGTACATTTACAAGAGTCTTATGAGCAGAGAAAATTAGCAAACACTTGGCTGAATTTTCTGGAACCTCCAGACAAATTTCAGACCCTCAGGGTGACCTCCTTCACCCTCCGCGTCATCTAGCATGAGAGCTCTGCGCAGTCTCTCCCTGGACTGCGTGATTCTGTGTGGAGGGGGTCGTGCTGCTGATCAACTCACCCTTCCCTTCATCCTTCTGATTTTTGCTTCTCGATAACTGACTCCTCCATCCTCCTTCTGCTTCTGCAACCCTACCTCTACAATCTCACCCACTGAAATCGAATTCTCTTGCTTTAGAATCGATTTCCTTCAGGTACTGAGAGTGCCCTCGTCTTGATTTCCAAATGCCCCTCAAGTCTCTTCTTATAGTCTTCTTGTTGATGAATCACCGATCAAGATTATATCGTTAACCAATGGCTCATATTAAAGTATGACTTGATCTTCGTTTTCTAGAAGTTTCACACTCTGCTCGATTAATACCCTTTAATTATTTAATTTCCCTAAGTTTAAACTTGGGGTCTACATTAAAATAATTAATTATTTTAAAAAAGTCATATCCAAGTGGAATTTCCACAAACGGTTTCTGGGTTCTCTGGATAAATGTTGTCCAAGCCTCTCTACCAAAGATGAGACTTAGAACACTTCCCAATGCTATAGAAATCAACACTCCCTATTAGTGAGGAAAGTGTTTAAGCAATATATCGTTGTCCTTCTTTGACTCTACAATATCTGCTGTGCTGATGTTGTCCTGGTCGCTGCCCCTCATTTCTGCGCTTTTGCTTCCTGTACTGCTACCTCGTGGCACTGCCTCTGCCACTGCAGCATCCGTACTGCAACTCCCTCTTCCTCTGAAGACCACCCTTTCCTCTAATGGAAAGGGTTCTCGACCATCCCCATCTTCTCTCTGAAGTAAGTGAATTTGATCTTACTTAGAGCCTTTGTGAGGATATCTGCCACCTGTTCTCCTGTAGGAGTGTATCGCAACTGTACTGCTCCCCTCTGGACATATTCCCTGGTGAAGTGGCACCGAATGTCAATGTGTTTCGACCGGTCATGAAACACAAGATTTTAAGAGAGCTTAATGCAACTTTGATTATTGCAGATAATCCCGGTCGGTTCCATCCACTTCTTGAGCAGGTTCAAGAGTAACTTGCAGAGCCATATGGCGTCGTGAAGATGTGCTCACTGCCATGTACTCTGCCTCTGCTGAGCTCGGTGCTACGGACTTCTGTTTCCTGCTGCACCAGGAGGTCATTCTTGATCCGAGACTAAAACAGTACCCACTGGTACTTTTCTGATCTACTATGCTTCCAGCCCAATCCGCATCTGTGAACCCACTCAACTGGACCTCATTACCCTTGGTGTACTTCAACCCATACTCGACTGACCCTCTCAGGTATCTGAGAACATGTTTGGCTGCTACCCAGTGAGCCCTCGTTGGTTCCACCATGAACTGACTAAGGGTATTCACTGCATAACAGATGTCTGGTCTATTATTGACCAAATACATTAATGATCCAATGAGCTGTCTGTATAAGGTGGGATCAACCTTATCATCCTCTGATGTGTCTATCTTCTTCCAGTTAGTAATCATTGGCGTGGCCATGGGTCTACAGTCTTCCATCTGAAATCTCTTCAGGATTTTTGTCGTGTACCTTCCTTGCCCTAGGAAGATTTTCCCTTTCTACTGCCAGACTTCTAATCCAAGAAAATAGTGCATCTGCCCTAGGTCCTTCATGTCGAGTTCTATTGCCAGATTCTCCTTGCAGTCTTTGATGAGCTTGGATGATCTGGTAAAAAAAATGTCATCCACATAAAGTACAAGAATAGGCGGCTCATCTCCTATTCTCAAGTAGTAGAGGTTGGGGTCCGTGTCACTCTTGACGAACCCCATCTTGTGCAAGTAGCTATCAATTCGTCCATACCATGCCCTGGGGGCTTGTTTTAAACCATACAAGGCTTTCTTAAGCCTGCAAACATGAGTCTTCTTCTCATGTGTCTCGAAGCCCTCTGGCTGTTCTATGTACACTTCCTCCTCTATCACCCCGTTCAAGAACGTTGTCTTGACATCCATCGGGTGAATCTCCCATCCCATCTGCGCAACCAGAGAGATGACGGATCTGATAGAAGTGTAGCGAGCTACTGGGGTGAAGGTTTCCTCATAATCAATACCTTCCTTTTGTGCATACCCCTTAGCTACAAATATTGACTTTAACTTCTCTATGCTGCCATCTGCAACATATTTGATCTTATAGATCCACTTGGATCCTACAACTTATCTGTCCTGTGGTCTAGGGACTACTTCCCAGACATTATTCGTCATGATGGAGCTATACTCCTCCACCATGGCATCCACCCATACTTGATGCTGAGCTACTTCCCGAAAGGTGGACGATTCACCAACCTGAGCTACCAGTGCTTGATATATTTCTGGTTGCTTCCTTATCCTCTTTCCTTCTCTTGGGGCTCCAACAAATTCTTCTGCATCCTTAAGAATTTTTTGAAGTTCTCTACTCGGTCTCCCATCAGTGGTGGGTGGTCTCACCTGCTCTCCTTCCTATTCTTCTTCAGAGGAGCTCTCCTTAGAATCATTGTGCCTTGGAGAGGCACTTGACCTATCCTATGTAGGTCGTTGAGGCTGTAGTAGTGGATCCTCCTCGATCTGCGTATCTGTGGCTATTTATCGAGATTCCTTGAAGGCTCTCTCCTCCATGTATTTTACATCCCTTCTTACCATGATTTTCTTGCTCTCTGGAATGTAGATGCAATATTCTTTCGCATTCTTGCTATAGCCCATCAAGAAACCCTTTTCTGTAGTTTGATCCAACTTCTTTCTCTTTTCATCTGGAACGTGGTAGTACACCATGTTGCCGAATATCCTGATGTGGCTCACTTTTGGCTTGCTGCCTGTGAACACACTCTCGAGAGTTACCTTCCCCAAAGCTCTATGGGGAACTCTGTTTTGAATATATACTGTTGTATTGCAGGCCTCTGCCCATAAGAATTTTGGCATATCTTGGTCGTACAACATTGCCCTTGCATCTTCTATTATGGTCCGATTCTTCCGTTCAACAACTCCATTTTTCTCTGGATTGTATGGAGCTGTCCATTCTCTCTTGATGCCTTCCCTTGCACAGAAATTTGTGAAGTCTTTATCGATATATTCTCCACTGTTATCTGACCACAGCTTCTTGATCTTCTTTCCTATAGAGTTCTCCACCAATGCTTTTAAATCTTTGAATCGATCAAAGACCTCATCTTTTGTTTTCAAAAAATAGATCCAAGTTTTTTCTGGAATGATCATCAATGAAGGTGGAAAAATACTTTGCACCACTGAGAGTAGTTGTGGACATTGGACCGCAAATGTCAGAGTGTATTAACTCTAATACACCTTTGGTTTTGCTGCTGCTTCTTGAGAATGATGCCTTAGTGTACTTCCCTAATACACATCCCCTGCAAACTTCATCTTTCTTTGTGCTGAGTTGAGGAGCCCCTATGACAGTATTTTTGAGAATCCCCAAGGCTCCATGATGTAGATGCCCCATCCTTCTATGCCATAATTCATTCAGATCTTTTTCGTCTGTACTGCCAATTAGGGCCACCGGAGATTCAAGCTGGAGTTTATACAACCTGTGACTCCTTACTCTGATTTGTGCCTTTTTTCTCCAGCTATGGTGTTTGACATACACCTTATCTCTAATAAAGTATACGTCATAGCCCTTGTTCTAAAGTTGAGACACTAAGAGTAAATTCATCCCCAACCCTGGTACATGCAAAACATTCGTGGCTCAAATCTTGTTGCCATCTTCGAGCTGAAATGTTATGGTATCTCTCCCAATGGGGGTACATTTTGCCTTGTTTCCCATAGTTATTTGGAAATTCATCTGTTCTTATTGTGTAATATTCCCAATTTGGGTTGCTCAGCAAGACAGGCTTGAAAAACACATTTTTCAGGGATGTGTGCTTCAAAAACCAAGATCATCCCTTGAATTCCTTAGATCTGATAATCTAAGACCCAATTCCAAGAGGAGATCAGAAACCAAAAAAACTAGGTGAGGCAAACAGGCCTCCCACACCTAGTATGGCTAGGTAAATGTCCAATGAGGGACTGCAGCGATACATAAACACTGTATTGGAGTAGCAGTAGGCTAATAACACATGGAATATGTTAATAAACACTATGCCAACAATAATATATACAACAGTAAGGAAAGTGATTCATTCCACTCACAAAGGATGGGGAAAAGCAACAATTTATGAACTAAAACGCTTAATATCAAAGATCTGAGTAAAAAAAGAGGATAGGGATAGTTGGATCTGATAGCTTAGGTCATGAGGGACCTAAGCTCCAAATTTCAGCTCAAACAAATGAGTTTAGCTATGTTAAACAGTTCCTCCTTCCCCAACTAGGTTTAAAATCCCTGATTCCCCAAGACTTAGAATATGCAGAAATTTACTGAAGCACAAGAGCGTAATTTACTGAAGGGTTTAGCTGCAATAGGGTCTAAAAATTGATAAATCAGATCAGTGACATAGCTCATACATTTTACATGAGAAAGACAGAGAATTTACAAGGATAAACCCTCAAAATTGAGGTGATTACAACACAAGAAAGTACAGGATGAAATGGACAGCGTAATATCTAATGGCTGAAGTAGTGTTTCATTAATTTTTAGATCTAGAACAGATCTAAGTCCAAAATTATAGATCTGAATGGGATATATATGCAAAATTGGCTTTTTAGTACATTCCCCTTGGGGATCTTAGCAGAAAATGAAAAACACTGAATAGATATGAGATCTACACCATGGATCTGCAGTAAACTTCAGAAATTTCTGAAGAATATGTCACACAACAGATCATATCTAAAATGGAACATGGATTGGTTGGCCAATCCACGGATCACCACAGTGAAGGAAAGGAGTCCTTTCACTGGAGATCTCTCCTCCAAACTGATATCAAATATACACTACAACTCTGCCTGCAAAATGACGCAGTTTCCTCAAGGAACTGCGCAGATGAAGTGGAGCACACTTTGGCCTGATGCCAAGATGTGAAACTGAAGCTCTGATAATCTAGAACACTCTTGCCAATGGGATAGCAGACTTTCCCAGTGAAAAGAGAGGCTAGATATGCATAGATCTGAGAAGATATATCTTCCACTTGCTGCAAATCACTTAGACAATGAAACCCTCACTGGATTTACGTTGCCAAAGAGAGATGAAGCTTGGCCAATGCTAGATAGTGGACCAAAGCAGCACAATCTCCTCCAAGAAATCCTCAAGGAGGGAGGATTCCTAAACAGGAAACCCTCTCTATTCTCTTGCTAAACAACCCAGAGAATTCGAATTAGTATAATCAGACTTAATTCTATGAAATCATATCATATTCAACAACCTTCTCTTGAGCCTTCTCCTTCCTTTTATAAGATGAGGATGTGCAAAACCCTAAACCACCTCAAATGAATTAACCCCTTTCACATGGGATCCTCCTTCTAGAACTGCGCTGGATCTTCAAAGTGGTTCAATGTATCTGGTCTGCTTAGTGATTAGTGATTTGGTCCTGTTGACCCAGTCAAGTGGCTCAATCCTGTTCACACACAAGTGGCTTTTATTAAGAAAGCCTTGATTTGTCTCTGTTCACATTGGGCATTGATTTATTTTTATGTCTTAGAAGTTTTTCATGTCCTTTACATTTTATTCATCAATAAATAAAATTAAAAACAGAATGAAATATTCCTATTAGCTTGGGATAATTAGGAAAATTACATTCCTTCCCTCCAAAATTGTTGCTTGTCCTCAAGCAACTGCAAGGTGAGTGCTGCAAAATATCCTCCTTGGTGACACCAACATAAGATAAGCTTCCTCCATAAGCCAAGTGCTCACTGATCCATCCATCCATGTCTTTCTCCTCTAAGGTTCTCATGAGATGCAAATAGCTCATCCCATAAGGAGACAATAGATCATATGAAACAAACATGGTTTGCCCCCATGCTCTCCTTGAAACAAGAAAACATAAAGTACATGGAGAGTAAGCATCCCATGAGGCACATGCCATCCTTCCTTCTTTCCCCATACATCCCCATAGAATTACAAGTACATTATCAAGATAGGGAATCAAAACAATGTGCTTGAAAACAAAAAATTGCACATATGGAGGTGGGTCATAGTCCCACATGTGGAACCAACGCAAGGCATCCCCTGCTTGCATCAAATACAGATATGGTAAGTGGTTCTCCCACCACTTACTTGCTGCCCACACCATATCACCATGGCTAGAAATGTGATATATGTTTGGTGCTTTGGGGAAACACCCATCATGTTGCAAAATCTCCCTTTTGCTCTCAAGGGAGTGACCCAATTTAGAAATTTTTGGGGCCCAATGTTGGCCAAGAATCTCATATGATATAACACTCCTCCTTGGAGCCATGACCTACAAAAACATGGTGTAAGAATGCATGAAATCATAATATAAAGCATGTGTAGCATGATCATGTTCTTCACCAATAATCCTTCTCCTATCTAGGGAGTGGTGCAAGGATCTATTTCCTTCCTCAACAGAAGGAAGAGAGGGCTGATATAACTCTCCCTTAGAGTCATGTGGCTGATCCATCTTTACATTTTTCATGCATCTTTGACAATGATGAAGTAGCTCTCCTTCAAAGCCCCCACAAAAATAGCTCTTCAAGTTGATTTTGTTGAGCCTCATAGAAAAGGGTTGGCTGAAATAGAACTCCCCCTTTTTGACTTCTTCCATGCCAAAGGTGTCATGTGGAAAGTTGCCCTTCCCATGTTGCTTCTGCCACAACACAGAATCTGAAATGAGAGTGGGTATAGATGATGTTGAGAGAATTATTCTCTCCTCCTTGGGTCTACCCAAGACTCCCAGTGTTGTACCAAACTCTCCCAAGGTTTCCACTCCTCTATCATCAATGAATGATGCCTCAACATGTGAAGCATTCATCCTCCTTTACTGATCTAGTGGTCTCCTTGTTGTAATGTCTCCATGCAATGAGACATCATCAACAAGAGGTGACTAAACATATGAATGGAGAAAACCGTCCATGCTTCCACTGTGCAATCCAATCACCTTCTTAGGTGCATCAACCTTCTGCAATGGATAGGAATGAGGTTGGTTCTCTTTCCTATCTCTTCCTTGTGTCTCCATGGTCCTACACCTTCTCTTTGATGGCACATGTAGATCATGAAATGTGCCTTGATCTCCATACATGAGATCTTGGGGATTTTCTTGCCATGCCACAAGAATCCCTCTTGTTGGAGCAAAAACTCCTCCTTCCTCTGCTTGAGGTGCTAGATCAAGTCTAGATTGGACAGCGTTGTTGCCCTTCATCTTGGCCTTGCAATACTCTGAAAAACAGAGCTGGTTTCTGAGTTTCAGGGCTTGAGACTCATCTTCTTTCAAGAAATCACTAAGAGTTTTCCTCCTAGTCATTTCTTCTTTCTCTCCCATCTTCCTCATGGAAAATCTGAGCTTCTGACTGCGCTGTACATCACAGTGTGTGGCTGCATGCTCACACTCACTGTGTGAAAATCTAGAGTTTGATGCATCTTCAAACTCATTTGGAGATTCTATATACATCTCCCTCCTGATCTTCTTGAGATCTTCACTAATGTTATTTACAAATCTAGGAAGAAGCTTTGAAAGCCTCTCCTCCTTCTTTCCTCCAAAAGATGGAGTCTTTCTCCTACTTCTTTCTTTGTCTCCTTGATGAGAATAGGAAGTGCAGGGGCCTTCCTCTTCTATCTGCTCATCCTCCTTGGGGAGGTCCTTCATGGATCCAAAACATGATGAGGTAAATCTCATCTTCTCCATATTTCTAATCTCTAATTTCTAGAGCCCACTGCATCTTTCTCCTATTTGAAACCCTCTAGGAGTTTCCTTGCATCTTTCTTCCTCCATTTGTTCAAGATCTTCTTCGATGCCTTTCATAGTTTGAGAGAGAAGTAAGGAGATCCCTTCTCCTATCATTATGGCCATCCTGATCTCTGCTTCTTATCTTTATGCTTCTGATAGTTTGATCTCACAGGCTGAGCCAGAGATCATGCTCCGACACCACTGTAATATTCCCAATTTGAGTTGCTCAGCAAGACAGGCCTGAAAAACACATTTTTCAGGGATGTGTGCTTCAACAACCAAGATCAGACCTTAAATTCCTTAGATCTGATAATCTAAGACCCAATTTCAAGAGGAGATCAGAAACCAAACAAACTAGGTGAGGCAAACAGGCCTCCCACACCTAGTATGGCTAGGTAAATGTCCAATGAGGGATTGCAGCGATATATAAACACTGTATTGGAGTAGCAGCAGGCTAATAATGCATGGAATATGTTAATAAACACTATACCAACAATAATATATACAGCAACAAGGAAAGTGATTCATTCCACTCACAAAGGATGGGGAAAAGCAGCAATTTATGTACTAAAACGCTTAATATTAGAGATCTACGTTAAAACAGAGAATAGGGACGGTTGGATCTGATAGCTTAGGTCATGAGGGACCTATGCTCCAAATTTCAGCTCAAACAAATGAGTTTAGCTATGTTAAACAGTTCCTCCTTCCCCAACTAGGTTTAAAAACCCTGATTCCCCAAGACTTAGAGTATGCAGAAATTTACTGAAGCACAAGAGCGTAATTTACTGAAGGGTTTAGCTGCAATAGGGTTTGAACATTGATAAATAAGATCAGTGACATAGCTCATACATTTTACATGAGAAAGACAGAGAATTTACAAGGATAAACCCTCAAGATTGAGGTGATTACAACACAAGAAAGTACAGGATGAAATGGACAGCGTAATATCTAATGGCTAAAGTGGTGTTTCATTAATTTTTAGATCTAGAACAAATTTGAGTACAAAAGTATAGATCTGAATGGGATCTATATGCAAAATTGGCTTTTTAGTACATTCCCCTTGGGGATCTCAGCAGAAAATGAAGAACACTGAATAGATCTGAGATCTACACCATGGATCTGCAGTAAACTTCAGAAATTTCTAAAGAATATGTCACATAGTAGATCAGATCTAAAATGGAACATGGATTGGTTGGCCAATCCATGGATCACCACAGTGAAGGAAAGGAGTCCTTTCACCGGAGATCTCTCCTCCAAACTGATATCAAATATACACTGCAACTCTGCCTGCAAAATGACGCAGTTTCCTCAAGGAACTGCGCAGATGAAGTGGAGCACACTTTGGCTTGATGCCAATATTTGAAACTGAACCTCTGATGATCTAGAACACTCTTGCCAATGGGATAGCAGACTTTCCTAGTGAAAAGAGAGGCTAGATATGCATAGATCTGAGAAGATCTATCTTCCACTTGCTGCAACTCACTTAGACAATGAAACCCTCACTGGATTTACGCTTCCAAAAAGAGATGAAGCTTGGCCAATGCCAGATAGTGGACCAAAGCAGCACAATCTCCTCCAAGAAATCCTCAAGGAAGGAGGGAAGATTCCTAAACAGGAAACCCTCTCTATTCTCTTGCTAAACAACCCAGAGAATTCGAATTAGTCTAATCAGACTTAATTCTATGAAATCATATCATATTCAACAACCTTCTCTTGAGCCTTTTCCTTCCCTTTATAAGATGAGGATGTGCAAAACCCTAAACCACCTCAAATGAATTAACCCCTTTCACATGGGATCCTCCTAGAACTGCGCTGGGTCTTCAAAGTGGTTCAATGTATCTGGTCTGCTTAGTGATTTTGTCCTGTTGACCTGGTCAAGTGGCTCAATCCTATTCACACACAAGTGGCTTTTATTAAGAAAGCCCTGATTTGTCTCTGTTCACATTGGGCATTGATTTATTTTTATGTCTTAGGCGTTTTTCATGTCCTCCTTTACATTTTATTCATCAATAAATAAAATTAAAAACAAAATGAAATATTCCTATTAGCTTGGGCTAGTTAGGAATATTACATATTGGTAGCTTGAAAAACATTCCCGAACCCCCGTCATATGAGTAGATGCTCCATTGTCAATATATCAAACACTTGGAGGAGCTGTGCTCGACACACAAGTAAGATCCTCCTCTAGTTTGCATGCCAACACTTTCATGTCGTGTTCTCTCTGCATTTCGGCGTGCTCTAGAGGACTGCGTGAACCCTTCCGAATGATGGATCTTTGGTCCATGGCAGATCCTCCCTTTCTGTTTTTAGCCCTTTTGCTCTGATACCATATGAAATTTTCAAGAAGGAAAATATTTCTGCAATACTTGGTTTATTTCTCCTACTTATGAGATAAGTTATTTACGGATGCTTCAGTAAATTCTGAAATAAACACATTTGCAGATCTTCACTATCATCAAGAGCATAAGAACAGAAAGATAAATTACACAAGTAGCACAATAGAAACAACCATATGAACATAGTTATTTTTGGACAATTTTTCTCGGAAAAACCCAATTTGGGAAAACCGGTGCAGTAGATGAAGGTTTTGTATTTATCTTCAGAAATGGAAAGTACATTTACAAGAGTTTGATGAGCAGAGAAAATTAGCAAACACCTGGCTGAATTTTCTATAACCTCCAGAAAAATTTCAGACCCTCGGGGTGACCTCCTTCACCCTCTGCGTCATCCAGCGTGAGAGCTCTGCATAGTCTCTCCTTGGACTGCGTGATTCTGCGTGGAGGGGGTCTTGCTGCTAATCAGCTCACCCTTCTCTTCATCCTCCTGACTTCTGCTTCTAGATAACTGACTCCTCCCTCCTCCTTCTGCTTCTGCAACCCTGCCTCTACAATCTCACCCACTGAAATCGAATTCTCTTGCTTCAGAATCGATTTCCTTCGGGTACTAAGAGTGTTCCCAGCTTGATTTCCAAATGGCCCTCAAGTCTCTTCTTATAGTCTTCTCATTGACGAATCAATGGCCAAGATTATATCATTAATTAATGGCTCAGATTAAAAGATGATTTGATCTTCATTTTCTAGAAGATTCACAATCTGCTCTATTAATACCCTTTAATTATTTAATTTCCCTAAGTTTAAACTTAGGGTCTGCATTAAAATAATTAATTATTTTAATAAAGTCATATCCGAGTGGAATTTCCACAAACAGTTTTTTGCTTCTCTGGATAATTGTTGTCCAAGCCTCTTTACCAAATATGAGACTTAGAACACTTCCCGATGCTATAGAAATCAACAAAGAGCACATCGGGGTGCTGCTTTAGCTTGGTATATGCAATGATGTCTTGGAATCTAAGCAGAAAACAAAAATCTGTGGCTTTAAGTACAACAAAGGTAGAGTATATTTCTGCTAGCATGGCTAGCCATGAGGCTGTTTGGTTGAGGAACCTCCAAGGAAGCATATAAATACAAGTTAGTTAGTCTCATTTGGACATGATCATCAAGCATTTTCTTCTTTTCCCTTCTTTGGATTGGCTCGCACAGGTCTGAGATTGGTTTGTACAGGTCTGAGATTGCAGGGTCTGAGCTTGCATGTGTGAAAAAGAGAAATTGATCTAGGGCCACAGGGTTGGAACATGGAATTCTTGGTTGTGGCTGCTTGCATGATAGGGAGCTTCCTGTGGTTGGAGAGCTACAACCGCACCAGTGGTCACTAGTTGTATGCTATTGTGACCTAAGTTTTTTTTGACAATTGACTGCATACTTTGACAGTTGACTACATGCTTGAAGACTTTGATTTTGATTAGATTTGTTTATTGGGCTCATCTCTTGGATATTGTTGGGTTGGTTTTGCTAGATAATCTTTGATTGGTGAATTGGAATTTGTACTCTCTCTTTGTTGAACATTTTATGACAATCTAATAAGAAGAAGAATTTGAAAGGGTTTTGCCCGTTGTGGGGTTTTTCCTCGGTCTTTGACAAAATCCTTGTGTCTCTTGTCATTGCTCTGGATTGTCTATTGTATATTGCATTTATTGTTCTATCTACAATTTCTATTGATCATTAGAAGATTAAATTGTTTTGAAAGATTGCTAATTGAAGAAAAGGATTAGGCTAAAGTAATTGTAACAACATAGAACAGGGGAAAACTAACACAACCGAGGCCTTATCAGGTCTAGGTAACGGTGGACATAGCCAAGAAAGGGCTCAACGCAGGTGCAGAAGTGAGGCCAGTAGCTGAGAAGCAAACTGAAGTTGTAAAAGAGGCTTGTGTGGATAAGCTGAGGGAAGTCAGGCCTAGATCAAGCAATCCACCCTTGAGAGAATAGATCTCAAAAGCGAGCTAGAGAACTCCAGGAAAAAGTTGAACTTCAGAGGATATGTTTGTCCAAGGAAGGTTGAGTGATCTTTGTGGTTCTGCATTGAGAATAAGGAGTTATGCCTGCTGGCCGTAAGCTCCTTGGTATCTAAAAGGAGGGCCGAAGCCCTAAGTCTGCATAGGAGGTCTGAAAGGGTCTCAAATCTACTACAACAAGGTTGAAAGGCCTTAGGTAGTGCACAGAGAGGTCCATTAGGGCCTCAACCATGTCTTGCAGTAGGGCCAAGAGGCCTCAAGTGGAAGATAAAGAGGTCGAAAGCCTCAAACCAATCGCAGAAGGAATGCCGAAGTGAATCTGGCCTGGAAGGAGGCTTCTAGAATAAAGAGGCTTCCTAAGTTATTATCTTGAAGTCTGTTCATGAAAGGAGCCTTGAACAACAATGACAAAGGCTAGGTATGCAGTGACTTTGAAGGGGAAAATGCACTATGAGTGGTTGAAGCATTTGGTGCTGATAAATGCAAGTGAATTGAAGGACTTGTTCATTGTGAGCAGTTGATTGGACAAAGATCTGAAAGGAGCTAGATCACTTTGTGAAAGAGGCAAAGGACAACCAGGTAACAATTGACAAATAAGCACTGAAAGGACTGATTGTGAGGGGCTACATCAACAAGTAAGTTTTGTCATTGTTTTTTTGGGCAGTTTGAAGGTCAAAAGGGATTTGACCTCAAGCCTTAATTTTATATACTATGTATAATAGTTGTACTAGTGACCTGAAGGGCCATGATCCCCGGTATGGGAGCCCCATGATTCTTAAATGGATGGAGTAATAACGATCGAGTGTTGGGCTCAATAGATTTGTGTACTATTGTTGATTTCACTGTTGTTATATTTTCACTGTGCAAAGTGCTCGTGTGTTGGGATTGCTAGTGTGTTTGTGTGCTTGGTTAGCCATATATCAGATCTAGGGCCTAAGGAAAATCCAACAAACTCCATAAACTTATCTTATTGTGTATTTTTGGCACAAATTCCTTGATTCAATTTCTCCATAATGTTTATTTTTTATTTTTATTATTATTATTATTTTCAAATAGTAGGAAAACTTATCATAATTCAGTGGTCAAATTAACAGTGGGGACAACCATCACTGGTTGTTATTTGCGAACCCAGTCCGTAAGGGGGTAGGCTTTCACTCCTGCCAGATACCTCTAGATCTTGGGCGATTACCCTGTTTCCTTCCATTTGAAAAAGACAAACTCTTAGCCAAGAGCATACTTTTGACTATTACCAGAAACCCAACTATTCTTGTTCTCAACACTGATCGGCAGTTGAAACCCAAGATTGAGTTCATGAAAACATTGGGCCTTTCTGCACAAGACTTGGGAAATGTCACATCCTATGGATCCAGATTGCTCGGCGCCAGTCTCAATAAAACTGTGTCCCAATCCAGTTTCTTCAAAATCTGTTCAGATCGGAGGTTAATTCCTCTAGTGTTTTCAAATTGGTACTTCATATTCTACTTAAATGTAACGGGCCTGAATTCTGGGAAAAGAAATTGAAACATTTGACAAGTTTTGCGCTACTCGAAGATGACATCATGGAGCTTGTTAGGAGGCACCCACTTTTATGCAGAAGAAGATGGACTTTTTGATGCTTACTACAGGGCTTCCTGCACAGTGCAAAGTTTATTTTTTCATATCCTCTGTTAGTGTCTTGTCACAGATTGGAGCGCAGGATCAAGCCTCGCCACAAGGTGCTGAATGCTCTCAGTGCAATGCAACCTTCCAAGCGCCTTCCTAATCTCCTTAAGGCGCTTCATTTAAGTGAGCGGATGTTCCTCAAAAAATATGTCCAGCGCAGTCCTCATGCCAAAAAGTTACTTGAAATGTACATTGGCAAGCCTGGCCTTTTCTAAAAAACTAGATATTCGAGTTTCTGTTTTGGTAAGGTTTGATTGTATTGCGTTGTTCTTATTTGATTGAAAGAGGTTTGAGAACATTCACCAAGGGATCATCAATCTGTTATAATCCAGTGCCATGATCCCTCCGACCCACATGAGTAATGAATGCGAATTAGTATATATAGAAGATAATCACGACATAGTCAGTTCTGGCCTGGGATCTTGTTTTTCCCAGTTTATTGTCACACCAAAACCACAATCAACATACACTATTGAAGGATACTCAGTTGTAATACAATCACAAAGAATGCATCAAGTAACACGTTTTTGAAAGATGAAAAAACCTCTCATCACCAGATAGTTTGTTGTTTGCTAGTAGTTTTGCAGCGATCATGCATTGCTCCCTCCCTCTAAAATGTGATGGGATAGATGTGAAATTCTGACTGTTTGAGTCATGGTTAACTTGTAAAAGTACTTATTCAAATCCCAAAGGCAAGTGTAGGGAATTTAAATTCTTATGTGTTTCTACAGTAGTATGATCTAATTGTTTACAGGTCTACTATATCTATGAGACTTAACTGGAATTAACACATTTCATATCCAAGCTAAACATTGCACATTAGTTTGCACACTTTCTCTTTGAGCTTTGTTAATGGTCTCGACTCTCTATTTCTTTGCTAGGGGAAAAAGTTTGTGGTAATGACTTTTATTGCTGCTATCAGAGACCATTCCCAGTTGTAATGGAATGAGATCCATTTCAATCGCACATCTTGTCAAGCAGAACCTTAGCCACTACTCTAAAACACAGCTTTTGATGCATGATTGACTAGGCAAACAATCATTGGCACCTTCCCTCGTCCCAACGTGGTTGGACACTCACTTATCACTGGTCCTACAAACATTCAGAAACATTGTCGTTGGTCCTTGCACGGTGCCTTCCAAATAGCCACTTTCTTTTGGATGAAACCTTACCTCCAAGGAAAGAGGCAGATGAGGTGACTGTCCACACAGAGGAGGGATCGTTTTAAACTATTTGCAAATGTTTTCTTGCTGTTTTCTTCAAGAGTTTTCAGTGCAACATCTACAGTGAGCTGTGCACATCTGAGAGGATCTCTTGCGTAATTGCTTTCCCCCTTCGGATGTTGGCAAGAGGCATTTGACAAGCCTAATGGATCAGAATCAGCAGCCGCGTATTTGAAAACTTGGTAAGGAGGTAGCAGTCATTCTAATAACTAGTTGAAATTTGCTACCTTTTGCCCCTTCATTACTTGGTTGATCTTTAGGGCCAATTTTCTAAAATGATGTGAAAGTTAATGATGAGATTTACCTTTTTAAGAAATTAAAAATTCACCTGTCCAACACTGATCATGCAATCTTTCCTACCAAGGCTTTGTTTAAGATCTTTTCAATTGGTTTAGCTGAGAAAGATAATGAAGCAAAAGTGAGGGTTCTCATTATAAAAAAAAGCTCATAGGCTTAGAGAAGGGATATCTGGGTGAATGCTTGTATGGGAATCTGTGAGAGACCTCCTGAGTATACGTTCTTAGGAAAGTTTTCTGTCTTATGGACAGTTGAAGAGTCTATTTTATCAATAATATTTCTTGAATATTTCTGCAATCTTGTTCACTACCTGGTTTCCCAGTTTCTGTAATTGTTGTTGCAGTGTTTGTTATGATAAATTTAAGTTGACGTAAAAGCAAACCAGTGCTCTAAATTGTTTTTTTGCAAAGTTAAATCTATGATTGTTATAGGTAAGTCTTTTGTTGTTATCATAATGTTCTTATATCAAGAAAATTTTCTGTGCTATAGATTAACATGTTGTTACAGAGATATCAGTTTGTTGTTGATACACTTGGTTTGCGCTTGGCATTGTACTTAGCATGTCAGTGCAGTCCTTGGGTGCATAATGCATGATAACTCATCCATACCATATCTATGAAGTAGAATTCATGGGAATATCAAGCACAAATTATCTCCGTTGATGATAGTGATGCTAAACATGATGGTGACAAATTCATGTGTTGGCCCAACCCAACTGCCTGATACAAGTGGGCATGAACCAAAAAGAGATTGTAAATATTAGCATTGCATCAGCATTAACCTTGACAAATGACTTCACACTAAACTTAGACAAGTGTTAATAATTTAATGGGATTTATTCATATTTACTTCATACTGCCACACTATTTAATATAACCGTGCATTAGGTGGTCACATCCTACTAAGCATTTAGAAACTGTTCTGCTAATGCTATTTAGTATTTACTATACAAAGACACCTGTGACGTTAGTAAATGAAGATGGAAATAGAGCCGTAAACTAATTTCCAATAACACTGAAATTTCAAATTCCGAGTCCTTTAACAACCTGCAGCTGGCGATACCTTTTATCAGTTAAAGAGTTTTGCTTCTTTTCTTCCTATGAAGGAGAAATTGCAATGTATTTTTTTGAAGAAAGAAAAACTTATATTGATATTAAAGCAGAAGTGAAATATTCGTAGCTTGTGTTTGTCCAACATTGAAAAAAACAAAAACTGATCGACAGTTTCATCAAAAAACCTACTTATCTCCCTACTGCTGTATATTATTATCATTAATAGCATCTTCCAGCCAGGTTTAAAGACTGGAACTACAAGAACATAAAATAATCAACTGGAAAATACTGGAAATAATCAAGCAACTTCCACCACGGCTATCCATCTGGAAGATCTGTTTTTTCAGAATATATATTGAGAGTTATGCATGCCTCTCTACTTCTTCCTCAGTTTCATTTTGCCTTTCTGCATCTTTAGTGCTTCTTTTGATAACAGGTCTATTTTTTTGCTGAGTTTCCTGTATACATGTTGGAATGAGATAAATTCAAACAGATTGTAAGAAGGCTTACTAGAAGGCTCCATCCACTAAAAGGTTCTTCTCTATAATGTTTGTAAGAGGTCTGTAGTATTATAAATAGAATTATAAGCAATGTAATAGGCTTGTTGAGAAATTATTGTGATTGGAGGTTAGCTCATTAGAAGGTTGCCCTCTCAAAGACGCATGTGAACAAGAGTAAATTCCTTCCACAAAAGGATCAATTGTAAGGTGTTACCCTATATTATTTTTGGATGTTTTGTATGTGATTCTATATTCATATTTGTGGTATTTAACAGTTGGTATCAGAGCACTTTTTTTTGGCCCAAAATGGGGCAGAATCTTTTCTATTTTGCAGGTTTTCAAAGGAATAAAAAAAGAGGGCTGCGACATTTCGATAATTTTTTGTAGTTTTTGGTGGAAAACTTGGTAGAAACAGTTGTATAGCTGAGTACCTCTTAAAAAAACAACTGATTTCATTTTTTTTTTTTTTTTTTTTTTTGGTCTCAGTCAGAGTTCTGGAGGTCCTGATATCGCTGATTTGAAATAAGCTATTTCAGGGCTTTTGCATGACGACTGCATAGACTGCAGATCTGATATCTTTTGACAATTTTTTCAGATTGCCATCAGATTAACACTGTTGGATAGAGGATTTTCAAAGGTTTTATTTGGTGAAATATATGTTGTGCTTTTGATCAATTTCCTCATGTTATAGCCATTGAAAATTTCTATTCTCAAACCCTAATGGATCTAAAAAAATGGCAAGATGCTGCTGTTGATGAAAGAAACCTTCCATGTTTACTCTATAACCATATGTTGTTGGACCAATGAAGAGTATAACCAAGAAAGATGTTCTTTGTATGATTTAGAGGATGGTTGTGATGACTGGTATATGCACTTTTGTCATTTTTAGGATGATAACTATTTTCATCTTCTATTGGATGACTTTATTCCACCTTATGAAGGGAACATCATGGACGAAAGTCAAAATTTGGTGATGGCTATCGGTTTTTAGCACTCCAATGCTCCAATAATGTGTTATGTGGATGGTTTCTTGGATATGGGTGGATTTACATATGATCTTGGTAGGCAATTGGAGCACTATTTTCAGCTGGCTATTGAGTTTACGTATCTTCAAAGGGAAGTCAACATGCGCACTTCGATGTGGGACCTAGGTTTAAAGTGCAGCAGCCTATTGAATTGCTTTAGTATGATGGTTAGTTCTTGTACCTTGGCTTACTTCAACATTCTGTTCAACACTTATCCACGAGACTGGTTGCCTCAAAATCTAGCAGGCCTTGTGAGGGCACTCTCAAGGCAAGGGCTAGACCCTGTTGCAACAATGAGGGAGATTGCCACTATCACCCCAACAATCTTTCACTTGCTCTTTAGTGGAATTTCACGACAAGGGAGGCTTCCCAGTGATCACCTATGAGGATATTTTAAGTTATTTGGTTCAAGTGATGAAGGCATTGTTGAAAATTGTAACTAGGTTTGGTCTGCATAATGACATGTGTAAATTGTGATTTTATGTAATTGATGAAAAAATATATATATATATATATTTTTATAAGTACTTGAATCATGGGTTTCGTGATTAAGGAATTTTATTTTAGTTAAGGTTCTTGTTGTCACCCAAAGTGTACACTAAGGGCCACAACGCTCAAGGCAAGGGTCGTCACTCTAATCTTTGCCCACTCCATTCTAGCTATTTCCTAGGCAAACTAAGGGGGGTTATCCCTAAAGGGTGAAAAATGGACGATGAAAGAAAACTTATTGGGAACCAACAATTTATAGGAGATGCACTGAGAGTTATCTTATTAACTTGACTTAAATTAAATGCAAGTAAAATTAATTGAACAATGTTTTAAGATATTCAATTAGATTAGACAATTAAGATTTAAAGTTATGAGACCAGTGCTTTAACTACAATGCTCAAAAGAATAAGCTTGCAGGATAAATGGTTTATCAAGTTACAAGATAACAAATGCTGCTTTATGGATGATCAACTAGCCTATATGAAATGCAAATCTTACAACTAGGTGAAATGCATAAATCTTGGTTAATTTTATTTAAATGCATATTATAAATTTGACTCTCTTCACTGTTTTGAAGTTGGCCTCCAAGGTAAGTTGTAGGAAGGAGGCCAACAAGAAGCAAGCTAGGGCTTGATTAACGATACCTCTTGTTGTGCTCCTACCACCTAGTGCCTCTAGCGCTGCAGAGACTATAGCTTTGATGACTGCAAGGTCCTCGTGTTAACTACCGAAGAGTTGTCGGGACCCCTCAAGCTAGATGATAAAGTTTGTCCTAGAAATCTATCAACCAAGCTTATGCTTGGAGGTAAAATTTGAATATGCACGACTAACTTAAAATACAAATTGCAAAGAGAGATTAAAAGATGAAGCGAGATTGTTAAAGACTTAGAGCACTTAGATTACGATTTATTCTAAGTTATACACTAAGTACTTAAGCAAAGATTCAATGAAAAATCCCAATTAGAAAGATAAATGCCAATCCAGAAAAGTAAAATAGATAACTGCGATGCTTAGTTTGCCATCAATCCACAATGGAATGCTTACCCAATTTATTGAAAATGCTTGAAACTCAAAAATAATTAGCCAGAAAGATTTCCAAATACTCAATTATCTGATGAGATCTAAGTTTCATGCACTTTAGAATATCATTTACTTAATCAATCTCTCAGATCTAATTACCAACCAAAATGAGATTAAGTTCCTTGCAGAAGCAAACTTATGTGTGTGACAACAAGTGTTCAAACTTAAATTCAAATGCCAGTAAAAACCTTGCTGAAATGAACTAAGAAAGCATAAAAGTTTCTGAACAATGGAATTTTTATGGCAGCAATAAGTTTTCAAATGCCAAATGTATGTTAAATTAGTGAACAAAATGCCAAACAAATTTGCAATTAATTATCTTCTTCAAATGTACTCAAAGAAGCAAAACAATGTTATGTCCAGACTTTAGAGAACATAGGACAGTGACCGAAAATTACGACTAAATTTAACCAAACAAATGCCAAAGTATTCCTCAATAATTTTTCAATGATTTAGGTGTGTTCAATTTGATGTTGTTGTTTGAAATTATTAGTTTAATGTTTGAAGAATCAAAGGTTTAGAAGTGAAACCTGAGGCCCTAGGCCTTGAAGCAATTTTCCAGTGATGAGTAGATTTGAAATACCAATCTCTACCCAAGTCTTTCTTCAATTTCAAAAATGATCCGACTCAGAAAATTTTATTTCTTTCTCCCACAGTTCAGTTCATCCACAAACTCATAAAATTTTTCAGATTGTGTCACAGTGATTTTAAATTTAGCGACAAGGATTAGGGGAATAATTTATTTTTTTTAAGGCCAAAATCCCACGTCAAATTAGACCAATTTGATGTTGCGTTTATGTGACGTAAGGGTTGAACAAGAATGGGGATTGAAGGGAGGCCGCTACAACGTGAGAGGAGAGGCTGAGAGGAAGAGGCGGGGTTAGGAGGGTTTGAGGGAGATGAGGGACATGAAGGCAGAGGGTAGGCCGAGAGGAAGAGTGGAGGGAGCAGGCAGGGTGCGGCGAGGGAGAAAGAATAGGAGGAGACTGCAGTGAAGAGGGAGAAGCGAGGGCCATGGAGGAGATGGGAGAGCAGGCTTGACGAGGGGAAGGTTTAGGTTGCTACAACAGCGTGAAGAGGCAGCGGGCAAAGGAGGAGGAACCGTGGGAGAAGGAAAGGAGAGATAAGGGAAAGGATTAGGCAACATTTAAGTTGCGGATTTGAGAAGAGAGTAGAGGCAAGAGTGAAGGCCGAAAGGGTAAGGAAATTAGGCCAAGGGTTAGTGGCGAAGGAGATGAGGGTTTGAGGAAAATGTAGACAGGGTGCCAAAGAGGGCTTTGGCCCTAAAAAATTGTTTTTTGAAGATCGAAACCCTTGCCAATTAAAAAAAAATCCACTCCTTGCCAATAAAAAAAAATTCCAGTATCTTTACTTTTGATCCATCTTTGAATTTATGCAAATTTTATATCTAAAATTTTCGATAAATGATTTGATTGACTTATTCCTGCAAACAAATATTTAAGACAAGATCTTGCTCTCCAGGGCCTAGATCTGTCTCCAATTTCGAAAAATCTTTTTGACAAACTCTATCTATACCTGCACAAATGAAAAAAAAAAGAAGAAAAACCAAAGACCAAATATATATACAAAATATTTGAAAAATAAATCCCCAATCTCAAGTTACAAAATAAATAAAAAATCTTCAGATCTATACAATTATATTACAAATCTACTAGTTTTAAGGAGTATGAGTTTAACTTTGCTCCCGGATTTGTAGATAGAAGCTCTTCTTAGCCAAATCTATCTATTCAGCACAAATTTATAAAAGATAATTAATTTTAAAGATGAAGTACTAGCCCCCAAAACCTTACAAGAGGAAATTCGTAAGATAAGCCTAGGAATTTAGATCAAGAATACTCAATCTTATGTTTTGGGAGTCAGCTGGTCCAACCGAGGACTTCCTCAAACGACCAATTTTTAAATTCAAATGATTTATGCACACTTCAAATTAAATTGTCAAATTAATATAGACGTAAAATAACAATGTAAATTTTCAAGAATTAGAGATTCTTACTAACTCTATTAAATTAAAATGTTATTTTAAACCCAACAACCTATGTTAGATACTCGTGCAATAGAGTATTCCACGAAGGCTATTAACTAACAACTTATAAAAATAATATTCAGCAGAACATTAAAAAAAATATTACCATAAGATGCATGAGAGGAACACCATAATCAATGTAAACCCCAAAGACTTTGCACTATTATTATTTCAGAAAAGATTACAAGAAAGCTTCAAGAGCAAGTACACGACTCAAAGATTAGATCCTTTGAAATGCCAAATGACTTCTAATTTATAGATAAATTCTCAAAATGACTAGTTGGCTTGATCTCCGTCAAAGTAATCTTGACCGTTGATAAAAATTTAATTATTTTTTAATCATCACTGTCAAAATTATTTATTTTTTGAGGAAAAATTGAAATTTTCATTTAATTTATTTTTAATTAACTCAAAATTAATTATTTTGAGTTAAATTCCTCAAAAAATTTACTTTGATTTAACCACCAAGGCTAAAGGGTCCAAAATTTCTTGAAATCTTCAATATTCCTTTGGTGGAGGACCTCCAAAAATTAATTTCTCTAGAACACAAATTCTTTAATTTGGAGAATTTATTTTTCCTAACACTTAACTTTGACTCTAATTAATTAAATTTTCGTTAGAGATTTTTTTAATTTATTTTTGCCAGAAAATTTAATTAATTGACACATGAAAAGATCAATAATTTTTTCCAACCTTTTAATATTTTAGCACCATGGCCAAAATATTATTTACATAAGATAAATACATTTAACCTATGAAGAGGGAACACCCATTCATTTTAGACCCTCAATTATTTACTCAATTTTGTGACTCAAAATATGATCTAGTAGACCAAGTGATTTGTAATAAAATAATTTAGCGACGAAAGATCTTGACGAAAAAATATGGCTCACCTAAGACTCACTTAAGATCTTGACGAAAAAATCCATCCTAGCTTTGGGGTGTGGTTGGAAGAAAAAATTTTGTCAATCATTTGTGTCTAGAAACACAAATGAATCAGTGAGACGAAAAATATCTTAGGATAGAAATCGTCATCAAAATAATATGTTTACCTAGGTTGTTACATAATGGTCTTACTAAGATTATTTACATTATAAACATGCAGAATATGTTTACAACTTTAACAAATTAAATACTGATGATGAATTTTGGATGATTTGAATAATGAAATCCCTTTGCGAAAAAAAGGGGTGTACTGTTATAGGGTCGTTGACACGAAGTGGTCAACATCTAGCTCTACTTGGGGACACGTTGTTGCTTCACTGAATGAATGTGATAATCCATAATCTACACCCAATCAACACACAAAATCGTATAAGTATTGTCATCTAAAAATCGTCATGTACTATTAAATACATGAAATAGAAGCTCTGTAATCAGTAACAATTCTACTAACATGAAAAGTAAATCTAATCTAAAGACATAAATAAAATGTTGAAATGACAAGGTGTAGGGTTAGAAATACAATACAAACGATTCCCTATGGCATTAGATGTCATCATTGAATAACAACTTGAAAATTTGGCCTTTTATAGGTAAGTCAAGTGGCTCACCATCCAATGTTCTCAAGTGGAATGAATTCAGTCTAGCGATGTCTCTGATAATATAAGGTCCCAACCACAAACTATCAAACTTCTTGTGGTTTCTTGGTTTCTCATTTCTATGATCCCAGAGTAGGACAGTATCTCCAACCTACAAAGATCTAGCTTGAGAATATTTATCAAAATTTCTCTTAACACTAGATTGATATTTACACATGTTATCAAAATATTTTCTATGAGATTCATCTAACTCCACTATTTGATCAATTCTATTTTGGACAACATCTTTATCATTGGCAAATGCTGAAGGAATTGATAAGCTAGCAATTTAAGGTGCACAGGTAGAGTTACATCCAAACCATAAACTAATTCAAAGGAAATTTTACCAGTAGCCTTTTTTTTTGTAATTCTATTCGCTGACAATGCATACTTGATTTTGCTATCTCATGACCGCTTATTATCTCCTACTATCTTCTTGATAATGATTATAATATTTTTATTATTTAATTTTGCAAGATCATTACCTTGAGGATAATAATTAGATGAATGAGACAAGACAATGTCATACTTGAAGCAAAAAGATGAAAACTATGAAGAGCTAAAAGCTTTGGCATTATCAATGATGATTTTAGCTGGGAAAACAAATCTAATAATAATATGATTTTCAACAAAATAATAACCTTTTCAGTGGCATTCTTAGTAGGAAAGGCTTCAACCCATTTAGTGAAATACTCAGTAGTAGTTAAAATCCATGAGTAGCCATTGTTAGAATTTTCATAAAAATTCCGAATGAAATCCATACCCCAATGCTGAAAAGGTGTCTCAACAACCACATGTTGTAGTGGCAGGGCAACCAACTTCTGTTTCCCAGTGAATAGTTGGCAGACTTGGAAACTCCTAACAAACTTATGCACGTCAGAAAAAATTGAAGGCTAGTAATAACCAACTCTAAGGATTTTGTGGGAAATAGTTCTTGCAACATAATGACCACCACAAAATCCTGAATGAAACTCAGAGATTAACTTCTTGGACTCAACTGCATCAACGCACCTACGTATAATGCCCTCATGATTTCTCCATCCAAGGGCATCCTTCATAACACAATACTTAGTTGCTTTTAATCTAAGAGCCCTTCTTTTATGAACAACTAAATGGCTAGGACATGTAATGTTTAACAGATAATAAATGATATCCTTGTACCACTCATGTTCTCCTAATACTTTCAATTCAGGTGAAGATAAATCATTAACACAAATCAAACCAAGAACTTTCTCATTATTTTTAGTCAACATTTCACCTAATCCTTGACCTTTGACCAACTTGGTGGGTCTAATTTCCAAGTCATATTCTTGAATCTTAGTAACCCACCTAACACGCGTCCCTAAACAAGCTGTCTAAGTTAATATATCTTTAATAGCAGAATGTGGGACAAAAACAATGATCTTGGAATAACCCACATAAGTCTTGAAATTCTTAAGAGACTTGACCAAGGCATATGCTTTCTTTTCCATGGTAGTATAATTCAATTAAGAATTTGAAGAGCTCTACTCATGAAAGCAATAGGTTGTTTGTGACCTTCCTTATTATTTTGTAACAGGACACCAACAATTGTATCTTCTGAAGCGAAAGAAAAAAACCATGAAATCTCTAGAATAATCGGGGCTAGCTAGAACATGGGCTTTTGCAATAACACCCTTGATTTCTTAAAAAGCCTTTTTACCTTCTTCTTTCCATGAAAATTTAGCATCTTTTTTTAGAAGACTTAGAATAGGCTTAACTATTTCTGCATAAGTTGGAGTAAATCTCCTAAGAAAGTTGGTCTTTCCAAGGAATGACTGAAGGGATTTAAGATAATGAGGGAGAAGAATCTTATGGGTTGTGTCAACCCTCTCAGGTTCTATCTTGATCCCATCTTTGGAAATAATGTAACCAAGTAACTTCCCTTCAGTTACTCCAAATACAGATTTAGCAAGATTCAAGGAGATTCCAAATTCTCTACATCTATCAAAAACTTGCCTGAGATGATCTATATGACTGAATCTACCATCCTTGAAAACAACTGCGAGATCATCTTGATAAATTTCAATGATTTTACCAATTAAACCCTTAAAGGCATAATCCATGGCCCTTTGAAAGGTAGCTCCTACGTTAATTAATCCAAAAGTCATTCTGATATATTCAAATGTACCCCATGGTGTAGTGAAAGTAGCATTGTGTTGATCTTCTTTCTTAACACATACTTGATTTTATCTAGAAAAACCATCTAACAATGACATCATTCCTGAACCCGTTACTCTTTGCAACATAGTCTCCATGTTTAGCAAAGGGTAATTATCCTTTTTACATGCTAGATTAAGGTTTCTAAAATCGACACAAAGTATGATTGTCCCATTCTTTTTCCTAACAATCACCAAGTTGGAACACCATGTTGAATTCCTAGTTTGAGCAATAATACCAGCTGAAAGCATCTTTGAAAGCTCCTTTTGTACTAAGGGGGCCAACTTAGGATTTATCTTCCTAAGTTTTTGACGAATGGGTTTAGCATTTTCACCTTTTAAAGGGATAATGTGTTCCATGACATATTCCCTATAACCTTTTAACTCATCATAAGAAAATGCTAAAACATCCCTATATTCATGAAGTAAATTAATTAACCTTTTTTCTCTCTTCATTACTAATACCTTTATCGATTTTTAGGTCTTAGGGTCACTAGAGGTACCAATATTTACTTCAATGAACTCCCCTGGATGCATCTTAATTTCATCCTTTTTCTTTGTAGCATCATGACGATCAAAATGTTGCCCTAAAGCTACAATGTTCCTAGGAGTCAGATTAGTATATTTTCATGGTTGTCAGATCCATCTTCTTTATAGCTAACCTCAAAATTCTCAAATTCATCTAACTTGTTTAAAAAATGAATCATCTGACTTTCATCATCAAAAACCTGCCAATGCTCCATATTGTCAGACACAAAAGGTCTCAAAATGATTTCCATTTTAATCTTATCCTTCAACAATTCATGAGATCACTTCAAAGTAGATGCTTCTACAACCAACTCACCAAACAAAATATTATTTTCTCTAGGGATAACTTCAAGATCTAGAGCATCAAAACATTCCATAGTATCCCATACAACATTTCGATAGTTCCTTAATATTTGGTTTTTACATGTAAACTTGTTCTTAACCTGCATGATAGCCAAATTGGAATCTCCCTTGATACTAAGAAACTTAACCTTTAAACCCTTTCCAACTCAAGACCCAACAATAAATCTTCATACTCAGCAACATTGTTGGTTGCTTCAAATTCCAATCTATAGGACAATTTGAAAATATGACCAAGGGGAGATTTCAAAACAATTCCAGCACCATTACCATGCCTAGAAGATGCACCATCAAAATACATATACCAAACTTTAATTTTCAATTCACCTACCTTTTCATCAACCTTAACCTCTAAGGGACTATGGAATTGGATAGGATGACATAATTCCCCATGTTAGGTTGTTCGGTGATTATCTCATTATGGGGTCTCTTTGGATCTTCAATGTGAAATCTCCTTTCAGACTCTCTATTAAGTCTAAGAAATCCAGAACCTCTAGGAGAAGGAATCATAGCATATGCCCAATTCATTTGAATACTTCTTCCTAGATCAAAGGTCCACTTCCTTGATAATAACATACCCCAAGCATCCGACACATCAACTACAACTAGCTCAATCATTAAATCTTGATCTTGTCCAAAGTTATTGATACTATATGAAGATGTAAAAGGCCTAACATAATGACTATTGCCCTTAACTGCCCTCCAATCTTCCTTAGATATGTGATACTCTTTACCAACCACATTTATTTGATTACTTGTCCCAAACATTCCATTATTCAAGATTCTTCTAACATTGGGCCAAGTAGCCTCTTCACGAAGAGCATCATAGGCCCTACAATAAGGAGGTGCATCTTCAACCATATTGGCAGATTCACGAGGATTTGGAGGTGTATGCTCATTAGATGGGCCTTTCCTTTGCCAAGCATTATTATTTCGATTATTATTATTATTTATAGGTTGGGAACTCTGTGCTTGATACCTTTCCATTTGGACCAACCTAGACTGCAAGACACTTATTTCCTTAGCATGGTTATATATTAACTTCATTTGATTTAACTCCATGCTTTCAAGTTTTTGAATCAACTTTTGCATAGGATCATCATTAGATTCTTTAACTTCTTTTCCTTTAGACTCCTTCAACTTGGTTGAACTCCTATCAAAGCCTGGGATTTTAGACTTCCCATATGCTTTCTTATACTTTTCAAGCTCTTCAAATAAATTTTTGCAAGCCTTATAATCATGAGATTTAGCATGTCTTAACTCATGAGAAGTATCAAGATTAAAAGCATCAATATAAAAATCCAAAAGATATTTGTCAGGAGGCTTATAATCCAAAGGTAATTCTTTAATAATATCATTAAACCTCCTATTAAACTCTTCTATTGTTTCATTCTCTTTCTTATTTATGATACTAATAGCCTTAACTAGATGTCTTTCTTCTCTCTTATTTCCATATTTCTCTGTGAAGACATTCATGATTGATTGCAAAGAGTCAAATGAATTATCAGGCTTTTCCGTAAACCAATCCAAAGCATATTCTTCCAATGTAAGAACAAACAGGTTCATCTTCACATCTTCATGATTATAATCAACATTTTTAGCATGTTAATCCAACCAAGAGATAAAATCTTTGAGATGAGCTTGATCACTAATTGCATTATTTCCCTTAAAAGAGGGCACATTATCAATCCCTTTCTCCAGAAGATCATTGGGATAACCTTGAATGTTAGCAAAGTTACAAGGGGCAAACAAGTCCATGATGTCTTGGTTGACCGGGTCAGGAAAAATCAAATGGATATCAGAGAGAGCTTCCTGTCCGATACAAGAAGTGTACAGGAAGAGAGCTTGTGTAATCAAATTCTGAGAGCCTTTTCAGGAATTGGAGCAAGATTAACCAAGTTACTTAGATTCCTTCTAGTACACACTCCTGTAGAAGATCAAAGAAGTGGAGTCGCCACCCGAACAAAAATATAACTTTGATAAACCCAAGATGGTAGGAAGAAATTTAGTAAAGGAAACCGAGGACAAGAAACTTATCTTGGTGAAAGATGAAAGGATGAGAAAATAGAAGATGAGAATGAATGTCGAAAAACCAAGGTCTAAAAACTTGGTCCTCGGCAACGGCGCCATAAAATGTTGTCCCGCTTGACGGGCTAATGAATGGAAGAAAAGATTAGAAGATTAGAAAAATGTCGTGAGGACCAAGGAAAAAAATCTCTCTCCCGCAATGGCACCAAAAAATGTTGTCGCCCAAAGTGTACACCAAGGGCCACAACGCTTAAGACAAATATTGTCACTCTAATATTTTCCCACTCCGTTCTAGCTATCTCCTAGGCAAGCTAAGTGGGCTAGTCCCTAAATGGTGAAAGATGGATGATGAAGGAAAACTCATTGGGAACCAACAAGTGCTAGGAGACGCACTGAGAGTTATCTTATTAACTTGACTTAAATTAAATGCAATCGAGATTAATTGAGCAATTTTTTAAGATATTCAATTAGACTAGACAATTCAGATTTAAAGTTATGAGATTAGTGCCTTTAACTACAATTCTCAGAAGAATAAACTTGTAGGATAAATGGTTTATCAAGTCACAAGATAACAAATCTTGCTTAATGGATGATCAACTAGCCTATATGAAATGAAAAATCTTACAACTAGGTGAAATGTAGAAATTTTGGTTAATTTTATTTAAATTCCTATCATAAATTTGACTCTCTCTTAACTATTTTGAATTTGGGCTCCAAGGTAAGTTGTGGGAAGGAGGCCAACAGGAAGCAAGCTAGGGCTTGATTAAATATACCTCCTATTGTGCTCTTGTCCCTCGGTGCCTCTGGTGCTGCAGAGACTATGGCTCTGATGACTGCAAGGTCACTGTGTTAACTACTGAAGAATTGTCGGGGCCCCTCAAGCTAGATGAGAAAGTTTGTCCTAGAAACCTATCAACCAAGCTTATGCTTGGAGGTGAAATTTTAATATTCACGACTAACTTAAAATGCAAAATGAAAGGAGAGATTAAAAGATGAAGTGAGATTGTTAAAGACTTAGATCACTTAGATTACGAATTATTATGAGCTATACACTAAGTACTTAAGCGAAGATTCAATGAAAAATCCCAATTACAAAGATAAATGCCAATTGAGAAAAGTAAAATAGATAACCGCGATGCTCAATTTGCCACAAATCCACAATTGAATGCTTACTCAATCTTACTGAAAATACTTGAAACTCTGAAATAATTAGCAAGAAAGATTTCCAAATACTCAAATATATGATTAGATCCAAGTTTCATGAACTTTATAATATCATTCACTTAATCAATCTCTCAGATCTAATTACCAACCCAAATGACGTTAAGTTCCTTTTAGGCAGAAAACTGGTGTGTGTGATAGCAAGTGTTCAAACTTAAATTCAAATGCTAGTAAAAACCTTGTTGAAATGAACTAAGAAAACATAATTTTTTTGAGTTTGTACTTGGGACAACAACAAAATTTTTATAACAATAGTAAGTTTTCAGATGCCAAATGTATGTCAAATTAGTGAACAATATGCCAAACAAATCTGCAATTAATTATTTTCTTCAAATGTACTCAAAGAATGCAAAACAATGTTATTGCGAGACTTTAGAAAACATAGGGCAACCACTGAAAATTACGACGAAATTTAACCAAACAAATGCCAAAGTATTCCTTGATAAATTTTTAGTGATTTAGATGTGTTCAATTTGATTTCAATGTTTGAAATTAATAGTTTAATGTTTGAGCCCCAAGGCCTTGAAGAAATTTTCCAGTGATGAGTGCATCTGAAATACCAATCTCTGCCCAAATCTTTCTTCAATTTCGAAAATGATTCAACTTAGAAAATTTTACTCCTTCTCCCACAGTTTAGTTCTTCCTCAAACTCATAAAAAATTTCAGACTATGTCACAGTGATTTTAAATTTAGTGACAGTGATTAGGGGAATAATTTTTATTTTTATTTTTTAAAGCCAAAATTCCACGTCAAATTAGACCATTTTGATGTTGCATTTAGGTGATGTAAGGGATGAACAAGAATGAGGATTGAAGGGAGGCTGATACAACAACATGAGAGGAGAGGATGAGAGGAGGAGGCATGGTTAGGAGGGTTTGAGGGAGATGAGGGACGAGAAAGCTGAGGGTAGGCTAAGAGGAAGAGTAGAGGGAGCATGCAGGGTGTCGCGAGAGAGAAATGATGGGAGGAGGTCGCGAGGAAGAGGGAGCAGCGAGGGCCGTAGAGAAGATATAAGAACAGACTACCAAGGGGAAGGTTTAGACTGCTACAACAATGTGAAGAGGCGGCGCGCAGAGGAGGAGGAGTCGTAGGAGAATATGGGAGAGGGAGTTGCGGGAGAAGGAAAGGAGAGATAAGGGAAAGGGTTAGGCAACGTTTAAGCTACGGATTTGAGGAGAGAGTGGAGGAAGGAGTTAAGGCCGAGAGGGTAAGGAAAGGTTGCGGGTTAGCAACGAAGGAGACGAGGGTTTAAGGAAAAACCCTTGCCAATTAAAAAAAGAAATCCAGTATCTTTAATTTCGATCCATCTTAGAACATATGCAAATTATATATCTGAAATTTTCGATGAATGATTTCGCTGAATTATCCCTGCAAACAAATATTTGAGACAAGATATTTCCCTCTAGGGCCTAGATCTATCTCAAATTTTGAAAAATATCCTTGAATAACTCTCAGACATATACCTGCACAAATGAAAAAAATAAAAGAAAAACCCAAGACCAAATATATATACAAAATATTCGAAAAATAAATCCCCAATCCCAAGTTAGAAAACAAAAATAAAATTTCTTCAGATATATGCAATTAGATTATAGATCTACCAGATCTGAGGAGTATGAGTCCAACTCCACTCTTATATTTGTAGATATAAGCTCTTCCTAGCTATATCTATCTATTGAGCATAAATTTATAAAATATAATTAATTTTAAAGATGAGTTACTGGCCCCAAAGACCCTACAAGAGAAAATTCGTAAGATAATTCTAGGAAATTAGACTAAGAAGACTCTTCAGATATTATGCCTTGGGAGTCAACTGGTCTAGCCAAGGACTTCCCCAAACACCCAATTTTTAAATTCAAATTATTTTTGCACAATTCTGATTAAACTGTAAGATTAATAGAGACGTAAAATAACAATGTATTTTTTCAAGAATTGGAGATACCTGCTAACTCTATTAAATTAAAATGTTATTTTAAACCCAACAACCTATGTAAGATACATGTGCAATAGATTATTCCATGAAGACTATTAATCAATAATTTATCATAAAATAATATTCAGCGGAACATTAATAACAATATTACCATAAGATGCAAGAAAGGAACACCACCATCAATGTAAACCCAAAAGACTTTGCATTATTATGATTCCAGAAAAGATTACAAGAGAGCTTCAAGAGAAAGTATATGACTCAAAGATGAGATCATTTGAAATGACAAAAGACTTCTAAGTTATAGATAAATTCTCCAAATAGCTAGTTGGCTTGATATCTGTCAAAGTAATCTTGACCGCTGATAAAGATTTAATTATATTTTTAATCATCACCATCGAAATTATTTATTTTTGAGGAAAAAATGAATTTTTCATTTAATTTATTTTTAATTAATTATTTTCAGTGAATTTCCTCAAAAAATTGATTTTGACTTAACGACCAAGGCGCAAGGGTCCAAAAATTCTTGAAAATTTCAATATTCCCTTGGTGGAGGACCTTCAAAAATAAATTTCTCTAAAACTGATCTGTACATGTAAACTTGAGAGTTTATGGTGAAAATTGCAAGTGAAATGTTTAGGGTTTTTAACCAATTATGTCAATTACATAAACACATAGAAATGCTTTTCAACTCAGTTTTTGCAGAAAAATAAAGAAGACATCAGTACCATAACAGTATACACAAGACAACAAATGATGAAGGAGTTCACCCCTCCTAGGCTACATCTCTTGGCCCAACTTCCAATGTTGGACCTCTTTCATTATGCTAAAAAATGTGTGTTTACATCAAGTTACAATGCTCAAAATGCTAAAAAAACGTCTCCAATGGCTACAAGACAGTAAAAAACCACTATCTAGGCTCTTTTTGCACTAAAAAAAGGTCGAAAATTCACTGAGTTAAGCTCCATAGAAGTTTTCATGCTAATAGTCCTCCAAGTCGCACCCACCTACTAACTATTCTACAGAATACGACTTTTGTAGCCACGTGGAGCGACAAAGTTACCCAGTGCCGGTGAGATTCGCGTCAGTTCGAGTGAAATTTTTCGCTTCCATAAAATGCCTATTTCGGCCATGATCTGATAAAAATACGCCAAGTGGCACGACCAATCTGTCAGATTCGAAAGTGGTTGGAACACCCTCCGATTTCAACTCTGCTCTAACTATAGTTTGGGATTGGTCGAGTTAACACCCACCTGTGGTAAGGTTGAAATTCTGTGCGCCATTTATTTCAACCCAATCAACATTTAAATTGTGGTTTCAATGGGTGTTACCATCGGTGGTATGGCTAACCGTGCCATAAATTTAACCTTCACCACTAAACAAACCGTCACATGTGACGATAACCTTGATTGTTGGGTTTGGTGACTGCCAGTTGTATTGGTGGTAAACTTCGCCCGAACATAAAACTCAACCCCCAAACCATTCACATGTCATAACTCCTCGAAACCGCCAGTGTTAAACCACACTACGCCATCGAATTTGGTTAACGATATATCATATGGTTTTGGACGATGTATTAATATGGTTTAACACTATGGTATTGGCATTATAACATAAGGTTTGGGCGATACATATAATTTTGGGGCCAGGGTTAACGCTGGGCTCTGTCTGTCTGCCATGTAGTGTGGATGGGTGGACCAGGGTCCAGGGTTAACCTTGGTCCCGACCCACGAATCCTCTGCCATAAAACTTCAAATACAAGTCGTGAACCAATGGTTAATATGGAACATGTGTGGCAAGATGGTAAATCTTGGCACTGTTAGTGGACAGGTTTGTGGTTTAAATCCTGTTGAGGCAGTTGGACCTTCCACCCAAAATTTTACGAGGCCATCAGGAGGCCACGTGGCAATCACTGATTGGCCCACATGGCTCTCTCTGATTAGTCCAACAAAACAACTAATGAACCAATAAAAACACACCATACACAAGCCAATAAAAATGGAACAAGTGTAAGCCAATGACTGGCCCACCAAAGTACAGTCACTTGCATAGTCAGATGCCCAGTAAGCGTATGGACTGTTCACTAGGTGTACCTGCAACCCACAACTTAAAAATTTTAGTTGTTTTCCAATTCGATCACAACACAATATCAAGAGTGTCCAATATCGGTTTTGAGTGAAACAAATTGCATTGGATTCAGGGTGACAAGATATTTACTTTGGCATTGGTTTTGAGCCAATCCGAACACTTTGAATTTGAGCATTAAACTGATCCACCAGATCATTTCTCCCCGCTAGAAGCTTTTGGATCTCCAAAATATCATTATTAGTCAACAAATAGATTAGGGTACAATTCCTTCACCCTTCTAGTCTCAATCCACTTAACTTTGCTTGAATTTGTCACTTTGATATTTTCATGAAATTACATCATTTTCCCTGATTTTGGAGTCCTTGTCTTGCTGTCAACAATGACATATTGCTGCAATTTTCCAAGATATGCAGAACATAAAACTTCCTTTGAAGGAATATGCACATTCCCTCCTCGGTCTTCAATCAATGGGAACTTATGCAATTTCAAGTTCCTTCCACTTTGAACACTGTCGTCATGACGATGCTTAGCATATCTAGCCTTGCGCTTGACTTGACTCTTTACCTAATGTGAGTGCCATTGCCATGCACCATTCATCTTCAAAGCAAAAACATTATGAAACCCACAAGCAAATGCTTTCGGACCAATTTCTTCTTTGTCAAATATCCCTTGCATTTTTTTTTGACCCCTGCATTCTTTAACACTGACATCTTGTTCACACCAATGTTCAACAATGATGCATCATGCTAGAAATTCACTTCATGTTGTTTACCTCTTTTAGGATGCAGCTTGTTAGACTCCTGACAAATATTATCACATGATTTAGAAACCTCAATGAAATCAGATTTCAAACTTGATTCATATGCTTGAAATGCTTTAGGTTCCTCAACATCATTGTGCTTGAACATTAACAATGCAAAATTCTGACTAGCATTAACAATTATCTTCATTTCTCCAGCATTAACAAGAGACAAACTCAATTTATTTCTATGTTATCTAATAATGTATTCAATCCCATTCTTGAACAAGTGATATTTATTCTCATGGCGATGAAAAATAGCTCTCTTATATTAAAGATATGGGATTCCCAAAAACAATACCACATATATCAAGCAAGACTACATCAAGTTCAACCTCATCAAGAAATTTTGTAGTGATTGCCAATCTAAGTATGCACTTCCTTGTCACCTGCAATTTTGCATTCTCACATACCCAACCTAAAGGATAAGGTTTAGGATGAGGAATGGTTTCTAAATTCATCTTCTTGACAATGTCTTTAGAAATAAGATTTGCTTGTGAACCACTATCAAAGAGTGTGTCTATCTTGGTATGTTTTGAAACAACTCTAATGTGGAAAAGCTCTATTCTTATTTTTTCATTTTGAGTTTCATTGAGACAAATTGAAGAACTAGTACTTGTAACGTCCTTACCTTTCAAACCCATGGTTGTGATATTTTTTTCATCTCCAGAATTAGAGCCTAAATCATGTTGTGTAGTTGCAACTGCCTTCTCTTTCTCCTTGTTTTTAAACTTTATGGGCCTCATCTTTGGATGAAGTTTCAAACAATGATATTCATCATGGCCCTCTTTGGAACAATGTTTACATGTGATTTCTTCTTTCTTCATCTTGATGGAAACATTCTTCTTTCCTTTTCCCTTGAACCTGCCCTTTCCTTTTTCTCCAGACTCAAAGGTGCTCTCACTTGTTTCAACAGAATATTGTTTCCATATTGCTTCTAGATGTGTGATATATACACAAACTTTATCTAAACTTGTAGGGTTAAACGTGAGAATAGTGTATCTCAAGTAGCTATGTAAACCTCCAATGTATTTGAGTAAAGTGTCTTGAGATGATAAATCTACACCCAAAATAATTGCTCTCCTTCTAAACTCTTGGGTATAAATTTTCACACTTTTACCCTTTAATTGCCTAAAGTTTTTCCAATCCATGATAGCTTTATGAATGAATGCTAATGGATACAATTGTCTTCTTATTTCAGCAACAAAATCATTCCAAGAAAATAAGACCTCACCATATTTTTTTCATGTCCTCTTGAGTTTTGGCTTCCCACCAAATGAGTGTTGCACTTTCCAACCTTATGAAGCAAGTTGAATCTTGGTCTCATCATCCTTGTGTTAATCTAGGTTGTCATTGATGTCAATCGTTGATTTCAATGGTCAGGATGGAAAATATTCTCGAACACGACAGTGGATGATTAAAAATGATCACAAATCTTGTTTAAGATGTCAAGACATAAATGAAGTGTCAATCATGCATCTTGATGATCATAATGGAAGACTACCATATCACTGCACTTGATGAAGGACTAGAAGGCATACACATGATGACATGTCCTACCTCCAATGATCTTGATGATAACACTACATGATTACATGTCCTACCTCTGATAATTTGATGATGACATGACAAATATCCAATGATGTGAAGCTTGATGTCCTTATGATGAAGACTACATAATGATGCTGCATTTGATTGATGAAATATCTCAACACTATCTTAAGGACAACTGACCTAATGACCCTATGCTGAAGAAGGAAAGGAAATGATGATGGTGATCCTATGTTGAAGAAGGCTAGGAAATGATTATGACGACAATGAACAAAGAAATCAAACCATGAAGAAGCCCTACACTCAAAGGCATTCTTCCCTGCCTCCATTTCTGCACTCATAAATAATCAGTCACATTAAAAAATATTTTTTTCTACCTTAGAGGCAAAATTCCTTAATGACACCTACACCATCTTGAAGAGCATAATTTTTCCTTTCCAACGAGCTATTACTCAGCCCAAAACTCCAAGTGGTTTGAAAGTTATTGATTTTCTAAGTTAAGGAAATTAATCCTAGCAGCTAGCTGACCTATACACAGTCATTCATGTCGGCCTCTCTCCATGAGACGTGTCTCTTCATTAAGGGTTGAAACTAATATAAATTGACGTTGAAAAGCCTCATTTTAGCATCAAAATTTCGGTGATCATTTCAGAGATAAGATATAGAGCAGCGAGGAGAGGAGGATTTAAGATTTGTTTGCTTGGGTAATTCCTTTTCAAAGTTAGACAAAAAACTATTTTGGCAAGCCATATGTGGAGTTTATATATATATTTCAGACTTGAAATAAAGTCCTGAAAAATTACACTGGAAGCCACCTATTCTGGACCTGTAATTACAGAGATATATATGGTTGGCTGTCATTTAATTTGGACAATACAAAACTTGGATTGCAGGAAGGAAGATCACAGTTTGAGGAGGGCTCATCATATATATAAACCTCAGACCTGTAGGTTGTATTTGAAGGAGAGCTCGAATCAGAAGTATAGTTCTGTGGACAACAGCTGAACTTGGACCTGTGACATCTTTTGTAAGAGGGATAAGGCAGACTTGTTGAAAGACACCAAGATCTATTTAAAGAATAAGTACTGGCAGTGTGTAGCAGACCTGTGGAGACACAAAATATAGACCTGTTATAACATTTGCTGCAGAATTATGGAGACACAATTTTGGACACCTATATTTGTTGTGGGACTGTGATATGTTAAAGAGTATTTGAAGACTTAATTGGAAGAGCCTATTGTGCACCTTGAAGCAGGCCAGAAGAAGTGTCTCTTGTGAGCAGAGTTGGACTATATTGAAGCATAAAGACCAATCTTAAATAGCAGTCAACTTGGCATTTTTGAAACAATCTAGTAACTCCCTTGAAGTAGACTTGAAAGAACTATTAAGCATATTGTATAAGAGAGTTTGAGGCCAGACTTTGAAACAAAATTGAAGAGCTAGAAGATATAATAAAAGACCTATTTTGGAGCACCCTTGTTGAAGCATCTTAAATACATTGAAGATTTCTTGGGGCAGGGAACACCTTAGATAATATCTTGAGACTTGGAGCAGCTCATTCTAGACAGCTGGAGCATTGAAGACATTGTGAAGCACTTGAAGAACTATTTGGTGCAGACCTTGAAGACATCTTGTTGAGAAGCTTGAGCTGATCTTGGAGACATTATTGGAAACCATGATGCATTGAAGCCATCATGATGTAACCTTGGAGATCTTTGTTTTGGGTACCATGAAGAGCTGTGGTGACACCTTCATGTGAAGAACAAGGTTGTCATTGATGAAGTGACGTGGAGACTAAGTGAATGCATTGCTGAAGATTGTCAGGGTTTGTTGAAGAAGTCATTGGGAACTATGAAGATTAACCAAACATATTTTGATGAAGTGAAGTTGAGGGTTGGAGCCCAAGAGGTTGGAGCCCCATAGACCCAAGGTCGGTGCCTTGGAAGATAGGGTTGGAGCCCCATTGGAGTCCTCAAGAAACCAGGTAGGATCATGTACCAGAGATAGGGTTGGAGCCCTAGAGGTTGGTGCCTAAAATTGACAAGGTTGGAGCCTTGGAAAGACCAAGTCAGTGCTTGGCACAATACAGGTTGGATCCTGGAAGATTGGAGTCTTCATCTGGGGTTGGAGCCCTATATCATTATTGTACTTTACTTATTGTAAAGAAGAAATTAATAAAAGTATCTATTCCATCATTGTTCATTTTGTGTTCTAAATATAAGTGATCTAACTGGTAAAATTAACAATTGAAAAGAAACACTGATTCACCCCCCTCTCAGTATTTCCAACAATTGGTTTCAGAGTCAGTACCTTCACTCAAAACCTAACAGCTTGAAGGTTGATCATTAGAACACAAATGGCAAAGCCAAGGAAGAAAGTCTCCAATCCTCCTAAAGATGTGTCTTTCTCAACCATTGAAATTGAAATAAATCAATTTATGAAGGCTCCATTGTTCAATGGAAATTTTGATATATGGGTGGCAAGAATGAGGAATTTCTTGAAGACTCAAGGAATTGAAGTTTGGAAATCTATCATTACTAATGACACGATGGACGAAGAATCCAAGGAGTACAATACAAGAGCAATGAAGGAAATTTTGAATGGGTTACCAAATTCTGTGAAGGGAAATTTTGAAAAATGTTTGTCCGCAAAAGTCATATGGGACAAACTTCATGATCTTCACTCAAAAGGAGCGTTGATAATGATCTCTAGTCAAGAAGATGATGGAAAACAATAAAGAAGTCCAGAATCCGTCAAGGAATCTGAAGATAAGAGAGATGACAACAAGGCCAAAGAAGACCTAGAAGATGAATATAACAAAGAAGACTTTGAAGAAGATCTCTTGAATAAAAATATGGCTTCCATGGAAGAGATTAACAGTTTGAAAAATGAAAATGAGGAACTTAAGAAAAAAGTGCAAGATGGTAACCAAGACAAGACAAGGAAGGAAGTTTACTTTGTCAAGCTTCAAGTACAAGAAAGAGATGAGGAGCTCGCCAAACTTAAAGAGGAATTTCATCAAAATAAAATAAAGCATCATGAAGAAGTCATATCTATGAAAAATCAATTGGATAAGGCAAAGAACAGGGAAGAAACTTTGTCAAGCCACCTTGAACAAAGACTTAAGAGCTTGAACAATCTTTAAGCAGAGATTGGTCAATACAAGGAAGAGGTCTCCTCTCTTAGATCTCAACTAGAAGAAGCAAGGAAACAAGTGCAAGGAGCTGAGAAGGTGATGGAAAATTTGGCATTCATAGAAGGACAAGTTAATGAAGTAGAAAATGAGATAAACACCATGATATGCCAACTAGACAAAAAGGATGAAGAAATCTTGAAACTAAAATCAGACATCAATCTTCTCAAGGCCGAAACATGTGAAGCTATAAGAATAAAAGAAGAAATGGAGAGCAGTCTAGCAAAGGAGAATGAAGAAGTCTTCATAATGAAAACAAATATCATCTCCCTTAAAATCGAATCACATGAAGCAACAAGGATGATGGAAGAAATGAAGAAGCAACTACTTATGAAAGATGAATATTGTGAAAAGTTGAAAGGAGAAATTGTCTTTCTTGAAAAGGAAGTTGAATTGCTGAATAAAAACTTGAAAATCTTTCAAACCCTAGATGAAATCCTAAGTCAGCAAAGGTCTCCCCTTGATAAATCAGGTCTTGGCTATGTAGGTGAATCCTCAAGCAAGAATGATAATGATTCAAACAACAAAGATGTGAGGAACCTCGAAAGAAATGTTGATGCTCCCAGTTCCAACAAAGGCAAGGAGAAGAATCAAGACAACAACGAAAGAAATTCTACTCTAAGGATACTTGCATATGGTGTGAAGAATACAAAAGGCAATGAATATCATCAAAGAATCCCAAGGCAAAAAGACTTCAAGAGTACTTCAAGGAACTCTTCATCTCCCAGGTACCAAAGTATATTTCTTGGATATTGCTATTCTTGTACAAACTTTGGGCACATGGCAAAATATTGTAGGGCATATCACAAAGAAAAATATAATGGTCCTCGTCAATCTCCTCGAAGCAATTTTGCAAGAAGAAGTCATGATTTCTTATTCATGAACAAGATAGAGTGCTTCAATTGCCATAACATTGGACATATGGCACGTGATTGTAACTTGACTTGGGCCACTGCACAAGCTAGAACCATGCCAGAGAAGAAAGTTACACAAGTATGGAGAAGGAAACAAGTTGAATCAGGAAGTCTCTTGAACACTCCAACCAACAACACATGTTCTTGACTTGATGAAGTCATCCTTGATATTCCAAGTAATTGGTAATGAAACTCTGTCAAAATGAGACCATGCATACATTTAAGGGGAGTTTTTTATTCTTGAGCTTTTTTGCTTAAGCTATTCGTGAAAGGGCCCTATGAAATCCTTGATGAGTCATACATGGACAATCATCTTTTGATAGATCATATCTCGGAAGCAACTCCTTTGAAGAACATAATCCCTTCTCATTTGATGGAACTTTGTTGGAGATGTCTTCCATTAGACCACAAAGCAAGAAATCGTTTTTGAGCTAGAGGTGTTTATGTAGGCAGGGGGAGTTGCTTCATCACATGAAGAAATGCAATCTATCATGGACAACATTGCCAAAAGGAAGAGCACCATGACAAGGGGAGTAACATTCCTATGAAGAATTATTATTGATGAAGAAAAGAAGTAGCTTGACAAGGGGAGTACTTAGGCACACCGCTTGCCATTGATGTCAAAGGGGGAGAGAATGTTGGAAGAGAAAGAATATTGCCATCAATGAAAAGGGGGAGATTGTTAATCTAGGTTGTCATTGATGTCAATAGTTGATGTCAATCATTGATATCAGTGGTCGGGATGGAAAATATTCTCGAACATGATAGTGGATGATTACAAATGATTACAACTCTTGTTTAAGATGTCAAGACATAAATGAAGTGTCAATCATGCATCTTAATGATCATAATGGAAGACTACCATATCACTGCACTTGATGAAGGAATAGAAGGCATACACATGACGACATGTCCTACCTCCAATGATCTTGATGATAACACTACATGATTACATGTCCTACCTCCGATAATTTGATGATGACATGAAAAATATCCAATAATGTGAAGCTTGATGTCCTTATGATGAAGACTACATAATGATGCTGCATTTGATTGATGAAATATCTCAGCACTATCTTAAGGACAGTTGACCTAATGACCCTATGTTGAAGAAGGCAAGGACATGATTATGGTGATCCTATGTTGAAGAAGGCTAGGACATGATTATGAAGACAATCAACAAAGAAATCAAACCATGAAGAAGCCCTACACTCAAAAGGCATTCTTCCCTGCCTCCATTTCTGCACTCATAAATAATCAGTCACATTAAAAAATATTTTTTTCTACCTTAGAGGCGAAGTTCCTTAATGACACCTACAACATCTTGAAGAGCATAATTTTTCCTTTCCAACGAGCTATTACTCAACCCGAAACTCCAAGCGGTTTGAAAGTTATTGATTTTTTAAGTTTAGTAAATTAATCCTAGCAGCTAGCCAACCTATACACAGTCATTCATGTCGGCCTCTCTCCATGAGACGTGTCTCTTCATTAAGGGTCGAAACTAATATAAATTGACGTTGAAAAGCCTCATTTTAGCATCAAAATTTCGGTGATCATTTCAGAGATAAGGTACAGAACAACAAGGAGAGGAGAATTTAAGAGTTGTTTGTTTGGGTTATTCCTTTTCAAAGTCAGACAAAAAACTATTTTGACGAGCCATATGTGGAGTTTATATATATATTTCAGACTTGAAATAAAGTCCTAAAACATTACACTGGCAGCCACTTATTCTGGACCTGTAATTACAGAGATATATGTGGTTGGCTGTCATTTAATTTGGACAATACAGAACTCGGATTGCAGGAAGGAAGATCACAGTTTGAGGAGGGCTCATCATATATATAAACCACAGACCTATAGGCTGTATTTGAAGGAGAGCTCGGATCATAAGTATAGTTCTGTGGACAACAACTGAACTTGGACCTGTGACAGCTTTTGTAAGAGGGATAAGGCAGACTTGTTGAAAGACACCAAGAGCTATTTAAAGAACAAGTATTGGCAGTGTGTAGTAGACCTGTGGAGACACAAAATACAGACATGTTATAAAATTTGCTGCAGAATTATGGAGACACAATTTTGGACACCTATATTTGTTGTGGGACTGTGATATGTTAAAGAGCCTTTGAAGACTTAATTGGAAGAGCCTATTGTGCACCTTGAAGCAGGCCAGAAGAAGTGTCTCTTGTGAGCAGAGTTGGACTATATTGAAGCATAAAGACCAATCTTAAATAGCTGTCAACTTGGCATTTTTGAAACAATCTAGTAACTCCCTTGAAGTAGAATTGAAAGAAATATTAAGCATATTGTATAAGAGAGTTTGAGGCCAGACTTTGGAACAAAATTGAAGAGCTAGAAGATATAATCAAAGACTTATTTTGGAGCACCCTTGTTGAAGCATCTTAAAGACATTGAAGATTTCTTGGGGCAGGGAACACCTTGGATAATATCTTGAGACTTGGAGCATCTCATTCTAGACAACTAGAGCATTCAAGACATTGTGAAGCACTTGAAGAATTATTTGGTGCAGACCTTGAAGACATATTGTTGAGAAGCTTGAGCTGATCTTGGAGACATTATTGGAAATCATGATGCATTGAAGCCATCATGATGTAACCTTGGAGATCTTTGTTTTGGGTACCATGAAGAGCTGTGGTTACACCTTCATGTGAAGAATAAAGTTGTCATTGATGAAGTGACGTGGAGACCAAGTGAAGGCATTGTTGAAGATTGACAGGGCTTGTTGAAGAAGTCATTGGGAGCTGTGAAGATTAACCAAACATATTTTGATGAAGTGAAGTTGAGGGTTGGAGCCCAAGAGGTTGGAGCCTCATAGAGACAAGGTCAGTGCTTTGGAAGATAGGGTTGGAGCCCTAGAGTATTGGAGTCCTCAAGAAACCAGGTAGGAGCCTGTACCAGAGATAGGGTTGGAGCCCTAGAGGTTGGTGCCTCAAATTGACAAGGTTGGAACCTTGGAAAGACCAAGTCGGTGCTTGGCACAATACAGGTTGGAGCTTGGAAGATTGGAGTCTTCATCTATGGTTGGAGCCCTATATCATTATTGTACTTTACTTATTGTAAAGAAGAAATTAATAAAAGTATCTATTCCATCATTGTTCATTTTGTGTTCTAAATATAAGTGATCTAACTAGTAAAATTGACAATTGAAAAGAAATACTTATTCACCCCCCTTTCAGTATTTCCAACACCATGATCATTTGTATATTTCAATACACTTCAAGCTGACGAACCCAATTATCTAATTTCTCACCATTTACCTCTTCGATATACATAGGCAATTCAAACTTAATGTCAAGTTTTAAAAGTGGAATTTTACCATGTTACTTTGGAGGATGTGATGGTTTTTGTGAAGGGCTTGATGTAGAAGATGATGATGGTGAAGATTGTGGTGAGGATGGAGGTGAAGAGAAAGGTGGTTTTAAATGTGGTTTGTCACCATTCCCTCCATTCCCTTTTGGAGGCTTGTCCCCATCTCCTCCATTTTATTTTGGAGGTTTATCTCCATCTCCCTTTGGAGGATTGGAGCTCTCACCTTGTTGCAACTTGTATTTCTCTCTTCATAGATAACTTTCACCATTTGTGTCATGTCAAAGAATTCCTTTCTGAAAGCCTTCTCATCCTCTGACATATTTTCAGGCTCTCCTTCATGTGCCTTGAATGGTGAGGCATTTGGTGAAATTTGTGGTGGATATTGTGGAAAATGTGCTCTCCTTGACCTAACTTGAGGACTTACTACCACAAGCTTTCCTTCTCCTCTTTTTAGCTTCAACATTGTAAGCATCAAAAACACTTGCAACAAAATTAAACCCTCAAGACAAACTAAGAACCAAAAATCTGATACCAAATTGATTTGTATATGTATACTTGAGAGTTTATGGTGAAAATTGCAAGTGAAATGTTTAGGGTTTTTAATTAATTATGTCCATTACATAAACACATAAACATGATTTTAAACTCAATTTTTGTAGAAAAATAAAGAAGACTTCAATACCATAACAATATACACAAGACAACAAATGATGAAGGAGTTCACCCCTCTTGGGCTACATCTACTGGTTCAGCTTCCAATGCTGGGCCTCTTTCATTATGCTAAAAAATGTGTGTTTACATAAAGCTGCAATGCTCAAAATTCTAAAACAATGTCTCCAATGGCTCCATAACAGTAAAAAACCAGTAGTTGGGCTCTTTCTGCACTCAAAAAGTTCGAAAATTGACCAAGTTATGCTTTAGAGAAGTTTTCCTGCTAGTTGTCCTCAAAATCGCATCCACCTGCTAACTGTTCTACAAAATCTGACTTTTGCGGCCATGTGGAGCGACAAATACACCTCGCACCAACGTGATTCGCATTGGTTTGGGTGCAATTTGTCGCTTCCTTAAATTTCCTATGTCGTCCATGAACCGATAAAAATGCGCCAAGTGGCGCAGCCATATCCATCGGATTCGGAAGTGGTTGGAATGCCTGTCGATTTCAAATATGCTCAAACTATAGTTCGGGAGTGGTTGAGTTAACACCCACCTGTGGTAAGGTTCAAATTTTGCGCGCCATTTCTTTAAACCCAACCAAAATTTAAACTGTGGTTTCAACAGGTGTTACCACCAGTGGTATGGCTAACCGTGCCATAACTTTAATCTTCATCGCCGAACAAACCGTTGCATGTGACGATAACCTTGACCACCGGGTTTGGTGACTGTTGGTTGTATTGGTGGTAAACTTCGCCCCAAAATAAAACTCAACCCCCAAACCGTTCACATGTTGTAACTCCCCGAAACCGCCAGTGTTAAACCAAATTGTGCCATCAATGTTGGTTAAGGGTATATCATATGGTTTTGGATGATGTATTAATATAGTTTGATTATATGGTTCGACACTATGGTCTTGGCATTATAACATAAGTTTTTGGGCAATAAATATAACATTTGGGTCGGGGTTAACCCCCAGGCCTTGTCCACCTGCCACGTATCGTGGTTGGGTGGACCTAGGTCCAAGGTTAACCCTGGTCCCGACCCACGAATCCTCTGCCATACAACTTCAAATACAATTCGTGAACCAATGGTTAATAAGGAATATGTGTGGCAGGATGGTAAAGCTCATCGTTGTTAGTGGACAAGTCTGTGGTTTGATTCGTGTGAAAGCAGTTCAGCCTTCAACGCAAAATTTTACGAGGCCATCAGGAGGCCACGTGGTAGCCATTGATTGGCCCTTGTGGCTCTCTCTGATTGGTCCAAAAAAACAACCAATGAACCAATAAAAACACACCATACACGAGCCAATAAAAATGTGAAAAGTGTTAGCCAATGACTGGCCCACCAAAGTACAGTCACCTGTACAGTCAGATGCCCAATCAGTGTACTGACTGATGACTAGGTGTACTTGCAACCCACAACTTAAAATTTTTAGTTGTTTGCCAATTCAATCAGAACATGATATCGGGAGCATCAGATATCGGTTAGTGAAACGAATTGCGTTGGATTCAGGTTGACGAGATCTTCACTTTGGAACTGGTTTCGAGCCAATTCGAGCACCTTGAAATCAGAGCATTAAACTGATCCACCAGATCAAGAACCCACAATTTTTTTTTTTTTTTTTTTTTTATTTGGAGAATTTATTTTTTCCGAAGAGTTAACTTAGACTCTAATGAAATAAATTTCTGACTTAGGATTTTTTTAATTTATTTTTTCCAGAAAATTTAATTAATTGACACATGAGGGGATTAATATTTTTTCCAACCCTCTAATATTTTAGCACCATGGACAACATATTATTTATGTAAGATAAATACTTTTAACCCATGAATGGGGAACACCTGTGCGTTATAGACCCTCAATTATTTACTCAACACTGCGACTGAAAATATGATCTAGTAGACCAAGTGATTTGTAATAAAATAATTTAGCCAACTAACTAAACTTATTCTCAAATCACCTTTACAAAGACTCGATAAAAAACACTAGGACTCACCTAAGATCTTGATGAAAAAATCCACCCTAGCTTTGGGGTGAGGTTGGAGGGAAAAAATATGTCGATCATTTGTGTCTAGAAACACAAATGAATCAGTGAGACGAAAAAACTCCTAGGATAGAAATCATCATCAAAATAATATGTTTACCTAGGTTGTTACATACATAATGGTCTGAATAAGAACATTTACATTATAAACATGCAGAATGGGTTTACAACTTTAACAAACTGAAGACTAATGATGAACCCTGGATGATCTGAATGATGAAATATCTTTTGCAAAAAAGGGGGTGTACTTCTATAAGGTCGTTGACACGGAGTGGTCAACAAATCCCATTGTAAACCTTTAGGTTTTGTCATCTAGTCATAAAAGTCAATTTGCGTCAATGTCATGTATGAAGGACCCTTCTTGGGCATGTTACATTTTTGTATGAATCATTAAATGTATAAGAAGGCCCTCCAAGGCCAATCAACATCACCTCCTACAACTCAGCTTCAAGATGGAATAAATGATCTCCACCAAAAGACATGTCGGCTCACCCTCTCTCAAGTCGGCCTATTTGATTGGGAAACAATTATAAATAGGAAACTCAGCCTCATCTGAGAAGGAATAATTTTAGTGAAGAATTCAGTCTGAATCAAAAATTGTGAAGATCACTTAGAAGAGAGCCTAATCATCAACAAAGGGAGAAGGAAGTAGAGAAAAGTTCTTAGCTTTGTTTTTAGGTCTGTTTTAGGGTGGTTTTGCTGTCACATGTGCGAAGAAAAGAGAGATTATCCACTGTAGGAAAGGCCAAGAAGATTACAGTCCTATTGGATAACTGAATTGAAGAAAGTCAAGTCATAGGAGAAGGTGAGATAAGCTAGAAGGAGACTCTACCCTAAGAGAAGGTATCAAGTACATTTTCTAGAAGGAGAAAATAGGGTTTCTGAATTAGGATTGAAGATTGTAGACCTAATTCAAGGATGTCGTAACAAGCAAAGGTCTGAAGTATAAGAAAGCCGAAGTTGAAGGGAAGCTGAGAAGGAGGAAGGAGCAGAAGGTTGACTATTGTTGACTAAGGATCTCATCAAGGAAACCTTGTGTCTTGGTCTTTGAGTGGAAAATAGGTCAAGGGTCTTGGTCTTGGTATTCGTCAATTGAAGTCTCTATAAGAAGAAGAATTTGTTCCAATTTTCCTCTCAAGTGGTAGAGGTTTTGGCCGTGGTTGATTACCTATATTATGTGTCTCTTGTCTCTTTATGGTTTATGCATTGGAATTTGTTTGATGAAGAAGAACACTATAATTACATAAGTAAAAGAAGATCCTAATCTAAAAGTAAAAAGCATTCACAAGCAGTTAACATCAATAGAGAAATCATCTAATTCTTGATGCCCTAGATTTATCAACATGGTATCAGAAGGTGACAAAGTCAAGAAATGTCATCTTATTAAGGGACACTCAAGGATGAAATCTCAAGAAAGAAACCAAAGCAAATTGAAGGATATCAAAGTGAATTCAAGATCTAGAATGAAGTATTAAAATCCTAGATCAAAGAAGAAGTCTACACCATCAAAAGTTTTTGGATCGTCCAACCATCATCAAGTTGAAGAAGATCTACAAATCAAAGGTAGCTTGAAGTCTATACATCCAATAGAAGCACTTCAAAGTCAAAGATCATATCATCTAGGAGAAATTCAAAACCCTAGAAGAATTTCTGGGATACACACTCAATCATCACCAAAAGAGTCAATGTATCTTGAAGGCTATTTATTCAAAGAATCCTAGATCAAGGAGACATTGTCATCATCTTCATAAGATTATAAGGCAATTCCCCTCTCATTAAAGCAAGGGTCTTCCCATTGAAGGACATCATCAAAATTTCCAAATCAATCTCCCTCTCACTAAATTAAGGATCTCATCCTTGAAGAAGATCATTTGAGAAGCATCAATATTGATCATCATCATCAAAGGTCTAAAGGTGATCTCTCTCCCTATGGAGTCAAGGATCACTCTTGAAGAGAACTATCTTTATCAAGGAGTTTTCTACAATCTATATCATCATCAAATTTGAGGAGGAAGCAAATGGAGAAAGAAGCATCTTCCAAAGTAAGTATATGAATTCATTTGAATCTATCAAAATGTCTTTTTGCAAGGAAAGCAACAAATTGGTTGGGGCTTCAAACTTTCTTGCATGGAAGAAAAGGACAAATTTGAATCTTATTGAGAATGAGGTCATGGAACAAGTTAAAGGCTTTATCACCAAACCTCCAAAAGAAGATGCTCAAACACTTTCCAGGTTCATGAAAGGGGAAGTTAGGGCTCAAAGGATTATCATTGAATCCATCAAGGATCCCCTCATCCCATATATATCAAAATTCTAAAATTCAAAATAAATATATGAAAAACTGGTAGATTTATATTCTGCAAGCACTGCTGGAGAAGTCATCTCATTAAGGAAAGAAATATACAAGCTAAATATGTCGAAAGAAGAAGGAATAGCCTCATACTTTATGAGGATATATGAAATCAAGGATCAACTTCAAGATCTCGAGAAGTCATGTCTGATAGAGAAATGAATACATTAGTATTAAATGCACTAATGGAGGAGTGGGGTAACTTTACTTCAAGTATTTATGGGAATAAATAAACTACTCTATTCCAGGATCTATGGTCTCTATGAAATATTGAAGAAACCTGACTGAAGGCAGAGATTGATGTGGGTTCAAGTGAAAAAAATCAAGCATATGCTGCTATGACAAAAAGGAAGGGAAAATTTGGAAAGTTTGGTCCGCATAAAAGAAAGAAGAACATGGCCAAGGTTCAATGTTATGGACGTAAAGAATATGGGAATTATAGGAGAGATTATCCTAAGTTAAAGAAGGACAATAAAAAAATAGGAAGAGAATAAACCCATATCACCGAAGAAGTGGAGGAAGCTGAAAAGAAGAAGTCTAAGAAAGAGGAAGTAAGAGATCTATACTATGATTGAGATATTCTTCCTCACCTAAGTTATTTTCAAGTTCTTGTTTTAAAATTTCTTCTGTTGTAAGATATGGCTATCATGAAAAATAATGGGATGCATCATGGTATCATAGAAGCATTAAAATTAAGAGCTCGTGACATTATAATAGAGAATCATGAAAGATGTTTGAGCATGGGGGTCAACTATGGAAAGATATAGCTCTTGGAAACCTCATTTAACATAGGTGGAATTTATGGAAAAGTAAGAAAAAAGTCATCTAGTACAAGGCTCATCATACATTTGTCTAAAGGAAACATCTGCCAGATGGGAATACTCAAGATTCTCTGATGGAATATTCATTGGAAGGTTCACCAATCAAGAGGGGAAACAAGTATTTCATCAATAATTTCATCTTGTGAGAATTCATGGGACAATGTTATGATGACTACAGAAGTAAAGTAGATCAAGGGATTGGAGTTTTTTCAATTGAGGAAGTTGCTGAAGGAAGTCTAGAAGACATAAAGGAAAAAAAATGAGGTATGTATGCTTGTATTTGATAATCAAGAAGTCATGTCATATGGTTACAAGTAACCTGGGTAAATACTATGTTTTGAGAGCATGATCAAAACAAAGGATCTCCTCCTCGAAAGTATTTCGGAAAGCATGAGTCACATATTAACTATATGAAATCAACATAATATGTTCTCACATGAAAGATGATATGGTTGAAAAAAATTAGAGGAACTATGATCAAAAGTACCTCGAAGAAAATGTGTGAAAAAATAATGGAAGAGATCGTGGAATGTGCAACTATGAAGGCAATCAACATTCGAGGACTGAAAGAGTTGACTGTGATATCTCCAAGAAAAATATGAAGACTCTGATGGAAGTCTGAAAAATATGGAGACCCTTGACATTGGATATCTTTTGGAGATGTGTCAATATGTATGCAGGATGCTGATCAAACCAAGAGATGTCATGATGAAAGACCATCAAAAGGTAATTTTGATATAATGTTCATTTATTGTTTTTGAATATATATCTGGATGGGCTTATGCAGGGCTACCAAAGGAAGAGCTATGGATGTCTTCCACCATTGGTGACCATGTATAAAGATGAAAGATCCTTAAGGAAACATGGCATGAAGAAGGAAACATGGAATGAAGGAAGGCTAGATATGGATTGTTGGATCACTTTCCAATGAAAGAAATGATGACATGCTTGAATCATGGATGAAAGTGATGGATGGTATGTGCCCTGTGAATAAGTCTCGAAAGATGTAGACTCCTTGTCAAAGAAGAAATTCATGACATCGAAGGAAGGGGTTCTACAAGCAGTTGGTTATCCTATCATCTCCACCCAAGGAGTTGTTGGAGGTCCCTAATGAAAGAGGGAGGCTGAAAAAAAAGTTTCTTACTTGGTAGAAACTTGGAAGCAAAGTTCCTAAGCCAAGAGGGAGCTTAGGTACATTCCTTTCGTAGGAATTAATACATTCCTTCATTGGAATAGGTATGTCCTCCCTAAGTTGAGAGGGAGATAGACACATCATTCTTGTCTTCACATGGGAAGAAAAAATGGAGGATTGGGTAAACGTATGGCATTCGATACTATTTGAGGATGAGACAGGGAATCCAAGATATGAGTAGTCGTAGAGGACCACTATCCTTTGAGGAATGGGAATCCAAGATAAGAATAGTCCTGATGGAACATACTCTAAGAACCCGGGTAGGGTATGTTTCAGGAGAGACAATGATGAGGGTCTTCCAACATTGTGCTCTGATCTTCTGGAGAGAGAGTTTCTAGTCAAGCCCTTGCTATGTGACAATGGTGGTTGATATGATGCTCTAAATAGATGGGTTACAAATCCAAGTCTTCTTATGATAATTCTCCAGATTGAGAATGAACAAGTACCATTATTAATACCTCCCTCATTAAGAGGGAGTGTTAAAAAGTGTAACTAGGTTCGGTCTTCATAATGACATGTGTAAATTGTGATTTTTTGTAATTGATGAAAATAAGAAAATACAATTATTTTTATAAGTACTTCAATCATGGGTTTCATGATCAAGGAAATTTATTTAGTTAAGGTTCCCATTGTGAACCTTTAGGTTTTGTCATCTAGTCATAAAATTCAATTTGAGTCAATGTCATGTATGAAGGACCCTTCTTGGGCATGTTACATTTTTGTACGAGTCATTAAATGTATAAGAAGGCCCTCCAATACTAAGCAAAGTAACCTCCTACAAGTCGACTTCAAGATGGAATAAACAATCTCCACCAAAAGACACATTGACTCACCCTCCCTAAAGTCGACCTAATTAACTGGGAAACAACTATAAATATGAAACTCTACCTCATTTCAGAAGGTAGAATTTCGGTGAAGAATTCGGTCTAAAATAAAAAGTGTGAAAATCACTTAGAAGAGAGCCTAATCATCAACAAAGGGAGAAGGAAGTAAAGCGAAGTTCTTAGCTTCATTTTTGGTTCTGTTTTAGGGTGGTTTTGTTGTCACACGTGTGAAGAAGAGAGGGATTATCTGTTGCAGGAAAGGATGAGAAGATTGCAGTCCTCTTGGATAATCGAATTGAAGAAATTCAAGTCAAAGGAGAAGCTGAGATAAGCTAGAAGGAGACTCTGCCCTAAGCTAAGGTATCAAGGACATTTTCTAGAAGGAGAAACTAGGGTTTCTGCATTAGGGTCGAAGATTGCAGACCTAATTCAAGGAGGCCGTAATAAGAAAAGGTCTGAAGCAGATGAAAGCCAAAGTTGAAGAGAAGCTGAGGAGGAGGAAGGAGAAAAAGGTTGATTATCGTTGACTAAAGATCTCATCAAGGAAACCTTGTGTCTTGGTCTTGGAGTGACAAATAGGTCAAGGATCTTGGTCTTGGTATTTATCAATTGAAGTTTTTATAAGAAGAAGACTTTGTTCAAGTTTTCCTCTCAAGTGGGATAGGTATTAGCCCTTAATGATCTCCTATATTCCGTGTCTCTTGTCTCTTTATGGTTTATGCATTGGTAGTTGTTTGATGAATAAGAACACTATAATAACATAAGTAAAAGAAGATCCTAATCTAAAAGTAAAAAGCATTCACAAGCAGTTATCACCAATAGAGAAATCACCTAATTCTTGATGCCCTATATTTCTCAACAAACATAAGCTAGGTGAAGACACTCAATGATGGAAAAAGCATCAATACTTCTCATTAAGAAACAATGTATCGTGCACCTAGACTAGTAAGGACTTGTATGGCCTAAGGTTTATTGTTATGCAACAATAAATGAATACTTATACCCATGATTCAAAGAGAGGGTTTACTAAAAGATAAGGTCAACAAAAAAAATAGAGTAAACTCGTAAGATAAGCTTCAAGTCGAAGGTAGGCTAGGGCTAGGGTTTCGAAAGCACAAATGTGCCTATAGAAGGACGACATCAACTCCCAAGGGGAAGTTTTACAATGAAAAGGATAGATTTTGCATTAAAAGTGATTACAAAGATACAACTTAGGTTTTTATTCTACAAACAATCATCCACCATGCCCTAAATCAATACAAAATTTGCAAGTCCCTAATCCTACTTGGGTAATGTAGTCTTAGGGTAATTTTTAGAGATAAATGATTGGAGTAAGGGGAGGAATTTGTTTTTACGACTTAATAAAACTATATTTTTAGCTAGGGGAGAAATTTAATAGGAGATTCAAACTAGGAGCTCTCCATTGTGCAAAGTGAAATCGTGTTGGGGTTCCTAGTGTGTTTGTGTGCTTGGTTAGCCATAGAATAGATCTAGGGCCCAAGGAAAATCCAAAAGACTCCATAAACTTATCTCATGGGTGTATTTTTGGGACAAATTCCTTCATTCAATTTTCCCATAATGTTATTTTTTATTTTTATTTTTTTCAAACAATGAGAAGACCTATCATAACTGAGTGGTCAAACTAGAAAAATCCAAAAGACTCCATAAACTTATCTCATGGGTGTATTTTTGGGACAAATTCCTTCATTCAATTTTCCCATAATGTTATTTTTTATTTTTATTTTTTTCAAACAATGAGAAGACCTATCATAACTGAGTGGTCAAACTAGCAATGAGGACAATCATCACTAGTTGTTATATGCGAATGCAAGTAGACTCATGATTGTTATTCAAGGAAAATCATGTTGCCTAAAATTACCTGTCTATAAGGGGGAAATCTTTCACTCCTGCCAGATACCTTTAGATCTTTGACCATTAATCTATTTCCTTCCATGTGAAGAAGACTTAGCCAAGAAAAATTAGTTTTAGGGCATACTCTAAGCCCATAATATAATTCCACTTATTTAATTTTAACTTATGAAAAAATTACCACAATCTAAAAATTAAAAACCAAACAAACTATTTATAAGGAAATAAAAATAATAAGAACTAATAATAAACTAGCATACCCCCAAAGCGGGGGAAAGGAACGCCGAATAATTACATTATTTAAAGTTTGGAGGATTTTTTTTTTTTGAGAAAAATGAGTCTTGAAAAGGGATTTTAGTGAGGGTAAATTTGAATGAACATAAAATGCCAGGATCTAATGTACGAGTTGTGGAGCTACCTATTCTTTTTTAAGTCAACCCTAATTAGTGTTTTTAATGGAGCTCTTAAGAACAATAAAATGGTGATATATAAGGAGAATATTCCATTGATTTTTGGGGTACAAGGAAATAAAACATCATTATGTATTGTGACATTTTCATGGATCACTATTACCATCGATACAAATGAACACCAAGGAGCTTATGTGTCAACAAAGCAATTATTCAAAGATAAAAATAAATAAATGCACCTTGCTAGGATGAGAATTTGACCTTGAACCTTAGTGGTGGTTTGCTACTAACAAATAGAAGTGAAGGCCTCCACCTCAATTATGTCTCCAAAACTGCAATTCTCATCTTCGCCCTTGACCTTGGCCTATTTCTCCTCAAGTCCATACCTTGCATAAATATATACCCATAAATAACTAGATTAAGGCTTCAAAATGTTGATGCTTCAATTTGTTTTAAATGGGGATTTGTATCTTGTTACTAGTCATATGCGTGTTGTTTCTATCGATGCTACTATAGTGGGTGGCTTTTTTGGTGATGTATTCTTACTTCCAACTTCAAATTTCAATCCCCAACTATGAAAAATGGGTTGTAGATAAATAGGTCACACCAAATCCACATTAAATACTTGGATAAACATGTGGCCATTTAAGGCTCTTGATTTGTGTAATGTAACCCATCTGATCCATCCATTTCCATTCAATGCTTCATGGCATGCCAAAAATAAAATGGCCATGACCATGAATAACTACATCGACATGCAAATAAATAACAAACTAATGAAATAATATACATCATAGAAGGTCATAAGATTAGTGAGCACATTGAAGTCCCTAAAGTATGAATAAGACAATAGTAATGTAGAAAAGCCTATGCCCAAATTAGATGGAACCTCGATGCAATGGAAAAGAGCATTGACATGAAAGTATGTTGATTGTTTCGAAGTTGTAATTAGTACACACAAATTCAAAAATAATTTATAAGGGCTCACAAGCCTTCGACGATGGTTGATCATGGAAAGAATATGTTAATCAAAGAAATTTCTAACCCTAGTATATGATTGTTAAACTACCAGTCAAAAAGAGAGGAAAACAAATCCCTTGCCTACAAAGGCACAATATAGAGGGGTGCAGAGGTATCCATGGGGGGAATTCGTAACATATATTCATCTCAACAAGAAGTGTGGATGTGGTTTGGAATGTTTGAGAAAATAGAAGTGGATTTAGTTTATGATAAAACCACTTTGAAGATGATGGGAGCTAGTACCGTTCTCATTTTTTATTTTTATTTTCACATGGTGACGAAGGCCCTCTCATAGGAACTCAAAACCATGTCAGCCTCCTTGCTTTCTAACTCCTAACCCCTTAACATGTCAAATGATGGTACATAAATTTATAGCAAAAGGCCCAATAAATTGTTTTTAGAAACATTTTAGCTATCTCCAAAACAAATTAATTTGCAAAGGTGTGGATTGGATGGGTATAACATAATCAAAGTGTGAATTTGTTTGGCTCGTCAATGGTAAGAATATAGGTGGATGGTTTGATAGATGGCAGTTGGACACAAAGTGGATTCCAAGTGGTTATGGATAGATGAAAAAGATTTGAATAAAACCATCCCCTTATAAAATGCAATTAGCATAATTAATTTTGATTATTTAATTTTATTGGTGTTTTTTAAAAGTATTAATAAAATTTCCAACATCCAAAGTACCTTTATATATTTTCTTGATCGCAAAAGTATTCATATAACTCCTATGTAACTTTTCTTACATTTTCTTTTCTAAAATTGAAATGGGAAGTGGTTGGCTAACTTCGAGGAAAGACATAAACACACCTCCCCATTTTAAATAGATTAATCATTATATCTCTTTGAAATATTTTCTTTATTTAATTAAAAAATTGTTACTATATCAAATGAAAAAGGCATAATTATAGGAATAATTTCAAATGCATATATACAATTCCTTAACTTAAAATGTAATTTCAACATTTAATGATGGACGAAATGTTTAACCATGAGATGTCAATAATTATTTTCTTTACTTAATTAAAGAAATGTTGATGATATCAAAAGGGAAAGGAAGAATGACACAATTCATTTCAAATGCAAATGCATATATATGATCAATAAAGCTAAAATCTAATTTATACAATAATTAATGGATGAAATAAGGATTCCTCCATTCCAAATTGGGTTAGAAGTTGAAATTCTTTCCATATATTTCAACTTGATATCCATTTATTATCATGGCAAAAAAAGTACATATATTGTGAATTGTAAGAATACAAGTGCACGTTTTGACAACTTGGTGGGGCACACGACAAACTCCAAGTGGATATGGACAAACGACGAAGGCCTCAATAGAAATGCTCCCTTAAAAAATGCCTTCAATGTAATTAAGCACCATATAACCCCTGACATGTTTAAAATTATTGTAGTTTGGGACAATCCCAACATACAAATTATACAATAACATACAATTTTGGATGCTTTCACATCTTCTAACTCATAACACCCACTAATGGACAGTCATTGAAGTTGTGACACCTGCCACAATCCCTATAATCTCTTCAACCTCACACATCCACTTGTGTTCAAATACCTGAATGATAATAATGATTCCATACATGGTGCCTCCTCCAATTCCTTACAATGAACAATTTCCAGTTTTTGAAGTTATGGAAAACAACATATCATATGTATTTTTTTTCAAATTGTCGCAAACCTTAAATGATAAATCTAGAATGTAGATGGAAATGTTCCAACCTCCTCCATATTATTACAATAATACATTGTAAGATCGCAAAGGTTGAGCAAGCACCTTCAACAAATGATACCTTTGATATCCATGTCCCTACATCCTCTAACAGTTGGAGTTGTGGAAGTATGCAATTGGTTGTGAATGGAAGAGTCAAAATCACTCAATGTTTCTCTTTCTCCTTTCACCTCCTCAAATGGAATTTTGTGTATCAAAGGACAATCAATTACCCTCAACTCAATCAATTGGGCCAATAGTCGAAGAGAAGGCACCAGAAATTTCAATGCCTTACCCTCATGAAGCTACAATTCCTTCAAGCTCTTTAAGTCATTTACCGAAGCCGACAAACATTTCAATTCCTTACATACATAGAGCTACAATTTCTTCAAGTTCTTTAAGTTACATATGGCAGTGTGTCCAACAAAGGGTCTACATCAAAAACTTCCAAATCGATTAAATCTCCAATTGCACTTGACATTTATTTTAAATTTGTACCTCTCATACATAATATTTTAAGCAACATTTGAGGAAACATATGTAGAGAGAACACTTCAAATATCCTAGAGTCAGATATTTACATACTCGAGCATGCTTATATTTCCTAATGTTTCGCTTGACATAGTTAAATTAGTGGAAGACTCCAATCAAGATGTTGGAGTTTAATTAATTTTCAAAAGGAATATAGAAACCTTTCCAAAGCAGGGCAACAAGACAACTTGATCTGCAAGAGGTTGGTTAAATTCCAAAAGGTTTTGGCAGTCTCTTCAAAGTTGGGAAATTAGATAGCTGAATATGTTGGAGTTATATTAAATTATTGAAGGAATCTCTCGAAAGCTTGCACATAATCAATTGAATCTTTTGGAAGGTTTTTAACTTACCAAAGGAATCTAGCAACCTCTTCAAAGCTTTGCACTCAAACAATTAAAATGCCTTCCTTTGATACTTGTAAAGTCAAGCTCACTGGAACTAAAGAAATGCTTGAGATTAATGGTTAATATCCAAGTATTAAATACACCAGACCTGAACACCTTGGACACTATAAAGAGACCTTGAAACCATAAGAAATGTGGAACTCCGTTTCTAGAGACAGAGTATGCAACAAATTCAATCAAACATAAATTTACAAAAACCCCTCTTCCTTTCCATTTCACATAAATTTTAAAGTCCTTTGATTAAGCCATGACAAATTCGAAAATAAAAAGTAAAGAGACGTAAAGAAAATTTATTGATTTCTTAGGAGAGAAACCTCCCCAATTCTCACTCTTCATGCCAAAATAAATCCCCCAAACCATCTGGAAATAACACACACCAATACCTCCTTGTTTCAAACTCTCTAACCTCAGTGCCTTTGCACTTGGGTCAGCGAGGAGATTGAAATATCTTCATGACCATGCCATTTAGAGGAAATTTCATCTTAAAAGTAGCTTCCTAGGGAAAATTAATAAAATAATAGCTAAAATAATAAAATAAGAGTTATGAATTTTGGAGGGAAAAGAAGAAAACTATATATATATATATATATTATTATTATTTTTTAATTATATTTTTGACTTATCTCCTTATAGGTTTACTTAAATTTCAAGTGTAGATACACATTGGATGTGGAATTAAATTCCACATCTAACAAGTACCCATCATGCATACTTTTGAGAAGACCCACATTGAAAAAATCACAGATACATTAAAAAAACTTATTTAACACATTTTTTTAATATATATGTAATTTTTATCAATGTGGCTCCTCTCAAATGTAAGCTTAATGGGTACTCGTTAGATGTGGAATTTAATTTTGCATACAATGAGTGTCTACACTTGAAATTTGAGTAAACCTATAATAAGATGAGCAAAATATACAATTAAAAAATAGTTTTTTTTTTTTTTTCCTTCCCTTCCAAAATATTTACATGTACCTCTTTTTAAATTTAAAGGATTTTGATTGATTTTCATATTATGACATGGAAAATACATAAAATTTCCTCTAATTAGAAAATCCTCTCATAATACACATATACGTGAAGTCGAATAACATCTTGCTAGACAAAAATCTGATTGCCAAGGTAGTCGACTTCAAACTTTCCAAACTATACACAACGCATAAAGGTCATGTATCAACTCAAGTCAAAGGAAGTATGGTGAGTATCAACACTCTTCATAAAATTTTCATCAAACTTTCCAGCTCTATAATGGTAGAACTGACATAGAATCTATGCAACTAGTGTTTAACTATGAAAATTGAACAATAGTTTCTTGGACAAGGCTACTTGGATCCAGAATATTACATGTCACAGAAACTGGCACAAAAAAACGATGTATACATCTTTCGTGTGGTATTAATCGAAATCCTTTCATCTTGACAGCCTCTAACAGCCTCTAATTGAACGAGTGAAATATATGATTCACGAGGTGAATACTGCAACGAATATGATGGATCAAATGAATATGATGGATCAAATGCAGTTTGGCACTAGATATTTGACCCCTTTCTCAGAGATTCTCTAATTTTTCAAATAATTTTTGAAAGATTTGTAAGTTTGTCAATGAATTGTGTTGAGCATTTGGCTGTGAATCGTCCTAAAATTAGCGATGTGGTGAAGGCGCTGGAAAAAGTCTCAAGAAAATAATTGCCAACACACTTCAAGTTTAGTTCTACTCTAAAACAATCAAACATTGATCATTGATGCTCGTCGTGCGCTGAATATTTCCACGCCTGTGAATATTTCGATTCCTCTAAAATCAAAAGACTGTGCATGAAAGCCAAGACCAACGCATCGTCGAGCCATGCCCTGCCTCGGAAGATTAGGGCCTACCAATGGACATCTGCTAATGAAAGATTAGCCAGGTTAAAATACATGTGGTTAGTTGTGAATGGCCTTTGACAGATGATGAAGGTCAGTGGGCATCCGTCCCCTAAAAACGCGTTCAACGTAATAAAAATTCATAACTAATTCAAATTCAATTTTTTTTTCCAAATTAAAATCAATATACCTTACTGGTAGGTATAAAAATAATCATCGTCATTATCATCATATTAATGATAATAATTTGAATATAACTAGAATTTGTTATTTGAGTTGTTTTTAGTGCGACTTTTTGAAGGTTTTTTTGGTGGATTTTTTCGGTCTAACTTCTCTAAAATCCAACAGGAATTCATTCAAAACATTAGTTTGGTGAATAATCCTACACAATCAAAGTGCCTTAATAATTTTTTAGGGTGTTGAATCCATATATACAATAAAAAAACCAGTTTAAATGACAAAAATCAAGATTTCACCAAAATAAATTTCTATAAATTCAGAAACTCCAAAAAATCACACTAAAAACAACTCCTTATCTATTTCCCTTCCATTCACAACTAATTAAAACTCAATTTTTTTTTCAAACCAAAATCAATATCAATATAACCTAGTGCCTTTGGCGAGTATAAAAATAATCCAGTAATCGATATTTCCCCCCCTTTCATATAAAAGTTGTATAGAAGACAACAAAATAAACAATTTCATTTATCTTCATATAAATCAACTATCCTCCTCTTTTTAGCGATTGTTCATATAAATCACCTATCCTCCCCTATTTAGCGATTTGTTCACTTTGGAGTAATACCTAATGTCACATCTTCTGCAATGGCCATGTTAGTCCAGTACTTGGCTTCATCTTTGGGATCTCAGCGTCACTTGCTGTTATAGCACTATCTTCACCATTTACCAGGAAAGAAAGAACTTTTTAATGTCCACGAGGCTAAAAATAGCCTATGGGACAGATTGCTTCTCTATCTGACTCTTGTATTCGGCCCTTTTCCTGTGAAGTTTTACAATGAACACTCCCAACTTATCTACAAACTCTTCGCTGAATAGATTATCCCAAGAATTAGCTGCCAGAATACCTGCATAGATTTCCCTGGTGTCCTTGAAGGATTATTTTGTTAAAATTATCACGGTTTTCTACGATTATTGCTGACAAAGAAAAGTCCACAAGCTACCCAGAAGCGGAGAACACATGCCCCGTTTCAGGATTCTTACTCAACGAATGTGGGTTCTGTCAGTCTGAAATCTCAGCTATCGTTAAAGCAAGGCCATCCATGGTTGCGACGAGATCGGCTCATACAGCCCAACAAGTGGTACAGTTACTGAGAGATTCAGGATGCACAGAACACCAGGTAAGGAATGCTATTACCAGAAACCCTGCTTTTCTTGCTCTCAATGCTGAACGGCAGTTAAAACCCAAGATTGAGTTCATGAAAACATTGGGCGTTCCTGCACAAGACTTGGGAAATGTGATATCCAGAGGACCCAGATTGTTTAACTGTAGTCTCGAGAAAACTCTGCGTCCCAACATCCAGCATCTTCAAAACCTGTTCGGATCGGAGGTTAATGTCTCCAGTGTTTTCAAATCGGTACCTCATATTCTAACTAAACGTAACGGGCGTGAATTTTGGGAAAATAAATTGAAGCATTTGACAAGTTTTGGGCTCCTTGAAGATGACATAAAGGAGTTTGTTAGGAGGCACCCACTTATATTAAAAACTTCCATGGATAAGGTGCAGAAAAACATGGACTTTTTGATGCATACTGCAGGGCTCCCTGCAAAGTTTATTTTTTCATATCCTCTGCTTGTGTCTTGTCACAGCTTGGAGGGTAGGATCAAGCCTCGCCACAAGGTGTTGAGTGCTCTCAGTGCAATGCAACCTTCCAAGGGCCCTCCTAATCTCCTTAATGCGCTTTATTTAAGTGAGCGGAAGTTTCTCGAAAAATATGTCCAGTGCAGTCCTCATGCCAAAAAGTTACTTGAAATATACAGTGGCAAGCCTGCCCCCTTCTAAAAGACTAGATATTCGGGTGCCTGTTTTGGTCAGGGTTAGATTGTATCGTGTTGTTCTTATTGATTGAAAGATGTTTCTGAACATTAACCAAGGGATCATCAGTCTGTTATGATCCCGTGCCATGATCGGTCTGTAAGGAATGGGAATTAGTATATATAAAAGATAATCATGACACAGTCAGTTCCGGTCTGGGATCTTGTTTTGACATGTTTATTGTCATACCACAATCACAATCACAATAAACATGCACTATTGAAGGATACTCAGTTGTAATACAACCACAGAGAATGCATCAGGTAACATGTTTTTGAAAGATGAAAAAAATTCTCATCAACAGATAATTTGTTGTTTGCTAGTAGTTTTGCAACGATCATGCATTGCTCCCTCCCTTTAAAATGTGATGGGATAGATGTGAAATTCTGACTGTTTGAATCATCGTTATCTTGTAAATGTAAATATTCAAATCCCACAGGCAAATGTAGGGACTTTAAATTCTTATGTGTTTCTACAGTAGTATGAACTAATTTTTTCCAGATTTGCTATATCTATGAGACTTAACTGGAATTAAGACATTTCAAATCCAAGCTAAACATTGCATACTTTTTCTTTGTACTTTGTTAATGGTCTCTGTTTCTTTGCTTGGGGAAAAAGTTTGTGCTAATGACTTTTATTGCTGCTATCATAGACCATTCCCAGTGGTAATGGAATGAGATCCATTTCAATCACGCATCTTGTAAAGCAGAACCCTAGCCACTACTCTAAAACACATTGTCTGATGCATGATTGACTAGGCAAACAATTATTGGCACCTTTCCTTATCGTTGGTCCAACAAACATTCATAAGAAGTTTGTCAACTTTTCCTTGCACGGTGCCTTCCAAAGAGCCACTTTTTTTGGATGAAACCTTACCTCCAGGGAAAGAGGCAGATGAGGTGACTCTCCACAGAGAGGAGGATTGGGAACTACTGATATTTTTGGTCTTATTGGGCTTAAACTATTTGCAAATGTTTTCTTGCTGTTTCTTCATGAGTTTTCAGTGCAACATCTACAGTGAGTTGTGCACATCTTAGAGGATCTGTTGCATAATTGCTTTCCCCCTTCGAATGTTGGCAAGAAGCATTTAAGAAGCCTAACGGATCAGAATCAGCAGCCGCGTATTTGAAAACTTGGTAAGGAGGTAGCAATCATTCTTATAACTAGTAGTTGAAATTCTCCGGAAAAGTTAGTAGTTGAAATTTGCTACCTTTTGCCCCTTCATCACTTGGTTGATCTTTAGGGCCTTATTTCTAAAATGGTATGAAAGTTAATGATGAGATTTTTCCTTTTTAAGAAATTTAAAATTTCACCTGTCCAACGTTGATCTTGCAATCTTTCCTGCCAAGGCTTTCTTTAAGATTTTTCAGTTGGTTTAGCTGAGAAAGATAATGAAGCAAAAGTGAGGGTTCTCATTATAAAAAAGCTCATAGGTATAGAGTACGGATATTTGGGTGAATGGTTGTATGGGAATCTGTGAGAGACCTCTTGGGCCTGAGCATACGTTCTTAGGAAAGTTTTCTGTCTTATATACAGTTGAAGAGTCTATTTTATCAATAATATTTCTTGAAGATTTTCTGCAATCTTGTTCACTACCTGGTTTCCAAGTTTCTATAATTGCTGTTGCAGTGCTTGCTATGATAATTTTAAGTTAACGTAAAAGCACACCAGTGCTCTAAATTGTTATTTTGCATAGTAAAATCTATTGCTGTTATAACTGAATCTATGGCTGTTAAAGCCTAAAGGTAAGTCTGTTGTCATAATGTTCTTATATCAAGAGAAAATTTTCTGTGCTATCGATTAACATGTTGTTACAGAGATATCAGTTTGCTGTTGATAGATGGTCGGTTTGGGCTTGGCATAGTACTTAGCATGTTAATGCTGTAATTGAGTCCATAACTGTTAGACTCATAATGCACGATAACTCATCCATATCATATCTATGAAGTAGACTCCATAGGAACACTCAAGCACAAATTATCTCCGCTAATGATAGGGATGCCAAACATGATGGTGACATGCAACAACTCAGATCACTAAACCAGGGAAAGATTTCATTTGTTGTCCCAACCCAACTGCCCGATACAAGTGGTCAAGAACCAAATTGAGATTGTAAATATTAGCATTGCATTAGCATTAACCTTGACAAATGGCTTCACACTAAACTTAGATAAGTGTTAACCAAAGCACGTGTACTGCCACACTATTTAATATAGCCATGTATTAGGTGGTGACATCCTACTAAGCATTTAGAAACTTTTCAGCTAATGCTATTTACTATTTACTATACAAAGATACCTGTGACATTAGTAACTAGTGAGGATTTGTATGGAAAAATGGAGATGGAAATAGAGCCGTAAACTAATTTCCAGCAACACTGAAATTTCAAATTTCGAGTCCTTTAACAACCTGCGGCTGGCTATAGCTTTTCTCAGTTAAAGAGTGTTGCTTCTTTTTTTCCTATGAAGGAGAAATTGCAATGTATTTTTTTGAAGAAAGAAAAACATATATTGATATTAAAGCAGAAGTGAATTATACATAGCTTGTGTTTGTCAGACACTCAGAAAACAAAAACTGATCTACAGTTTCATAAAAAAATACTACATATCTTCCTGCCCCTATATATTATTAATCATTAATAGCATCTTCCAGCCAGGTCTAAAGACTGGCACTACAACAACATAAAATAATCGATTGTAAAATACTGGAAATAATCAAGCAACTTCCACCACAGCTATCCATCTGAAATTCTGTTTTTTAAGAATATATAATATATATAGAGAGTTATGCAGGCCTCTCTATTTCTTCCTCAGTTTTCATCTTGTTTTTCTGCATCTTTAATGTTTTTTTTATAACAGATTTGTTTGTATACTGAGTTTCCTGTATACATGTTGGATGCGACAAATTCAAAACAGATTGTAAGAAGGTTTACTAGAGGTTCCATCCACTAAAAGGTTCATTCTCTATAATGTTTGTACGAGGTAAATAGTATTATAAATATAACTATAAGCAATGTAATAAGCTTTGTGAGAAATTATTGTGATTGGAGCTTACTTTGTTAAAATTATCATGGCTTTCTACTATTATTGCTGACAAAGACAAGTCCACAAGCTACCCAGAAAGCAGAGAACACATGCCCCGTTTCAAAATTCTTACTCAACGAATGTGGGTTCTGTCCGGCTGAAATCTCAGCTATCCTTTAAGCAAGGCCAGCCATTGTTGCGACGAGATCAGCTCATACAGCCCAACAAGCAGTATAGTTGCTGAGAGATTCAGGATGCACAGAACACCAGGTAAGGAAGGCTATTACCAGAAACCCAAGATTGAGTTCATGAAAACATTGGGCGTTCCTGCACAAGACTTGTGAAATGTGATATCCAAAGGACCCCAGATTGTTTAACTATAGTCTCGAGAAAACTCTGTGTCCCAACATCCAGTATCTTCAAACCCTGTTCGGATCGGAGGTTAAAGTCTCCAGTGTTTTCAAATCCGTACCTCATATTCTACTTCAACGTAACGGCCCTGAATTTTGGGAAAAGAAATTGAAGCATTTGACAAGTTTTGGGCTCCTTGAAGATGACATCAAAGAGTTTGTTAGTAGGCAACCACCTATATTAATTGCTTCCATGGATAAGGTGCAGGAGAACATGGACTTTTTGGTGCACACTGCAGGAAGCTGCAGGGCTTCCTGCAAAGTTTCTATTTTCATATCCTCTGTGTCTTGTCACAACTTGGAGGAGCGTAGGATCCAGCCTCGTCTCAAGGTGTTGAGTGCTCTCACTGCAATGCAACCTTCCAAGCAATGTTTTAAAACTCTGACTCGAGTTCGGAATTGGCCGAGGGTTGACTCCGATTCCGACTCGACTATGCCAATTCGTTTTCAATGATTCGTCTTTGTAAAAAGTACATTAAATATTAATTTTTTATAAAAAACATATTTTTAAGGATTTTCATTCATGTTTCCAAACACAAAGCATTAGAATATAGACAAAAGACAACATATGATCAAAGTAGGCTCATGAATATATCCAGTGTATCAAAATGGCACCCAGTGCACTATCCAATACATACATGATATAGAGATTAGAACAAAAAACATAACCAAGGAGGCTAGTGTTCTTTGCTTCTGGGTAGTCACTACTGCTAAACAAGGCAATATCCTCTAGCTCAAACTCTGAATCAGAGGGGGAAACCCATGGCTCCTCCTCCTCATCAATATCCTCAACTGAAACTGTAGCACGCTAAGCCCGAGATAGATGAGCTATGTACTTCCATTGTGGTTGACTAGAGTAACCGCGTGCGGCTGCAATTGGAGGACTTGGGCTTGGGCCTGCTACTAGTGGATCTGCTTTTCGCTGAGCCTCTACTTGTAAATCAAAGTTCAACCCCACACCAATATCTTCATCAGAGTCAAACTCTGGTGGATGAGTCTCCACTACCCAATTTGATGTTGAGTCAATATCATCCAACATAATGGGATTTGACTCAGGTCTTTTGTTCAGCAATTGATTGCGTCTTAGTCGGAGGTTGTACTAGATCTTTTAACTCTTTTTGCTCCGAACAGTTTCTCTTCTTTGTGTGAATCCTTTCAAAGACAAACCAATTGTGCTCACACGCAGAAGCACTGCAAGTTTGACTTAAAATGTGGATTGCAAACCTCTACAATTCAGGACAATGGCTACCAAATGCCTCCCACCATTGTGCTGCAAAAAACATAGTTGTGTAATGAGTTTCAGTTAGCTCAACAAATTATATCCAACTTTGAAATTATAAACAATTATACAAAATAATAAAATATGAATTTGAAAATTGAAATTCTTTGTTTCCCTGGCTCATCTTATTCCCTTGCTTGCAAGGTTCATGCTAAAGGTACCTGTGGCTTTGCTGAAGATAGTGATCTGATTGTGTATCAGCAGCTGGTCACTCTCCTTGGAGATCATGCGATCAATGTAGTCAATCAATCCATCTCTAACCTCCCAAGTCAAAACTCCTCCTTCCAGAGCTTTATAATGATACCTTGGGTTCAGAAAATACCTAGCTGCATGTATAGGGCGATGGAGTTGATTGTTCCATCTTTGATCAATGATTGCCAAAATGGGCCCATACTTAGCCACTCTTTCCTTGTATGATGCCTTTATTTGCTCCTTTGCTTGATCCCTAACCTCATAAAGGAAGCCCATAGACAATCTTTCCCCATCCACCAACAACAACACCTTAACCAGTGGCTCAACAACCTTCACAATCTCTGCTACCTTTTTCCAAAATATTTCTAATTTAACTTTCCCTTTCACATATTTGCCATCATGTTTGCGAGCCCATTGACATTCATTCCATTCATCACTAGAAAACAATTTTTACAAGTTTGTCTATTGGGAAAGCATAGGTTGCAATGTCAAAAAATGTGTTGCAAATCTAGTGATCACAGTCCTAATAATATCCTTGCCCCCTGTGTGTTTCCTCATAAGGTCCAAAATCCATGAGTGATTGTAAATATATTTTGTTATGCTTTTGGCATGCTCTACAGTGTTCTTGATCCAATCTATTTTACCAATATCCGCAAGCATGAGGTCTATGCAATGTGTAGCACATGGGGTCCAAAAGATGGTTTTGTGTTTTTCCTCTAACATTTTACCAGCAAGAACATAGTTAGAGGCATTATCTATGATGATTTGAAAAACATTAGCCACCCCCACCTCTTCAACAATGTCATTCAAAAGTTGAAACAACAAGTATGCATCTTTCACCCTATCAGATGCATCAACCGGTCTTAAAAACATGGTTTCCTGTGGGCAAAAGATAAGAAAATTTATGATGGTACAGTTCCTTTGATCAGTCCATCCATCTGACATGATGGTACATCTTATTGTTGTCCATGAGTTTTTGAAATCTCCGAAATATTCATCAATGGACACAATCTCTTTTTGCAAAAGAGATCCCCTTAACCCATGCATAGTAGCGCCTTTGAAGCCCTTTCCAACATCATATATGGCATCAAACATAGGTTCATAATATGGTGAATGAAAAACATTGAAGGGGATGTTAGCATCATACCACCTTCTTTCTTCCAATGCTGATCTAAGCTGGGGTGCACTTGACCTCTAGTAGTTGTAGGACCATGTGCACTATCAGAGGGAGATGAGGGTGTGTAAAAACTTTTGATAGTATCCTTATTTTTCATCATACTCTTACCCTTTTCTTGAATAGACTCCAACGATGGAGGAACATAGTGAAAAGGGTTTGATGCATTAGTGCAAGGGATAGATGAAGAGCCCTCATAATCAAAATTGGGGTTGGCAGCGATCATGTGTTTTATATTCCTCTACCTCCCAATTTCAGCTTCTATTTTTTTTGGCTAGTTTTGTCTTCTTCAAACTTTTGGAATTGATCTCTCAACTCCTTCCTAATTTCCCCAATTTCTTCTATTGGTGCTTCACATGGAGTAATTTGGCCTTTAAGATCAACCAAGTGTAGTTTCAGCCTATGAATGCCCCCTCCACTCCCCTTAATTTTTCTCTTACAAAATTTGCAATGCATTTGATCATCAACCATCTCAGCATATGCCCAAGCAGCGTCATTCATTCTAGGAGCCATTTTGGACTGATTTTTTGACTTGGAAATGAAAGGTTTAAATCTGAAAATGAAAACGAAAAAAAAAACTACTCATTCTATGTTCATTTCTTTCACAAAAGTCTATGTTTTCAATTTCTAGATTTGCAAAAAAAAAAAAAAAAAACAAAGGCAGATTTTAGAAGTGAAAAAAAATACCTCTAGGCTCGAGCCTCTTCAATGGTGCTCCAACAAACCAACTCCTCAATGTTGCTCCAAAGTTTTTCCCAAGAAGCTCCTCACTGTTGCTCCAAAGCTTGCCCAAGACACTCCTCAAAGCTGCTCCAAAAACCAACTCCACAACTCTTCACAAATTCCTCACAAATGCTCACTCAAATGCAACGAGATAGCTGTGAGGAAATGAGAGGGGTTGGGTAGCTTTTATAGGATTGGGAGGGGTTAGAGGCCTTACCAAAACCCTAATAGCAAACTAAAACCTATTTTGGAGTCCGATTTTGGGCGAATGTGGGGTCCGCGACCAGCTGGCACTGGCTCGGTCGGTCTAACGTAGACTCAATCGAGCTGGCCGGTTTTTCTACTGAGTTGGTTCGGGCATGGGGTTGGCTCGGTCAACTCGGCCGATTCCAAGCCAGACCGGCTAATTTTTAAAACATTGCTTCCAAGTGACCTCCTAATCTCCTAAATGCGCTTAATTTAAGTGAGTGGAAGTTCCTCAAAAAATATGTCCAGTGCAGTTCTCATGCCAAAAAACTACTTGAAATATACAGTGGCAAGTCTGCCCTCTTCTAAAAGACTAGATATTCGGGTGCCTGTTTTGGTCAAGGCTAGATTGTATCACGTTGTTCTTATTGATTGAAAGAGGTTTGGGAACATTAACTAAGGGATCATCAGTCTATTATGATCCCGTGCCATGATCAGTCTGTAAGGAATGGAAATTAGTATATAGAAAAGATAATCACAACACAGTCAGTTTCGGTCTGGAATCTTGTTTTGACCAGTTTATTGTCAGACCACAATCACAATCAACTTGAACTATTGAAGGATACTCAGTTGTAATACAATCACACCACAATCACAATCAACATGCACTATTGAAGGATACTCAGTTGTAATACAACCACAAAGAATGCATCAGGTAACATGTTTTTGAAAGATGAAAAAAATTCTCATCACCAGATAATTTGTTGTTTGCTAGTAGTGTTGCAACGTTCATGCATTGCTCCCTTCCTTTAAAATGTGATGGGATAGATGTGAAATTTTGACTGTTTGAATCATTGTTATCTTGTAAATGTAAATATTCAAATCCCACAGGCAAATGTAGGGACTTTAAATTCTTATGTGTTTCTACAGTAGTATGACCTAATTTTTTCTAGTTCTGCTATATCTATGAGACATAACTGGAATTAACACATTTCAAATCCAAGCTAGACATTGTACGCTAGTTTCCGCACTTTTTCTTTGTGTTTTTTTAATGGTCTCTGTTTCTTTGCTTGGGGAAAAAGTTTGCGGTAATGACTCTTATTGCTACTATCATAGACCATTCCCAGTGGCAATGGAATGAGATCCATTTCAATCATGCATCTTATAAAGCATAACCCTAGCCACTACTCTAAAACACAACTTCTGATGCATGGTTGACTAGGCAAACAATCATTGGCACATTCCCTCGTTCCAACATGGTTGGACACTCACTTATTGTTATTGTTGGTCCTACAAACATTCATAAGAAGTTTTTCAACTTTTCCTTGCACGGTGCCTTCCAAATAGCCACTTTTTTTTGGATGAAACCTCACCTCCAGGGACCTTCAGGGAAAGAGGCAGATGAGGTGACTCTCAACACAGAGGAGTGATGGGAACCATTGATACTTTTGGTCTTATTGGGTTTAAACTATTTGCAAATGTTTTTAGTGCAACATCTATGGTGAGTTGTGCACATCTGAGAGGATTTGGTGCATAATTGCTTTCCCCCTTCGGATGTTGGCAAGAAGCATTTGAGGAACCTAATGGATAAGAATTAGCAGTTGCGTATTTGAAAACTTGGCAACGAGGTAGCAACAATTTTTATAACTAGTTGAATTTTGCTACCTTTTGCACCTTCAACACTTGGTTGATCTATTGGGCTGTTTTTCTAAAATGGGGTGAAAGTTAATGATGAGATTTGCCTTTTTAAGAAATTTAAGATTTCACCTGTCCAACATTGATCATGCAATCTTCCCTGCCAAGGCTTTGTTTAATATTTTTCAGTTGGTTTAGTGGAGAAAGATAATGAAGCAAAAGTGAGGGTTCTCAATATAAAAAAAGCTCATAGGCTTAGAGTAGGGATATCTCGCTGAATGCTTGTATGGGAATATGTGAGAGATCTCTTGTGCCTGAGTATACGTTCTTAATAAAGTTTTATGTCTTATGTACAATTGAAGAGTCTATTTTATCAATAATATTTTTTTGAAGATTTTTGCAATCTTGTTCGCTACCTAGTTTCCCAGTTTCTATAATTGTTGTTGCAGTGTTTGTTATGATAATTTTTAGTTAACATAAAGGCAAACTAGGGCTCTTAATTGTTATTTTGTGTGGTAAAAATTAAAATCTTGTAGGTTTTAACCCTGTACAGAAATAACCTGCAAACGAATTCTTAAGAAACACAAATATACAATGGCGAGAAACATAAAACAAATACACAGAGATTTTTCCTTGGATCCCAAAATCGGGACTACCAGATTGGCTTTTCATTATATTCCTTTCAATGTTACAATATATAGATACACATGTCGAAGCATTCATAAACCCCAATCCATTAAGCCTTGATTAGAAAATAACCGTAGCTCCCTTGACCGGATCTACAAAATACCCTGGGTAGAAAACCATCATGCACAAAACCATGGGTAAGTTCGACCACCATCTTTGGGTTCGCATATATATAGGGATTTTTTTTTTCTTGGGGAGTTGCCCCGGGCCCCATGCAGGGGGGCTACCGCCCCTTGCAAACCCCTCAACAAGGGGGGCTTCCACCCGCTATGACCACCCTCCGCTGCACCCAACGCAACGAACAGGGGATCTTTTCACCTCCCCTATGACACCCCATGTGTGCGACTAGTCGTGAAAAGAATATAGCACATCTAACAAATCTATCGCTGTTATCACTGAATCTATAACTGTCATAAGTAAGTCTATTGTTGTCATAATGTTCTTATATCAGGAAGAAATTTTTCTGTGCTATAGATTAACATGTTGTTACAAAGATATCACTTTGTTGTTGATAGACTCACTTTGGGCTTGGCATAGTATTTAGCATGTTGGTGGATTCCTTGGGTCCAAAACATTTAGACTCTTCATGCACAATAACTCAACCAACCATACCATATCTATGAAGTAGACTTCATGGGAATATCATGAACAAATTATCTCCGTTGATAATAGCGATGCCAAACATAATGGTGACATGCAACAGATCACTAAACCAGAGACAAATTTCATGTGTTGTCTCGACCCAACTGCCCGATACAAGTAGGCATGAACCAAAATGAGATTCTCAATATTAACATTGCATGAACATTAACCTTGACAAATGACTTCCCACTAAACTTAGACAAGTGTTAACCAAAGCACGCGTTTTCATGGGATTTTTTCTTGTACTATCACACCATTTAATATAACCATGTATTAGGTGGTCACATCCTACTAAGCATTTAGAAACCTTTGGTATTTACTATACAAAGACACCTGTGACGTTAGTAACTAGTGAGGATTAGTATGGAAAAATGCAGATTAAAATAATTTCCAGTAACACTAAAATTTAAAGTTCCTGCAGTTGGCCATACTTTTATCAGTTAAAGAGTCTTCTTCTTGTTGTTTTGTTTTGTTTTGTTTTTTTTTCTCTATGATGGAGAAATTGCAATGTATTTTTTTGAAGAAAGAAAAACATATATTGATATTAAAGCATAAGTGAAATATATGTAACTTGTGCTTGTCCAACCTTCAAAAACCAAAAATTGACCAACAATTTCATAAAAACACCTACTTATCTCCCTACTGTTGTATATTATCTATCATTAATAACATCTTCCATCCAAGTTTAAAGATTGGGACTACAAGAACATAAAATAATCAACTGGAAATAATCAAGCAACATCCACCACAACTACATATCTGAAAGATCTGTTTTTTTTCGGAATATATATAGAATTATGAATGCCTCTCTACTTCTTCTTCAATGTTCATCTTGCCTTTCTGCATCTTTAATATTTCTTTTGAGAACAGGTTTATTTTTACGCTGAGTTTCCTATATACACGTTGGAATGAGATAAATTTAAACAAACTGTAAGAAGGTTTACAAGAAGGTTTTGTTCACTAACTTGGTTTCTTTTCTATAATGTTTATAATGTTTGTAGGAGGTAGATAGTATTATAAATAGAATTATAAGCAATGTAATAGGCTTGGTGAGAAATTATTGTGATTGGAGCTTAGCTCATTAGAAGGTTGCCCTCTCAAAGACGCAAGTGAACAAAAGTAAATTCCTTCCAGAAAAAGATCATTTGTAAGGTGTTACCTTATATTATTCTTGGATATTTTGTATGTGATTCTATATTTATATTTGTGGTATTTAACAGTTGGTATAAGAGCATTGTTTTTGGCCAAAAAAAAAAGGGACAAAATCCTTTCTATTTTGTTTTTCAAAGAAAAAAAAAAAGAGGGTTGCGACAGTTTGATAAATTTTTGTAGCTTTTGGTGCAGATCTTGGCTGAAATAGTTGTATAGCTTAGTACCTCTCAAAAAAATAACTTCTTTAATTTTTTTTTTATCAATCAGAGTTCGGAGGTCATGATATCACTGATTTAAAAGAAGCTGTTTTTTGGTTTTTGCATGACAACCGCATAGACTACAGAACTGATATATTTTGACAATTTTTTCAGATTTCCATCAGATCAACACCAGTACATTTTTTTCAAATTTCCATCATATCAACACCATTGGATAGAAAATTTTCAAAAGTTTTATTTGATATATTATATGTTGTGCTTTTGATCAATTTTCTCAAATTTCCATCATATCAACACCATTGGATAGAATAGAAAATTTTCAAAAGTTTTATTTGATATATTATATGTTGTGCTTTTGATCAATTTTCTCTATATTATAGGCATTGAAATTTTTTGTTCTCAAACCCTATTGGATGTTAAAAAAAATTGGAAATATGCTATTGTTGATGAAATAAACCTTCCATGCTTACCCTATAACCATATGTTGTTGGATTAATGAAGAGTGTAATCAAGAAATATGTTTTTGGTAGGATTTAGAGGATGGTTGTGATGACTGGTATTTTTGGGATGATAACTATTTTAATCTTTTATTGGATTCCACTTTATGAAGAGAACATCATGGAAGAAAGTCTAGATTTGGTTATTATTATTGGTTTTTAGCTGGCCTATGCTCTGATAATGTCTAGATTTGGTTATTACTATTGGTTTTTAGCTGGCCTATGCTCTGATAATGTGTTGTGAATGGTTTCTTGGATATGGCTGGATTTATATATGATATTTGCGATGAGAAGAACTCTATAGCTCAATATAGGGGTACCGTGTAGATGTAATGGAAGAAAGTCTGTAAACATTTTTACATGTGAGTTTAATATGTTCAATTTATAATAAGTAAGTTGGTAAACATTTACATGTGGGTTAAAATTGACATAGAAACCAAGAGAGTTGTTGTAAAATTAAAAGTAATAAAAATAATAAAATTCAAATTTGTTACATTGTGCAAATAACTTTTTAGATCAAAAAAATCATAATTACACCGAAAGTATATTTTAAAGAGAGTTGCTTAGTTTTGTCGTTTGTCCAAAGCCTATAGGCATATGCCACTTGATTGTCTACGCACTGCTCGAGTTGATGTCTGGTGTCAACAAAAAACAACGGGCCCCACAACTTGCCTTTGACTTGACGCCCGTTTTCCCCGCTAGTGTTATATTCCTTTTTTATTTTCTATTGGCTGAACTGATTCCTCTATTCTAAAACCCAATCCTCTTCGTTGTAAACACTCCCGTTTCAAATAGTTTCAGCCGCTTTTTTTTTTTTGCAGAAAGAAAAAAACACTGGATTATATAATGTTCCAGTACATAAAGATATCATTTCAAATACATATCAGAAAACTATCATGTTCTATTTAACTACTTTTTTCTTTTTTCTTTTTTTTCCTTTTCTGCCATATACTTCAGCGTAAAACATATCCCAGATATGTCTCCTTCACTGTTCAGAAAGTTCAGTACTTGAATTAAAAAAACAAATTGTAAAGATAACAAATTCAAAGTTCCACTTTACTAAAAAACAAACTGCTATTTCTATGAAGCCGCATCCCAAAAACCTGTTCCAGCTTATCCGAGATAGTTCAAAAAACAGAGAGGATATTTTGTTGAGCTGTGAGCCCAAAAAATTAGTAATGCCTCCCGGAAAAAACGGAAATGGAAAACCAGCCTGCCCCCCAGACAATGTAGGAGCTAATAAAATTTTACCTCTCCTTCAGCACCATCCCCATCCGACCTCATCAGCTCATAATGCATGATCTCGAAAACTCCAGCCAAGCTTTTTTTTGATAATCTATCCGCCTGTGTCTTTTCACGATAGATATGACACGATAGATATGACTAAAACGGATGGAAGTAAAAGATATTTTAATTGCTTTTATACGCTCCATCCAAGTACTTAGATTTCCAAGATTAAGTTGTGTATCATTATTTAAGTAATCTATCAGAACCTTTGAGTCTCCATAGACCCAAATTGACTCAATGCAGAGTTGTGAAGCAAACTAGAGTAAGCCCCATAAGCCCCATAATGCCAGTACTTACGCTCCATCCAAGTACTTAGATTTCCAAGATTAAGTTGTGTATCATTATTTAAGTAATCTATCAGAACCTTTGAGTCTCCATAGACCCAAATTGACTCAATGCAGAGTTGTGAAGCAAACTAGAGTAAGCCCCATAAGCCCCATAATGCCAGTACTTCTGCTCTCATATTCGTTCCAATGCCCCCATGCTAATATATCTTGTAATATCTTGTAATGATAGGTTGGTGATATCATTAACCAAGCATCCCAACCACATCTGGATAGTTGTGATGCTCCATCAAAGAAACCCGCCGGATATGTTATTTCCACAGGTCTCAATCGGATTGAGAAGTCCACCGGTGGTTTTAAATCTGTTTTCGTCCTATCCCAGTACTGAATAATATTACCTGCTATTTTCTCCGGATTGCTGCATACCTCTTCAAATACCCACCTATTCTGCCCCACCCAGAAATCCCAGTGGAAAAGAGCCGGAATATTCCTGAGTGTAGTATTCCTTTTCCCGCCACCACTGTATGAAAACACCCGTATTTTCCAAAGTGGGGAGGCTTAGCTTGAAATAAGCACAAATATGTTTTAAAACTTGCTTGGAAAAAACACAGTTGTAGAAAAGATGTATATTGTTTTTCCCCGCCTTCATGCACAACCTACAAATACCTGGACCAATCTTACCTTTCCTATTTAAATTTTCCCAGGTCAGGTTTTTATTCATCAAGACAAGCCATAAGAAGAGCTTCATCTTCAGTTGTGCATGATTATTCCATATATTTCTAAAAATATGTTGATCCAGGTGTTGACTTTCCTGCAAAAGCAGTATTCTATAAATATCATCTACCACCGACATACCATCCTTGGTCACGCCTTCCCATGTCACCTTGTCCCCCCTTCTGTCCACAAGAAAACCCTGGCTCCGTAGGTCTTCTGAATATTCTTCCCATTTGCCCTTCAGATGGTTTGGTAGGTCTAAATTTTCAGACGACAACCAACTCGGGATATCATCATGCACCACCTTTATTAATTTGCAGAGATAGAACAGTCCTTTTCCATTCATATGTCGAAGTAAATGGGTACTCATAAGAACAGCTGTAGAGGTTCCAATAATGCCAAGAAGTCCAATGTGTATTTCCCCCATCCCCAAATTTCCAGCGTAGGAAATTTGAGAACCTCGGCCATGTCTGTCGAAAACCACTCCAGATACGTGAACCCCCTTTTTTTATCACGCCATCCTAACATGAATAGTTCCTCCATACCATTCTCGCCCAAGTATTTATATTTCAGGATCTCTCTCCAGATCCCATTCAACATCAGTCCTCGCCAAATTGTCTTTATAAGTAGCGCTTGACCAAATTTGTGTATATCTTTAATTCCCCAACCCCCCTTGTCTTTTGGTAGCATAATCAGATCCCAACGTGCCAAGTGATAGCAACCTTTTTCTTTCTTACCGCACCATAGAAATTTTATCATTTTTCTTCTGATATCATTTAGAATCCGACATGGTATAATAAAAACATAGGCCCAGTAAACCAAATACTGCTGTAACACTACCTGGACTAGCACTAGTCTTCCGCCTAAAGATAACCATTTCATGGTCCAGCCCTGAATTCTCTTTTCAATTTTATCAACCATCCATTTCCAATCTTTAATACCATAGTTATTTGGCTTCAGATGAAAGCCCAAATACTCAAAACCAGTGTCTAAAGGCGCAGTTTTAAAATTAACCAGATTGCCAATATGATATATCATATCCGTCCCATCCTCCCCATAATAAATGCAGGATTTGTCACAATTATCCTCCATACCGGATGCCGAACAGAACCTGGTGAAAGTATCATGTATAACATACCAAAGGTTTCTTATGATTACTCCGAAAAGCAAGACATCGTCCACAAAGAAATTATGACTAATCTCTCTTTTATGAGACAGTCGAATACCTCTACTGCAACCAGATCTCACCCCCTGATTAATCTTAGTGCTAAAAGCATCCATAACTAAAATGAAGAGGAGAGGGGAAAGTGCACAACCTTGCCTTAAACCTCTACCCGGATTGAAAAAACGCGTGGCCACTCCATTGATAATGATTTCTATGGATGTTCTAGTAACACACCCCATGATCCAGTTTACAACCTCTCTGTCAAGTCCATTCTTGAATAACTCAAGAAACCCCAATCAGTTTTTTCATAAGCCTTACTAAGGTCAATTTTCATGACCGTAGCCTGCATCTTCTTAGTATGAATAGAATGTATAACCTCCTGCGATGAAACCCCAATCAGTTTTTTCATAAGCCTTACTAAGGTCAATTTTCATGACCATAGCCTGCATCTTCTTAGTATGAATAGAATGTATAACCTCCTGCGATGACGCCACCGCATCATGAATGCTCCTGTTTTTTAGAAAGCCTGATTGTTCCGTAGAAATGTGAATGGATAGAAATTTCTTCTCCTTTCAGCTATAGTATTCGACACAATCTTATATAGAGTGTTGCATAAAGAAATCGGGCGATAATCATCAAACGTTTTGGCCCCAACAGTCTTTGGAATCAACACTAGAGAAGTTGAGTTAATGGCCCCTTTTAACTTGCCTGTTCTTCTGGTATCTTCCACCATTTCCACAATGAGATCAATGAAAAAATCAGCAAAGTGAATGAAAAAGTCCGGGGTCCAACCATCTGGCCCTGAACTCTTATCCACCTCAAATGATTTTAAAACGCTTAGGATTTCCTCCTTACACACCGGCTTGTTGAAATCCCTGCATGCCCGCTCATCAAACATAATCGGAATATCCTCTAATGCCCAGAACTGATCACTATGATCCACCGCCGGACGATCTGCATAAAGGGTACTGAAATGTCTAACCGCCGCCTTGTGGATGTCCTCCGCGGAAATATAGGTAGTGCCCTTTTCAGTAATCTGCCAAATTGAGTTTTGATGCGTTCTCCTCGATGCAAAGGCGTGGAAAAACTTTGTATTCCTATCCCATGCCTTTAGCCATAAAGCCCGGCTTTTCAGTCTCCACGATTTTTCCTCCACAAGCAGGATATTTCTCTTCTCTCTTTCAATAGCCTTCAATCTGTCCCAAATATTTGATTTTGGGTTGTCATTATCCAGTTCCTTCAGCAATCGTGAAGTCTCCACTTCACAGTCCATTAGCTTTGCCTTTAAAAATCGCTTTTTTTCCTGCTCCAGCCTTTAGACCCCGAAGGGTGTCCCCCAGGTATTCCATCACAGGCATCCTTGCCCTCCGCTTGTGTGTATCCAAATAATTTGCCACCAGCTCGTTGAAACCTGGGTCTTGTAACCATACCCGGTTGAATTTAAAAGGGGGGCCTCCTTTAAACTTTTCAAAACTCCATTCCAAAATGATGGGCCTATGATCAGAGATCATATCACCAATATGATCTTTCCAGTCAACCATCCTGGGCAATAGACTTTGTTTTATCAGAAATCTATCAATCCGTTTACAGATAGCCTCCCGAACCTGCCTGCCATTATACCATGTAGGGCCTTCATCCTTCATGTGTAGGTCACATAGATAATGTGTGCAGAAATTCTTCTTTAGTGCCTCCCCCAAAGGATCCGCTCTGCCATTTACCCCTATAATCTCCTCCGCATGAAGCGATACATTAAAATCCCTAACAATGATTAAATTATCCAACATTAGAATACCACAAATTTCCATTTTATGCTAGAAGGAGGCTCTGTCCCGATAAGGTTGCATACAGATTAATAAGATGCATTCTGCGTTTAAAGCCACGAAAATGACCTGATAAGATAATACCGCCAAAGAAACCGAAAGATTTCAGGGATGCATAACATGGATTCCACATCACAACTTCCCCTCCAGATCGTCCCACAACGTCCCTTGCCGCCATATACCACTCTGGGAACATGGCACAAAAACAAAAGATAGATTTATTAGCAGTTTGCATAGATTCCTGAATGAAAATAACGACCGCCTTTTTCTTCATCAAAAACTCTCACACAAAAAGATATTTCGCTCTCCCCCCCAACCCCTGCAAATTTAGATAAACCAGCGTTATCATGGGGATATCGCTGAAAGGTTTAAAGCTCTAAGTACCCTGTCTATAGCCAAAGAGACTGGAATGTCGCAAAAATTCCCCTCCAAGTCCCCCGGACTAGAGGCCATGGCCAACGACTTCTTTTTCACCTTCGGACGACCCTTTCCCCGTCGAATAGTAACATTTGAAGTAGATGCAGGACTAATATGCAGAGTGGGGGAGTCTTGCCTACCCGTATCCACAGGAAATGGAGTGAGGCCCGCGTCCGAATCGAGAAGTAACAATTCAATGTCACTTCCCACTGAATTCCTGGGCGACCTTTCCAGAGTCAGTGTGGGTGCATGGTCCAGAGGCTCATTAGAATTCCCCAACGATCTTTCAGAAGACAGTGGGGAAGTCGGGTCCGGAGGAACAAAGGAAAAGGCCGTATTCTGTCCAGGAAGGGTAGAAGACAAACAAGCGTCAGTATAGCCCACCTGATGGACCGCCGAGAGAGAAGGAATAACAAGCGGTGTCCTAATGGTAGAAGCATTGGACACCAAAACAGGACTACCCCCGACCCCAATCTCAGGAATCCCAGCATTTATACAATCAGAGTCCTCCCCTGAACAAGTAAAAGAGCCGACCCGACCCGGTAATATTACATCTGTCCCTCTAAGTGTATAATCACCCAGAAATGAAGGAGGAGGTAAAACATACTTACCCGATAGACCGCTACCAGGTTGTGGCTGAGAGAGCAAGTTTCTTTCATCTGAGAAGTCCCGTCTGATATGATTTGAGTCTGGATTCTGGGAAACGTAGTCCTTCCGATAGTGAGAGCACAAGCGCATCAAGTGGCCGGCGGCATGGCAAATGTGGCAGCGAAAAGGTAAATTCCAATAGTCTATACACTGCCTGTATCGAGAACCAGCCCATTCGAGATCCACCTCCGTTGGAAGACCGCCCCGAAAATAAATCTCCACCAAGATCCACGCTACCCGCTTATCAACAAGGCCTTTACATTTCGGGTATACAAAACGATAGGCCCCAATGCTATTTCCAATGGCTTGCAGCACCGCCATTGTCCAAAATTGTATGGGTAATCCAGGCAATTTCACCCAGTCCAACTGAGATCGTGGGGCATTTTCAGTCAGGTGAAAGTCCATGGTCCAACAGAAAAGAAGGAGAAAAGACCGCCCGTAAACCCAGGTGCGCTGCAGGATCAACGGCACGTCCTCATCCTTAAGTAAATGGAAACAAGTCCACCCATTTTGTAACCGGCTGATCCGAGGCTCATATCCGATAACCTTAACCCACGCCATAAGCCACTAGTGAAGATCGATTGAACTGCAATTACCAAAATTCCACTTACCCACAATTGCCCGTGAGAGTAAACTATTGGCCCGTTCCCACATCACATCGCGCCCGAAAACCAAAAGCCTGCGCTCAGGAGCCAGCTTATATGGCTTCGCCTATCTATGTTTTAAGGGGAGTGTCCGTGTTCCACTTTTCTGTGTCTCCACCGTAGCTGTGGTCGCCTGGTTTCCTCTATTAACTTCAGGTGCCTGCGTATCACCCGTCTGCACAGTGTCAGTCCGAGAGGGCAAGCACAAAGGGAAAATTTGATTAACCCGAGAACCGGAGTGGTTTATGGCAGCCCCGCGAGCTTCTGCCAGCTCCAACTCATGCAAGAAGTCTGCGTCGAAAATCTTTTCCTCGGGAGCAGACCCGGCGCCATCCGTCATCAAAATAAAAGGAGAAACTCTCACCAAGTACAAGCGGAAATAACACCTGTACCTCCCAATACCCACCGAATCCCGATAATAAAAAAGAGAGCTTAAAGTCATAACAACCAACTCACTATGGCGGCATACAGCTGCGAAAAAACGATCCCGAGGCCTGACAGATGGATCAAAAAGGGCAATCGGAAGCCGTTTCGCCCAGCGAACCGTACCCCCAACAACTGTGTAGTTCGGAAGCCACTACCTGCCACTCCAACCAAAGGACTATCCCGCGGAAAAATTTGAAAAAACCAGTCCCGTCAGAAACCTCTCCCGGAAAAACCAGAAAAAATTGGTAAAAAAGCTAAGGAGCCCTGAGCCACAATCGACAAGCACTCCTTAGGCCTTTGCACAACAACAGCATACCCAGCGTCCAATATTCCACCATCTCGCACAGAAATGTAACTTACAGCTTCGACATGGTCTATAGATAATCCAGGCCTGAAAAACCTCCTTCATTCACCTGGTCAGTTGTAACAGGTAGTTCGAAACATTCCGGGTAGAAGTAAAATAGTACAGCCCTAATACAGCTTAACATGAGTGATATTCCTAGTAAGAGAATACTAAAACAAGAAAAGAAGATGAGATTTATACTATGTGAAACCACCATCAACCAGAAATCCAAGATACCGTCCCATGTCAGTCATGCCATCATCCCGACAATATTCCTATCCCTCCCTCTCAAAAACTGCTGATTCCTTTCTATCCAGCCAAAAACCACTGTCAGTAATCCCCAAAACCTATCACCTCACTCGGCCTCACTAAAAACTGGTGTCTGTAGACGCCCCTGAGTTCAGAGCTGTCGCTTGAACATCTTCCCAGACCAACTTCCACCATCAAGTCTTTGATGTTTCCTTGCCACCGTTCTGAAGAACTTCCCGCCAATGCTCTGCACACCCACCATCTCTCCTTCGACAAATCCCGAACTCTGCAGACTTGCCATTTTAAAGGTGATAAGAAATCGAAATTTTTTTAAGGCTAATAGTAGTAGTGTAATTTCGGCAATAATTATATATAAATTAGTGTTTTATATTGTTAAACATTTAGCGAATTTAATTTCAACAATTCTTAATTTTAAAGATGTTATGCATGACTGCAGAGAATTTATATTTTAAAGCAAGAAAATATACAACAATTCTTAATTTTAACATGGTATATACTAGGGTAAGAATATATATATATAGAATTACATGAAAAAAAAAAAATGGGTTACAAATATTGATTTTTATTTTTTAAAAGTAAATATTAATTTTAATAGTAAATTAATTTTATCTATACATTAAAATTAAGTCTTCACAGATCAACTTTTTTATTCTTAACAATGCAAAGAGGTTACCATTTTACTCTTATTTGTTAAATATTAGATGTCAGAAATCCAATAAAAACTATGATGAAAAGACAAAACACACTACAAAAGTGCATCACTCACCATTGTATAAAAGTAGCAACAACCAATATAGATGATTATGCCTCATTTACCTAGCATCCACTTCCCAGTCTCCAAATAAACATAAATATTTTGAGACACAAAAAAATAGCTTTCCATAAGAAAAGGAAGTAGTTTTCCTCAAATTGAAAAATGGGAAAAGGTCCATAAAACTATACAATGGAAATGAAACATGGCTCAAAGTAAAACCAATAAGAAAAAAATCAATTATTTTTAGAAACATCCTCTAAATTTAGATTTTTATAATTTCTTTCATTATACTTAGATTTAACTCAAGTTTCAATCTAACAATTTGTTGAGAAATGTTTTATTTAGATAATTAATTTTAAATTTGTAACTATTATTATTTTTTTAAATATTATGAATTTTAATAATCCATATGAATTTTTTATTATTATTATTATTATTAAATGTTTATTTAACTTAAAAATATATAAAATTGTATAATGAAAAATTAATTTGATTTTTTTTCATTTATTTTTTTATAATTTAATTTTTCACATATAAAAAATAAGTAAATTTATTGAAACAAACACAGATAGACATCAAAACATTTACTTCATAATCCATCTTACATTGCTAAAATTTAAGAAAGATAATCATAAAGATTAATTGAATTATAAATATTTTAAATTATTATTATTATTAAAACAATTGATATAAATTAATACATTAAAAGAAACATACATGGAACAAGATTTTTTACAACTTATAATGTTTTATGCAAAAATAATTTATTATTATTAAAACAATTAATATATAAATTAATACATTAAAAGAAACATACATGGAACAATATTTTTTACAACTTATAATGTTTTATGCAAAAAAAAATTAGAGCATGATTTCTAATTTGAGTGGTAGATACTAAGTTGCCATATTTGTTTTAAATGAATTGTTAATTTTGCATTCAATACATTTGCATATCATCAAAAATTTAACATGGCTTATCAATACCACGTGGCATAACTACCTTTAAAATAAATCTCAACTACTACTTAAACTAGCTCAACTAGATAGGCATCAATATTTAATAAGCATCAAAACACTTACATAATTATACATCTCAGGTTAAAAAAAAAACATACAAACAACGAGGAAGAGGTTAAATTTTAATTATACTTAAATTTTACATAATATACATAAGACATTAAAATATATAAGTCACAATAATAAGTTAAGATCCAATTTACCTTATAAAATAAAATAATGATTATGTAACAAGCAACAATAAGTTACCATAGATATTATTAACTTGTAAATAGGGTTTGTTACAATACGATGAGTCATCAATACAACATGCCCCAAAAACCATCTCTCATTTCACACTCAAAATATTTTATAAATGTTTTATTTGAATTTAATTTTATAACATTTTTTTATTAGTTAAAAAGAAAATTATTGTAATTACTTTTGAGATATATCTACACCCCTATCACATGACAATAAGTAAAATGTAAATAGTAACTATAAATTAAGATCTTGATTTCATCGTATAATTAAAATAATAATTTTGTAACCATATTTAAATTTCATTAATAAGCACAAAAAAAATTAATACCTTCAATATAACAAAATTTTTAACCATAGATATTCACCACCACTTAACCATGAATATTATTAACCATATCATACCATGGACCAATACGATGGCTCATCAATACCACATGCCTAAAAACCATCCATCATTTCACCATCAAAATAATACTTACAATTAAAAAGATTTTTAACCATGGATACTCACCCCACTTTACCATGGCTCATCAATACCACATGTCCAAAATTCATCTCTCATTTCGCAATTGATTTTTTTTTTAGTATTATATTTACTACATTTTGGAGCCAAGAGACACTCTCCATCCCAATATGGAAGGGTTGTTCTAATGTCTAGTTATATTATGTTATATAAACATTTTGACTAGGTAAAATTACATAAAAATAAAAATAAAAAATATTAATTAAAACATTTTGACTTAGGGAAATTATATAAAAATAAAAATTAAACTAAAAAAAAAAATAATAATTAAACTAATCTACATCCATCACTCTGGATCTATCAAGGTCCAAAACAGATCAAATTTCTCTAGGTGCAAACCTTTCTTCAATTTTTGCACTCAAAAAAGAGGTTTTCACTTTGAGATATTTGATTCCTCTCAGCACTTTTTTTTTTGTAAATTTGGTGGATCCTTATTATCTTCTATTTATCATAAAAAGGAAGGTTGCATCATATACAAAGTTAGTGGCCTCAACCTGCCCGAAGGAAACTAGGTTTGTTGGTCACCGTAACGCATTAAAAGCCATCTAAAATTGATATTGTTTCCTTCTTCTACTCGCTGCAATGGCCATTTTACTGTTTAAAATATTATTTAAGTAACAACTGAAAACAAAAACACTATCCACAAAATTCATTAAAACTTAATCTAGTCTGCTAACCATCGGATGAGTCTATCGGTGCTGGATCCCTTGCAGTGGAACCAGGCATGTCCACTTGCTGCATCTGTTGAATATGCCTTTCAAATCGGCTAATTCGAGCTGTCGCTTGATACTGTGACACCTTGATGTCTTGGAGCTGAATGTTGATATCCTGAAGTAATTCAAGTACTAGTGGAGTTGGACTCCCTTGACCTGGATGAAGACTTTGCATTGCTTTGGCCAAAACACATTTCATTATCTAGTATGTAAGAACAATTTGGTTAAATAGCGAGAGGCAGCCTCTAGTATTTCCTAGATAATTAACAAAATCCATAATTTCCTCCTCTGCCTTAATATCTTCCTCATTACTATGACTTTCTTTCTCCCATCCCTGAATTACACTTCTGATTTGTGGAGGATTACCCACAGAGTAAGCTTACGAGATATTCTCTAATATCTCTTTCTTGTCTTTCTGCCTCACTTGCTAGTCTCAGCTGTATTTTTTAATATCTGCTGCTTTCCTTTATCTTGTGATTTGGCCATACGATTCGCCGATTTCCTCTTAACCATAGTTCTATTATGAAGGTTATTCTAGGTTAAACCTATATATATTATCTGTGAGCCTGTATAACAGGAGGATAGAGGTATAAAAGTTAAGCTTTGAATTTTGAGGAATAATTCCGCCTCTAGCACATGATTTTCATAGTGATAAATACAAATCCCTTGACTGAGATAGTTCACAAAGTTATATATACAAGTCCTTTGACCGAGATAGAGACGAAAGCATATGAACAAACTCTTTATCTTTCCAACTAAAGGCCATACTATACAGGCAGAATTCCAAGTATGACAAAGATTATTTAAAGAACCAGAACAAAGGCCTTCTGGATTGGCTTCATTATGACTACAAAGGTTTTGTTCTGCCTAGACCAAACGAGGCTGACATAACAACAAAAAAAGCTGCCCCAATTATCCCCTAAACCTTTAAAGAAGACCAAACAGAGGTTTTGTAAGATTTGCCTCTACCGAGACCAAACGAGGTAGGCATAACAATGACAGAAGCTACCCCAATTATCCCCTAAACCTTGAGAGAAGACCAAACAGAGGCCGTAACGCTTGCAACAATTTTCTAACAACTTCAATTGCCCAACATAAGTAAACTCCAAACCATGCATGAAGGATGTGAAAATTATAAAAGAAAAATTGACATTCCTACAGGGATTATGCAAGCGAGGCTAAATAGCCTCCTGCGGGATAAACAAATTACAATTCTTGACCATACTACAGATAGTGGAAAAAACCATTCCAGAAACCTCGATACCACCTCTATCCTGACCTCTACAGAGATTTATGGTTAAAAGCATAAGGTTGGAATAAAGAATAATGACATACCCCTGGACCCAAGCTTGAAACCTCTCCACACTGTCTGCAACGATTCTAGTCAGGGCGTATTCTTCAGCCGCTCGCCCCAAGTCGCTGCTCCTGTAATAATGCATTGGTTTTTTCTATTTCTGAATTTGCCTCTTTAGGCTTTCCCTCTTCTGCGCTTTCCAATTCCCTCTTGACATTGCTAGTTGTCTTGCTATATCCATCATCATAAGTGTGAATGCAGCGTACAACCTCATAATCGGCCTCATACTGTCAAATAAATGCTGGCCGGAGTTCGCATGCCTGAACCTCTTGCCCGTTCATATCCGCTACCCTCCACCTGTCCTGTGGCCTTGACATTAGGCACCTCGATCGGGGGTCTTCACTTCCAGCTAGATCTCGATCTATAACGATATGGAGAGGGTGTAATTCAATATTCTAAATTCTTTCGCTTGGATTCACTTCCAACTGTCTTCCCACATTACGACATCCCCAATTTTCTAAATAATTTGCTACCTCATTACCTATTCTACGAACATGTGAAGGTATAAGATATTGAATTTCCTGAAGAAGAGATCCTATATCTTGAATAAGACTAACTATCCTCCAACTTTTACTTATCTTCTCCCATGGCGTCCCTTGCTGCAATTTACTTAACACCCCTATGACCATTGCCGAATCTCCTTCTACAATGAGTCGATGGTAATTTTTTCGTTTTGCTATTATTAGCCCTTGTTTTACTGTTGTTAGCTCTACTTCATTATTCTTTGCATAACCAATATCCATGGCATAAACCCTACATGCTCTACCATGAGAATTTCTAAAAATCCCTCCTGCACCTGCCTGACCTGGAATTCCTTTTGACGCCCCATCATAATTAAGTTTGATGAATCCATTGTGAGGTTTCTTCCATTTATCTTCTATATTTTGCTGAGGGGGTTTAAATTTACAGAGAGTTTTTGCTAGCATTTGAGGTTTTAAGTTTAATCTGGCAAGGATATTAGTTTCAATACCTTCAGTCTTCCACTCATCATCTCTCCATTTCTCAACCAATATGGTTTCACGGATATTCTCAATAATCTTCTGCCATATTTGATTATTATCACAGGATTTTCCTCTGAAGATACAATGATTTATTTCTTTCCAAATACCCCATAATATAAATCCTAGGGAAAAACACCATGCTCTATTCAAGACTTCACATTTAAAACCTCCTTTTCTCCATTTGATGATTGCTTCATTTATGTTTGTATTATCTCTATCTGTTTGCATAAAGAGCCTTGCATTATTATGCCACACAATCTCCGCTGTTTCACAAGTGTTTAGAAGATGTTCTATTGATTCTGATTTTTTCCTACACATATAACAAATTGAAGGGTCATACATTCCTCTCCTTTGTAACTGATCCCAGGTTAAAAAAATTCTTTGACTTAGGAGCCACAGGAAATATTCCACTTTTGGCCAATGATTGATTGTCCATATTTTTCTCCATATTGGCATTACAATGTTAGCTATATTATGAGCTTTAACATTATATCCCTCCTATATAGTAAACATACCTTTAATTTGATAGCCCCATCTAAGAATATCACTTCCATTTGCTGCAACTAATTTCCTTGTTTTCAATTCTTTTTCGAGATTGTTCCATTGTAGCGTTGCTGGGGCTCTTAGCCAATGTATTTTTTCCTTCCATTTTATCCATTGATTAATCTGTTGCTGACACCAATAATTATTTATTGTTCTCCTGTTAGGTATGTTTGTGAACAGGAAGAGTTCCCCTAAGTCTAGCCGACTGAATAATTTTTCTCTTTGTTGCCACGAATCCTCCCAAAATAGAGCCGTCCTGCCTTCCCGAAATTCCCAGAAACTGTGTTGACGTATTAAATCTCTATTAACAGCTGCTAGATTCCATATATTAGACCCTTTGGGGACAATATAAACTTTTAGTTTTCCTGTTACTGATCTTGGCATATCATATTTCCTCTCCCAAATTAGTTTCCAGAGATCTTGTCCTCCTTGTAGCCATCGCCACCATAATTTTTCTCCCATAACTTGATTTAAAACATAAGGATCACGAAGGCCCAATCCTCCCGATGATTTTAACTTTGTAAGCTTGTCCCATGACAAAAGTGCCCATTTCTGAGAATCTTGTGCTCCTTGGCAAAGAAATTTCTTGAAAATATTCACCATTTGATTGCAGATATTTTTTGGAGCCACCCTCCTTGATAATTAATAAACAGGTAATGATTGAAGAACTGATTTGAGTAAAATTAATGTTCCTGGAGCATTCAAAGCTCTGAATGTCCAGTTTAGTAATCTTTTTTGCAAACGAGTATTATGGTCTTTTCAATCTGCAATTCTTAAAGAGGATGTATTTAAAGGAGCACCCAAGTATTTCATAGGGAATGTACCAATATTAAAACCCAACATCCTAGCTAGAAATATCTGAGTAGCATCATTAATATTAAAGAAATAAACATTCGATTTATCAGTGTTGACTAGAGTACCTGAAACTTCCATGAAAATTTTGAGGACCTTTAAAATTGCTTTTACCTTCCTCACGGAAGCCTGACAAAATAGAAGGATATCATCAACAAACTGTTGATGCGTGAGAGGAAGAGCAGGTCCCCATAGGTTCATGTCCTCTTGCTAACTAAGCTTTAATTAATCTTCCCAATCCTTCAGCAACTAAAATAAACAAGAATGGTAATAGGGGATCCCCTTGTTGGAGTCCTCTCGAAATGTTAAAAAAGTTGATATGGAATTCCATTTAGTAAAATCGAGAAATTAGGAGATGATATGAATGATTGCAACCATTGTATCCATCTATTATCAAAACCAAACACTTTGAGAACAAATATCAAATAAGGCCAGCTTATACGATCATAAGATTTCGAGAGATCCAATTTTAGTAGCATACCTTTCACTTTAAGCATCTTTAAAGAGTGTATTTCTTCCTGGGCAGTAACAATGCCATCCAATATTTGTCTACCCTTCACGAACCCAGTTTGTTCTGGAGAGATCAGGCTGGGCAGGAGAGGTTTCAATCTATTGACCATAATCGCAGATAAAATTTTATAAATTACATTGCATAAAACTATAGGCCTAAACCCTACAGGAGTGTCCGAATTTTCCTATTTCAGGATAAGGGTTATGAATGTTGCATTAATTGCCGAGTATACTTTTCGATTCCTCCTTGATTCCTCTACCAATTCCCAGATGTCTTGATTCATGAAGTTCTAGGTTGCTTTAAATAATTCTGTTGTGAAACCATCCGATCCAGGGGTCTTATTTTTAGGCATGTTCTTAACCACTTCTTCTACCTCTTCCACAGTAATTTCTCGTAGTAGGGCTAAGTTCTGATCTCTAGTTACAATTGAAGGAATGTTGCTAGTTATTCTATCAATTTCTGTCTGTCTATTCAGATCAGGTTCCGTAAGAATATTCTTAAAATGATCAACGAGTACCTTTTCCACATCTTCATGTTGAAGCATACAATTACCATTTTGATCTTTCAATGAGAAAATTCGATTATGTTGTCTCCGTTGTATCATTGTTTTGTGAAAAAAATTTGTGTTCCTCTCCCCTTCCTTTAGCCGTTGTACCCTTGATTTTTGCTTCCATAATATCTCTTCTTGCTTCCTATGTTCTTCTAGGAGACTGAGAGTATTTCCTTCTTCTATAGCAAGAGCCTCTGTTCTTCCATTTAAGATCATATTATGCTAAATATCTTTCACTTTTTCTCTCTGTCTTACCGGGTCCTGATTGATATCCCCAAATTATGTTATGTTCCATCGTTTTATTTCTAACTTGAGGTTTTTCAATCTAAGCTGAAAAGAGTGAATTTTATTCCTCCCTATAATTTGATTAGTTTCCCACCATTGTTTTGCTTTATCCAAGAACATAGGATCTCTCAACCAGAATAGTTCGAATCTGAAAGGTCTATTCTTCTGTCCTTCTTTAATATCTAGTTCTATACTTATTGGCCAGTGATATGATCTGAGCGTTGGTAAAATCGCTGCTTCATAGTAAACATCAAGAATTACTAAAGCTTCTGAGGCTACAAATCTATCCAACCTTGATGTTATTTGATGTCTTTCCCCACATCTATTATTCCAAGTGAACTTCCCATTCACTGTAGGTATGTCAACCAATCTAAGGTCTGTGAGCTAGTCCCGAAATAGTTCCAACTCCAGGTCTTCTCTCCTTATTCCTCCTTTTTTTTTCAGAAAGGTTTAATAACATATTGAAATCCCCTCCTAGTAGCCAATACTTTTCCTGATGCATGTTATTTGGAGTCCTTATACTTTGTAAAAACGCCTATCTTTCTCTTGGAATTGGAGGCCCATAAACCGTAGATATAAGTATCTTTTCCTTTGTTCCTACTTGCCGGAAGCAGCCTGTTAATATTCTCGGAAGGCCTATCCATCCATCCACTATTATTTCTGCAGGATTCCACAAAATAGCTATACCCCCTGCCATGCCTCTGGAATCTATAACCATAACCTCAAAATGGGGTTTAAAATAATGAACAATATTGTCAAGTTTCTGACCCGAGACTTTAGTTTCTTGGATCAACATTACTTGAGGTTTCTATGTTTTCCACCTTTCCTTTAGATATCTTTGTTTGCCTTTACTATTAAGGCCTCTTATATTCCAGGAGATTACTTTAATTTGTTAACTTTGGGGATTTGTTGGAATATCATTGTTAACGGTATTATCTTTCCTGTATTAATCAACATTTCACCAACCAATTGTATTGAGTCATGCAATGTCCGTCTAACTTTTTTCTTAGTTCCTTTTTGCTGTTGATTAGGTCCTTTAGAAGAAATATTTCAGAGTTACTTACTTCTTTTTGTGCTTGGGTTGTCAAATAGCGCTCGAACGTTTCTTTATAGAGTTTCTTCTACTCTTCAGGAATGAATCGATCATCCAGATTCCTCCATACATGCAATAGGCGTTTGAGGACCCTTTCTTCTGCACTTAAATCTTCTTTATTGTGTTCTATGTCCATTGGTGTCTGGTCTAGCATACTACTATCTTCTACATCAATGATTTAGTGCGGTGCTTTTTGATTTGCTGTTTGATTTTTCTGATTTATTTTCCCTTGACCAAGCCCAGGGCTAGCTTCCTCCACATGCGAAGTTTCCCCTTCCTCTTGCAAGACTTCATAACGGTTTGCTGAAGTTTTCTGTATAGGAAAACTCTGTTGATTTGTTTGCAATTCGTTATTTCTTTTCTTGTTTGTAACTGTTATAAATCCATCCTCTCGTTCTCGCCCCTGGTCAAAATTTACAGGTTGTCAGTTAGATTTTTGCTCAATAATATTTAGAGGACACGCTTTGTAAAGGTGGCCATATCATGGAATCTCCGGCATCTGAATGGAATGTGTTCATAGTCTAGGATTTGATGCCAGATTTTTCCTTCATATTCTAATTCAATGGTTTCAGGAAATGGTTTTGAGATATTCATGTATACACAGATTCAAGCGAAGGAAGTATAATTTCCTCAATGCGTAGTTTTTGTTATTTTGACAAATCTTCCTAGAGAATTTCCTATACTTTCTAAAATGTCTGGATCCCAAAAATCCATAGGGAGGCCGAACATGCATACCCATACTAGCGCTACAAGAAATTGTTCTTGGTATGGATTGTAGCATTCTTCCCACTGTCTAAGAAAGAGGCCTACATTATTGTAAAAGTATGGGCCAACTTCAAAAATCCTTTCCTTATCTAATAAGTTAGTAAAAATTACTGGAAAGAATCCTCGAGCCCCAAATTTCAAATCAATATGACCTTTGCATTTCCATTTTACCTATATCCATTTCAATAAATCTTTTTTTGTAGGCCAAATACCTACAAACCTACATATAAGAGCATGATCCTTCATATAGCTCTTGTATTCATCCAATTTGTTTGCAGGAATTATAAATCGTGGTTTCTTCACTGCTCTCGGAAAGCATTGTCCTTTTATCTTCACTTGCCAGTCGGCGCCCAATACCGGAACTACCTTCTATTGAAAGCCTCCGTGTTGATGCTACTGTCTACTGGATTGTTCCCCTGTCGTGATATTTCGATAGGAGGGGGTGCCCTCCCCTATGCCGCCGCCATTCAAGCACCAGTCGCTGTTCAGGTGGTCTTCCTCGCAACACTGCTACCGTTCTGCATAAATTCTTGAAACCCTAACGACTCACTGGTTTCTTCCAAATCTATAAGGCATTATATCCATCATTTCCACACATCCCTCTCACCACTTGATAGATTTGGAGTTAAGAAGAATCTAGGCTAGTGGTAGGCAATTGGAGCACTATTTTTAGTTGGCTATTGAGTTTATATATCTTCAAAGGGGAGTCAACATGCACACTTGGATGTGGAACCATGGTTTAAAGTACAAGCTATTGAAATGCTTTAGTATGATGGATATTACTTGTACCTTGGCTTACTTCAACACTTATCCACGAGACTGGTTGCCTCAAAAACTAGCAAGGCCTTGTGAGGGGACTCTCAAGGCAAGGGCTAGACCTCGTTGCAACAATGAGCGAGATTTCCAATCTCTTCCTTCTGCTCTTTAGTGGAATTTCACCACAAGGGAGGCTATCTAGTGATCACCTATGAGGATATTTTAAATTATAGGGTTCAAGGTGATGAAGGCTTAGGCTAGCCGAAGACACTTAATGATGGAAAAAGCAACAATACTTATAATTAAGGAACAATGTATTATGCACCTAGACTAGGAAGGAATTGTATGACCCAAAATTTGTTTATATCTAACAATAAAGGAATACTTATACACATGATTCAAAGAGAGGGTTTACTAAAAGATAAGGTCGACAAAAAAATCGAGTAAACTCATAAGATAAGCTTCAAATTGAAGGTAAGCTATGGCTAGGGTTTCGAAGGCACAAACATGTCTAGAGAGGGATGACGTCAACTCTCCAAGGGGAAGTTTTACCATGAAAAGGGCTATATTTTGCATTAAAAGGATTACAAAGATAAAACTTAATTTTTTTTTTCCACAAACAGTCATCCACCATGCCCTAAATCAATACAAAATTTGTAAGTGCCTAATACTAATTGGGTAATGGAATCTTGGGGAAATTTAGAGATAAATGACAAATGAATGGAGTAACGGGAGGAATTTATTTTTTGACTTAATAAAACCATAAATATCTTTTTATCCAGGGAATAAAATAAATAGTAGATGCAAAATAGGAGCTCTCCTATGGATTTCAAGGAAGAAATATTTAACATGCAAAAATTAACCAATATTCTCCATTAAAAAATTGCATTTATGACATGGGCCATAGAAAAAACCTAGCAATAACTTAATTACATGCAAAATAATGAAAATTGTAGTAAAATTACAATTCTTCCATGAAATTACCTTTTTTCAATCCCAAAAAGCTATCTCCAATTCATAAGCCAATCTCCAATAGCAAAAAGCTCCCAAAAATCACTTCTTCACAAGTAGTGAGTTACACAAAGGTTAAGGTGAGGTCTATAAAAGTGGTTGAATCTCAAGTATAATGATGAAAAATGAGAAGGGATCCTCTATATATATGAGGTCTATCCTTTACTTTTACAACAAAAAATTATCCTAAAAGCCCTATTTCTAATTTGATTTCGAGTGTCCATCAAGATAAGGGGTTGCAAGCCAACCAAATACCTCACAATAATAGAACTTTGCCATAAAAGTCCAGATGCGTGGGTCAAAATTCTCCATAAGCATGACATCATGCCCCTTTTGGGAAATAAATGCTATGAAAGTGCATGGATGGGCTAGGGTGATGTACCATCATCGTGATAAACTCCCATCCTTAAGGGGAAGCCCTCAATAAGTGCCTCAAAATTACTCCAGGTGTTAAAACTATTCTTTGGGTGCCCTACATCACCTTCTCGAGGGCTAGAAATGTGACATGAAATCATATCTCTCTAGTGTTGGGGCTCTAAGTGCTAGTACAATCCCTCCCTTGTTATCTTGGGGATCATTAGAGAAATTTTGATGTAACAAATGGGTCTCAAAACAAAAATTTACAACAAAAATAAATTTTATAAGAACCAATAGGATTCAATATGATGATGCCAACCATGTGGGATGATTCACCATTTTTTGAGTAAAAAGGAAAAAATTTAAAAAAAATAAAAAACTATTTTTTCAACTCATATTTTGAACTTATCTCCCTACGATTTTACTCAAATTTTGAGTGGGAGCACTCGTTGGATGCAAAATTTTATTTCTTTATATCCCTTTAAAATAAACAATTAGTTTCTTTAGATCCTAATCCCATTGCTTTGGGTCCAAAACCCCAACTTTGGGTAAATTTTTCAAACAACTACTTTCAGTGGGTTTCCTTCTCTCGAATCTTTTTTAAATTAATAATATTTCTATTACTATTTATCATTGATCTAATCCCTCTTTCAAAGCTTTCATTCAAAAATCTTTCCCGGAGATGGATCCCCATTGGGATTCGAAACATCGACGAAATTCATGTAACACTGTGGATAATCTAGATCATTTTTCTTCAACTAATAACCACGGGAGCTTAAAAACCACCTTTTGAGCTTGTTAGCTCTCTGTAATTTCAGAATATTGGCAAGACTAAAACTGTAGGGAGAACATTGGAACCACTTTGGGATTCTAGGATCTAGCCCTCCTGAATCCAGAGAGGGATCTCTCTATAAGTGTAAAGATTTATTTATCTTTAAGGCTTTTGGGTATGATATTAGGCTAGTTATTAAGAACAAGGGTTTTGTTTGGTTTTGGATGGTTGAGCATGATTTTTAGTTGAGTGGAAAGTCCTAAAATGTAAGATCAAAGGGGTAAAGGTGTAAGCAATCAGAACAAGCTTTGGCTGATAGGATATATATGACATTGGTTTTTAGTCCATTGGGCTATGGAGTCATAAAAGGGTTTAATTGTGCAACAATTTCAAGAGTGGTCCAAGGGGCAAGTCATCTATATCAAAAGATCTTTTTAGATTAAATGATGGAATGGAACAATAAAAGCGTTGAAGGGGTGGAACAAGACAATAATTTCAACTAGGATTTATCAATCTTTCCAAACAAGAAAAGCCTTTTAAGGAACTGTTTTGAAACCAACCAAAGGACAGGGCCAACCATAAACTTCTTTGGACAAGCTCGTATTAAAGCTAACTTATCATACAAACAATCCAGTAATCCACATAATTACTTTCAGAAGGGATGAAAACAAATAAGAAAACAAAGTGCATCCTAAGATCAGACAAGATACTTTTAAATCTAAACCTGCTTTCAGCATACTCTCAGGGAAACTTTCAGAACAACCTTTGAAGAAAGAACTAGAAGACAGGGCAAACCATAAACTTTTCTAGTCTAACTCTACTTAGCAGATAATGAAAATAACATTCAAGAACTTCCTTTCAAGCTTTGCACATCAGGACAGGGACAAACCAACATTCCTTGATAATGTTTACACTTAACTTAAGTCATTCTTAAACACACAATTCAGAGGAAAACATTGAGATAAAGCTTATCAGTGAGAGTAGGGTACTCTTGACAGTAAATCCTAGCTCTATATTTGTTGTTATTTATCAGAGAATAAATGGACAAAATGGCATACATGAAAGGAAAACAATAACACAGTAAGAAGTACTTCACCAATGATATAGACCACGATCCCAAGAATCAACTTGTATATTGATGTCAATCCAGTTACACACTTCAAGTCCAGTGTTTCAGTGCAGTAATCATCTTCTCTTCTCAGCCTAACTTACGTGATCACAAATAGAGCTTCAAAGCCTCTGAACACTATTTACATGTAGAAAGTTTCGAGTACAAGTATTATATCAAAGTCTAGCAACCAACCCTTTACAATGTGCTCCTCAAGAAGATTTTATAGGAAAATGAGGAGGTGGAAATATTTCTAGGGTTCAAGTATCATAAATTATACAGATGTGATTCTCTGCCTTGAAAACCATGCAAGGCATAAGGCAGGAATACATTCGATCTATATCTCTGTTTCATAACTCTGTTCTGCTTTCGAGGCTTAGTGGATTAAAAGATTTGACTTTAAGGTTATTTTTCATCCTTGTAATAACTCAGTTGACAGTTGTAATAAGTTTCTTTGATTTGAAATAACTATTAAGCTGTCTTTATGCTAATATCTTCTGTTCTGGAAATAACTAGGCCTTCTTTGAATGCTTTGAGGCTGCAGGTGTCTTTTGACCGCAGGTGAGGATTCAATTAGCCTCTGAGGTGGCAGTGGAGGCTTCTCGCACTGATAAATCTGATTGTCCTTCTTTAAAACACTGTTAATTTGTTTTAATTATGTGTGTTAGGTTTAATTAGGCATAATCTCTGTCTTCTATTCTTCAAACTGTCTTCAATTGAGTGGATTAGGCTTTAGATAGTTGATTTTAGGTCGTAATCCCTCAAAACTGCGATAACAATTCTCAAACATGTTTCTGCTTTGATTTCATCTCTGGATACTGATACTCTTTGCTTGATAAATGTTTGCTGTGTTCTGTTGCTGTGCAGGCATTACAGAGGACTTTATAAGGTCGCCAGTGTTCATAAGGCACCGATAAATCTTGATGGGAAACCCTGCAGAATGATCTCTTTAATGAATAATGGCCTGGGGGATCGTCATCCCCGGCCTTTGATTCTCTTTTAACACAATGGAAAACCATTAAAACTTGCACAAACAAACAAAATTATAAAAATCCTACGGGATAAGGTTTAAACTGCTTCAGAGGTTTAGGTTAGATCACGACTGTTGGATGAAAGCATCCAACGATGAGGATTGCTCGATGGGGTTAGATGGGGAGGCGGTTTAATAAACGGTGGGGAGATTAAGTCAGGGCCATTGATCTGCAAAGGTCAACGGTCAGGATTGATCAGGAAAATATAATGTAGAGGGTCAAAATTATAATGAAATGGAGGAATTTACAAAAGAAAAGGGCGAAAACCTTTGGCGGAGTTAACAAAGGGTTAAAATGAAATTCAGGGTTTCTAAAAGAATATGGGCTGTCGGATTAGATCAGCCACAGAGATCAACGACGCAGATTCACTTATGAAGTCCTTCGGAAGAAAGGGAAGGGGTGATGAACTCATGGAGAGGTTAAACGTGAGCCGTTAGATCTCAGAGATCAACGACGGAGATTAAAACCGAGGGAATGTAATGTAAACAGGAAAGGTGGTTTCGGCCAAAGAAACCATTGGTGTCGCGCAGAGAAAAGAGGGAAAGGTGGTGTTTCCTTTTTGAATGCGATATGCGTCTCTGGTTGACACGTGGCTTTTTAAAACCACCCATATCGCACAACTTTGAAAAATTAACCTTTGGACGCGAAATCGCATGCTGGGCGTCAGATCTGGGGCGTTAGATCGGACGGTTGTGAGGAGAGCACGATGGAGGTAAGATGCACGGGCGGAAAAAGGTGGGGCAGGGTCAAGGCGGTTTTAATCTGGACTGTCAGATCAGGGAATGGACAGTTTGGATTAATCAATGAGGGCGGTAGGTCCCAAATGAGTTGGACCTACCGGGTTAAATATGGATCGTTAGATCTTCAATATGAACGACCCAGATTCAATCTTGGGGCTAATGAAATGGAATATGAGGCAGGGGTCGGACGAAGATCAGGTCATTGTGGGCCGTTGATCTACAGAGATCAACGGTGGGTATTCACTGAAAAACTTTATACGACGGGGTTTATGAAATAACAAAGGATGTAAGGTTTGATCTGGACCGTCGAATGAGTGAAATGAACGGCCCAGATGTAATCGTGGGATCACCAATTGGCGGGGGAGAGAGGAAAGGCGCAAAGAAAATTTGCGATGCGATTACATGAGGGTTGTTAGATCTTAGAGAGATCTATGGTCGAGATTTAATTTGTGGGTTTTAATGTCGGAGGGCTGTGGCAGAGGGAGATCAATCTGGGCCGTCGGTTCTTGTGGTTTTCCACGGTCTAGATTGAATTGCAATGATGACAATCGGAGGAGGAGAGAGGAAAGACGCAATGGTTTTTCGTGATGTGATTGAATAAGGACCGTTGATCTTAGAACCAGATCAATGGTGGAGATTAAGTTATGGATGCCAAAGGCGAGTATGCGGGCTTTGGAACAGAGCAATGTGGACCGTTGGATCTGGGTATGGTGAGATAGATCAATGGTTGGGAAATCATCCCGAGATCGCCAATTGGAGTGGGGTAATATATTATTTAAATGCATCCAGTGAATATTTGTGATGCAATATTCCCACGGTCGTTGATCGGTTTTAGATCGACGGTTGACAATTCACCAAACAGTGAACTGTCGGGTCTTGATAAAACATAGGAAAAGTGGATTTTTAATAAAATACAAAGGAAAGTTTATGTTTTGGGAAGGGTTTTATATACAAAGGCTTTAATCGCAATCGGAAATTTTTAAAAGCGAAAGGTGACAAGACAAAAGGGGAACGCCCGATTGGGCCTCAGCGCTTGGTCTTAACGCCGGTTTTATGCGGAAAGAAAGGCGCTGGGGGCTAGGGCCAAAAGGGCTTAAGGCCTTAGCACAAAAAGGATTTTTTTATGATTTTTAAAGGATTTTAAAGGATTTTGAAAGCTTCTGATAAGGTTAAAAAGAAGTTTTAAACCTTATCCAAGGGTTTTTACGAAGGGATGGAAGGAAAATGAGGGAAAATAGAAGAATTTTATGAGGAAAAAGGGGAGGAATGGAGGTTAATTATGAATGAAAGGAGGGGTAAAAATGAAGGGAGAAGTGGGTTTTTAGCAGTCTTTTTCTTCAGGAAAACAACATATTTTTCAGAATTAAAGGGAAACAACAGTGAAGATTAACTCAATGATAAGTTATCTTCATAAGACTTCAAGAAATAACAATTTGACAATAAAATTATTTCTTGAAGGCTTTAAAAAATGATCTAGCCATCATTTGATATAACAAATTTTATAGGTGGCTAACAGTGGCTCCACATGGGGATGGCACCTTCTTGAAGGTGTCAAGAACTTCAGACTTGTATTCTCTGGGGGGCTGATCAATGCCTCATCCATTGGACTGCAAATTTCTTCACTTCGTTGATAATCTTTTGTTCTGATAATGTTAGTAGCCATGAAAAACAATGGAACTCTATCAAAACAAGCTTTCTACCTACCCAATCCTAATGATCTAACACTTTTTCTTCTTTGAGAGTGCATTTGGATTGGCAAACTCTTTTACAAACATTTTATTCTTTTGAAAGAAAAAATCTAGTCTAAGTCTAATTCTTATTTCTCCATGAACTCAGATTAAGTAGTTGAGTTCATAGGATTCTCTACCTATCTACTATCTGTTAGGATTAGACTGTCTAACAGATTTTTATTCTCTAACTTCTAAAACAAGAAATTTAAAAAGCAGCCTAGTCAGGATTGAACAGTCTAACTTGTTGCTAGTCTATGGCATAAAAAAAAGCTACACATAGATTATTATTTGCAGAAAATTAAATCAAAATGGTGAAGGCTTAAGATCTGAAAGTTTTAAGAACATCCTTCTCTTTTCTTCAGCTCTGTTTTTAAGCTTGTTTGAGCTTTTTTTCTTTGTTAACTGGTTCAAGTTTTGAGTTTATTAGAACCAGTTTACTCCTATCTTTGACTCATGATTTAAACAGATTATAGTCATTCTTTTTTTGAAAACTCATAGGTTCATATTTTTAGCTTGTTTGAACCTGTGTTTTTCTATCCTAATCTACCTAACTGATAAGCCAAGATTAAGCTGTTTGGAAAATCTAATTTTACAAACCTATCAGCATTGAATTTAAAACTAATTAGTCATGATTAGGTTGTATGACTAACTAGGAGTGTGTTTCTTAGGAGTGGTATTTAAGCTTGCACACTTTCAGATTTTGTTTCTCTTTTTGGTATGGGGCTGTAACTTTCTTGTTTTTACAATCTTCCCTCTTTTCTCTTTCTATTGTTTTTGTATTTTTTATTTTCTAACTTTGAATGTAATTATGGATATGATATTTACAATGAGAAAAATAAAAAGGCTTCCAAACTGATATGGTCAAGAGAAGTAATGTTTGAGCATCCTGCCATTGACAGGACCCCCAAACAGTTCAACTCCATTCAATTCTTGCAAAAAGTAGGCATTGTTACCAGCAGTAGAATGAATTAGATAAGGGCCAAGCCATAAGTTATCAAATTTCCCATGCTTGCCCTTGTCTTCTCTCCTTGAGTCCCACTTTAACACTTTGTCACCAATGTTAAAATTACTGGCTTTTGTCCTTCTATCAAAAAGCTTCTTGATGCTCTCTTGCTTTTGTAATGCTCTGTTGTAGACCTCCTCTCTGGTTTGCTGAAGATGTATAGTCTGATTAATCCTTCTGATCATGTCATTGTCTTCAGATTGTACTTCTTGGATCAGCTTCATAACTGGTACACCTAGGCTGGTTGGAAAAATTGCATCTATTCCATACACAAGCTGGTAGGGTGACATTCCAATAGATTTCTTAAGTGTTAATCTGTCAGCCCATAGTGCATGCACTAGCTTTGTGTGCCAAGACTTCTTGTTGTCCTCCAACAACTTCTTGATTATGTTTACCAAACTCTTATTTGAGGATTCTGCCAGCCCATTACCTTGAGGGTAATAAGCAGTAGAATGATCCAATGTAATCTGATATTTGTGACATAATTCAACCATCTTCTTGGATCCAAATGTTGTAGCATTATTAGTAATGATCTTCCTAGGACAGCCAAATCTAGAGAGGATATGAGTCTCAATAAATTTTATGATGACAAAGTCATTGGCTTTCCTAGAAGGGATGGCTTCTATCCATTTGGTAAAGTAGTCTGTTGCAGTGAGAATCCATCTATGCTAAGCAGATGAAGGTGGATGGATTTATCCTATGAAGTCTAGACCCCACTGTTGAAAAGGAGCTTCAATAGTGATTGGATGCAAAGGTAAGGAAAGCAATTTTATTTTGCCTTCAAAGAGTTGGCATTTATGACAGGCAATTATCATCTTATGTACATCTTGAAAGAGGATGGGCCAAAAGTAGCCAACTCTAAGGATTTTGTTGGCTGTTGTCTTCCAGTAGAGGTGGCCTCCATATTCTCCTTCATGAAACTCGTGCTTAACCTTCTCGGGATCATTCTCAGGCAAACATTTAAGCAATAACCCACTTGCATTTTTCCAATAAAGACATTTATCTACAATGTTTAAAAACTTTGCCTTTGTTTTTGATAAACCAGGTGGTGTATTCAAATTAAGCAAAACATATAGAATATCAGCATACCAAGAGGAATTCAAAAAATGGTCTTCAACAATGAGATTTGACAATTCCTCTTGTTCATCTAATGCATTTATCATGTTTATATCAAGAGCTTCAAAATTTGATTCAACCATTAATCTAGCTAGACCTTGGCCTTTAATGAGTTTAGTGGGCTTGATTTCTAAATCATATTCAAGTATCACAACTATCCGCCTACCTCTCTTACCATATGGGTCCTGTGTTAGGATGTCTTTTACAACTGAGTTAGGCACAAATGCAATTATATGGGAGTGTAAAATATAAACTCTGAAGTCTTTCAAGGCTTTGACCAAGGCAAAGGCTTGTTTTTCCATAATATTGTACTTTAGGGGTGCATCTCTTAATGCCTTAATAAAGAATGCAATTGGATGCTCTTGTCCCTTTGAATTTTTTTGCAATAGGACAACAGTCACTGTATGTTATGATGCAAAGGAAAAAATGAAAAAATCTTTTGTGAAATCAGGACTTATAAGAACTGGTGTTTTGGTTAATGCTTGTTTGACCAGTTCAAAGGATTTATTTGCTTCTAAGGTCCACTTAATCCCTTCCTCCTTCTTCAACATGTTCATTATGTTCCTAAGGAGTTCAACTAAGTTGGGAATGAACCTTCTCAAGAAATTAAACTTTCCAATGAAAGATTGAAGTTCCTTGATATTTATTGGATGGTTGATTTGAAAAATACCATCAATCCTCTTTGGGTCAATCCTTATTCCCTCTTCTGATATGATGTGTCCAAGTAGTTTACCTTCTTTGAGGCCAAACATGGTTTTCTTGGGATTTAAGGACAACCCATACTTTCTGCACTTCTCGAAGACTTTTCTCAAGTGTTCTAGGTGCTCTTCATCTGTTTTGGAAAACACAGTGATATCATCAAGATAGATTATGATGAACTAGCCTAGTTCTTCCAAAAATGCAATATCCATGGCTCTCTAGAATGTAGCACCAGTGTTCATTAAACCAAAGGGAATTTTCACATACATGAAAGTGCCCCAAGGTGTAGTAAAAGTTGTTTTTAATTGATCATCAGGATGTACTAAAATCTGATTATACCCTGAGAAGCCATCAAGCAAAGAAATTCTTTTAGAACCAACTAACTTTTGTAAAATGTGATCCATCTTGGGTAAAGGGTAGTTTTCCTTCAATGAGGCTTTGTTTAAGTTCCTAAAGTCTATAAAAAGCCTTATCTCTCCTGTTTTCTTCCTAACTAACACCAGATTAGACACCCACTCTGAATATCTAATGGGGACAATAATACCAGCTTCGTACATTTTCTTGATCTCCTTCTCAACCAAAGGTAACTGAACAGGGTTTATTCTGCGCAGTTTTTGTTTAAATGGCTTTTGGTTTTCCTTGAGAGGTATCTTGTGCTGAATTATTTCACTGTCATAGGATTTCAGATCCTCATAACTCCATGCAAAAACATCGGAAAATTCTTTAAACAACTCTATGTATTTGAGTTTGATGTGAGCTGGTAAAGTTTTAGACAGTTTGATCATCTTTGGTTCTAGTTCAATGCCTATGTTACACTCTTCTACCTCAGTTTCAACATGCTTCAGTTTCGGTTTCTTGGCCACATCGTTGAAATCAAACAACTCTTCTAAAGGGACTAGTCCCTTTGGCAAACTTTTATTGTTAGACTGCAGAGTTTCTAAGTCTTCTTTTCCTAGCTCTGCAACAATTTCTGTTATGTTTTCAAGTTTGTTAGACAGTAGATTTACATCAGCCATCTCTGGAGACTTTTCTTCTTCATCAAGTAGATTTTCTTCACTAGGATAGTCATCCTCATAATCTGAATCCAAACTTGGTAGTTCAAATTCATTTCTAGACTGCAGGAAGTCTTCTATTTGTTTGTCTCCATCAAACACTTGCCAATATTTCTCATTATCAGGGACAACTGGTCTGAATTTAATCTAGGTGGTGCATTGTTTGGTTTCGAATGGTGTTAAACATGTTTTAGCAGCAAAAGCTAAACTGTGGGCAAGGATATTCTTTTCTCTTGGGACAAAAATCAGTTGTGATTCCTCAAATGTTTTCAATAAATCCATGACGTCGTTCCTATAGGCTCTAAGTCTGGGGTGTTTGGCGTTGTATTCCCCATTTACTTGCCTAATGATTAACTCTGAATCCCCATGAACCTTTATCCTTTTAGCTCCTAATTTCTTCAATAAGTGTAAGCCCAAAAGGAGGGATTCATACTCAACTATGTTATTCGAACACTGAAAATTTAATCTGTAGGAATGGCTTTCAGTGTGGTTGTTCTCAGTGTTATGTATTCAGATTCCTGCACCTGCGTTGCTCTTGGTGCAAGACCCATCAAAGTTCATACTCCAAAGAGGACTAGTTTCGGGTTCATCAGTTTGGTTACTATCCTCTTCAACTAGTGTGCTTTCGGATTGTTCTTGAAGATCAACAATTTTTTGAATTTGTCTTAGTTCCTAAGGTTTTTCATTGCGTTGAGGACTGATTTCTTGACTCTCAAGTTTTAAAAGCAATGGATGAATGATTTGTAGCTGATGTAGACCTGTGTTATGTCTGCTGTATTTTTCTGGTTTAGCAAACTATTTTGACACTTCTGTCTTGTCTTCCTCTTTCTTCCTATCTGCCACTAATTCAGTTAAGGTTAATTCTCATTGAATGTTTCATCATTGAAAAGGATAAATAAATCAAGGCCTGTGTGGACAAAATAAAGAGGAGAGTTTTGTGGTCTCTCTTGGCTAGTAACCATGTATTGCATATGAGACTCCCTGTAAAGTCTTCTTGTTTGATTAAACACGGGGATAGTTGCATATGTCATATCCATCTGCATAGTTCCTTGTAACTTAGATCCCCAAGATCTTGATAACAGCATACCGTATTTTGAGGGTAAATCAGCCACAACAATATCCATTACTAATCACTTGGCTGGAATTTGTGCTAAGTTTACACAAAGGTCTTTGATTAAGCCTAAACATTTCACTCTGCTTGAGTCAAAGGAGTAAAGATCTTTGTAAGGTCTGGTGATTTCAAGGCCTAGGCTCTCCATTACAGCTTTGGGCATTAAATTGTGAGAGGCCCCTGAATCATGCATAGCGTTGTGCAAAATTTTGTCACGAATCTGTAAATTAACATGAAAAGGAGGAACTGGTCCTTCTTGATATCTACCCTCAATCTTAGGACCAAATATGAGCTCTGGTTGGTCATCATTAAGATTGACAGTGTCATTATTTTCTTCTATGTTAAAAGCCTTAAAAATTTGAGATCTGTACACATTTTGGGTGGCTAATTCGGTTAGGGGAATAGAGATTTTTATCTTGGCAATTTCCTGCTCCAAACTAAAAGGCAGCTGACTTCTTACAATGTTTGTTTCAGCTCTATTAACCACCACTCTATCAGCAAGATCAGCTTGCCGATCTTCTCTATTTATATTGGTTAGAATTGTTTTAACACGAGCACTAGCTGAGGTACTAGCGCTGCTAAGATCTGCACTCTGTTTTTCATTGTTTTGAGTGCTTTTCTCTTTGTTTTTATCAGAATTTATAGCCACTGTTTTGTCCTTCTGTTTTGTAGTTTTGGGTTTATTTACAGGGCTGTTTTTTACAGATTTGTCAGAGGTTTTGTTGTTGGGAGTTTCCTGATTCTTTTTACTCCTAAGGTCATATTCTTTTGGAGTTTCTATGATGACATTTTCCAGCTCTTGATAGTAATATTCATCCTCTGGTCTCTTATCATCATAGGGTGTGTAAAGACCTTGTTTTCTATTGTAATGAACATCAAAAGTATCATTGTCTATCCCCAACATGTTTATGTCATCTTCCTATGTTGGATCTATTGTTTCTTCAACCTCACTCACATAGTTTTGATGAAAAGGAGGGATGATCTGTTGATCATCCTCCCTTGGTCTATTCTGAGGTTGGTTTCTCCTAAAATTCTGATTTTGGTTTTGATTTCTGTTTTGAGGAGCTGATTGTTTTTTAATTGCTTGTGCCCTCTCAAGGATGCTCATATTTTCATAATTTCCTCCATCATTCTTTCTATCTTTGAGCTAGATGTGGAAGGTGTAGATTCCTCCCTAAAGGATACTTTCTTCTCATTTCTCATTCTAGCTCTCTTCTCCATTAGATTAACTTCCACAGCTAAGGCTCCCTTCTGCATATCTTCTAGAGTGAGAGGATATATTTCTCTAAGTTGATAAGCCATTTCGGGATCAAATCCCTTTGGGAATTTGTTTAAGGCTGAGCCTTGTGGAGGTTTCAATTCTGGGGGTAAAGCATTATACACACTATTAAATCTAGTGCAGTAAGCTTGTACACTCTCCCCAGTGTTTCTTTTAAGGTTGTTATAATCTGAGAGTATCTGAAGTGGGTTTTTCTTTACTTCCCACTTGTTTAGGAATAATTGATGAAGGGCTTGAAGGTCATTGATACTGTTAGGGGTTAAGCCTTTGAACCATTTTCTTGCTTCTCCCCTTAAATTCTGAGCAAATAGTCAAAGTTTGACAGTTTCATCATCAATTTCATTTCTATAAAAGTAGTCATTCATATTATCCACATGTTGTGAAGCAGTAGTGGCACCACTGGCATCATACAATGGTATCTTGGACTGATAGTCCTGTGGAAGATTGACTAAGGGTAAGGGAAGTACCAAAGGGGAATACCATGTTGCCATGATAGGAGGTGGAGGTAGATTTACAAGAGGTGGATTAACAAGAGGGAAAGTGGGCTGAAGTGGAGTGTTTTGGACAATGGGTGTATGGGTAGCAGAAGTGGATGGACCAGTAAGAGATTGTTGAGCTGATCTAGGATGAGAGAAACCAAAATTATGTAGGAAATGTAAATCTGGTGGTGTAGTTTCTCTACTACCAGGATGTTCACTTCTATCTGGGGATGAAAGTGAAGACTCTGAATCTAGCTGATCTATATCATCAAGTGACCTAGTTCTAAATGGATTTCTTAAGTCAACTTGTGATTCTTGTAGAGCTGCAAGGTTTTCAGGAACAGAGTTAGCTCTACGGGGTGATCTGAAAACAATTGAAGATTTAACCTCAGGAGACTTCCTAAGGATTCTTTCAGGGTTGTCAACTATCTCAGGGGGATTAGGGTTAGTGTAGGCTCTAGTATGAATCTTTCTAGGAGCCGCTATGCTGTGTTTTTCAGACCCAACTAAAAAAGAACAGTATAACCAGATATGACAATCTTTAAGAGGCTAACTGATCTTTTAAACAAGAAAAATTTAATCCTAAAGTCCTCTAACTGAGTTTATATGATGTTATGATGATAGTGGGTCTTCCCAGTGGAGTCTTAAGGTCTGTTTAGGATTGTGGAGTCACCAGGTGGAAATTTTTAGCTCTTTTTGAGGTAAAATGATTTATGGTCCACCACCTTGTTTATTTGAATACCAATCTTGAAATATTTTTTGGGTTTTCTGAGTTTTTTGGTCCTGTGGGTTCTAAGGGTGTCCTAAATCTGTTTCAACACTTAGCTACGGTGATGAGACAAAGAAAGTCTACTCTTATGGCTAAGCTAGCTGATCCTTCAAGGTTTCATAAGTTCTTATGAGAATCCTAAGGTTTCCTTAGTGTGTCACTGATTCAAAATAAGTTCTATCATGCTTACCATTTTCTTGGTAGTGCTTGAAGAGGGCTAATTGTACTCAAGGGTTTTTCTGAAGTCCTAAGATGTACTTAGATTGTCACTAACTCATAACTCCCCAGTGGAGTCACCAGAAATGTTAGCTCTCTGTAATTTCAGAAGATTGGCAAGACTAAAACTGCAGGGAGACTATTGGAACCACTTTGGGATTCTAGGATCTAGCCCTCCTGAATCCAGAGAGGGATCTATCTATAAGTGTAAAGATTTATTTATATTTAAGGCTTTTGGGTATGATATTAGGCTAGTTATTAAGAACAAGGGTTTTGTTTGGTTTTGGATGGTTGAGCATGATTTTTAGTTGAGTGGAAAGTCCTAAAATGCAAGAGTTTCAAAGGGGTGAAGGTGTAAGCAATCAGAACAAGCTTTGGTTGATAGGATAGATATGACACTAGTTTTTAGTCCATTGGGCTATGGAGTCATAAAAGGGTTTAATTGTGCAACAATTTCAAGAGTGGTCCAAAGGGGCAAGTCATCTATATCAAAAGATATTTTTAGATTAAATGATGGAATGGAACAATAAAAGTGTTGAAGGGGTGGAAAAAGACAATAATTTCAACTAGGATTTATCAATCTTTCCAAACAAGAAAAGCCTTTTAAGTAATTGTTTAAAACCAACCAAAGGAGAGGCCTAACCATAAAATTCTTTGGACAAGCTTGTATTGAAGCTAAATTATCAAACAAATAAACCATTAATCCACATAATTACTTTCAGAAGGGATGAAAACAGATAATAAAACAAAGTGCAGCCTAAGATCAAGCAAGATACTTTTAAATCTAAACCTGCTTTTAGCATACTCTTAGGGAAACTTTCAGAACAACCTTTGGAAAAAGAACTAGAAGACAAGGAAAACCATCAACCTTTGAAGAAAGAACTAGAAGACAGGGCAAACCATAAACTTTTCTAGTCTAACTCTACTTAGCAGATAATGAAAATAACATTCAAGAACTTCCTTTCAAGCTTTGCACATCAGGACAGGGACAAACCAACATTCCTTGATAATGTTTACACTTAACTTAAGTCATTCTTAAACACACAATTCAGAGGAAAACATTGAGATAAAGCTTATCAGTGAGAGTAGGGTACTCTTGACAGTAAATCCTAGCTCTATATTTGTTGTTATTTATCAGAGAATAAATGGACAAAATGGCATACATGAAAGGAAAACAATAACACAGTAAGAAGTACTTCACCAATGATATAGACCACGATCCCAAGAATCAACTTGTATATTGATGTCAATCCAGTTACACACTTCAAGTCCAGTGTTTCAGTGCAGTAATCATCTTCTCTTCTCAGCCTAACTTACGTGATCACAAATAGAGCTTCAAAGCCTCTGAACACTATTTACATGTAGAAAGTTTCGAGTACAAGTATTATATCAAAGTCTAGCAACCAACCCTTTACAATGTGCTCCTCAAGAAGATTTTATAGGAAAATGAGGAGGTGGAAATATTTCTAGGGTTCAAGTATCATAAATTATACAGATGTGATTCTCTGCCTTGAAAACCATGCAAGGCATAAGGCAGGAATACATTCGATCTATATCTCTGTTTCATAACTCTGTTCTGCTTTCGAGGCTTAGTGGATTAAAAGATTTGACTTTAAGGTTATTTTTCATCCTTGTAATAACTCAGTTGACAGTTGTAATAAGTTTCTTTGATTTGAAATAACTATTAAGCTGTCTTTATGCTAATATCTTCTGTTCTGGAAATAACTAGGCCTTCTTTGAATGCTTTGAGGCTGCAGGTGTCTTTTGACCGCAGGTGAGGATTCAATTAGCCTCTGAGGTGGCAGTGGAGGCTTCTCGCACTGATAAATCTGATTGTCCTTCTTTAAAACACTGTTAATTTGTTTTAATTATGTGTGTTAGGTTTAATTAGGCATAATCTCTGTCTTCTATTCTTCAAACTGTCTTCAATTGAGTGGATTAGGCTTTAGATAGTTGATTTTAGGTCGTAATCCCTCAAAACTGCGATAACAATTCTCAAACATGTTTCTGCTTTGATTTCATCTCTGGATACTGATACTCTTTGCTTGATAAATGTTTGCTGTGTTCTGTTGCTGTGCAGGCATTACAGAGGACTTTATAAGGTCGCCAGTGTTCATAAGGCACCGATAAATCTTGATGGGAAACCCTGCAGAATGATCTCTTTAATGAATAATGGCCTGGGGGATCGTCATCCCCGGCCTTTGATTCTCTTTTAACACAATGGAAAACCATTAAAACTTGCACAAACAAACAAAATTATAAAAATCCTACGGGAAAAGGTTTAAACTGCTTCATAGGTTTAGGTTAGATCGCGACCATTGGATGAAAGCATCCAACGACGAGGATTGCTCGATGGGGTCAGATGGGGAGGCGGTTGAATAAACGGTGGGGAGATTAAGTCAGGGCCGTTGATCTGCAAAGATCAACGGTCAGGATTGATCAGGAAAATATAATGTAGAGGGGCAACATTATAATGAAATGGAGGAATTTACAAAGGAAAAGGGCGAAAAAATTTGGCGGAGTTAACAACGGGTTAAAACGAAATTCAGGGTTTCTAAAAGATTCTGGGCCGTCGGATTAGATCAGCCACAGAGATCAACGACGCAGATTCACTTATGAAGTCCTTCGGAAGAAAGGGAAGGGGTGATGAACTCATGGAGAGGTTAAACGTGAGCCGTTAGATCTCAGAGATCAACGACGGAGATTAAAACCGAGGGAATGTAATGTAAACAGGAAAGGTGGTTTCGGCCAAAGAAACCATTGGTGTCGCGCAGAGAAAAGAGGGAAAGGTGGTGTTTCCTTTTTGAATGCGATATGCGTCTCTGGTTGACACGTGGCTTTTTAAAACCACCCATATCGCACAACTTTGAAAAATTAACCTTTGGACGCGAAATCGCATGCTGGGCGTCAGATCTGGGGCGTTAGATCGGACGGTTGTGAGGAGAGCACGATGGAGGTAAGATGCACGGGCGGAAAAAGGTGGGGCAGGGTCAAGGCGGTTTTAATCTGGACTGTCAGATCAGGGAATGGACAGTTTGGATTAATCAATGAGGGCGGTAGGTCCCAAATGAGTTGGACCTACCGGGTTAAATATGGATCGTTAGATCTTCAATATGAACGACCCAGATTCAATCTTGGGGCTAATGAAATGGAATATGAGGCAGGGGTCGGACGAAGATCAGGTCATTGTGGGCCGTTGATCTACAGAGATCAACGGTGGGTATTCACTGAAAAACTTTATACGACGGGGTTTATGAAATAACAAAGGATGTAAGGTTTGATCTGGACCGTCGAATGAGTGAAATGAACGGCCCAGATGTAATCGTGGGATCACCAATTGGCGGGGGAGAGAGGAAAGGCGCAAAGAAAATTTGCGATGCGATTACATGAGGGTTGTTAGATCTTAGAGAGATCTATGGTCGAGATTTAATTTGTGGGTTTTAATGTCGGAGGGCTGTGGCAGAGGGAGATCAATCTGGGCCGTCGGTTCTTGTGGTTTTCCACGGTCTAGATTGAATTGCAATGATGACAATCGGAGGAGGAGAGAGGAAAGACGCAATGGTTTTTCGTGATGTGATTGAATAAGGACCGTTGATCTTAGAACCAGATCAATGGTGGAGATTAAGTTATGGATGCCAAAGGCGAGTATGCGGGCTTTGGAACAGAGCAATGTGGACCGTTGGATCTGGGTATGGTGAGATAGATCAATGGTTGGGAAATCATCCCGAGATCGCCAATTGGAGTGGGGTAATATATTATTTAAATGCATCCAGTGAATATTTGTGATGCAATATTCCCACGGTCGTTGATCGGTTTTAGATCGACGGTTGACAATTCACCAAACAGTGAACTGTCGGGTCTTGATAAAACATAGGAAAAGTGGATTTTTAATAAAATACAAAGGAAAGTTTATGTTTTGGGAAGGGTTTTATATACAAAGGCTTTAATCGCAATCGGAAATTTTTAAAAGCGAAAGGTGACAAGACAAAAGGGGAACGCCCGATTGGGCCTCAGCGCTTGGTCTTAACGCCGGTTTTATGCGGAAAGAAAGGCGCTGGGGGCTAGGGCCAAAAGGGCTTAAGGCCTTAGCACAAAAAGGATTTTTTTATGATTTTTAAAGGATTTTAAAGGATTTTGAAAGCTTCTGATAAGGTTAAAAAGAAGTTTTAAACCTTATCCAAGGGTTTTTACGAAGGGATGGAAGGAAAATGAGGGAAAATAGAAGAATTTTATGAGGAAAAAGGGGAGGAATGGAGGTTAATTATGAATGAAAGGAGGGGTAAAAATGAAGGGAGAAGTGGGTTTTTAGCAGTCTTTTTCTTTAGGAAAACAAGATATTTTTCAGAATTACGAGGGAAACAACAATGAAGATTAACTCAAGGATAAGTTATCTTCATAAGACTTCAAGAACTAACAATTTGGCAATAAAATTATTTCTTGAAGGCTTTAAAAAATGATTTAGCCACCATTTGATATACAAATTTTATAGGTGGCTAACAGAGCTACCCAAAATTCCAACACAAGGATGGTAGGCCCTAAAAAACTTATGACTGTAAGTGACAATTGTAGGCCATAAATAACACGCCCTTAAAATTTTGTGGGCGGTGGTGTTGGATGAAAAGTGTACTCCACAAAACACGACATGAAAATCATTAATCAAATTATCAAATTCTTCCTTTTTCACACACCTAAGGATCACCCCATCAGGGAAATTCCAACCCAAACCATTTTGTTTTAAATTATAGTTTATAGCTCTTAACCTTAAGGCCCTCTTTGTGGTCAATTAGTTAAGGGAGGTGCAAACAAATTCCTTAGGTAATATATAATATTGAAATACCATTCATCGTTTTCTCGCTCAATAATGGCAGCACAAACTTTCTCTTTTTCTCCTAATTGGAAAGCCTTGGTATCTTCTTCAATTAGCATCTCAGTCAATCCTTGACCCTTGATAATTTTATTAGGTCGTATGTATAGATCATACTCTTGGATTTTGGAAACCCTCTTTCCTCTAGATCCCAAACAATCATATTGGATCAAGACATCCTTAAAGGCAGGGTAAGGGACACAAGCTAGTTTCTTGTTGTATCCAACATATACCATGAAATGCTTAATAGACTTGAATATGGTGTAAGTTTGCTTTTCAATAATGGTATACTTAACCTAATCATTCTGTAAAGATTTACTCATAAAGGCAATGAGTTTCTCATTTCCTTCATCATCCTTTTGAATAAGGATTCTTGTTATCTTGTCTTTAGACATAATAGAGTAGATGATGAAGTCTTTAGAGTAGTCAGGACTTATTATGATAAGGGAAACTATTATTCATTCTTTAATTTTCTTAAAAGGATTTAATCCTCTTGTTGGCCCTTATAAAGGAAGTGTCCTTTTTTAGGCTGATCAATCATTGGTTTTCCGATTTCAACAAACTTTGGAATAAATATTCTTGTAAAGTTTATTTTACCAAAGAAGGATCTCAAAGATTTTTTTATCTTTAGGAGGAATTATAGCCCTATTTGCCTCTATTCTTTTAGGATCAATGCTAATTCCTTCTTTTGAGACAACATTATCCAATAACTTCCCTTGGTCAACCCCAAATATCAACTTCTTAGGATTGAACTATATTACATATTTTTACCTCTCAAAAACCTTTCTAAGACGTCTACAATAATATTCCCTTTCCTTAGATGCCACAATTGAATCTTATTGATATATTTCCATTACCTTACCAATGAGATTTGTTAAGGTGAAATCCATAGCTCTTTCGAAAGTTGATCTAACATTCAACAAATTGAATGACATCCCTAAATATTTGTATGTTCCCCATGGGGTAGTAAAATGGTTTTTAATTCATCTTCGCCTTTCACTACTACTTGGTTATACCTAGAAAAGCCATCTGACATGGAAATTACTTTGGATCATGTGATATTTTATAAGAGGTTTCACATATTAGTAAAATAGTAATTGTCCTTGAGATATGCTCGATTCAAATCCATGGTATCCACACACATTCAAGTACTACCATTATTTTTCCCAGTGATCATAAGGTTTGATATCCATGAGCAATGACTTATGGGGACAATGAACTTATCATTTAGAAACTTCTGAAGCTCTTCTTTGACCAAGGGGGGAATTTTAGGGTTGATGTTTTTAAGCTTCTGCCTTATTGGCTTAGTTCCTTCCATTAAAGGAATGGTACATTGGATAACATATTTTCTATAGGCCTTCAAATCTTGGTACGACGATGCAAACACATCTTTGAATTTGCCAAGAAGTTTTCCTAATTCCATTTTTGAATATTATTTTCCATATTTTAATTAATTGGGGATTAAAATTAGTCCCTAGATTGATTTCAATAATATAAGGGGATCCATAAATTACCTTATCTACCTTACACTTATCATTTTGGTCGAAATATATTTCCATGGAGGTTTCTTCCTTCATGTCTAAACTGCCATGTTCATTCTTATCTACCTAATTTGAATTACTTTGGAGGAGATCTATAATGTGAGCATCATCCTCAAACACTTGCCACTAGTATGGTTATGAGGTATGTTTAGTCTAAAGACTACTTCCATTGTAAATTCACCCAACTAAGTAGTGGTCTTGTTAGGTGGTTGTAAGGAAATATCTAATACAACCAAATAATCGACTATTGAATTCTTTTCCCTCGGGGCATTATCAATGTCAAAGGTCTCAAAGAGTTCTGTTGTATGACATTACATATCCTTGTATTTATTGAGCTTGTCATTTTTAGCATTGAATGTTCCCTTAATATGATAGATAATTAAGTTTGAATCAAATATTATTTTTAGGTGATTTATTCTCTTGCTAAGAGATAAATATAACCCTAAGATAAGGGTCTCATACTAGTTATGTTATTCATGCATTGGAAAGCAAGTTGGTATAAGAGAAAAACATGCTTCTTAGAGGGTGATGTCAAGACAATCCTCACACCCAAGCCAGACTTGGAATAGGCTCAATCAAAATACATAGTCCAAATTCCATCCAATTATTTCTCATGTGATGCAACCTTTTGTAATATTCTCCAATCCCCACACCCACAATATTCCTCCTAGTCTTATCAAGGCTAGTGCATTGTTGTTCTACGAAGGGTCACGTTGCATGTTGCCTAAAAATCAATGCATAAGAATGTTCCCCATGGGAACCTTTATGTATGACATATCCATTTGGATGGCACCTCTCAAGGTGAAAACACGCTCCCTAGACAATAACATCCCCCATGCATTCAAAATTTCAATTATAATCACATTCATATATATTGTCTTTTTAGGACGTCGATGCAAGGATACAAATAAGTCCTCAATTATGCCACACACTTCAATGGCCTTGGATTTAATTCCACACACATGTCTATATGGCTTATAATCTCCATCCCTAACTATTTCATGATCTTCAATTACATTATTTTGGTGGATTCCCCTAATTCAAGCATACATTTATGGACCAAGAAATCATTGATTTCAAGGGTTATGAAAAATGGGGGATGCTCGCCATCAAACTTTCATGTGTATAAAAAAATAGGAGGATTAGTCTCATCGATGTGAGTATTTCATGGTTCTCTTGGGGAAGTTGTTGCTTAATTTGTTGATCCTCTTCTATTTTTTTAATCTGAATAGTGATGGCTTAGTAATTTTTCATTACAATAAGCACCCATTCTCCAAATTTTCTTTCAACATTTTTGGTGAAATCTATTAGGGAAACACAAGCTATCTTAGGTTGAATATGTTCTTGCTTCATGATTTCATATACTTGGATAACATTGTCTTGGCTTGGTTAGTTGTTGTAGGATCCTTATTTTTAATGTGGTATGCCACTTCCCTTCAAATTATTGAAGGCATGAGGAGAGAACCAATTTATTAGTGGGTTTTAATATTTTAGGTATTATATATATTAAATGGTTAAACCTCTAATTAAATGCTTTGATAGTTTCAGACCCACTTTTTTTAACAAAGATAAATTCTTTCTCTAGGTACACAATGTTGCTTTCTTCAATCCATCTAAATGAGAAGTAATTTGAAAGGTTGCTCCATGAGTGTATACATTTTCCAGGAAGGGCTTGGAACAATTCCTTAGAATAGCCCTCTAATGAGAAAGAAAAAAGCTTCATGAAGAACATATTCAATCTCACCATTTAGTTGGGAGGAGCATCCTATTCCAAATTCTCTTAAGTGTTTCTTTGGATCATCAAATTCATTTCCATGGAACTATGGTAACCATTTTTAGGTTTTGTGCATGGGATGTGGATACCCTAAGATTCCTTAAAAGTCAGGAGGAGACATGGTGTAATTCATTCAAAGTTTCAAAATGGGAACTAGATTACATTTATCAATCTCTGCATAGACAATCATGCACATAAGTTCTATCTCTAAACACTTGCAACCTATAAACCTATATCGATGATGTTCTAAATGACTATAATATAATGGAGGTTGACATTTTGTGTTTACAGGATACACGTTTGAAACAAGACATGTTGCAACAAAAATTCAAAACCTTCAATTGCATATCAAGTCATAATAAATATGGATTACTCATGTGTTTCAAAGAGAACATAAGAATTTCTGAACATATGTAGTTTCAAGAACACATTGTAGAAGAAATATTTGAAAATATCACTTCACATGGAATGAAAATTGCAATTGTTAATGTTTACGCAACACCTTATGCCACATTTCCCAAAATATTAGATATTCTTGAAAAAAAATTTGCAATATATATTTTTCCAAACCAATACTCATAACAGGAGATTTAAATGTTAATATGTGTCAATGTAACAATAGAACAAAGACACTAAAAGAATATATGCATAGTCAAAACCTCCATTTCCTTCTGTATACAAATATCTATGTGCCACATCGCTCATTGATCATGTCTGGTCTAACATAACACACAACTACAAGATTTCCAAGCTAGATACATATTGGTTAGATCATGACACAATATATCTCATAATGAACCATATATATGCAAATGAATCATAAAACATATCGAACTTTTCCTATATTTACAATTAACATCATTTTTTTTCTTCTTTTTATTTCCATTGAAACTTAAGTATTTATTAGTCTTTTTTTGCAAACATCATTTGCATTCATACTCAAAGAAGCTTCTATTGCAATTTCCTTTTGCATTATAGAACCAAAATGGATCGAAGTTGCGATGACCAAAAACACAAAAGGAAAGTACCTACAAATATTGTTTCTACTTTCTTTGGTTCCTTCTTTCCATATATATACATATGTTGTTGACAACATAATAAAAAAAATTCGCTCTATTCCCAATTGAACACATCTCTTTACCAGACAAACATGGAATTTGTTTCCATGTTTCCACTGTTACTAATTGAATTTTCTACTCATTATCATTTGCAATGCAAGAAATACCTTGTAGCTTTTAGCAACAAAGCAACACAACTTCAGAAAAACAAAAGCAATTACAAAAAGAACCAAAAAGGCAAGTCAATCTATGCCCATAGCTTATTTGCATCTGTCACATCTGTAATATACACATCAATATTGTTTCCTTGTAATTGAATTTACTTTTCTTAACATGCCCACTATTTATTCACAACCCAAATGCATCATCGACCATTCCAATATCAAATGAAGAATTGAATGTTCACAAAACTCAAAAATTGTTCCATGGTAATGTCATGGTTGTATACAATACATTTTTACACAAAGCACAAAAAACTCGTCAAATATTGTGTGCATATATAACCAAGCAGTAAGGATTGATGACGATAATATTGGTTCTTCCAATAGAGCTCATTGAATAATATAGTCAAAAGATCTTGCCAAGAAAATGAATTACAGTGGCGAATTTCCAGATTTTACCAAAAACAAACTATGACAGTGGCGACTGTGACTGTATTATGTTGTTAGGAAATACAAACACTGTAGAAAACGTCGACCCAATTTGTACAAAATAAATTTTATTTCCTAATGCAACAATAAAATAGTTGGGATAAAACATAGAAACATTCCCAATAGGAACAGTTGTAGCACTTGTGACAAAAGCTCAAAATGTTGGTTTGCAATACACAATGCAAATTAGAGATGGTAATTCTAAAGATGATAAGACAATGATAACATTCTCACCCTTGCATCATTCACCCATGAATCATATGAGTTGCAATGACAACAATAAAATTTTGGTCCTTTATGTCACAACTACAACTATATGAAATATTTGCACCTATTTACAATGAAATGGAGAAAAAGCTGCAAAATGGCGATATACCAATTATGCTTTTCAAAAACATTACAAAAAGAAAATACATTAAGGAAAAAAAAATTGTACAACATAGATCACGTTCATCACACATTTGAAGACTGAGGTAAAATAATATCTCAAGAAAATAATTGACAAACAATTCCTAATAAGTACATATCTAATAATCCATTCATCTTACATGTTCAATTGTCTTTATAGTTACTTTTTTTCATTATACATATTTTGACTAGTTTTCTTTCCTAACATGTGCAAGGAACACTTGTATTTGCAAGTCAATACTCTAAACCATTTGAACTTGTTTGTGCACTCAACAGTTTCCCAATATCACCATATGCAATGATATAATATATGTCAATATTTTACATTAAATGCAAACAAAAATCCCCCTTTCTATATCTACATTGTTTCAAATACATTATAAGAACTCCTGATAACAACACCTTGCTATGTTGCCTTATAAACAAACTAGTTCTAAAGAAACTACTACCGACATTAGCTCAAATGTCTTACCAAGAATATCTGCAAAAAAAAAACAACTATGATTTATGTTATGTGTTAGAGTCCTCTATTTTATAGGATGACTTGATTGTAGCTGTAATTTTGTACATGATATGCTGTAAATAATGTTCCATTCAACAAATTTATTTCCAAAAAGAAAAAGAAAGAAAATAAAAGAAATAGAAAACAAAAGGGGATAAAAAAATAGATATGTGAAAAGAACAAAAAATCAAAAAATATGAGAAAAAAGAAAAAGAAAAAAATACCCCACAAAAAAAAATTAAGTTTATAGGAGTGAGCAAGCTCAAATGGCACTCAAGAAATGAAAAAATGCATCAATCAATACTTATAAATTTTTGAATAAAGTGTGCTGCTAGTTAAAATTCCACATTGTAATAGGAGAAGTAGATTAGTTAGTTTAATCACACTGTCTAAACATGATTAGGCTGAAATAAATAAAGTTATTTTAGGATTAGTGAATAATCAATCACATGGTTTAATTGTGATTGAATTATGTTATTTAAAATAAAGATGAATTTAACCACACAGTTTAATCGTGGTTAATTAGCAATTATGAAGAAAAATGAAAAAACCTTAGAAAAATAGAAAATCTAGGCTTGCATGTTAAAATGCGCCTTTAGAGAGTTAATTTTGGTTTAGCAGGATTAATCGTGTTTTCAAATAGTGATTATCACAAAACGTAATAAAGTTAGGATATAATATTTTATATTATGTAATAAACATTAGGAATGATTCAACGACTATGATCCACCCCGTCCGGATAAAAAATGGGTGGGGGATCCAAAAAGGAGGGACCTACCAAGCAACGTGTCGACACCATATGACTTTGCACCCCCCCGACGAAAAAGCTTCAGCCCGTTGACTGCTGATTTCTGTTACTTCCGTGCCAATGAGCGCCTACCACAATGACTCCCCAACGCCACCATCGTCTCCCGCCACAATCCATCCTCCTCCACTCGTCATCCACCACCTCATTTATATGGACCCCACTCCCCCACTTCCCTTCCATCGATCAATTCCGTGTTATCCTTTCCATTCCCAATAAGAAAATACCACCTGACACTTTCCTATCCATGTCATGCAACCGTTTTATGAATTAAATGTCCCCACTCGCACGACAACGGACCCGCTCCAGTTTAAACAGTAAAATAAAATGGTAATTCATAAAAATTTATATTAACCACTAAAAAACCGACTTCGTTCCTCACTATTTCATGACCAGACGGAATTTACAGTGCTCCACGTTGTTCCAACATCCATTCAATTTACAATCAACTGTGATCAGACCGCCATTAACGACCCCACTTCAGCGTTCGAATGTCACCTACCTCTTTTAGGTAATCCTCAGTTTTCTTATTTCAAAAATGGCACCTAAAGGAAAACCCCCCCAAAAAAAATCTAAGACTCCTGAAGAAAATCCTATGTTGCCCCCTGCCATATACCTTGACCACCTACCACTAGTCGACCTGCAGTACAAAGTTGCTGAAACCATATGGAAATTCGACATGTTTGAACTTCACAGTTGGTTGAATCAAAAGTATTTAGACCTCAACGATGAATTGTCAAGTGGGAATCATCCCTGCACCAATTCATGTTTCTGCATGCTCACCAATTTCTAGAACTGATATCATGGTGCCAAAACAGATATGTCCCCAGCTAGAGAGCGATTATCAGTCAAAATGGTGAAGTTCTACTCACCATAACCTTTGAATTTATTTCACAGATGCTGCAAATACAAAATCCTGGCTCCCTAAAGCCACTTTTAGTAGATTCCCTCATGGAATTCTACAAAAATCTAACTTTCCTACAAAGAGCCAAGATATTTTAAGTTTTTCTCCTCGAGGATGCATAATTACCCAAGCAAAACCCCCCATATTCATCCTCCATATTCCCAGATATGACTAAAAAAATAATTGCCATGATTTCATACATACTCGACTACAATTTTGACCAGTGGATCAATGAGGCCATTGTTGGTTTCTTATCAATTTTTACAACTGGTGAAAAACCTATCATTTTCAATCACAGTGAGTTCATTGCATAGGCAATGCATGAAAAATTTATAAAGTTTCCTATTGAGGGAGATTTCAAATATACCTATGTGTTAGTTTATTTGTTTATTTATCATCAAGCAGACATGTTTCTGTTTTCTTTGTAGAAGTTAATTGAGAAGGGTAATTCACAATCAGTCATCCATTGGACCTCCTTGGTGAGGAAAAACTCCATTGAGTTTAATTTTATAGATTATGTGGATCAATTTCTTTATACAGTGTTTTTTCTGCTAAACCGTGATGTAGAACCTAGAATAGGATCAGATATTCAAAGAGTTTTACATCTTAGTGACTAGGTAAAGATAGGGGATTGGTATTTATACCACAAATATACTGAGATCAAGGTTTATGGGTGTGAATTTCCACCCTATAGGCTTCCAAATTTTTTTCTCGTGAGACTTTTTTCATTATAACACATAAGGAAAATGATACACATGGATTACTTACACTTTGTTACAGCCAAAAAGAAAGCATACTTCAAAATCAAAGCTCAGATTGGGCCATTTGTTTGCAATACCAAAAAAACGGGTAAAGAGGCATATTTTCTCCTGAAACAAATGGATTTGAAATTAAGTTTCACTTGGTCTTATGATACTCTTGGCCTCATTTCCAATTTGAGAGTGGAGCAAAGGACAACTCCTTACACCCACACTCTTCGGCCAGAGATAGAACATTTTATGAACCAAAGTCAATGGGAGGAGAATACACTGCAGGAAGCTGAAGAAAAAGTCATATCCACAACTACCTCTCAGACCCCTACACGTCAAGAGAAACAAGAGAAAAGGATAAGGGAATATGATTCTTCTACAGTGACAAAAATTGGAGCTAAATAATTTGTAATATATAAAAAGAAGCAGAAGACTAACTCAGGACTAGTGTTTTAGCAGGGAGGTAAAGAGCAGGGAACTATAATTATGACAGGTCCTCATGTTTCTACAAGGGAAGATGACATTTTCACAGGACCCCCCTCTTCATAAACCTCCAAATATCCTTCGCATATAGCTCAGACAACAGAATTGGATCAGGACACAACTGAGCAGAACATTTTTTCCAAATACAAGGCAATTAAATAGAAGAATGAAATGCTAAAATTAAACACATACACCCAATTTTGGAAGCAAAAAACTGCCTCACAACACCTGATTCTTTTTGATACAGAGAAAGGGAATATGCAGATTGTATTCCTTGAAGCACAAGTTTCAGTGCCAAAGACTCCAGCAGATTACAAAGAATCCACATTTTCCTTTAATGCACAACAGATTCATCCAATTGACCAAATGGATATGCATAAACAAGCCAGTGAAATGATGTAATAAAATTTGACTAATGTTGCCATATCAACCTCCATATTGCTATCAATCAACAATATAGAGACATAATATAATTTGGAAAGGATTTCATCCTTAGCCAAGGATACCAAGATCAAGTCACTGGAAGATTTGGTGATCAAGTTGGGATACAATCCCAATGATGTAAAAGCAGTAGAAGAAATTGTGAGAATAAAGGATTATGATATAGCAACATTGAGAAAGTAGCTCAAGCTTCCCACTATAGAAGATCCATAGTCCAAGGAATTTGGAGAAATAGAAAAGCAGAAAGTAGACATATTCAAAATAATAATTGAACAGAACAACCATATCATATATATGGAAATGGAAATGGAGAAATTTCTCAAAGAGAAGGAGAAGTCATCACAATTAGCCATATTTCCACTAATAACAGTCCCCATTTGACTTTCAACAACACCAGGAGCATCTACATCAACTTCAACACAAGCATAGACTACATATCCTTCAAGTGAGCTGGTTAAAACTGCAGACAGTTTGTCCATCCAAGGGCAAGAAATCAAAAAATTAAAGACTCGGCTTAAGACATTACAAGAACATAAATAAAAAATAGACAATTCTTATGTGGTTGAATTACAAAAATATCATAAGCTTGCGCAAAAATTAGAACAATTAGAAAGTGAATCAGCAATGGCACAAACTTTGGCACATGAAAAAGAAAGTATATGTATAGAGACCAATGAAGCCATCACTGAAATATGGCCTTCAATCCCAATTATTTTGAGTAGGAAGAATTGATACACAGATCCAAAGAAGTAGTGAATGAGATAAAAGCAGATTTGGGGCAAAAACCTGGTGAAGCAACATCAATTATAAAAATGTTGAATTCCAAAACCAAAGAAGAATTAGAAGAGCTTGGAATTTAAGATAGGAAAAATACTATCTTGGAGGTGAAAATAATGCATACTAAAAGGAACCTTATGTTGCAATTATTGGATAAGTGTAACAATATGGAATCCAACATTCAAATATTCCATAAGAAATTTTAAGTGCTAAACAGGAAAGGGCAACCAAGATTGATTGGTATGGGAGACAAGTTGATTAGCTTGAAAGACTATCAAGATAAATTATGCAGTACTGCCCATGATAAATCCAAATTTTCAGGTATAAAAGGGAACATCACAGGGACATAATTCATGGAGGCCATATAATTTGAATTATTCATCAGTCATGAGGTCAAACACATGTTTGTCATCAAGCCTACCTTCCAGAATTACATGGATGTCGCTGAGACAAATATAAAGTTAATAAAATTTTCTATCCCAAGTCAAGACCAATGGGATAAGCTATGTGAATTTCTTGGGTAAAACAGTTTCATCTCCAACATAAAAGCAACAATGCAACACTTTTTGAGGTCCATTCATCAATAATCATCCTCGAGAATAGAGCCAGCAACCACATCAATTTCAGATTTCCTATTATTTTGTTCTCTCTTTGTAAACCATTTTTGATATTTTGTAAAAGATCTTGAGAGTTTCACTCAAGATATTTTTTGATAGTTTTGTATAAATACTTCCAAATTTGAAGTATTATTGTTGGGATTTGTATGAATGCATCTATTTTTGAATGTAAAGTTGTTCCTTGAGCTCAAGAGGACAAATTTCAGTAATACAGAAAGCTTTTCAGGATTCCTGTGTCAAACTTGTTGGTGATGTTACCTTCTCTCGTTAATGTGTTTTTTCTCTGTTAATTCATATGTTTATCTCATCTGTTTTGTTCTAAGAAAAATAAGAATATGAATTTGTTTAAGTACACTCAATTCTGGATTTTGAACAGAATTAATATTTTCATCTAAAGTTAAACAATAGAATCTTAATTTCTCTATGTTTAATGGATACTTAATATTCACTCCTTCACCATATCACAAAGATTTTTATATCTAATAAGTCTGCCTACCTTTCCCTATTAAATTTGTCTGTCATTGCTGCAATTAATCAACTAAAATTTTAATTCACTCCATTGCCCAATGGCTTTCCAATGTTGTTCCAACCGAAGCAATTTAAAAATGAAACTCCAAACTTCACATCTAGCCTAAAATATTAAATCAAATAAAACTAAATCTAACAGAGAGATCCATCTCTGAGTTTTTAAGTTCTAGCTTCTACACTTAAAAGTGGTTCTGTGGTTACCTCTGCAATTTCTTTCACAACCTTAGGAAATTACTAAGCGCTAACATTACGCCGACCATACTTGGGACGAAAAAATTCATTTAAAATCAATTTTCCCTGGTGAAATATTTGTTTCAGTACTTAAAGTTATCTCTAAGTTTGTGGCTAAGAAATATATCTGATTTAAGGTTGTTTCCCCACACAAAATTTGTATATATTCAATATCTATATATATTTTGTAGTAGACCTGGCTTCTAAAAGGATATACACTAGATAAAACCTAGATCCAGATCCTCCTGAGATTGTAGATAATCCTGAAAAAACAATTAGGAAGAAAAATGAAACTGAGAGTGAATTGAGTGAAAGTATTATTCCAAGAGTTAACTCCCTTCCTAAAATTTTTGTTACATTAGAAGACATAGAATTTTATTTGGATTTTGAAGATACACTTTTTAGAGTTTGATTTGGTTTTTGAAGGTACAATTTTTAGAAGTAAATCTAATAGTTTTGTACCTAAAATTGTTGTGGATAAGGACCTGCTACCACCTTATAAGTCAGATTTGACTGAGCATAAATCTATGGCCCTCAATGACCCAAATCATCAGATATTACTTCGACTGCGTCATCCCCTATTCCATAACCAAGCTCACTTGTTAGTGTTGTTGCTTCGTTAATCCCTCCCAACAACTCTACACTCAGTTTAATGATTTATACACCCAATTCATCTACCATTTCTACAACTTCCACTAAAACACATCAAATGGTTATAACTTCCTCTTTCATACCAACCATACCCACACCTCCAACTACTACATCTTCCTCTCATCCCATCATGGTTGTTATTTATGCTCCTCTAATTTTACCTGGGCAACATAATCCCATGCCACAAGGTCATCAAACTCAGATACCTCAGTTTGATAGCACTGGACCAATTACTACTCAACAACATATAGATCAAATGAATGAATATTCTGATTTACAAGAATTTGATGAAGATGATGTTAGAATGAGGTTATTTTCCCAAAGTCTCACAGGAGAAGTTCAAAAATGGTTTAAATCATTAAGAGTTGCCTCTATCATAGATCTAACTCAATTTCATGAAAGTTTTCTTAGAAGGCAGGAAGTCAAGAAAAACCCTCTCCAGATCTTAGCCGAATATGAGAGTATCAAAAGATCTCCAAAAGAATCCATCCCAGATTATTGTACTAGGTTCAACAATGTTTATAATTCTATTCCAACTGCAATACAACCTCCTCCCGGACTAGCCTTGTTGAAGTTTCCGGATGGTTTTGACCCTGATATGGCTTACCAACTTAGGGAAAGAAACCCTGCCACCTAAGAAGAAAAGTAGAGAAATGTAGTTAGTGTAGAATAAAACCTGTGAGCAAAGAGATCTAGGTTGAAAATTGAAATAAAAGTCCAAATAAAAGAAGAACTTCTTCTTCTTCTTCAGATGCTAATTTGGATACCTTATTAAAAACTATGGAGAGAATGATGGATACGGTAAGCTTAGATGATAGAATTCCTCCAAGAGAAAATCAAGGAGCCCGTCTTAATAGAAATCTTAATTTTAGAAGAAACCCCCCACAAAGAAAACAAAGAGAACAAAGAGGCCCTGCTAATAAACAATAAATTAGGCCTCCATTTCAGAAAAAAAATATGCTAATGAAGAAACTAAGTTAACAGAGGAACCTGAAGATAATCAGATAAATCTATTTGGAATAAATGAGATAGATAAACTCTTCTTAAGAAAATAAGAAGAAGATCAATTTTTGTTATTACAACTAGAGAAAGACGCTTTAGAAACTAAGGAATACAAACAGGGATATCAAAATGGCATGATGAAGTTTCACAAACAATACAACTTAAGGAGAAAAAAAGGTGTTGAAAATCCTACTAACAAAACTCCAAAATATACTCCCTCAACTAGTCAAACAAAGACAAATCCTCAAAATTAAATCTCTAAAAAACTAGACGCCCCTTCAACTAGTCGAATAAAATTTGGCCCTCAAAAGGAAATACCCAAGAAATCATATGCAAATGTCAAAGAAGTTGAAAAATCACAAACATCCTTTAGCATTGAAACTGAATTTGCTAAAGTGAAAATTCCCATTCTTCTCACATAATTGGAGACTAGAGATGTTTATAAGACTTAAGTCATGAAAGCTTTGCAGATAGCAGAAAGGACAGACACAATTAATTTAAATGATGGCCGACCTAGGTTATTGTTTGGACCTGAGTTCGAAGGCAAATCCCAGGATGGAAGTGTTCCGCATTTTTACATTAGCTTGAATATTCATGACAAAATCTTACACAAATCAATGCTTGATTCTGGTGCTTCCCATAAGTTAATGCCCAAGGTTGTCATGGAAAAACTAGGACTAGACATCACAAGACCTTATAAAGACTTATATTCTTTTGATTCTAGCAAAGTGAGATGTCTAGCACTGATTAAAGATCTGTGTGTCACTTTAGTTCAAATACCATCCAAGAGTATAGTCATGGACATTGTAGTACATACCACCCAAGTATGGGATGTTGTTGTCAAGATCATGGGGTGAAAAGTTACAGGGTACTTTGCAAATGGATATGACCTATGCTACCATTCCTATCTTTGGTCAGTGAAGAAGGTTATACAGAGAAACTTTGATGAAATAAATGGTTAGTAGCCAATAAACCCAACAATTATCCCTTGTACTATGTACACTTTGAATTAGATTCCTTCCTTATGTACAATGAAAAACCAATTGAAGAGGAAGTGTCACAACAAAAGATTAAACCCACCAAAACAAAACAAATAATTGAAACTGAAAAGAAAGAAGATCTTTGGAATATGGATTTCTATGGTGTTGTATGTAAATATGGTGCAGGAGCTATTTTATTTATCATGAACTCATCAAAAAATTTGTCCAAGGGACATGACTATATATAAACTAAATTTTTAGTGTACCAATAACATAGCAGAATATGAAGCTATGTTCTTAGGGCTGCAAATTTTAAAGAGATTAGGAGCAAAATTAATTTTTGGACATGGAGATTTTGAGCTAATTATCAAATAGATCAAGGGTGAGTATGCCACTAAACATCCTATATTAAGAGCCTATAAGAATGCAGTTTTAGATTTTCTTCAATTTTCCACTGAATATGATTTGTCTTTTATCCCTAGAATCCAAAACATTTTAGCTGATGCCTTGGCTATTTCAGCGATTACTTGTAAAATGCACTTTCACCCTAATAGGAAATATGTGGTGGAAGTCAAACATAGGGCAGTTGTCTGTGACAATGTAAGTTATTGAAAAGTTTTCAAAAATGATGAGAAAATTGATTTTTTTTACAGATGAAGATGAATTTGATTCTGTCAATATAAACATAGATAATGATAGTGATAATGATGCAAATAGAAACAAAACAGAAATGGAATTAAATAAAACTGATGATAACCAAGAAGAACTGGAAGTTTTGCAACTAAAAGACAATGTGCTTCCAAGAGGATTGGTACCATTGGAAGAGCTTTTTGATTTCAATGATGTGGCCAAAAAACCAAAAATTGAACCTGTGGGTGATAATGTAGAAGATTGTAAAATTGGAATGCAAGAAATTCCCAAATTTCTAAAACTGTCTAAATCCTTGCCTCTTAAAGAAAAGAAGAAATACATTGGACTTCTTAGGGAATTCTTTGATGTGTTTGCATGGAGTTATGAGGACTTAAAATCTTATGATACTTCTATCATTAAGCACACCATCCCCATCAAAGAAAAACAAAATAATTTTAAGCAAAAACTAAGAAGAGTAAATCCAGTATTGCTCCCTTTAAGTCAGAAAGAAATGAAGAAACTATACGATGCTAAAATCATAGTTCCATATAGGTTCTCAAAATGGCTTTCTAACCTAGTGCCAACCAGGAATAAAACAAGTGAAATTAAACTTTGTGTATACATTAAGAATTTGAACAAAGTCTCACTAAAAAAAAACTATCCACTATCTAAAATGGATCTTATATTACAAAAGGTAGTTGGCTCCAGTAGAATATCCTTGTTAGATGGATTTTCAAGTTACAACCAGGTTCTGGTTCATCCTGATGACCAACAAAAAATAGAATTTACTACACCATGGGGCACTTTTATGTATGTAAAAATGCCTTTTGGCCTTATGAACGCTGGGGCCACTTTCCAAAGAGAAATGGACATAGAATTTGTTGATGAAATTAATAGGTTAATTGTAATATACCTAGATGACATTACTGTATATGAAGAACATTTACTACAATTGATAAAAGTTTTTGAAAAGTGCAGGAAATTTGGTATCTCTATGAACCCTAAGAAAACTCTTTTTGGTTTAGAGGGGGGGGAACTTCTAGGTCATATCATTTCCAAAGAAGGCATTAGAATTGTTCCTAGCAGATTTGAAGCCATACCCAAAATTGATCATCCTAGAAACAAGAAAAAAATCAATCCTTCATTGGAAGAATAAAATTTCTTAGGATATTTATCCCTAACTTGGCAGAAATATTAAGATCAAATACTAACGTGTTGAAAAGGGAGACTGAGATTAAATGGAATACTGAAGCTAAGAAGTCTTTTAGTGAATTCAAATTAGCTTTAACCATTGCTCATGTTTTGATAAGCCCTGACTTTAATAAGGATTTTATGATTTTATCTTTTGCTTCTGAACATACTATTGCAACTGTTTTATTGTAGAAAAATAGTGAATACCATGAAAAACCCATAGCCTTATTCAATAGAGCTTTAAGAGATTCATCACTAAAGTAAAACATCATGGAGAAGCAAGCATTTTCTTTGGTTAAAGCATTGAAAGACTTTAGGGTTTACATCTTACATTCTCATATCATTGCATTTTTCCCAAATGTTGTGGTAAAGGATATTATCACATAAGAAGACCCATATGGTAGGAGAGGGAAATGGATTGTTGTGATCCCGGAGTTTGAAATAGAGATAAGACCAACCAAGCTCATCAAGGGTCAAGGATTTTCCAAACTGACGATAGAGTCCAATTTTCATGCCCTTGATATCAATTTTATCACTGTACTTGATGAACATGAAGAGCTAGTGACTCCACAAGTATCAAAAGCCTTTTCTACCTCACCCTGGTATATAGACATCATTTTTGTACTAAAGAATTTGCAAGCTCCTCCTGGTTTAACAAAGACTAAAGAAATATTTCTAAAATTGAAAACCATGAAATTCTGTATCTTCGATCAAAGTTTATATTGGAAAGATGTTAGAGGTATCTTGCTAAACTGTTTAGTGAAAGATGAAGCAGATAAAGTCATGCATGAGTTCCATGAAGGAGTCTGTGGAGGACACTTATATTGGAAAACCACAACCAATAAAATACTAAGAGTTGGTTTTTACTAGCCCAATTTATTTCCAGATGTGCATAAGAAAGTTACCTCTTGCCACCAATGCCAAATTTTTGAAGGCAATAAAAGGCTTTTACCCTTACCATTAAAACCTATCTCAGTTGAAGTCCCTTTCTAATAGTGGCATCTAGATTCCATAGGTGAAGTTCATACAACCTCCCAGGCCAACACAAATGGATCTTGATAGTCACTGATTACTTTACAAAATGGATTGAAGCTATCGCTACTAGACAAGCCACAAATACGGTCATATTCAATTTCTAGCAGGTAATATTCTGTCTAGGTTTGGGTGTCCCTATAAAATTATCACTGACATTGTTGCAGCCTTTAAATCAAAGAAAATGGTGTACTTATGTGATAAAAACCATATCAAACTAGGACACTCCACTACCTACTACTGTTATAGCATCATTTTTCACCCTCATGTGATTCATGATTGTCTCTATGGCCTTGGGCACCCATTCCCACAGACTTGAACAAAATTCATAAAAAACAGTGTTAAAAATCCCATACGCGGGTATGCCCAGACTTTTCCGCGTGTATACACGAGTACACATGTACTTTTCCGCGTATGCCATTAAAATCATTAAAAAATATATAAAAATTCCCTATTTTCGGGCTGGATTGATATTACTCCAAAGAGTTCAACCACCCCCAAAGACGTGGCCAATCAAGCCTAACCGATTGAAACTGGGTTTGAGGGAGTATAAAAGCCCCTCATGTGTATGGCCTAAGGGAGAGAGAAATTTATAGACATTATACTCTGTTGGAATCCCTAATTCAAGTCTGATTTCCCGTGCCTCCTGCACTTTCCCAGATTTATACAGGAAACCCTTGTTTCCTAGAGATGTTCATCAGTTTATATGTCATCTCGAGTGCACAAGTCTTGAAAGTATCTTAGCGAGGCAAGGGCGGGACGGATCCGGACGACGGTCTACTCGAAGATTGTGGAAGGATTCAGGTGATCTCTCCACTTTTTATTTTTGTACATGCTGTTCGCAATAATGAAGAACCATCTTGTTCTTGAACTTATGTGTTAATATCTATTTGCATATGTGAAAAGATTGATTATTAAGCATTTATTATTTTTTATATAATATTTCACATGGATTACACTAACGTTTAGGAGAAATATATGCTATAAAACTAGGTTTCCGTGCATGTTCTTTCTTGTTTTCCAGGTAGAAGAGGAAGAAGGGTTGCTGGGGGTTTGGACCCCGCGGGATCTACATCGAATGTAGGACTACAGGTGAGTTCTACTATCGTTGTTATCTAGTTTTTAGCATTTAAGTGTGGTTGTGTGTGAGTCCTTCTGAATAGCATGCCCTGATCTGTGGAGGTTTTGGCCCAACAAACCTCTAGGGTGTTTTTCCCCGAAACAGAACTGGCGACTCCGCTGGGGATTGCATTCTTGTGATTCCCCTGTTGGGTGGTTTCAGCTGTTTGAAAGGTTTCCAACTGTTTTAACTATTATTTCCAGTCTAGTTAACTTTTTCTTAGTCAGACTGAAGACCTGGTTCTTTATCCAGGCTTGATCTTTTTTATTTTTCATTATTTACCTTTATATACGCGAGTTTGTCTATACACAGATGCGTATACATGCAGTTTGCTTCAAAGGGAGTCACGTATACGCAGTTTTCCTTTGACACAGTCGCGTATGCACACTTGTTTCAAAACTGTCAAGTAGCGTATGCCTGGGTAGATTTTGAAATTTTTGATTTATTGACTTTTTAGTCTTGTCTGCCTGTGGAGACCTGTTCTTGCAGCGTCTTTATATCCCCTGGATTGTGTTGAAAGTAGTCATTGGTATTTTTTCTCTCTTGTTTTGTTGAAGACTAGCTTATCTGGCAAATCTTGTTTTTAGTGCTTGCATTTCTGGTTCGAGTACCAAGATCTCTTTCTGGGGATTCTTGGCTATTCTGCTTCATTAGGACATAGAGATTTTGCTCATATACTCTTTCCTCATTTTATGTTTTGCTTTGCGCTTGGATTTTTTCCTGCTTTTCGTTAGTTTTCTTGAGTTCATTTGACTAGGTCTTGTTGCAATTTTTTGAAGAGTCTTTCTTGGTTCTTTGAAGTTTTTGTTTGCTGCAAGGTTGTACTATTCTTCTGGGCTGAGTTATTGAGTTTCTTGTCTCCTTTTGCTCATATAAATGTTGCTACTAGGTAGCCCTATAAGATTTGGAGCATTTTTGAAGTTTTTCTTGAAATTCAGAGTTGTTTGGCTTGGGATTTGATAGTTTTCTTGGTCTCTTTGAGCTCTTCTTTTTATAAAATTCAAAAGCTCAAAAAAAATTTTGTTTTTCATTTTTGTTTTCGTTTCGTTACATCTTTTGACGCTTTGTTGAGATTTCTTGCCTTTGGTTTTTGACTTGATTTTGGAAGGGAATTGTCATTGGTTTCTTCCTCTTGTTTTCAAGCATATTTTGATGTCTTCATATTGAGAGTTTCTACTTTTGGGAACTAGTTTTGTGGACAATCAAAAAGAGATAAAATTGAAGGATCTTTGGGAAATTTCTCTCTGCTTTAGTAGATTTTGCATCTTAGAATTTGCATGCTCTTAGTCATTTGCATTAGGTGCACTTAAGCATTTATAGTCTTTTTCATAGTTTTTGCGAGTGTGAAGTTTGTTATCCGAAAAGAAAAATAAATTTTTTTTAGTCTCGTAGAACCCGTGTAGAAATTTCTTTTCATCGAAAGGCAATTACTGAATTTGCATGTAGTTTGGTTTTCATTAATTTCTTTTCTGCGTCACAAAACACCACGAGTTTCATTTTTGTATCCCTTTGACTTAATATAACAGCTGATTAAAATAAGCGCTATAATTTAAAAACAACTAGCAAGTTTTTTATTAAGTGTTATACACCAACTAGCTAGGTTGTAGGGCCTTGGATTAGGTGAGTGGAGATTTAACTCTCCAAGGCCGCTCAAACAAAAACATAGAAGTTTATTAATTGAGCGAAATCCAACTTCGTTAGGTGGACCGGGAAAGCTCTCCTCCAGAGATTCAAGCGCGAGGGGAAGTGAAGGCCGAGAAGAGAGATACCCCCTCTCTGATTTGCTGAATCTAACCTCAAGACCATTCCGCCCGGCTTCTGACACGGATTGGTGCCCATAGTTGCCATTCCTAGGTTCCACATAGGTGACTTCGGGGGGGGAATACCCGTGGTACCTGAGGCAGACGTCGTATCACTTCCAGCAGTACTTCTGGGGGGTGCCCTTGCGAAGCTTGGGTACTTGTGCCGGCAAAGGCTGTTGTTAGGAGGTCGGCGTAACTGTTTCTGTTACCTTCACTAGTAGGCACAGTAGTAATTATCAGACTACTTTCGGAAGTCTATCTTGATTTCTTATGCATATTTTTGAGGGTGTCGGGAATGAAGACCGGACGGGAAATACTGGTATGCAGCAGTTGTATCTGCGGGGATTTTTGTAGTGAGTGCTCTTTGCTCCTAGCTTGCTTAACTTTATACTTTTTGAGTCTAATTAAATTTGTTAAAGTGGATGATCGACGCCTCGTCGATCGAGGAGAATCACAGGGAGTTATCTGAGAGTCAGGCCTTCTCTTCAGAAGGCGTAAAGTCATTTAGTAGGTGAGTATCACCACTGTGGTGTACGACGCGGTGGAGAGATCCTCCTGAGGGTTTGAAGGTTTGTAAGGCGGTCTGGTGTTGGTTCGAGAGGAGTAGCCTCAACGAAAATCACCTCGAGTCTTGTTAGAGTAGGAAGAAATCTAGTACAGGAAGTATCTCAACCCTCTGAGTCACTTCCATCTTCTCTTCCTCCTAATTATCTGTTCGTTGTTGAGTACATCAGACCTGATTCTGCAAGACCAAAAGATCCTCCATATTATTCATACCTTTCGATGGCCACGACTGGGAACGCGATTTCAGTTGTGAGTGCTGCAGACATTCAGACTCCTGCTTCTGTAGAAGGAGGAGGCACAATTGCTATATCTTTGATTGCTTCTAGTACTGCTGTGTTTGGCTCTGGTTTCACCCAAACACAAGCTTCTCAATCTGGTCCCTTTTGTTTTTAAATGCCCACTAGTGGGATTCCTTCATTTTCCTTTTCCGTTGTTGTAGCTGCATCTACACCCATGTCTTCCATGGCTAGTGGATTAGCTTCTTTTCAAGGGTTCCCCTTCAGAACTGGGCATATTCCTAGTTCGAATCCTTCTTTAGGGTCCTTTCCATTTACTTCTCAGACTCAGAGTTTTAACCCTTGGTCTGGAGGTCAGAATTCGACCAATTTTACAAGTTGGAACCCTGTATTTACTACAGCGGGGGCAGGGAATCAATTTTACGCTGGTCACCAAGGGAATGCTTCTTTCCCTTCGTCGAGTGCTTATCAGACCTTTTCCCCTCTTTCTAATGCTTGGAACCCCTATCAGGGGCTTTCCTCTTCATTCAATACTTCTGGAGGGGGAACTGGTCCGGTCTTTGGTAACTCTGCGTTGGGAGGGGGTTCTTCTCCTTTTTCTACGAGTTCTTTCTGGCAACCTGGTGCCTTATCAAATCTAGGGTACTCTTTTCAGAATATTGGGAATTCATCCCATCAAGGATGGAATCCTCAAGCTCTACCTCGTTTACCTTTTCTGGCAACGTTAAACTTGCCAGATTTGTCGAAATTGATGAATGATCCGATCCGATATAGTTTGGGGTGGCCTCTGGTTCCGACCAAACTACCTTCAGACATTCCAAAATTTGAAGGCAAGAATGGAGAGGACCCATCTGACCATATCACCACCTTCCATTTATGGTGTTTGTTTAACTCCCTGATCGACGATTCGATTAGGTTGAGATTGTTTCAACGCACCTTAACTGGAAATGCTGCCAAGTGGTATATTGAGTTAACTGGGGGCAGTTTTTCTACATTTGGAGATCTAGCTGTTACATTTCTAAATCATTTCTAGTTGCCTATCTGTTATGATGCCAGTACTGAACTCCTCACTAATTTTAAACAGGACGACGCAACCCACATTTCTGACCATATTTAGGAATGGAGGAGAAGGAAGAGGCTTATTAAAGCTCATATTCCAGGAGAATTCCTTTTGGAATGGTTTTGAAATCTCTGCAGTCAGATATTTCTAAAGATGTATCCCTATCTGAGGTATTTTCTGAGGAACATGCCATTTTTAGGGCCCAGCAGCTTGAACTGATATATTCTCAGTCTGGAGTCCTTCATAAATATTTTCCCAATGCTCCTCACTCCAAATTAGATTTATCCAAGACTAAGCCTAGTCCTCATGGTGATGGACTTATTGGGTCGATCAATAGTGGTGCAGCTAACCTGCTTACTCAATTGCAGTAGTTGTCTATACAATCTGCCCCTTCTGGTCAGGTTGTGCTTGCTGAGTCATCGCCTTCCCAGGCTTTGTCAGTAAATGCCATCCAAACTTCTAATCCCAAAGGAAATCAACAATCCGAAGGGAAGAATAAGGGACGAAATAATAAGAAAAAGGGCAAGAATGGGAATGGTAATGCAAATAAAACCAACGAGCATGTTGGTGAGTGTCCAAAGGATAAAAAGAAAGTGAAGTTTCCATGCAAGTTATGTGCTGGAGACCATCTTACACACCTTTGCCATAAAATTCAGGATGTGCAACGCTTGTTAGCTCAGCATGGTTCTTCCAGTTCCCAGGCTGTGTTGACAAACCCTTTTCCCCAAGGGAAACAACTAGTTGTTGGCGCGAATCAAAGTACTGGGGCTTCCTCTGGGGGCACCCAGGAAGGGGAAATTCCATCAAACATATACATGATGAGTGCTCACGTGGATGTCACCACGAGATCCCGTGATTATGGCGAAGATGAGTCTTCGAAAGCCAAGGGTGCTCCCGATGCCACTGAGCTGCTTCAAATCACGAAGCCTATTATTGAGCCTATACCTCAGATGCCCAAAGCATCTACTAAGTTTACGATGATTAATCCGAATGCTAGGGCTGCCCAGAACTACTCTATTGTAGAAGATCTGGCACAAATTCCTTGTGCCATGTCGGCTCTCGAGGTGCTCTAGTCTTGTCCAGCTCAGCGCAATTCTCTGCTCACTGCTATTGGGGCTGTTGATCCAAAGAACTCTCTTATGATTACATTCGATATGACTAATTTTAAAAAGAGACACCCCCATCATATGGCTTTTCATATTAAATCATCATACTGGAAATGTAATATTTTCCGGATGGTCATTGATGAGGGTGCTTCCACATGTGTGATGTCTCTCACGTGCTGGAAGGGAATTGGATCTCCCGCAACTGTTCCATCTGCTACTCTTCTGACTGCGTTTGATGGTCATTCTCACAGACCACATGGTATTGTCCCATCTTTGCCCATCTGTGTTGGGGGCAAGATTATAAATATAGAGGTTGAGATAGTTGATGCAAGCTTGGACTACAACCTTCTGTTGGGGCGAAACTGGATTTATGAGATGGATGCCATTGCATCTTCATTATTTAGGATTATTTGTTTCCCTCCTGAAGAGGAAGTTATTCTGATGGAAATGTGATTGTCCTCACGCTGGGTGTGGAGAATGTCTCTTGACTCAACTATTCCAAAGTTGGATAATACCAAGGTTCTTCTTGAGAATCTAGGGGCTGGAATATATTCTTCCTTGATGGGTAATTTTGATATTCCACCTCCTACGGTTCATATAAATGCAATTTCATCATCTAGGGCTCCTCTTCGAAGAGAGTTCTTCAAAAATCATTATTTTTCGAACCCTTGGACCTTGCCTTCCCCTACCGCCACATTAGCGGAAGGTCAAGTGGGTGGAATGGCATTTCCAATGTCTGCAGCTGAGATTGCTTATCAGTCTATTGTTGACTCTACAAAATCCATTCCAGCTCCTCTTTCTCCAGATGAGTTGGATGGAGATGTGGCTCCGACTTGGACACTTAGTTCTTCTTTTGCCCAGGATTGCCTTGATACCACTCTTCCATCTGAAGAGGCCATCTTGGAAGCTATGACTGGTATAGATAGACTGTGGGATGATTTGTATCATCGGTCTTACTTTTTTTACACGATTTTGAGCGAAGTTGAAACAAGTTTTCAAGTCCTCGGTCTCTGATCTGTTCGCCTAGTCACGAACCCTTTAGCACCAGCGGCTATATCTTTGAAGGGAACATTGCTATGATTTCTCCTACTATCCGTGTAGACATTTCGGGGATCCCGATATTGAGAATATCTTCATCGGAGCTGAATGTTCCCCTGAAGAGATTCATATTTACACCGATCTCTTTAAAGAGTATAGGGATGTATTCGCTTGGTCTTATGAGGAAATTCCTGGTATAGATCCATCTATTGTCCAGCATGAGATCAAGACTTATGAAAACGCTAAGCCGGTGAGGCAAAAACTTCGTCCGGTAAGTCCTAGGAAGGCAGGAGCTATCAAAGCTGAGGTGGAGAAGCTGCTCAAGGTGAGATTCCTTTTCCCTGTTCCTTTGACTAAATGGGTTTCAAACCCTGTTCTCGTAGATAAAAAACAAGGAAAAATTCTAGTTTGCATTGATTTTAGAGACCTTAATAAAGCATGTCCTAAAGATAATTACCCCACACCATTTATAGATCAGATCATCGATGAGTGTGCTGGTAACAAAATTTTCTCCTTCATGGACGATTTCTTCGGATATAATCAGATTACTATCTGTCCTGAAGATCAGCATAAGACTGCCTTTATTTTTCCCTGGGGTACTTTTGCTTACAATAAGATGCCTTTTGGTCTTAAAAATGCTGGGGCTACATTTCAGCAGGCCATGTCATACGCCTTCCATGACATCAAATAGATTATTGAGGCATATTTGGATGATTTAGCTGCTCATTCTCGAAAGAGAATGGATCATCCTGCTCAACTCCGTAAAATATTTGAACGATGCCGTTTCTACAAGATTAGGTTGAATCCGAATAAGTGCGTTTTCGCGGTTACATCCGGTCGGTTATTGGGATTTATTGTGTCTAGAGAAGGGATTAGGGTATATCCCTTCAAGGTTGAGGCAATACTACGGTTGCCTCCCCCATCCTCTATTCGTCAACTTCAAAGTCTACAAGAAAAGGCTAATTTTATTTGGAGATTTATTGTAAATTATGTTGAAGTTACCAAGGGATTTATGAGATTGTTGAAGAAGGGAGTTCCATTTTTTGGGATGAATTTGCTCAACACTCATTCGATGCTTTGAAAAAAGCATTGACCTCTGCTCCTTTATTGAGTCCACGATTATAGCAGGGATTTCCTTTTGTATCTTGCAGTAGCAGAATCTACCATTGGTATGGTTCTGGTTCAGGAGGATGATGCTCTTGCAGAGCATGTCATATACTATCTTAGTCGAGGATTGGTAGGACCTGAACTCCAGTATAATCTGATAGAAAATTTAGCTTTAGCAGCTGTTCATGTTGTGTAGCGACTCTGGCATTACATTCTTCTACAAAAAACTTATGTTTTGGCAGCAGCCAATCCATTTCAGTTTGTTCTCAGTAGGCGAGTGATTGGGGGAAAATACAATAGATGGATTGTGATTTTGCGGGAATTTGATCTTGAGTTTATGTCTGCCAAGTCCAAGAAATCATTTTTTTTCGCGGAATCGATCTCTGAGTTGCCCTGTGGGGAAGAGATAGTCTATGATGAATCCTTCCCGAATGAACATTTGTTTCTTATCTCTCCACAAGATCCTTGGTATGGAGATATCATTGTGTATCTTCAGACTGCGAAGTTTCCCTCTACTTTTTCGAAAGATGAGCGCCGTAGGTTGCGTCACTTGGCTAAGAATTACTTGATCATTGGTGATGCTTTATACCATCGAGGGGTTGATTCAATACTAAGACACTGCTTAACTCTCAAAGAAGCTGAGGCTGTGCTGAATGATTGCCATAGTGGAGCTTGTGGTGGTCATTTATCTGGGCTTGCTACAGCCCAAAAGATCTTGCGTGCTGGCTACTTTTGGCCTTTGCTTTTCAAAGATTGTATGGAGTCGGTCAAAAAGTGTCATCCGTGTCAAGTTTATACTTGAAAAATTGCGCTCATCTAAGATCGCTTTTTCCGTCATTCTTGTCCGGTCCCTTTAAAAAGTAGGTATTGATTATACTACTTGTAACCCGCCTTCGACTAAAGGTCATAAGTACATTATTGTAGCAGTAGACTACTTTACGAAGTGGGTCGAGGCTATGCCTACTTTTGGGAATGATGGTGAGACTGCAGCTCTTTTTCTTTTCAACCAGGTTATTGCTCGTTTTGGTATTCCTAGAGATATTGTCACTGATCATGGCAGTCATTTTCAGAATAGTATGATGGCTGAGTTGGCTCTCAAATTGGGTTTCCGGCAGGAGCATTCATCTCCGTATTATCCTCAAGCCAATGGGCAAGTGGAAGCCGTGAATAAATCCTTTAAGACAATTCTTCAAAGGACAATTGATAAAGCTAGATCCAACTGGCATATTATGCTATATCCTGCACTTTGGGCATACAGGACGTCAGTGAAAACTGCAACTGGCTTTACTCCGTTTCAGCTAGTCCACGGGTTGGAATCTGTATTTCCCATTGAATGTGAGATTCCTTCTCTTAAGTTAGCTGTTGAACTTCTTCCTGACACTTCTAGTCTTGAAGAACGTCTCCTTCATCTGGAACATCTTGATGCGCAGCGTCGGGATGCCGCCACGATGAATGAAGCGCATAAAAACAGAGTTAAAGTTCAGTACGATAAAGCGGTCAAACTTAGGGTTTTTTCGGAAGGTGACCTTGTTTTGGTCTATGCCCAAGAAAAAGATGCCCTGGGGGCAGGAAAGTTTAAATCTATGCGGTATGGCCCCTTCATCGTTAAAAAAGTCCTTAAAAAAGGAGCTTATACCTTGGTTGATTTCGAAGGAAACGAGTTGCCGGAGCCCAAAAATGGGCTCTATTTGAAAAAGTATTATGCCTAGGCTTCGGCCTGACATTTTGCTTTTGTATATAGTAGTTTTACTTTGTACATATCTGCTTTTTCGATCTTTTATGGGATGGTGATGTTTTTTGATTTGCTTTGGTAGGTTGTGTCGAATGTCATGAGTCATTTTGGTTTCGTCGATGGTGCTAGTAGACACACCCGGAACTTGGCTTCCGCGGCTTGGGTGCTTCATCATCCATCCGGTCAGCTGTTAGTATCAAGAGGGGTCTGCATTGGTCCTGCTTCCAATAATATAGCAGAATACACTGCAGTTGTTTATCTACTCTCGGAGGCAATATCTTTGGGTGTTGATTCGTTGGTAGTTTTCTTGGACTCTCAGCTGGTGGTGTCGCAGTTGAACAATACTTATCGGGTTTGAGATCCATTTTTACTCCGGTTGTTCTTGAGGGTACGTTTGTTACAAAGATCATTTCAATTTTTAACTTTCATTCATATTCCTCGAGCTGACAATTGGATGGCAGACTCATTAGCTAATCAAGCAATTGATTGGCATATTAATCATTCCATACAATAAAATTTAATCATCAAAAGCATCATACATTTTTATACATTTGTCACATCACATCAAATCATCGCTATATATATATATATCATCAGAGTGTTCAAAAAACTATACAAAATTTGGATCCATAAGTCATACAAAAATTGGGCTTATGCCCGATCATGTTCAGTCTCAAAAAATATACAGTCATCTGATATATCATATCCATCTAATCCTGTGGTCCCTGCCCAGAAGTTGTGTTCCTATAGAACACGATCACGGTGGCAACTCGGCGGAATAACCGTACCCAGTCACGGGGTACTCCTACCACGCATCTCTGGATGGCTTCAAGCAGATCTTCCACTGCAGCCATAGGTACTTGGCGGGTTAACCCCTCCAAATTCCTCTGTACAGCCTGGAGGGTCCTATCTAGATCTACTGTATCCGCCTCGCCTCTGCGATGCTTATGTCGTGGGTAACCCTCAGGTCGAACTGGTCCAATATCTCTAAAATGATCATTATAAAATTGTGAGTCATCTTGAATCCAATCAAAAACATGTTTGTTTTCCATTTTTTCACATATATTGAAAAAAAATCCAAAAAAAATTATATAAGTCAAAAAAATTGCAAACTTACCGACTGTACCCCATGCCGCGCCTGGTGGAAGGACAAGGTCTGGATCGCCATGAAAATCCATCCCGACATAGGGATAGTCTTCCACAGTGATGATTTGTTCTCCCCACCAAAGGAAGAACTCATCATCCCAAGTGGTTCGAGGAACTTCACTTCCCCCCAATCTCTTCATCAAGTCAGCCCATCGGGCAATTCTTGGATCTCTAGGGCTGCTGATAGAAGAGATCACTTTGGGTCTCAGCCCAGGAATCTTCTCGAAGAAGAATGTCATCAAGATTGTACCATATCCAAAATGTTTTGTTTTTACTTTTCGGATAGAAGTCAATTGTTGCTTCATATTCATCAGTAGATCTGTGCACCAATCATATAAATGAGTTAAGCATTCCACTGCTATACTCATTTGAGTCCTGGATGCCTGGTGTAGGGAAGCAGATCTCGCTACCCTGCCAATGGTAAAAAAGAGGATTTTCATGTGCAAGTCTCTTAAATCTTTGATAGCAATTTGAGTTCCAACTTTCTTGGAACCCTCTACGCAGTAGACATGGACGTAATCTTCCACAGTTAGCCCTCCCAAAGGCTTACCATGCAAGTCTACTGGCTCCCCCCTCCGGGAGAGTCCAGTAATAAAATAGATATCTTCCACCTCGATGCGTATGGGCATTTGATCTATTATGAAGCAATCTTCTTCCGGTTCCCAATAGTTCACAAGAATTTTGAGCAACCGAACGTTACTCTTCATATTTGACATTTTGAAAAACTTGAGCAATCCACAATTTCAGAGAATATTTAGTGATACTTGGTCCTGCATGACTTCATTGTCAATGGCATTGTGCTCACGCTCTCTCCAAGATATAGTCATCCTACAAAAATTCAATAATTTGTTCATTAGATATGCGTTTTTTCATTTTGGGTTGCGCATACGTGACTTTATTTGTGCACAGTCGCATATATACACGACTTGGTCATTATAAACCCGCGTATGCACAAACCCGTGATTTTAAACAAATGGTTCTATGGTGAAAATTCCTAATTTTTAACTTATGAATGGACAAAATGGATAACAAGGATGAATTAAGAGCTTACCTAACAAATTCGGTGAAGTTTGACGGTCGATTGCTCTTGTTTTGACAAAAGAGGCTTTTTCTCCAGAGCACTTTTTCCCAAATCAGCAATGTAACAATGAACCAAATGTGAGGTAACTTGTCTATTTATGCCCAAAAGTTGAAAATTTTCAAAAAAATTTGTTATGCTTATTTTTTTCAATCTATCTTAAGCTGCATAACCCAGATTCTTGGAAGTGCCCAGATTGGTATATTTTCAGGTACATTTTGATGAACTCGAGATTTTTTCTGGTTTTTGATCCATGACTGCTGACCCGTCATAGCAGGTATATGATCGTCACTGGCATATAGGTTAGGGAATCCACTTTCCATTGCATTTTGCATACTAACCTCCATTCTGATCACTTGCCATAGGGTCGATCCCATCAGGTCATGAGTATTTTACCCATTTCACTCGCCGATTATTTAATCATGACTTGGTGGTAGAGCCTTCTTTTACATGGGCTTCCTAGTTAGTTCCTCGCTATCACTTGTTGTCCATGATGCATTTTATGTAGGCTCGGGAGTCCTCTTTACTCCCGCCATGACTTATGTGTTGAAGCTTCATTCTTCTTCTTCTTCACTATCATTTTTCTAGCTATTACCCTAGAGCTCCACTTTGGTGTTGTTGAGTTGTATTATTGCATTGCATATTGGCTACTTGTTTATCCACAGCTGTGGCTTCATTTTGGACTCAATGTTTAAGCCAACTTTGACCTTTATTTGTCTGTCTGAGTTAATTATTGCATACGCCAGCTATCGCGACTTGACACCCTTTTACCCATGGATGGAACATTCCTTTGAGTATCGCTTACCAGTTTCTGCCACCTTGCATTGAGCATAGGATTGTTCCTATCCCAGGAACTAGTGCATATGTTTCTTGATACTCGTTCTATCCATTGTAATATAGCATTATTTTATTCTTTTTCAGGCTTATTATATGAAAAAGACAAAAAAATCAAATATAACAAAAAGAGCGGGAACGAGATATAACTTCGTAATTTGATAGCAGTACAGTGTCAGTTTGTCGCCCTTGAAAAAAGCACATACACTTATATATTTCCTTCATTTGGGATGGTTTTAGTTTTGACCTAGGTTTAGCCTTTGCCTTGTTTCATTGGTCAGTTCTCCCCCGGTTGGTTATCTCTTCCAATCATATGGAGCGTTTGTTTTTGCCTCCTGCATAACAGACTTATACAGTGTCACTTTTTACTGCCATGGTCATCATGAGTCATGCTTTTTTTCAAGGGAAGTCTAACTGGAGTCGGCCATTCTGCGGTGTCTCTTGACTCATTATTCGATCGGGCCTTCCGGTTTTGTCGGTATGTTGTTCTATCACATCAGATGTTTTGGTCTTCTGCTCGTGCTGGTTTAAGAAGGTCTCCATTGACTTTTTGCTGGTGGGTTTGTCTCTTATCGACTACGACACATTGCTCTGAGAGAAAACCTAGAGCCACACCCTGGCCCTATTTCCATCATTGATACGTGACCTTGTGCTCAGCATTTGATCATCATTATGGGTCTTTGACTGAGTGGTTTCCCCTATGTTCGACGTCAGCATACATTATCACACTTGGAATTCATGCAGTACCTTGATTTCCATTTGACCCTATTGGTGGATATCTCGCCTCTGTGTCAGCTTTCATTATTGGTTGGTTCAGAGGGTTTCTTTCGTGTGCTAGCTTCATCTTGTGCATGTCAGAAACGTACTTCGGTTTGGTTCCATCACTTTGCTTCGTCTGATTCCTTCCAAATATTGGCCTGCGGGTTACACTCGCGCTGGACTGATGTGGGATGCCTTAATGCCTTCCTTCCAGCAAATATTTTCCCATCGACTCCGACTCATTGCTCTAGGAATAAGGTCTAGAGTCTTTTTTTCAGTACCTTAGGGTTTGCAGTCATCAGTGGCAGAATCTTCGCTATTGACAGTGGGGATTCATCATTGCCTCCTGATTGGTAGATTCTTTCAATTGTTTGACTTCAACTCATTCATTCGCACTTGTTAGATTGTACTGGGGCACCTTGACACTCATTTTCATTATTGGTGGGTTGTCTCGCATTGGTTAACAGTTTACATTATTGACTGGTAATCCAACGATTTCTCACATGGTCGACTTCAGCTCATTTATTCCCATTGTGTAGAATTGTGCCATAGTGATTGGTGAAGACCTCGGGTTGCATCAACATTTCTCGGTTCACTTTTGACAGTCCATTCAGTTTCTACCAGTTATGTTGTTCACCCTTATATGTTGCAGTGTCAGTACAACAGCATCCTATATGTTGGCTCCCGAGTTGCGTGATTGTACCATTTATTCCACCTTTTATGATTTGGTACTTGGAGATTCAGTTACTTATATGATCAAACATCCAGTTTCAACATCATTGATCAACTTTCTATATGTGATACTTAGACATTGATTCTGACTTGTACTTCCGGGCCATGCTCAGATGATTCATTGTGTACTTTCAGTTCAGCTATACTTGTATACATTTTGGATCTATTCTGTACTTCCGATATGATGTATTTTTGACTGAGCATGGGTATGCCCGCCTCAGCATGAGCTGACTCTCTGTTTTCTGTCATTGGTTTTTGGCAAGCTGAAATCTGGTGAATTCCTCCCTTCTCCTTGTGAAGTTCTTTCTATGTGCATAGTACATTTTGGCCATCATGTACCCCTTCTGACCTCACATATTAGGGGGCATCTGTTATAGCATCATTTTTCACTTTCATGTGATTCATGATTGTATCTATGGCCTTAGGAACCTATTCCCATAGACTTGAACAAAATTCATAAAAAACAGTGTTAAGAATCCCATACGCGGTTATGCCCAGACTTTTCCGCGTGTATACGCGAGTCCACATGTACTTTTCTGCGTATGCCATTAAAATCATTAAAAAATATATAAAAATTTCCTATTTTCGGGCTGGGTTGATGGTTACTCCAGTAGTTCAACCACCCCAGCACGTGGCCAACTGTTTCCAACTGATTGAAACTACTTTGAGGGAGTATAAAAGCCCCTCATGTGCATGGCCTAAGGGAGAGAAATTTTATAGACATTATACTCTGTTGGAATCCCAATTCAAGTCTGATTCCCCGTGCCTCCTGCACTTTCCCAGATTTATACAGGAAACCCTTGTTTCCTGGAGATGTTCATCCGTTTATATGCCATCTCGAGTGCACAAGTCTTGAAAGTATCTTAGCGAGGCAAGGGCGGGACAGATCCGGACGACGGTCTGTTCGAAGATCGTGGAAGGATTCAGGTGATCTCTCCACTTTTTATTTCTGTACATGCTGTTCGCAATAATGAAGAACCATCTTGTTCCTGAACTTATGTGTTAATATCTATTTGCATATGTGAAAATATTGATTATTAAGCATTTATTATTGTTTATATAATATTTCACATGGATTACACTAACGTTTAGGAGAAATATATGCTGTACAACTAGGTTTCCGTGCATGTTCTTTCTTGTTTTCCAGGTAGAAGAGGAAGAAGGGTTGCTGGGGGTTTGGACCCCGCGGGATCTACATCAAACGTAGGGCTACGGGTGAGTTCTACTATCGTTGTTATCTAGTTTTTAGCATTTAAGTGTGGTTGTGTGTGAGTCCTTCTGAATAGCATGCCCCGATCTGTGGAGGTTTTGGCCCAACAAACCTCTAGGGTGTTTTTCCCCGAAACAACTACCCACAAGGAAACAGATTAGTCAAGTCTTCAAATAAAATTCTAGTCAACATAATAAAAAATCTGTTGCAGGAAAATTAAAAGTCCTGGCATAAAGAGTTGATTAATGCCTTGTGGGCTAACCGAATTACTACCAAAAGATCTATTAAAATGTCTCCAATTCAAATAGTATATGGGGTTGATGCAATTTTTTCTACTTCACTAAGAATCCTTGTACTAAAATTATTATAGGAAGCACAAGTGGAAACAAATGATTTACAAAGAAGAATCAACTATACCATCCAATTGCATCAATCCAGAGAAGAAGCCTACAATAAGGCTCAACTAATTCAGGAAAATGTCAAGAAGATATATGAAAGAAGGACAAAATCTGATGATTTCCAGATCGAATATTTGGTTTTGAAGTGGGATTCATGGAACGAAGATAAAGCCAAGCATGGGAAGTTTTATAGTTTGTGGAAAGGCCATACAAGATCAAAGTTATTACAGGAAATAATGCATTTTTCTTGAAGGACTTAAATGAAGGAGCACTTCCTAGTGGAGCTATGAATAGTAGACTTCTTGTTATGCAAATTAATCCCTCTTGCGGACAAGATCGATCTCACTAGTATTCAACGAATAGCTAGAAACAAACATCCATTTGGAAACCTTTTTCTCTAGATTAAATGCATTTTAGAATTATTATAAGAAAGTAGAGAGGACATGCCCCTACCTTGAAATCCAACGTGTCTTTTGTGCCGTCGCTCCAAAGTGGCTTCTTCAATAAGTAGAACCTGCAATCAAAGACAAGACAAAAGAATGAAAGCATTTTCCATGAGAAACATCAAAGAAAAGATAAATGGTGCACCAGATTTGTGACTCGGGACGAGTCACAATTTTGTGTTGGGGGCCTGTTGGAGATGGGATCCCCTCAAAGGAAGCAACAAGAAAAGACTTCGCAGATCGAGGAGTGGAGCACGCAACATGGAGTCTATTTTGAGTCATAGGGGATTTGGGGAGGGTCAAAGCCCCTTATTATGTAATGGGATGAGATATTTTATGAACGTTGGACTCCGCCCATGGTATTGTAAATGTCAAATATATATAAGCAGTCTAGATAGAAGTCATAGAAATTAAAGTAGAAGCGGATGAAATGCATTTGGATGTCAGATATTTTTGAGTCATAGTCTGTGTTTTGGGTTAGAGAAAAGGTTCCTGCAGCTGTGTGTACGAAGACCTTAGGAAATCTGCAGATGTGTGCACATACCCCTGTAGCTGTGTGCACAGGGTGAAAATGAATGTATGAGAAAGATCTGGCTATGAAGGAACGAACTGTTGAGAAGATTTGAGTTATATTGATGTATTTGATTTTTTCTTACTGTTTATGACTGTCGATGATGAATAAGGTTTTGATCTGTAATTAAATAACGTAGTCTTCTTTATGATTATTTACTGTATTCAATGCATAACTAAGTAAGATTGCGCAGTCTGGAGTAAGTTCAACAAATGTGTTGAACAACACCTGTAGTATTGATAGACCTAATCTACGAAGATTTGATAAGAAGGAGAAGCCCTAAAGCCACAATTCATTATCCCTTTGGATGCAAAAACCTACTTCTAGCATCCCCCTATATTGCCTCGAGTGAGACTTCAGCTTGCACAAGTAGATCGTTGCCGAAAGGGCTAGTAAAGATGTGTTTTGTTGTACTGCGCAGTCACTTCGATCCTGGGTCTAGGCCCCATCAAGGAAACAATTAGTTTATTTATACAATCATTTGTCTGCTGAATAGTGACATATAACCTTGAATAGGATCAGAGATTCAAAGAGTTTTTCATATTAGTGACCAAGTAAATACATGGGATTGGTATTTATACCAAAACTATACTGAGATCAGGGTTTATGGGTGTGAATTTCCACCCTACAAGCTTCCAAAATTTGTTCCCATGATACTTTTCTCATTCAAATACATAAGGAAAATGATACACATGGATGAATTACAATTTTTTGTAGCAAAAAAAAAAAACACAATCCAAAATCAAAGCTCAAATTGGGCCATTTGTTTGCAATACCAGAACAATAGGTAAAGAGGCGGACTTTCTCCCAAAGAAACTGAATTTTAAATTAAGTTTCACTTGGTCTTATGATCCTTTCGGCCTCATTTCCAAGTTGAGAGTGGAGCAAAGGACCACTCCTTACACCCACACTCCTAGGCTAGCGATAGAACAATTTATGAACCAGAGTCAATGGGAGGAGAACACACTGCAGGAAGTTAAAGAACAAGTCATATCCACAACTACCTCTCAGACCCCTACACCTGAAAAGAAAGAGGAGAAAAGGATAAGGGAATAGGATTCATCTCCAGTGATAGAAATTGGGGCCAAATAATTCCTAATATATAAAAATAATTAGAATACTAACTCAGGACCAGTCTTTCAGTAGGGAGGTAAAGAGCAGGAAATTATAATTACGACAGGTCCTCATGTTTCTACAAGGGAATATGGCATTTTCATAGGATCCCTCTCTTCCTAAACCTCGAAATATCCTCCAAATACAACTCAGACAACATAATTTGCTCATGACATAGCCGAGTCGAACATTTTTTCCAAATACGAGGCAATTAAACATAAGAATGAAATGCCAAAATTAAACACATACACCCAATTCTGGAAGGAAACATCTACCTCACAACACAGGCTTCTTTCAGCCTTTGATATAGAGAGAAAGGGAAGATTCAAATTGCATCCTTGAAGCACAAGTTGTAGTGCCAAAGACTCCAGTAGATTACAAAGAATCCATATTTTCCTTTGATGCACAACAGATTCATCCAATTGACCAAATGGATATGAATAAATAAACTAGTTGTTACACGTCATTTTTTCACCATGACATTTGACTGTTAATATGGGTCTATCACCATCCATATCATGTTCCCTTAGAGGTCAAAAACACTCATGTTCCTGAATCAAGTCTTGGAAATTGGAGAAAAGCTCTATAAAACCCTTAAAAGATTACCTACGCGGTTTTTATAGCCTTTTCCTGTCCATGCGATGATGCTTCTTCCATTAGCCACGATGATCGCCACTTTGTTCGCCACTAAAACCTACACACCCTCGTGAAAAGAAAGTAAAAATAAAAAGTAACTTCTAGCAGCCTAGTTGGTCGAATATTCTCCCAACTAGAAGCCTCTAGAGTCGCGCCAGTTCAAGATTTATCTCTCCACTCATGGAGCTTATCCCTTGGTCCAAGGAACTCAAATCCATTCATGGGATAAATCCATCCCTCTCTTAATGAATCTGAAACTAATTAAATCTCTCTATATATTGAGCTTAAGTTTCATGTTGAAGGGTAGATACAATAGATACCTAGATATCAATGTGAATAGAGACTCATCTGTATAGTTTCTAAGCTGGAGAGAGTTCATAAAGTTCATATTTTCTATAATAGTGAGTTGTTTATGACACATTGAAGATCATATATTTGTTCCCATGACTTCATACTAATCATTCTAGAGAGGAAGGCTTATCATACTAAAGGAAAATGATTTCTCAGACACCCAGGGAGAAATCTGTACAACATCAAGGAATCTGGTTGTAAGATTTCTCTTTCTAATTTATGATAATACATATGGATCTCTTTTTCTCATTGTCTTGTTTTTGAATTCATGGAAATGATGTCAATAATTAGATTCCTTGATCACTAAGTTGGATTATTATTTATGATTATTATATACTGCAAATGCTTTGATCACATGTCTTGTCTGTGATTTCAGGTTCTACTCATCATTGAAGAACTACTTTGGAGCGACAGATAAAGGACTACATATGACATCTTGATTGAAAGGTAGGAGCATGTCATCTCTACTTTCCTGGTTGTAATGATCTTAAAATACAAATAATCTAGAGAAAGTGATATTCAATGGACCTTTGTTTCTAGTTACTCCTTGGAGTACTAGGGATATCACTCTTGTCTGCAAGAGGGATTAATCCTGGTAACAAATTGGCGACTCCACTAGGGATGGTGCTTAGTTTTCTTTGGTTGTGTTCAGTTTGAAATTATAGATTTCTATTTTTGACTTCTTTGAGTGTGGTTGGCTAAATGACTTTTTAGAATATCTGAGAAAGAAAACCTATAATTTATTTTTTACAACTTTTTCTTTGCCTGTGCGGTTTTCTTTGGGAAACAGAGCGACGACCTACACAACTTGTCAGTTCAGTCCAGTGTGCATGTGCACTGTTGTTAACTGAGAGGCTGTGCACCCCTTGGAAAATTTTGAAAAAATTCAAAAAATTTTCTCTTTCAAAGCTAGATAACTAAATTCTTGAAGTTTAACCCGATTTACTCAAGTTGTCAAAACCTGTGTGAGAACTCCTCTTCAACAATTTTGAGTCTTATGTGATTAATCATCCTTTTTTCATTTGACAAGTTAGAGTTTGCCCTAATTTACTGTTTCTATATATGGAATATACATTCATTTAACTGTCATTGGTTTTATGATTTTGTCTCCTTGAGCCATTAGGATTATAGGAAACCTTACTTTTTATGAATATTTTTTCCTTATTCATTTGCAAAATGGAAAAGCCTTCTAGATCGTTGAAGCTTGATTTGTCACAAAGTACTCTTTTGTGATTTCATTTCTGTTGGGATAAGTAAAAACATTCTTTGTCTGATTACAACTAAGAGAAATAATTTACAAAACATTCATAGGTATCCTAGTTAGGGTTCATAATTAGAACTTTGATTTGATTTTCAAGTTTATACTTTTAGGGTTTTTTAGAAATTGATTTCTTTTGAGATTTTTTTGTTTATAGAAATTGTAATTTATGGCTTTGTCATCAATGGAATTTTATTCACAAAGAGAAATTGATCATATTTGGAAATTTTGTTCTTAATGAAATTGTTTTCTTTTTAGAAAGAATTTTGTTTAATGTGTGAGGAAGTTTGTGTTTTAAATTCGAATAATCTCTAAACTTTCTCCTAAATAGAATTTATTGAAAAGAAAGAGTTGCATTTTTCATATTGATGCATTTAGAGTATTTTGCGTCAAGTCACAACATCATCAAAGTTTCAGCTCCATACCCTTTGCGTTAAATAAAAACCAAATCAATACAATGCCTAGTAAAATCAATTTAGACATTTTTACATTTTATAGGGCTCATTCCACCAATTTAGCTTAGGCTAGTGTTTTGGAATAGGTTGCAATAAACATTCCAAAGTAGTCAAAACAAACAAGTAGTATCTTGCGGTAGGGAAATCCAATCATTGCATTTGTACTCTGGGAAGCTCTTCTTAAAAGAGTTAAGCACGAGGTCATGTCAGACCCAGTGAGGTAATCGTACCTATCTCATTGGTGAAGATAGAAGATGTGCATTTAATACAAACAGTAAACCTCAGATTAACCATTGTCGAGGATCCTGGGGTCACTTGATAGAAAACCTCAGATTTACCATGTCGAGGAGCTTTCAAGGGGATTGAGCTTGATATTCTACCCTTGCATGTATATCGGATCATAGATTGTCCCCCTAGGTGCATTTGTTTCAGTTGGTGACCTTAGTGGCCATAATATTTAGGATTTTTCCGAAGGTGACGGTGGAGGGAAGGTCCCACTGTACCTGGAATAGACATTGGCTAGAATCACTAGGATTTTCCGGAGGGTAATCTTCACTTTGAGATGGCATAGTGGACGTACTTGCACCAGAATGTTTCATTAAGCAGGTTGTCAGGGTAATTGTTACAACCGCCAGTTTTCCACATTAACTTCTCCGATGTTGGTTCATCACCAACTAGTGTTTTTATTATGGAAACATACTGTTTTTGTGGGTTTGTTTCTTAGATTTTTTAGGCGTATGTTCAAATCGCTTGATTTATTAGCGACCTTAGATGTATTCTGTTGAAATATTTTTTGATTTCGTGTGTTTAAAAATTAACCATGGCTGAATTACCGAGACATTCACGTAGAATGCAGGGGAAACCCCCTGAATATACACCCAGTCAATTGGAAAAGATTAAATCTGAAAGAGTTTAACAATCAGGAACCGGGTATACTAAACAAGGAGAAACATCTATAGCAATACATCCCGATTTTGAAGTTAATCAACCTCAGATAATAGAAATAAATCAAGAAAAACCAAAAATTTCTAAAGTAATCACATTTCAATCTGTTACCAGTGAATTTTCAAATACTCAATTCATTGAACCCGAAATATCTGAACCTGAATCTGAATCTACTTCGTCCGAGTCACCTTTGGAGTTCATAACCCGAACTCCTGGTCTTCCTCATTCACCTCGAGTGAAACTTATTATTACTGAGAATATTCCTCTTGGCCTAATTAGTATTGAATAGATTACTGACACGAAAGAAGAGATCACAATTCCTTCACGTCAAGAGTCTTTAGATCTAAGGTATAGTGAACCGATTTACCCTTACGTTCCTTTTAGACCGGATCCTTGGTATCAATAAATTACTGATTTTCTTCATAACTATGGTGTTAATTATTCGCTACACCGTATTCCTTTTTACTCTATACCCAGAGGTAGTTACATGGCTTCATCAAGAATTTCTACCGCGTCATCCATGTTTTCTTCATCACTGGAAACATTTTTGTATGGTGGTCCATCAGTTCCTACTAGGTACCCTTCACTCTGTGGTACTTTCTCAGGAGCATCTCCCTCTTTTGAAAATACTACACAATCAACTGGTCTTTATGAATCTACCACTGAATCGTTGACAATGGAACAAGTCAATATGTTGTCTGGAAATATTCCTCAAACTAGTTCTCAAGGTGGCTATACAGCGCCTGGGGGTAGCAAAATCCTCAAGGAAAACCTCTTCAAGGGCAGTACCCTATTCAAGGGTAGTACCTTATTCAAGGGCAACGACCTCTTCAAGGACAACAACCTATTCAAGGGCAACAATTTTATTAAGGGAAACTATCCTTACAAGGAGGTCAAAATTTTAGTGGAACTTATGCGGGAAATTATCAAACTTATGTTCCAATACCCCAAACTGATTATGGTCAACCTTTTGGGAGCTCCTTACCCAGGTGTTAATACTGTGTGGAATCCGTTGTTGAATCAAAAATCTTTGCAACGTACTTTACAAGTACCTTATAAACAGCCTGGTTAACTAGATGGACAATTTGGTTATACCCAAGTCCAATAGCATGTTCAAACTGCACTCCAAATTACCCCTAAGGTATCTGTACCTAGTAGCCAACAAGCTGGTCCGAGTACTCCAAGTACTCTTATCCAATCTATTGTGCAAACTTCTGTTCAACAACCAAGTACACTTATCCCTGGAGTTTCTCAAACCCCTGTTGCTAAAACCCTTCAAACAATTGCATCAACAGTTACAGAGGAAATCCTCAAGTTACTACTCATCAAACTGGACCTGCAGTTTAGTCCACTATTCAAACCTCTGTAGGAAAACCTGGTGAAACTATAGTTAAAACAAGCCAACCTTTTATAGGTTAGTTTGTACAGAGTCAACCATTTCAAGGGAAATTTCAATATGGAAAAACATGACAAAATCTAGTCTACTAGAATCAACCATACCTTGGTTATACATATCAAATACCAGCTCAACCTCAGTTTGGTACGGCTAATCCCAGATACCCCAGAGGTATTCCAATCCCATCTGCTCAGGCTATTCTAGGTTATCCTAGATATCCTGCTACAGGTACTGGTATTGTTCCTCAAGGTTATCAGTTTGCACAACAAGACCCTAACCACCAGTTACCATTCATTGCAACTTTAGACTTACCAGATTTGTCTCACCTCACGAATGATCCGATCTATTATCTTCCGTTCTAGCCGGCAATGCCAACCAAGTTTCCCAGTGATAGACCTAATTTTGAAGGAAAATCAGGAGAAGACCCCTCAAATCATGTGATGACTTATCATCTTTAGTGCACATCCAACTTATTAATCAATTATTCCATACGGCTGAGGCTTTTTCAGAGAACATTGATCGACTTAGCTACAAAGTGGTATATTGAGTTACCACATGACTCTTTTGATAATTTCAATGCTTTAGCAAAAACCTTCCTAACTCACTTCTCATTTCCAGTTCGTTATGGCAATGGCATAGAAATTTTAACTTCATTAAAAAAAGTACATCTACATACATTTCAGGTCACATACACGAATGGTGACGTAGACGATGTTTAGTGAAGGTTTTTATTTCAGACCAAATTTTGGCAGAATTGTTTATGAAATCGTTACTTCCGAAGATCACTGAAGTCGTAGCTAAGGGAAGTGTTGTTACAGAAGAACAGGTCATAGCTCAAGCATAGTACTTAGACCTTGTATACACACAGTCTGGTACTCTATATGAAAAAAATTCTCGATTTACCACACCCAGGTCAACTTACTACAACTCCTTCTGGTTCTCATTTTGTGGACGGTGTAATTGGTACAGTAAATACTACAAAGGGTAAGAAGAAGTCATCTAAATTTATTTCTCCAATTATAACTCTACTAGATTCACCTAAAGGAGATTCTTCCCTCGAAACTTCTGCCGAAATTCACGTTGTAGACTCATCCACAACTAAAGTTAAATCTGGTGATAAGAATAAAGGGAATAATAAAAATAAAAGTAACACATCTCCTAAAGAGAAATTGAAAAAACCGAACCATCAGACGAAAAACGGAAACCTCATTATCCTTGTCTTATCTGTGATGAGGATCACTACACCAAAGAGTTCCCACATTAGGCCGAGGTATCCAAATTTTTCAAAGGTTCAACCACACCTGCTGTCTTGAAGGATCCTTTTCCATCTCAAGATAGTAAAATGATCGGATATTCTTCCAATTCATCGGCAGATATTTTGATGACGTCTCAGCTCATGATTGCGACACGATCTCAAGACTATGGATTTAAGAGTCGTGTAACTAGTAAAGAGACTTAATCATCCAGTCAAACACCAGCAACAACTCCTTCAGTTTCTGAACCATTAAAAATCGAGAAACCTAACCCTGATTTAGTGATTAAATTGCTTGCCAAAGGTGTACTTTAAAAATCGGCTTTCAATCCACATGCGAGAGCCGCTCAGAATTACAACATTGTTGAAGATTTGGCCATATCCCCTTCAGCAATGTTGACCCTAGAATTGCTGCAATCCTGTCCAGCTCAAAGGAAATTACTATTATTGTAATATTCCTACATTAGCATGCAACTAACGGGAATATTGTTTTTTGATTTTTGCTCCTAGTAGATGAATAAATGGGGAATAAGACCCATACTTAATTTAAATTAGCATAAAAACCCTCTTGGTATGAAAGGGGATCATTCTAGAAGCTGGATTTCACACCCTCATGTGTGAAAAGATACTTTTTTCATGTGGACAAAGTCAAGTTTGACCAAGTCAACAACTTTTGTACTTGAGTAGTGAATCCTAAATAAAATAAATGCTCAATATGAACAAGGTTAAATATGAGCTATTTACATAAGCACACTTATGTGTGAAAGAGGCTGGATTAGTTGACCAAGTCAACCAGGACCAAATCATCAGCGTTGTTTAGATGCAATGAACCTCCTAGATGCACAGTGAAGTTCTAGTTGGAGGCTACACATGCGAACATAGCTAAATCATTAAGATGGTTTAAGGTTTGGCAGGATTTCTAACTTATAAAAGGAAGAGGAGGACATCAAGAGAAGGTTGTTCATGGTAGGATATTTCTGAAGATATTGTATGTTCAAACATTTCTTATTCTCTTGTTTTTTAGCTGAGAGTAGTGATGTTTAGCACTTGGGTGTTCCTGATCGGGAATCCCACCTCTTCCATTGAGAAGCTCTTGGAGGAGTCTTGTTGATCTTGTCCACTATCAAGAATTTGGCCAAGCTACATCTTCCAACTACAATGCAGATCCTGTTGAGGGTTTGGTTGTCCTTGTAAGCTGCAACAAGTGGAGGCTAGATCTATTCAGATCTAGGCCATTCTGGTGCCTCTTTTCAGTGGGAGAGCCTTCTATCCTCCTGATAAGAGAGTATTAGATCCTTGGAGCTACATAATCAGATCTTGGCATCAGGCCAAAGTAGTACTAGAGGCTACAATTCAGTTTCTCTCCCATAACTGCGTTATTTGCAAGAAGGAAGTTGCAGGGAGTTTTGGCATTCTTTTGGAGGAAAGATTTCTGGTGTTTGGGGTTCTTCCCTTCATTGTGTTGATCCATGGATTAGAATTATGAACCATGTCATGTTCAAATATGATCTAAATTCTATTGTATTTACTGCAGCATTTCTGAATATTACTGCAGATCTGCAACTTTAGATCTCAAATCTACTCCTTGTATCTCATGTTTTGCTCAAAACCCCAAGGGGAATGTGTAGAGGAACTCTTCTAGTGTACAGATCTGATATGGATCTAATATTTTGTACACAGATCTATTCTAGATCTGATATGTAAATGTACATCTGCTTCAACACTTAATATAACGTTGTCAAGCCTTCTTATAGCCAATACATTGTTGCAACACCTCATTCTTGAGGGTTTTCTTCATCAAGTTCTCTATTTATCTCTTGTACATTATATGGGCCTTATTATAAACCTATTTTGCTGATGTATAAGTGATTAATGAACCATTGTATTGGTCTCCTACAAATATTGGCCTGAACTGCATTATTTTCTGGGCAGTGTTCTTTTGTATTGCTGCAGTCCCTTCCTTGGGCATTTTCCAACTGCACTAGGTGTGGGGAGACTTGTTTAACCCACCTAGAAGGATTTGATTTTGAATACATCTTGGATTCAGGTCTTATATTTTCAGATCTAAGGAATCCAAGGGTTGGTTTCCAATCCTGTAGCATACATTCCTAAAAATGTGTTTTTCAGGCATGCCTTGCTAGCAGTCCTAATTTGGGGATATTACAGTGGTATCAGAGCATGATATTTGGCTCAACCTGTGAGTTCCAACAATCAGAAGGAGAAAGATCAGAATGATGGGGAGAATGAGATTACTCTCATCACTTTTCAGATCTAGGAAGAACCTCTCCAAGGAGGTTAAGCAGATAGAAGTAGGAGAAGAGGAAGGACCATGCACTTCCTATTCTCATAGAGAAGAAGACAAGAAGCATGGAGGACACTTGGATCATCAGATTCTAAGTGAATACCTTGTTGAGTAGAAGTCTCAACCTAAATCCTTCAAGAAGACTCTAGCCTTCCCACAGTTCATTTAACTGAAGGAAGAGAGGAGACCCTGCAGCAAGGGAGAAATCAAGGGAAATAGGTTTCTATTGTCCACTTTTGATGGGACATCTACAACAAAAGCTTGGGCAAGGAGACTCAGTGAATTCTTCCTACTATATCCCATGGTAGAGAGAGAAGCAATGGACATTGCAGCGCTACACCTGAAGGGTGAAGCAAGCAATTTGTGGTTCGGCCATGTGAGACATGCAAGAGTATCTTCTTTTGCAGATTTCACTCAAAGGGTGATCAAGAGATTTGATAAAGGTAAATTAGAGGAAGAGAAGTCCTCACCACTTCTTGAGGAGACTTGTATCAGTGTTGTCACAAACTTGGAGGAGTAGCCTTCAACATCAGCAGTTGAGGGAGCCAACATAGTAGAAGAAGGAACTCTTGTAGCCATACAAGGTGTTCCCAAAGCCCATCAAGGTATGATTGATTTTCCACTTTCCAATATTGCAACAAATATTTTGGAAGATTATGGAAATCGACTGTTGCATAACCCAGAATCATCACTTATTGCTAATCTAGAGCAGCAGAGTTGCACTGCGCTGTCCAAGAGTAGCAGTGAAGTAAGGTGGACCCATTCCTCATGGGAGCATTCAAATGTTAGCTTCATTCAGGAAGCCATGGAGAAAGAAGGAACAAAGGGTAAACATCTTGGGATGAGAAACATTTTCTCCTCTTTAGATGACACTTTCTCAATGAGCATGCCACAGCTCAAAGAGAGACTTCTACTTGCAGCAGATCCAATACCCCACTGGTTTTGGAAGACCATGCATGAGGAGGAGGTCTCATTAAGAGATCCCATTGGAGGTGCACTTCAACATTTCATGAAGTGAAAAGTTCTTCAAAGATTTGAGAAGGTTGGTGTCCTACAATGGGAGGATACCAAGTGTTTGCAGAATGAGGTCCATGATCCACAAATGGTTGAGTGGATGTGGATGATGAGCAAGAAGCTGGATAGCTACTTGTAGATCTATGATACTGGGCAACAGGAGGCTTGGATGTGTTGGCTACTCTTGAAAGAGATTGGCCATCATCCTCTTTCTAAGGGTATGTGGGGGAAAGATGAGTGGTAGGATGCTTGCATCATTGGGCAGAAAGGAGTATGGACACATTGTGTTGATATGAAATTCTTGATATCAATCACCATGTTTTCACCACATGATTTGTATGATGGAGGTATGGGGAGGCAGCAAAATCCGGATTTCTTGGGAGAGCGAGGGCAGATTTGCTCTCACACTTTGCATGATGTTGCAGGAGTAGGAGATGGAAATATCATGGTTAAAAGGGGCTACTCCTTAGCCTTGGATGATCTAGAAGTACTTCCACTTTGGAAGATGGAAGATGTCTTTGACAAGGAACATGTCAAAGAATGGAGCTATGTATTGGCAGGAGCCTATTTGCATAGGCCAACAACGCTGTCAATCTGGAGCAAGGACTTAGGGATGGAGTGTCCCCAGGATCATTTCACTCTTGATCCAGTTGATGGAGAAGGAGGAGGTGAGAAGTATGGAGTAATGGGTGGAGACATCTATTACTATGATATGTTCTTCTTGGATTGGATTTCCAAGTATATGAGGAAGGATCTTCATGTAGCACATGATTCATTTCTCTTCATGAGAGTATGTCATACCATTATGGAGAGTTTGTTCATGGATCCTATCATTATCTTACTTCTAGTACATGGTAGGGATATTGTTGTTGCGTTTAGTGATCTGCATACTCTTACCATTTATATGCAGTGCATTTCTCCATAAGAGGGCAAGCTTTTCATTGAGCTCCCTGATCAACAATGGGCCATAATGTATGAGGGAGACAACCATCTCTTATATGGCCATGGGCAAGTGTTGTATTACTTCATGTATGTTCGTTTGAGGTACACAACCATTTACTATTCATTAGTAGATGAAATAACATACATAGACAACCATGTATCTAGAAACCACTTGCCATGTAATTTTCTGAAGCAACAGTTAGAAAAACTGCGCTGTAACTTCATGGGGAACTGTTGGTACTTTCCTGCACCACAAGAAACCTTTAGTATTTCCTTCATCTTGATGCTAATTATGGTTCTAATTGCTACTGTTGTTCTTACTACTATGGGGAGCATGATTGGAGAGGAAACACATTGGCTGGATGTGTTCTTTTGGGAAGAGGATTCCCACACTTTCTGAATTGCATGTTCTAATGGGAGCATGAGAGGAGATATGGCCACCATAGCCAAACACTTGTTTCTTTATGAGGTGGGCCATGAGTTTGATGAGATGCCATATGGTGATGATTTCCTATCCATCACATATGGAATGGTTTGGGCTAGCTTGATTCACAATGTTGGAGAGGAGATCTTTAGAGATCTAGTCTTCATTTTTCCACTTGAGGGCAATATTATTGAAGCCCAGGATCAGTAGTCACTCCAAACTTATTAGAAGTGGAGAGGAGGACAACGTGGGGTAGGCTCCTATGTCTACCATTTTCAGATTTTCAGCCCACCTACATTGCATGAGCTCAAGGTGGAGGATAATTTTCTGGGGTTGCCATGTTGGGAGGTGACTCATTTTGTATGGATGATTGCTTGGGGATGGAGGGTCCACTTGGGGAAGATGTTTCCCCAAAAAATTTCAGTCTCCATGCCTTGGTAGGAAACTCTTCAGTTCTATCCTTGTAGTTGCTTGAGGAAAAGCAACATTTGGGAGGGGAGGACTGTAATATTCCTACATTAGCATGCAGCTAATGGGAATATTGATTTTTGATTTTTTCTCCTAGATGCACAACGCAGTTCTAGTTGGAGGCTACACATTTGAACAGAGCTTAATCATTGAGATGGTTTAGGGTTTGGCAAGAATTATAACTTATAAAAGGAAGAGGAGGACATCAAGAGAAGGTTGTTCATGGTAGGATATTTTTGAATATATTGTCTGCTCAAACATTTATTATTCTCTTGTTGTTTAGCTAAGAGTAGTGCTGTTTAGCACTAGTGTGTCCCTGATAGAGAATCCCACCTCTTCCATTGAGAATCTCTTGGAGGAGTCTTGCTGATCTTGTCCACTATCAGGCATTTGGCCAAGCTACATCTTCCAACTACAACGCAGATCCTATTGAGGGTTTGGTTGTCCTTGTAAGCTTTAGCAAGTGGAGGCTAGATCTATTAAGATCTAGGTAATTCTGGTGCCTCTTTTCAGTGGGAGAGCCTTCTATCCTCCTGATAAGAGAGTATTAGATCCTTGGAGCTGCATAATCAGATCTTGGCATCAGGCCAAAGCAGTACTAGAGGCTACAACACAGTTTCTCTCCCATAACTGCGTTATTTGCAAGAAGGAAGTTGCAGGGAGTTTTGGCATTCTTTTAGAGGAAATATCTCTGGTGTTTGGGGTTCTTCCCTTCACTATGGTGATCCATGGATTAGATTTCTGATCCATGTCATGTTCAGATCTGATATGACTTCTATTTTATTTACTGTAGCATTTCTAAATATTACTACAGATCTGCAACTTTAGATCTAAAATCTACTCCTTGTATATCATGTTTTGCTCAAAACCCCAAGGGGAATGTGTAGAGGAAATCTTCTAGTGTACAGATCTGATATGGATCTAATATTTTGTACACATATTTTTTCTAGATCTGATATGTAAATGTACAACTACTTCAACACTTAATATAACGCTGTCAAGCCTTCTTACAGCCAATACATTGTTGCAACACCTCATTCATTAGGGTTTTCTTCATCAAGTTATCTATTAATCTCTTGTACATTGTATGGGCATTATTATAAACCTGTTTTTCTGATGTATAAGTGATTAATGAACCATTATATTGGTCTCCTATGAATATTGGGCTGAACTGCATTATTTTCTGGGTAGTGTTCTTTTGTATTGCTGTAGTCCCTTCCTTAGGAATTTTCCAATTGCACTAGGTGCGGGGAGACCTGTTTAACCCACCTAGAAGGATTTGTTTTTGAATCACTCTTGGATTAAGGTCTTATATTGTCAGATCTAAGGGATCCAAGTGTTGGTTTCCAATCCTGTAGCATACATTCTTGAAAAATGCATTTTTCATGCATGCCTTGATAGCAGTCCCAATTTGGGGATATTACAATTATCAGCAATAGGATCTATTGATCCTCATGACTCAGATCTAATGGTATTTGATCTTTAAATTTTTTTACCTAGACTCCCACATCAAATGGATTTTCAAATTCCAGTATTAGTCAAATCAGGGCGAGTTTTTTGCATTGTTATTGATGAGGGGGCATCTTCGGGTATAATGTCATTAGCCTGTTGGAAAAACCTTGGTTCTCCAATAATAAACCAATCATTGATTATTCTTAAAGTCTTTGATGGAAGAGGCTTTTTCCCATTTGGAATACTCTGGGATCCGCGTATAGAAGTAAAAGGAAAAACTGTAACCCTAGAGATGGAAGTTGTCGATGCCCCTCTTGATTACAACCTTCTTTTGGGTCGTAGTTGGTCTTATGCTATGATTGTTGTTGTTTCATCAGTATTTCGGATGATAATGTTTCCTCACAAAGGAAATATTGTTAAAATCGATCAATTTTCTTATGTCGCTTCAGACTCGACTTCTACAGATAGTAATCTTGCATGTCAAAAAAATGATTATCCCCTACAAAGATGTTGGTGTAGGGGTACTGAAGGATTTCACTCTCATGGGAACTTTTGTTATGCCCTCCCCAACGTACCGTGAACAATTTCCAATATAAATATGATCACATCAAGCACAATGCCATTTGATGACACATGGACTGTGCCTTTAGAATCAGAATTGGACTCTTATGATGGTGAGATGCCTTTAAGTCATTTTGAATCACCATATGTAGCATTTCAATCATTTTTTGAAACCACATCAACTTCTACTGATCAAATTAATGTGATCAGTGAAGAATCATCTTCTATATCCAACTCAACTTTGACATCGTTTTCGGATCCCTTTCAACATGTATTTGCAACTGATGAAAACATTCGAGAAATCTTGTCGTTGGAAAAATTACCATGGGACGATATACATCATCGATATTCCTTTTTACATGACCTTGATAAACTTGAAAATGATTTTTCATCCATCTTTGCGATTGATTATGTCAAGTAACCTCAAAATTTCACATTGATTATACATTCGGATTTTAAGAAAAAATTGGGAAATATTTCTACAACAATTCCTATTGAAATATCGATTAAACCTGGAATAATTGAGAAAATTCATATAGGTGCTTATTGTTCGATTGAAGAGATCAAAACTTACAAAGACCTATTTCAAGAATTCTGAGACATTCTTTCCCGGTCTTACAAAGAAATTCTAGGTATTGATCCTAAGATTGTTATTCATGAAATTAAGACATACCCGGATGCTAAACATATTAGATAGAGATTACGTCAAATACATACATGGAAAGCTGCAACAATCAAAGTTGAAGTTGAAAAATTATTATGTGCAGGATTTATTTATTCTATTCCTTTGACGGATTGGGTATCTAACATAGTTCCTGTAATGAAAAAACAAGGGACTATCAGAGTATGTGTCGATTATCGGGATATTAACAAGGCTTGTCCCAAAGATAACTATCCTACACCTTATATCGACCAAACTGTTGATGATTGTGCCGAAAAGGAAATATTCTTGTTTATGGATGGTTTTTCTGGTTACAATCAAATCAACATACTCCCTGTTGATCAACCTAAAACAACATTTATATGTCCTTGGGGCATGTTTTCATATTGTAAATTACCTTTTGGACTGAAAAATGTTGGAGCAAATTTTCAAAGAGATATTTCTTATGCCTTTCACGATATCAAACATATTGTACAAAATTACATGGATGACTTACCTTCTCATTCTTTACGCAGACAAGATCATCCTACACACTTACGTGTTATCTTTATGAGATGTAGGCATTACAACATTGTTTGAATCCAAAAAAATATGTTTTTTGTGTACAATCGTCACATTTACTTGGGTTCTTCGTTTCAAAAGAGGGAAATCATGTCGATCCATCGAAGGTTGAGGCTATCATTAATCTACCTCCTCCTTCAACTCTTCGCCAACTCCAAAGTTTGCAAGGGAAAGAAAACTTTTTATGTCATTTTATCCTGAACTATGCAGAGTTGATGAAAGGTTTTACCTGGTTGTTGAAACAAAATGTTCCATTTATTTGGGATGAGATTGTTGATAAATATTTTGATGCACTTAAAAACATGGTGACCCATGCACCGTTATTGCATCCACCCAATTACCACCAAGATTACTTTTTATACTTAGATGCATCCGATTCCACGATTGGAATGGTCTTGGTTCAAGAGGATGAATCTGAAAATGAACATGTGATCTATTACTTAAGTCAGAATCTCAGCCCGACAGAAATAAAGTACTCACATGTGGAGAAATTGGCCTTGGAAGCTGTTTAAGTTGTCTAACATTTTCTTCATTACATATTATTACGCAAAACCATAGTCATATCCAATTGCAACCTAATGATGTACATTTTGAAAAAAAAATTACTCAGGGAAAAATACTCCAAATGGATCGTTATCCTGTAAGAGTTGGATTTTGAGTTTGAGAAATCCAAGTCTAAGAAATCACTAGTATTTGCCGAAATTATGTGTGATTTTCCCAAGACTGAGTCTGAAACGGTGGCAGAAAATCCTCTCGCTGATGAATCTCTGTTTCTAATCAACACTTTAGATCCTTGGTTTGGAGATATCATTATATATCTCTAGACCAAACTTTTCTCCCAGAGCTTTCACGATCATATCGACGGAGAATCCGATACCAATCTCAACAATACAATATTGTTGGTGACACTCTCTATCGTTGTGGTGCCGATTTTGTGTTTCGATGTTGTATACCTCATGAAAAGGCCAAAAGGGTTTTGAATGATTTCCATTCTAGAGCGTGTGGTGGTCATATGCCTAGGTTTTCCATAGCCCAAAAGATATTGTGTGCTGGTTATTTTTTGTCATCTTTATTCAAAGACTGTATTATCACGGTTCAAAAATTCCACAATTGCCATATTTTTTATCGAAATATGCGTGCACCTCCAGCTCCTCTTCACCCAATCATTGTTGTTGGTCCTTTCACCAAATGGGGCATCGATTTCATTACATGTAACCCTCACTCGGCCGAGGGGAATGGGTATATTATTCTCCTCATAGATTACTTTACCAAATGGGTAGAGGCGATGCCTACATTCGTGGAAGATGGAAAAACTGTAGAAATTTTCATATTCAATCATGTGATTTCCCAGTTCGATGTCCCTCAAGCTATCGTTACGGACCATGGAAGCCATTTTCGAAATATTATGATGACCTAAATTTTTGATCAACTTGGCCTACGCCATGATAATTCTACACCATATTACCCATAGGCTAATGGTCAAGTTGAGGCCGTCAACAAGGTTTTAACCACCATGATTAAATGGATTGTCGGAACTCATAAAACTAATTGGCATACCATGCTTTTTTCAGCATTATGGGCATACTGTACCTCTGCAAAAACTGCTACAGGGTTCACTCCTTTTCAACTTATTTATGGTTTAGAAGTTTTACTACCCACTGAATGTTAAATACCGTCACTTAAATTAACTATTTAATTGTTACCAGCTACCTTTGAAGAGGAGAAACACTTTCTATACCTAACACAATTAGATGAGACTCGTCGCACCGCTACATTAGTTGTCGAAGCTCATAAAAAACGTGTTAAAGCTCAGTATGATCAAAGTCTTAACCCTCACATTTATTTAGAAGGTGACCTAGTTCTAGTATATGATCAGGCTCATGACAAATTAGGCGCTGGTAAATTCGAACCAATGTGGCATGGTCCTTATATTGTTAAGAGTGTGTTTGCAAAATGAGCCTACGAATTAATTGATTATGATGTCGTCTCTTTATATAAAACCAAAAATGGTCTTTATCTCAAGAGATATTATGCATGAATTTTCGTGTGAAGATCCCCCTTGTACATTAGTTGCATTTTAGAACAGTGTGCCTTAGATTAGACAAGTGTGCCTTAGGATTAGTTATTTTTTTTTACAACTTTTACTAATTTCGCTGCTTATCTTGATTACTCTTGATATTGCAGATGTCGACATTCCTTCAAACTTACATTGGTTTTGCTGATGCTTCCTATCATTGTACACAGAACATCTCTTCCCCGGCTTGGGTTATCTATTCACCCACCGATGAGTTTGTCTCTATTCATGGGATATGCCTTGGTCAAACAACAAACAATATTGCAGAATATAGCGTAGTCATTGAGTTATTATTTGATGTCATCACATTTGGTATTCAATGTTTGATCATTAGGTTAGATTCGAAACTCATTGTATTACATTTAAACGATGTTTATTCTATCAGAAATCCAACTTTGTTAAGAATATTTTTGAGGGTTCGTCTCTCGAAAAGGCAATTTGATTATATCGAATATTAACAAATTTCAAGAAATTTAAACACATTTGTTGATGCATTAGCTAATTGAGTTTCAAATAGACATCTGCAACATTAAAAAGTAAAAAAAAAAAAAAAACATTTGATGCATGTTGAATAAGATACTCAGAGAACAAAAATAGTAATATCATTAGGTTAAATAGTTTGTGTCAAAAAATATTACATCGTCTGTGATCATAGGTATTAAACACCTTATGATATAAAATATAATGATACAAAAAAACAAAATGTCAATCTACATTGACCATCAGCTATCCATGATGATGATCATGATAGAAAACTATGGTACGTGCCACCCTGTGCAGAAATCTCCTGAAAGGACCTTGGACACTAGTCACATGTCTCTGAAGCTTGAGAGGTATATCATTTGTCCCTGTCTCTGGAATATCAATAGTCAACCTCTCTAGGTTTTGCTCCAGCTTTTCCAGGAACTCTACTACATCATTCTATGGTGGGCCTGCTATAGTTTGTGCCTCTCTCCTAACAAAGCAACGAAGTGCTGCTAGTCGTGTTGGACAGACATATGAAATTAAATTTTTTTTCAATATTGGATGATAAAAATCAGATAAAAATTAGATAACATAAAAACTTCAAAATGATTCACTAACTTGTCTCATCCCACTGTGCCCGTGGTGGAAGACATGTATCAGGATCACCTCTAAAATCCATCCCTGCATAAGAAAAATATTCAATCATGAAGATTTGATTCCTAAGCCATATGAAAAACTGAGGAGTAAAATGAACCATTGCACCACCATGGCAAGCCATCAATGCTACCCAGTGCAACATACGTGGTTTCCAAGGACCTGTGGAATCCACCGGAGACTGTTGAGGCGTAAGGAGTGGGATCCTCTCTAAAGAAAAAGATACAAGAATGGCCCCATATCCGAAGTTTTTCAACTTCCCATTCTTAGCTCTCATGAGTTGGCCCTTCATATTAGCAAACACTCCTTCACTCCAGTTGAAAATTGTTCCCCCAGAACTTTCAATTGCGGTCTACATCTGTGTTTTGGTAGCCACATGCGGAGCTGCACTCCCACATAACCTGATAACCGTGAATGCTACGATCTCAAGGTCTAGTCGCACAATAGTTTTAATATCAATGCGACTGCCCTTTAACTCTAAATCTTAGCTACAATATTGAGCCCTATAAGTAGCAGTGGGAAGACCTCCTGGTTTGGTCCCAAAAAAGGAAATGTCCCTCCCTCTAAGAGGAAAACAAGTGAGGAAATATATGTCCTCCGGCTTGATCACAAGCCGATGGTCTCCAATAATGAAACATTAATCTTGGACATCCCATGCATTCACTAGCCAGATCATTAGCTCAACCTATGCTTTCATACCCTGAATTGCCCAAAACTTATACAAGCCACAATTTTTTAATGAGCGCATTGTTGCTGGATCATCCATGGCTTCATTGTCCACAAGTTCATGCTCTCTTTCTCACCATTCAAACATGATTGTAGACCTACACATTAGAAATTGAATCATTAAAAATGAGTGGGGAGAATTTTGAGCCATTTTTATGGACAGGATTATGTCTTTCAAAACCCCACGGTGCTTGCGCAAGTTCTATGTTTACACGATGCATTTTTGCACACGCATTATACACAAAACCTGTGGCGGCCTGATAATTTTTTTGTTGAAAAATCATTGGGGTGTACAGTTTTCTCCACGATAACCCGTGCACTCTCGAGGGTGGATTTTAAAACATGTTTTCCCTCTAAAAAATTCCATGAAAGCTTAAAATAAAAAAATAATCGATGAAAATAAATAGAAGGATGATGTTGATTACCTGGTGCGGACGATTCTTGATATGGTTAGTCAGTTCTCCTGATATCAACTCCAGAAGATTTTCAACAAAAAATCTTTCTGTTCTATTCTGAAAATCAAAAGGTGAAAATGACTTTAAACTTATTTTTGTAGTTTTAAATGATTAAATAATATTATTTTATTTATTTTTACTTTTAAAAAGTCAAATCAAAATATTTTTCCCTTTTTGAGAACAGATGTTCATAATTGTTCAAGTTTTTGTGCAGGGAATAGGATTTTTGTGAAAATTATCATTTTGACATTGAGTAGACTTTTATCACTTTTTCGGGCTCTATAAAAATACGAAGAAGTGAAACCCTGGAGTCCTCTTTTAAGCCATTTTCAGACTTTTTAAACATGAAAAGATCGCCGATCACTTGACTATTCGTACTCGTTAAAATAAATGAACAATCATCCATTCAGTATAAGTTTACTGCTTTTTCGGACTGAATTGAACTACTTATGAAAAAGGTATACATTGACTAATCATGGTAAATAGAGTTCTCTCCTGCATTATTTTATCCTTTTTCGGGCTTGAGGGACTAAATTTACGAAAAAGAACAACCATGGAGTTTACTTATGTTTTTCTTCTGACTCCCTAAAACTAAAAAACGTCGAGTTAATCCTATACTGGACTCGTTAAAATTAAACAGTACAGGACATGTCGATCACAACAGGACCAAACCATGCCTTCTTAAGGTTTGTTTTTAATACTAAGATGGGCTCATCCAAAGGATGGGCTTACACAACAAGAAAATGTTATCCTCCTCAAGCTTGACAAAAATAAAGAGGTACTTGCCAGTGATCAGTGGGGGAAAAAGTGAGAAAAATAATCCATTTGTTGTCCTTGTTTTGGAAAGCAGCATGTCTCTCTTGAACATGACACTTTGTTAGACTTGTACCTGGGTTTGGAAATCCTTTGTCTTACATTTAATCAAACCACATTGAAATTCTTCAGCCAATTTCTGGGTATTATCTTTAGGTAAAATGTTGCCAATCCATTTACAATGTTGTTATGTGTTCAAGAGAAAGTTCAATTTACCATTCATTGCAAACATTTGTCTCCATTCGCGTTGACCATCCCTGATTCAGTCCTTGCAAAACATTTCTTAAAAAAATGATCTAATGGTTTCGTGTCATAGGATTTCTTGCGACAGATCACTTTCTATTGACATCAGCTCATTATCTAGAAAGTTGATCTAGAATCCTATTAGCACCTTGGAATCTGCATGCCTTCATGGAAGGTTTCTCGCCTTCGATGATAGTTTTCATAATTGATCTTCGATCTAATGATTCTATGGGTGTTCGACTACAAATAATTCATTCACACTTCATATATTTTACTGAATTACTTTGAGGGTCATTGTCATTATTGATGGTTTCTCTCACACTTGTTAACAGTTCTCATCATTGACCAGTAATCAAGTGGTTTCTACCATGTTTGACTCTGACATAATCAATTGCATGGATAGATTCGTACTAGTTCAAGAAGCAGAAATCAGGACGCTGGATCTAGTTTCCACCATCCAGGCTGCGAGGAGTTTTGTTATTCATAATATAGTAGACTTCTTATGATAGATGACTGCGCCCATACTATGTATATTTTTGATGTAATACTAAAATCATATCTGTACCAAAACATTTAGTTAGTTTTTCTCTGAGTATGGCAATTCCTACCTCAGCGATATACATATTTTCATTGAATGTTTTTATAGATTTTCGACTGGTGTCTCCAATCCACTCCTAGGAATGATAAAGCACTTCACTCTTCAGAAATTTTTTCTCAAACTTCACACTTTAGGGGGCAATCTGTTACATGTCATTTTTTCACCATGACATTTGAATGTTCATATGGTTCTATCACCATCCATATCATGTTCCCCTAGAGGTCAAAAACACTCATGTTCCTGAATCAAGTCTTGAAAATTGGAGAAAAGCTCTGTAAAACACGTAAAAGATTGCCTGTGTAGTTTTTATATCGTTTTCATGCGCATGCATTGATGCTTCTTCCATTAGAAGCAAAGATCACTGCTTTTTTTGCCACTAAAACATGTACACCCCTATGAAAATCAAGTAAAAATAAAAATCAACTTCTAGAAGCCTAGTTGGTCGAATACTTTCCCAGCTTGAAGCCTATAGAGTCACGCTAGTTCGAGCTTTATCCCTCAACTCATGGAGATTATCCCTTGGTCCAAGGAACTAAAATCCCTTCATGGGAGGAATACATCCCTCTCTTAATGGATCTGAAACTACTTCAATCACTCTATATATTGAGCTCAAGTTTCAGGTTGAAGGGTAGATACAGTAGATACCTAAATATCAATGTGAATAGAGGCTAATATGTATAGTTTCTAAGTTGGAGAGAGTTCATAGAGTTCATATTTTCTATACTAGTGATTTGTTGTTGACACATTGAAGATCACATATTTGTGCCTATGACTTCATATTGGTCATTCTAGAGAGGAAGGCTTATCATACTGAAGGAAAACGATTGCTCAAACACCCAGGGAGAAATATGTACAACATCAAGGCATCCAGTTATAAGATTGCTCTTTCTAATTTATGATAATACATATGGATCTCTTTTTCTCATTGTCTTGTTTCTAAATTCATGGAAATGAAGTCAATACTTAGATTCCTTGATCACTAATTTGGATTAGTATTTATGATTATTATATACTCAGATGCTTTGATCACTTGTCTTGTCTGTGATTTCAGGTTCTACTCATCATTGAAGAACTACTTTGGAGCGAAAGACAAAGGATTGCATCTGACATCTGAATTGAAAGGTAGGAGCATGTCCTCTCTACTTTCCTGGTTGTAATGATCTTAAAATACAAATAATCTAGAGAAAGAGATATTCAATGAACCTTTGTTTCTAGTTACTCGTTGGAGTACTAGGGAGATCGCTCTTGTCCACAAGAGGGATTAATCCTGGTAACACTAGTGAAATGATGTAGTCAACTTTGACTAATGATGCCATGTCAGCCTACAGATTGCAGGTATCAATCAACAACATAAAGACACGATTGAAGTTGGAAAGGATTTCATCCTTAGCCAAGGATACCAAGATCAAGTCACTAGAATACTTGGTGATCAAGTTGGAATACAATCCCAGTGATGTAAAAGCAGCAGAAGAAATTGTGAGAAAAAATAATTATAATATAGCAGCATTGAGAAAGAAGCTCAAGCTACCCACTATAGAAGACCCATAGGCCAAGGAAGTTGGAGAAATAGAAAATAAAAAAGAAGACATGTTCAAAATAATAATTGAACAGAACAACCAGAATAGAGATATGGAAGTGGAAATGGAGAAATTTCTCAAAGAGAAGGAGAAGTCATCATAGTTAGCCATAGTTCCACTAACAACGGTCCCTATTTTAGTTGCAACAACACTAAGAGCATCTACATCAACATCAAAACAAGCACATACTACAGATACTTCAAGTGAGTTGGTCAAAGCCATAGACAATTTTCCCATCGAAGGGAGAGAAATCGAAAAATTAAAGACTCAATTTAAGACATTAGAGGAACATAAATTAAAAATGGAAAATTCTTATGTGGTTGAATTACACAAATATCATAAGCTTTCTAAGACGTTAGAACAGTTAGAAAGTGAAGTAGCAATGGCATAGACTTTGGCACAACAAAATGAAAGTATATGGGTAGAGACCAATGAAGCCATCAATGAAAAATGGCCTTCAATCCAAATTATTTTTGAGCGGGAAGAATTGATACGCAGATCCAAAGAAGTAGTGAAGGAGATAAAAGCAATTTTGTGGCAGAAACCTGGTGAAGAAGAAAAAATTATAAAAATATTGAATTCCAAAACCAAAGAAGAATTAGAAGAGCTTGGAATTCAAGACAGGACATAAAATATCTTGGAGGTGAAAATAATGCAAACTAAAAGGAACCTTATGTTGCAACTAGAGAATAAGTGTAATAATCTGGAATCCAACATTCAAAGATTCATTAAGAAATTTCATGTCCTAAACAGGAAAGAGCTACTAGGATTGATAGGGATGGGAGACAAGCTTATTAGCTTAGAATACTATTAGGAGAAATTATGCACTATTGCCCGTGATAAATCCAAATTTCCAGGTATAAAAGGGAACATCATAGGGAAGGAATTCATGGAGGCCATATAATTTGACTTATTCAACAGTCATTAGGTCAAATACCTATTTTCCATCAAGCCTACCTTCCACAAGTACGTGGATGTAGATGATACACATAGAAAGTTAATAATTTTTTCTATCCCAAGTGAAGACCGATGGGATAATCTATGTGAACTGCTTGGGTAAAATGGTTTCATCTCCAACAACAAAGCAACAAAACAACACTTTTTAATGTCTAGTAATCAACATTAATCCTCGAGAATAGAGCCAGCAGCCACATCAGTTTCAGATTTCCTATTATTTTGTTCTATCTTTGTATATAGTTTTTGATATTTTGTAAAGGATATTAAGAGTTTCACTCAAGATATTTTTTGATAGTTTTGTATAAATACTTCCAAATTCGAAGTATTATTGTTGGGATTTGTATGAATAAATCTACTCTTGAATGTAAAGTTGTTCCTTGAGCTCAAGAGGACAAATTTCAGCAATATAGAAATATTTTCAGAATTTCCGTGTGAGACTTGTTGGTGATGTTATATTCTCTCGTTAGTGTGTTTTTTCTCTGTTAATTCATGTTTATCTCATATGTTTTGTTCTAAGAAAAATAAGAATATGAATTTGTTTAAGTACACTCAATTCTGGCTTTTGAACAAAATTAATGTTTTCATCTAAATTTAAATAATAGAATTCTTAATTTCTCTATGTTTAATGGATAATTAATATTTTCTCCTTCACCATATCACAAATATTTTTAGATATAATAAGTCTGCCTACCTTGCCTTGTTAAATTTGTCTGTCATTGCTGCAATTAATCAACTGAAAGTTTAATTGACTCCATTGCCCAATGGCTTTCCAATGTTGTTCCAACCAAAAAAATTTAAAAATCAAACTCTGAACTTCACATCTAGCCTAAAATACTATATCAAACAAAGATAAATCTAACAGAGAGATCCCTCTCTAAGTTTAGAAGGGCTAGCTAATAAACTTAACATTGGTTTTGTGGTTACCTCTGCAATTTCCTTCACAACCTTAGGAAATTATGGAGTGCTAACATTATGCGATCTTCAATTCATGGTATTTTCACTCTAAATGGTGACAATGATATTTTGGATGTTGACAACAACAACAAGCAGAACAAGGGAAACTAGAGCTTCAACTAGCAACTTTGTCTTCTCTCCTTAGGTATCATCCTCATTATTTGAGTTTTGGTTTTTATTCATATAATGAAATTATTTAGTTTTCTATTTATGCAACCATAATAAGCATTTTGTATTATTTTTCCTCTTGCAGGGTTGGCCAAACTTCATAAACAATACACTTATTATGTATACTCTATCAAAATATCATAGATCTTAAGCATCAATGTTGAAAGGAAATTGAATATGAAAATGAACAATTCCAAATTTTATGTTTCAGACTTAATCAAGAATACAAATGCTTTGTTTGTTACTATGCTTATCTACGAAAACATTTATATTTCAAAATAATCTCTCCTATGTTTCTAGAATTTCATCATATCGATCAGATGGATTTTTTTGTGGACAATGATATTACTATAATAATATTTTTACCCTTTTTTTTGCATATATGTTTTGAAAATTGTCACCTCTAATAATTTTGATATTATGTTATCACATAGGACATCCAACACTAGTTTTTTTCAAAGTTTAGTTATACTAAAATATTACATGTGACTTTTTCATATGGGAAAGTATTATCAACTATAAGATTATTGATGTGTTGTTATGTTACAGGGTTGTTGTAGGTAATAGTTTCATTTCAATAGTAATTATTGCTCCATGTTCCTTGCCAGTGTTGCAAATTTGTCTTCTAACAAAAAATAGAAATTACAAGTGCTTGACATCTTCCATTGTTTCTAATCCACAAATTTTACCATCGATATTTTTCATTCTAGAATTATTATCTAAAAATGCAATTTAAATGTAGCAATTGAATGCCAAAAGTTCCATCTCTCTTAAGAGCATGAAATTTCATGACCATTGATTGATCTTTAAACAGGTAATAGGAAATATATACCTTCATGCTACTACTTTGATATCTCTTTAAATTACCAATTTTTTCTAAGTTTTTCAAGTTATTAAACTTTTTGAATTTATTTCTTGGACCCAAGTTTGCTTATGGGTTTAATTTCCTCTGCAATATCTTCCCTATGAAAACCATATGCTTTGTCACATGTACAAATCCCCTTTATATCCCCAAAAAAAAAAAAAAAAAACAACCCTTGAAACATACAAAATGAATATGTTTATGCTCATTAAAATTAAAAAGAATGGGACAAAGAAGATGAATATCTTATAAACTATCTTGAATTTGGATTTGCATAGGCTTTTGTTATGGCATGGAATATAGGTCAACTTAATGTGAACCTTAAGACAAAAAAATGTGAATGAATGATAAATCAGACAAACCATTTTCACCAAAGCTTATGATTAGCACCAATAAACATGCATGTGGAACTTATATACCTTATATATTTTATATGTTAGGTGGTGATCATATATCTTGACCTAAATGTTTGTTAGAATTTTGTTTTTCCGTCAAGTTGTTTTACTTGTTTTGTAATTTATTTTTTAAAGGTTCAAAATAAATATAATGAAAAAAAATACTGTTAGAATTAATGGTACCTTGTCATATTGAATTAAAAATATAAATGTTAATGTTAAATAAGATATCTAATTTTTGCAAACAATTATTACAAAATTGCGGTTACTATCTTTGTTTAAGCGTCTTTCATTCCTCATTACTCATTTGTTAATCTCTTGTGAGACAAGCTTTATTTGGATTATTTGCAATGCTTCGTCGATTATCTTGATTTTTTTAACTCTCTTTATCTTCTATCTATGAACATAAAAATAAAATATAATAATATCTAGATTTAGATTATAATATACATCATTGCATACATCATTCATTGCACGTGATACTTACAATAATAATTAAGTTCAATTATAATAATTACGCTGAAGGTGTTCCTATTATGAGCTTTGCTGGGATGAACAGTGCTCCCAGCCAATCTCTGTGCTCCACCTATCGCCCTTCTGCCCTGTCAAAATTTGACACTTAGCAGCCATCCATCCCACCTGCTGTCCAATCGCTCCCACCCTCCTGCTCTCCTTCCCACGCGCGTCAGCTGCTTCGCGTCTGTGCTGTTGTTCGGCTGGCTCTCGGAATCAGACCTGGAACCTTGCCTGGTCTACGAGTATGGCCTCTTGTTTGCCCAGAACGAGCTGGAAACAGAGGATATTGCTTCTTTCAACCATGAATTCTTGCAGAGCATGGGCATTGGAATCGCAAAGCACAGGCTAGAGATTCTTTTCATTTTCAGTTCGAAGAGCCGCTCATATATGCATTTTCAGTTCTCTTTCGATTCGTATTGACGGTACAGATTGGTGTTGCAGCTGCCATGGATGGCGTGTATTCTCGGCCCCGTCCGAAGCGGCCCTATTTCGAGCCACAGGGTGAAGACATTGGTCACATGCACAAGCGGGTACAACATCCACAACCTCCTTCAGCAGGGCCCGACGAGACTGTGTTTCGAATTCTCTGCCCGGAGTCCAAAGCCGGAGGAGTCATAGGAAAGGGGGGTAGCATTGTTTCGCAGATTAGGTAGGAGACAGGTGCCCGAGTCACCGTGCAGGAGACTGTCCAGGGTTGTGAAGAGAGGGTTATTGTTATTTCCGCGCCAGAAGATGCTGGGAACAATGGTGGAGATTTGGGGAAAGTTTCGCGGGCCCAAGAGGCTCTGTTTAGGGTTCATGGAAGAATTTTTGAGGATATTGTCGATGAAAATAACTCCAACAATCTTATTACTACTCGTCTGGTTGTGCCCAACGGTCAGGTAGAGTGTTTGCTGGGCAAGGCTGGGAAGATCATCCAGCAAATGAGGGAGGAAAGTAAGGCGCATATTAGGATTTTGCCTCGAGAGATGACGCCGCCATGCGTTCTAACTACAGATGAGATTTTACAGGTGCACTATACGCCTTTGTTGTTTTCGTGCTCAAATCTTCATGTTTTCCCTTCATTTGTTCAGTATGTTTTCTTCGTTTTTCCCCTTTTCATTTGAGCAGATTTCCTTATACTTAGTTTCTTGGTCGGTTACATTTCTGCCCAAGTTGTCCCTGACTTACACCCGGTTGAAGCTCATGACATTTGCGTGGGCAGATCAGGGTAAGAATAGGACCCTAGTTGACATTTTAGCAGACCATTGACCTGACCAATGAATCAACTCCTCGTTTGGCATGCATGCAAATTTTCCTATCGTTTAGAGTTCTAGGCAGTGATCGGTATAGATTGCCAGGTAAGGGTTTGTTCTTTGTTACAAAGTACAGAACTCCTGTATGCTTTAGATGGCACTGGTCTCCATCTCTTAGGGTCCATTTTTTGTTCTTCACAAAAGTGTTTTTAGAAACAGTTTGAGCGCGTTTTTGTTGGAAAGCAATGACCAGGGGTTGAATCTTAGCTGCTCTAGATAGTGTTTCTAAAGTTAAGAAAGTGTGTGCCTTGTTTCATGTCATTTGCTGCAAGATGGTTTGACTAATGTTATTTTAATATATTAATTCTGTGTTAGATCGTGGATATGTGCATGTGCTGCTATATTTCTGTCCAGCTATTGCCGAAATGTGTTTGCCAGTGCCAGTGAGCTACTGTAATATCTCATAGGCTTGGGAATGCTTGGAATTGGAAACCTGTTTAGAGAAGTGTCCAATGCTTGGTTCATTTGTTCATGGAAACCACTGACCAGTGGGTTGATAAAAAGGCTTCTCCCTGTGTTTAATTAGGGGTGCCTAGCTGTTTATTATGTTGTAAAACTTGATTTCAGGTTCTTATGTATTGAGTTGAACAACAGTAAGTTGACAACTCTATACTAATAAGTATGTGCAGGAGACAAACAAAAAAACTTGAGAAAAACAAAATTTCAAATAATGTCTAATTCCTCCTTTTCTTTTAAATGAGATTCTGTTCATGACTTGTAGGCTTGTGTTGGAGTCTCATTCAAAAAATCCACACTACAGGTGACTAGAACTCTTCCTCAAATTTACATATGTGATAGAGGCACAACTTTACAAGTTTGGGCCATTTCTACAGTATTTATGCCCTTCCCGTATATATGTGTGTATAAGAGTAAACATGTGACAAAATTGGCATACATAAGATTGGCACAAGTGCTATGCACAATTTGTTTCTTAAAGAGGAAATTCTATTTCATCCATAGAAGGTAAACTTCAGAAGATAGCTAAAAATAAGAAGAGTTAAAAGGTCTTAACCACTTTCTAGTTTTTGTAGTGCGCAATTTTGAATTTGACCATCGGCATAGTTTTTATAACTATAATGGGGATTGGAACCTGAATTGTAAAATTTTCTCATGTATCTAATATGTGGGTGGATATAGCCAAATGGCATAAAGTGTGATAACTATATAAACAAAATGCATACACATTGAGACTGTAAATGGCCTCTAAAGTTCAACAAACCATGTTACAACAAATCAGTACAACGTATTCTCAGAATCATCTCCAAAATTGGGATCCTTGTCAACACACTTCCATCATATGGCTATCAATATTGTAGCCTCACTGAAATATCCAAATTCCCGACTCTGTATGTGTCTGCTTCGAAGGTATTTTGCAGAGGAAATCGTGGCTGTAGGCGCTTGGGCGGGTTACCGCCGAGTCTGGCTATCAAGAATGGGGAGGCAGTGGTTTTGGGGCATGGGGATGCCAAGAAGAAGAAAAGTCCTCTGAGATTGAAAGCCGAGCCAGAGGATTTTCGCGGCTATACACCTGCATAATGAGCGAGTTTCGCCTGCTAATAGTGGCAGGATTTGGTCATGGGCATCCATGTTTGACGATCTGAAGCCCACTTAAGGGTTCATAGCTTTTTCTTGATAGTTAATGACGGGCTATTGGAATTAGGATTCTTGTTTATTTTCTGTCTTGTTTGCAGAGGCATCCAGAGCAGAGTACTAATGTGGAATGAAAAGCACAGTGTGACCCTTAGATTGATTGTATTTGGAATTGGTTTTGAATTGGATTTAGTCTGTAATGTTGTATTATGATTATTTTGAAGCAGCAGGTCATGTGCAGTGAGAATTTCTGCACAAATGACTTGCAAGTCTTGAATATCACAAGCATGACAGAGGACAAGTCATGTTTAGCAGATAATGGGTAGCTTAGAAAAACAGAGACAAGTTTGCATCTCCACAGGGTGTGGGTGTACTTGTGAATGCAACTGCAGAATTTTGTGCTGTAGATTGTGGACATTTGATGGGCAACACATCAATTTTACTTGAAGATAGTTTCATTGTATGGGGAAGGTTGTAGCAGACTTTATTGTGTTGTTTGAATTGGATTTAGTCTGTAATGTTGTATTATGAATATTTTGATGCAGCAGGTCATGTTCAGTGAGAATTTCTGCACAAATGGCTTATAAGTCAGGTCATGTTCAGGTCCTCTGTCATGTTTAGCAGATAATGGGTAGCTTAGAAAAACAGAGACAAGTATGCATCTCCACAGGGTGTGGGTGTACTTGTGAATGCAACTACAGAATTTTGTGCTGTAGATTGTGGAAATTTGATGGGCAACACATCAATTTTAGTTGAAGAGAGTTTCTTTGTATGGGGAAGGCTGTACCAGACTTAATTGTATTGTATATGTTTAATAATGAAAAATTTAAAATCATGAGAGGTATCGTTTTCAGTACATACCTCTCAAATTATTATTTCGAGAGACTACCATACAAATTTTGTTATGAACTCGTTGCAGTGTGTGATATTTTTATAAGCAAAATTACAGACTCGTTTGGATGACACTCCTAGAAATCATGGGAGGTCGCAAAAACATAGAGTCAAGAAATGTGGAATCTGAAAAATGGTTTTTCCTAATTTGGGCTGCCAAGCAGGTCAGCCTGGGAAACATTCTGGAGCTTGTAGATGACCGCCTTGCAAAGGACATTGATATAGAAAAGGTTAAGAGGACAGCAATGGTAGCTATCTGGTGCATTCAGGATGGCGAGGGTTCAAGACCAAGAATGGGCACGATTGTAAAGATGCTAGAAGGATTTGTCGATGTTTTGACTCCCCCAATACCAAGAACTCTACAATCCCTCATGGACGAAAATGTTGAGATGCAAGTGATGACCATGGATTCTGATTCATCATCACTTGTTTCTTCTCCTTCCATCACTGTTAAATTTTAATGCTTCCAAAGATCTGGAAGATTGTTCAATTGGTTTCGAAGGTTTAAAAGTTTACAGAGGAGTTTGTTGTTTTGTGAGTGGAAATCTACACAAAAAATCTCTTACTTCCGCTGTTGATGGTCAGATTGTGTTCTTCTAGCTTTTGCAATACATTTCAATATAAATTTATTTCTTTTACTGTACTGTTTAGAATGAATTATGCCTGTTTCATTGTTGAAAATGCAATGCAATTCCATTCAAATTTATTTCTTCTATTGTATTTTTTCAAATGAATGATGCATGTTTCATTGTAGAAAAAAATTACAGTATATTAAGAATAGAAAATTTCAGTGAGTCCGATATTGTGTTGACATAGGCAATATTTTTATGGACATGTATTAGAAAACACATACTTTGCCGATTTTGATTCTTGGTTGAAAAAGGGTTTATATGCCTCTCACAGATCATTGGACGAGAGTATCAATTTTTGAAAGGCAACAGTAGATGGCTGTTATTGGTCTACAAAAAAAATGCTCAAAGCCAGTTACCAGAAACCATAACAAGAACGGTACAGGTCATCAGACCATATCTCAAAACATATTTTTCAAATACTGGTTGAAGAACTATTTCAAAACTTATGCACCATTTAAGCCATGTTATTTGGACAGAAAAATTTAGCTGAATGGGTGCCATTTTTCCAAGTTAAAACAACAGCTATTGAGTTGGTAACACATTCGGCTTGTATCAAATGACAGTGATCACTTTCCTTTGCAAGAGACTTTATGATTCTCTGTGGTCTTGGCTGCCTTTTCCGACCGTGTAAAGAAAATTGATAATTCATGCACATGTTAAAGAAGATCATCTTGGTCATGATTGGTTCTTGTTTATACGGAATATTCCCGTATTTGGATTTCTCTTGTACACAAGTCCGCCGATTGAGTTTGCAAGTGGTCCATATTGGTTCATGGAGCCATTGTCATTGTAAGATTCATGAATTATGCATTTTATTTGAGGTGAGCTTGTTAAATCCAGTGAAATATGCCTTGGATTTTGATCACACAATGCCAGGGAAAAGTAAACCAAATGATCAAAGTTTATAATTTGAATTTTAAATATTTATATTTATTTTAATAAAAATATTAATTTTTAATTTAATTTTATTAAATTGTAATTTATGTAATTTTATTTTTATTTCATTTTATTTATTTATTTATTAATCTTTATTTTATTTTATTTCTATTTATTTATTTATTTTATTTTATTTTTATTTATTTATTTATTTAATTACGCCGAAGGTGTTCCTATTATGAGCTTTGCTGGGATGGACAGTGCTCCCAGCGAATCTCTGTGCTCCACCTATCGCCCTTCCACCCTCTCAAAATTCAACACTTGGCGGTCGCTGCACCCTCCTGTTGTCATCTCCTTCCCGCGCGCGTCAGGTCCTTCATCGCGTCCGAGCTGGTGTCACGTCGTCCCGCCTTCGACGTTCCGGCGGGTCATTTGTTAAAATGATCAAG